>JAKSZT010054202.1:9958049-10600607 GCA_026826555.1 Tolypeutes matacus
CTTCCTTCCTTCCTTCCTTCCTTCCTTCCTTCCTTCCTTCCTTCCTTTCTTTCTTTTCTTTTTTAAAGAACCAAGGTTTCTAAACTGATAACTCTGTAGCTGCTTTTCATAAATTAAACGAGCAATTTGGAAAACCTTAACTGTCTTAAAGTGCTTTGAATTTCAATGTTTTCTTGGTCTTTAGGAACTCACCTTGGCTAAGCAGACTGAAAGTTTTTAACGATCAATTGTTGTCTGGATTATATTTTAGACATTGGCATTAGACTCTAGAAAGACTTGATAAAATATTAGATTCAAAATGATTTTTTTGACTGTTTTGGCATATTTATTTATTTATTTTGATTTTGGCATACTTTTTAAAGTAGGGGTCTTAAAAGATTATTAGGTCATGTCAAACTCTCTTGAGATAATCAGTTTTCCTTTATCCTCTTGTTCTTGCTAAATATTAATTTTCAAATTCCAAACAGTCACATTAAGCAAGAATCACAATGCAATGGCTTCCTGCCTGAGTGTTTTACAGAAAGGCTCTGTACAAACGTCACAGGATCTGTTACTTAGTTTGTTCACCAATCTAGGCTATATATATATATCCTGAATTTTTCTCTTTGCATTTTAATTTAAATAGGTTATATACTGAACCAGATTCAGAAAAAAAAATCATGATTCATCTCAGAGTCCAGGTACTGGCTGTCTCTCATGGTCCCCCACTTGAATCATTAAAATGCTTGGTCCTTGACCTTTGTATTTCAGATAAAAGTAGATCATTATGGATTTGTGGGTATGGCTGAGGCACAGGTGACCAGTTAGCTTCAAATTTCATCAGGGCCACATTCAATACCATCAGTCTTTTTAGGTTCTTCAAAATCTTCTGTTAAATCTACAAAGTTGTTTTCTATGATGAGGGAAGGAATGGAAAATCCCCATTGCTTTTCAAATTCCATACATGCTTACAATATCACCTGGAGTTACTCGCTGTGCAAGTTCTTTAAGATTATTGGTCACCTGTTCAGTGAGATGCATTTCTCTGTATGAGCGGCCCAAGAGACAGATCATGTTGGGAGGGGGTCTGATGCTCAGACTCTCGTTCTGGGCTTCCTGGAGCTCCTGAGCAATTTAGTGGTCTCGTCAAGCTTCCTCTGGAAGACTTCAGCTTCTTCAGAATCAAAAACTTCAGCCGGAGCACCAAAATTTGTTACTGCTTTCAATGCTGTGAGCCTGTCGTGATTATTGAAGTCCAAATGCCCTGCAGGCTCTATTTCTGTAAACTTCATGTCTTTTGCTGTGTCAAGGGTCTTAGTGTGGCCTTCATCTTCAGGTGATGATGTTTCCAACTCTTGTAGGGTTCTAGAATTCCCTCCTTTTGCTAAAACATCCAGTAAACTGTCTGCCATAACATATGGATAATCTTGGCAAGTAGCCAAAAACTCAGGGATGCTGAAATCAGCTGGAAGATCAGAGTCTTCCCCATAAATTCAGGGATTAATAGATTAAATAGATTAATAGATTAAATCAGAATCATCCTTGCTGATGTTTGCAAATGTGGAGTCATAATGTGGTGCATAAGAACTGTTCTGCTCCTGCTCTCTTTCTAAATTACTGCTTTTAAATTTATCTTCAAGCATATCTTTGTCTTTCTTTTTGTTTTCCTTATTGGGACTTCTGAAGGCTTGGGCTTCCACATCTCCAGAGTCTTCCCTCTCTCTGGGCCAGCAGTCACTGTCCTCCCCACTCTGTGAGGTGTCTGCTCTATCTTTCTGCTTTTGTGGTTTTTTGCAAGTCTGCCATGAAGTCTATGCTCTGTTTCAGGCTCTGAATTCTTTCCTGGCTAAGAATTTTCATCCCTGAGTGCAACAGCTTCTTTGCAGCTTTATAATAAATGGTCTCTGGTTTGTTGTAAATCATGGCATTAGTATACATTAATTTGAAGTTATCCTTTAATTCTTCTATGGACAGGTAGTCATTGTTCTTGATCTTTTCTTTCATGGTACTGAAATCCATTGGGTGTTTAATGATCATGGATTAGCCGGGAGCAATAAAATCCATCACAGGAAATGAAAAGAAAGCACTTGGGTCTTTTCTTTGTAATTGTCTCATCAGCTGATTCAAAGCTTCTTGAAGGAGTGTCTGCTCTACTTCTTCTTACTTGGCTAAAGAGCTTGTGAGGGGCTCAGGAGACAAGTTTAATCTGATAGGGGCCTGACACTGGAGGTCTTTTTCTGTGTCATTTTCCACATGGTCTCGATCTGGCTTCTTTTTATCCTCCTTTACTCTTCTCCATTTTCTCCTCTTTTCTTCCCCTGGAAACTGCTTCTCTCCTTCCTTTTTCTTTTTCCGCTTTCTGTCCTTGTGTTTGTCATGATCGTTTTTGTCTTCGAAGAGGCTTGAGTCATGCCCCAAGCTGCCTGTGGAGAGCTCTGTGACTTCGTTCCCTCCCACTTTAAGGACCAGCTTCAAGGGCTTCACATACCTCATAGAGGTGTTTGTCCGACTTGTGCTTCTTGTGCTTCTTTCCCATGTCTGACAGGGCCCCGGTGCCCGCTCCCTGTGCCAAGCCCTCCTTTTGCTCTTTCTGTGGGTTTTCCCTTATCTTTTTGAACCAACTGAAGATCATTTTTTAAAAAACTCTTTGTCTGGTATGTCCAAAGTCTGGTCTTCCTTGTTGTTAGTTTCTGGACTTTTATCCTGTTCCTTTGGAAGGGCTATCATTTCCTGTTACTTTGTTTGTCTTGTAATCTTTTGTTGCACACTGTACATTTTAATAGTTTAAATAATTAATTCTGGGGGTTAGTTTCTGAGCTGTTTTGTTCCTTGAGTTTATTTCCAATAAACTGATATGACAATGATTTCCTAGTGTGCCAGGAGTTAACAAAAACAAAGAAGCCAATGCCAAAAGAATGCCTTTTTCTGTCTTTACAAATTAGATTTGCATTGGCTGATGCTCTCCTGTGGGGTTTAGCCCTCACATCAAGAAGATCAGCCCAAGGAAAATGCAAAGTTTATGGTCTCCTCCATGTTTTCTGAGTCCGTGTTGTCCTGGGCATGTGCTTGAATGTGGTCTTAGAAATTCCCTCCTTTATGAGCATTTGAATGCCCCCTCCATTCACTATGAAATAGACTTTATCCCCCTCTCAGGTGCTGTATTGTATGACTTAAAGCAGGTAATCCTTTGCCCCAAGATATCTTAATTGTTTTCTACACTGCCTTAGCTGTCTTCAAGGTGCTTCTGCCTGCAGGGTAAGTTCAGAGTGGGTGATCCCAAGTTAAATTTCCTAGTTCAGTCTTTCAGGCTGCCCCTGAACTGATTGGTACCAACACCTAGACACCCCAAGGTGCATATAAGGGTTATGCTGCTCCCTCCAGAACAGAGCCAGGGGCCCACAATGGGAATGTAGGCTGGCTCTACACCATGCTGGGAAGGGGTTGGTGGAGGAGCTAGTGAGGAAAACACTACCTCTTTTAAAGCTCTAATTTCTTGATTGGTACTCACAGTTTCTGCAATCCTTTAACAACTGTTTTCTAGAGTTTTGAAGAAGATGGCTTTGTCAGATTTTGCTAATTGCTCAAAGATTTTATGAGAGAACAGAACCCTGCAAAATCTTATGCTGCCATCTTGGTCGACTGGAAGCCCATAATAATTTTTTTCTAACTTTGTTCTTATATCAACAGGTAAACTGAACTTAGTCCTTATAATTTTATACTTGGAAAATTAGAGTTTTTTTAAACCCAGTGGAGCACATTCTTAGTGTGCAGAAGAGGGACACAACCCTGTATTTATTTATTTAAGAATGAGACATATTAGGATCTGTATATAATAACATTTCCATTCCTTTGAGAGTGCAGTGATTTCTCCTTAGTACTTTCAAAAGTTATGCCAAGTTTCAATTAGAGACTTTACAAAGCTGGTGAGCTGAGACACCCAAATAAGGTATTTGTAATGGTTAGTTGGAGTTTCTTCTGTACCTTATATATAGTTAGATCCTTAATTAATGTTTGCTGACACAATGAAAGCAAGTATGAATAAATAAAAACTTAAACTACCTGTTGGCCTTGGTCTGACAGTTTTTCCAAATAAATTGCTAGTTTTTGTTGAATACAAAGTATGGAGTACAGGAATTAGTAAATAATAGATATATAATTTTTTGCACACCTTAGAGACCTAAGAAGGGATCATTTATTTACCCAACAAATATTCTCTGAATGTTAGCTCTGAACTTAGTACTGATTTTAGGATTGGCAAATGATGCCCTAAACCACCACCTGTAACTGTAAGTGCCACCAGCACTCATTGCCATAAGGAATCATTGAGCAGACAACCTTAAGTACTATCAAGGTCTAGAATAGCAAGTGCCACCAAGTCCAAAAATGCCACCACCATGTTCTGATTCCACAAAGTGTCAGAAATCACCAAGAGTATCAAAATGCTATTGAATGTCCCAAAGTGCTAAGATACTGCTAGTGTCACTGATATCTAGAACTACAAATTCTATCAACATCTAGGCAAGGGGTCAGCATCTGCTTTTGTAAATGAAGTTTCATTGAAACAGAGCCACATCTACACCTATTTATATACACATTGTCTTTGACTGCTTTTGTGCTACAACCTCAAAGTTGTGTAGTTGCAACCAAGACTACAAGGCTCAGAGAGCCTAAAATATTTACTATCTGGCTTTTTAAGAAAAAAGTTTGCTGACACCTGCTATAGACCCACAAATGCCATCAATATATATATACACATGTCGTTGATATCTAGAACCATATTTGTCTCCAATAATTTGAACCCAAATTGCTATCAAGTGCGTTCAATCAACACCTTAGAAACACAACTGCTTCAATGAGTAGACATATAGGAATCCATATTGGGAGAAGAAGTAATTAAGCACCGGTGAAAAGCTGTCACATAACTCTTTAGACTCTATTTTATTTAATGCAGTATAAGATTACAGGTTATAGACAAAGATTATAGATTTCACCAAAATTCTTGTGTTAATTTTTACTGACTATAATTTTGAAAATTTTAAAGGTTATTGTTGTTGTAAAAGAAGAAATAAAGAGGAAGATGTAATACATTCTTTTCATATATGAATTCTTCTTGGATATTCTCAGTTTTAGGAGTACTGATTTCATTAACCTTGAAATATCACAGCATGGATAAAAGAATATGAATACAAATGAACTTAGAATCAGAACTTGTCGACATCTACTTTAAATAGCAGTATAAATATTGTTAGAAGGAAAAGGGTTGTTTGGCAAGCTTGGTGACTTGGCTGATGTGAGTGCCTAAAGGCACAAATATTATGTCATATAATGTTCATCTATTACTTGTTTAAATTTAAAAGATTAAGAGGGAAAATTCCTACCTCTGGATTTGGATAGCAGTTTAGAGCTGAACTAATAGGGTCCTTAAATGAGGAGGGAACAGATTGGATGAAATCTGAGGCTTAGAAGTCATTCTGAAAATGAAAGTCCCTGAGAGTGAGCTGAAGCAAGAAATATAAAACTATTTATAGATGACAAATCTCAGGAGGTCCTTAGATGCCATCAGAGAGAAACAGCAAAATGTATAGACTGGCATCTGAAGCACTATTTACTAAAGGTGTGATATTAGGCATACCTTTAAACAATCTGAAACTCAGTTTTCATAAAAAAACCGAAACTCATCATCATCCTATCATCTTCACTAGTATTTAGAAATTGCACATTGTAGCAGTTTGATATTATTTATGAATTCTAAAAAGAAATATAGATTTTGTTTGTAAACTGGTCGGTTTTTCTGGTGAGATAATCCCTTGATTGTATTAGATTCAGCTGAGACATCTGAGTAAATTATGTTAAGATTAGGGCTCTGATCCAACCATGTCATTAGAGTAGCGACTCAGTATCGAGTCCCAACCCCTTGGGCTGATAAAATAGACTCTTACATGGATGTAGACACACAGAAGCAGATTCACAGGAAGAGAGAATGTTCCATAGACATGGCCCGGGGAAGAGAGATGAGCCCGTTATTCTACAGCTGACCTTGTGGAGAGACCAGAGCAGCTGAGCCTGGAAAGAAACAGCCCCCGGGGAGAGAGACAAGCCTTATCCCAGCCTACAGCTGAGATCGGAAGAAGCTGGGGCCACTGAGCCTTGAGAGGGAAGAGGAAGGCTGAACCCTCACAGACATTGCCCGACATCTTGCTTCAACACGTGGCAACAGTCTTTGGGTGAGGAAGTACCTCTTATGGTATGTTGAGTTGGACTCTTTAGAGCCTAGTAACTGTAAGCTTCTACCCCAAATAAGCACCCTTTATAAAAGCCAACAGATTTCTGGTACTTTGCATCAGCACCCCTTTGGCTGACTAATAGATACATTATAGGTCACTTTTACAGAGATTATATATTTTAATCCTCACATAAAGAATTAATTATTTTCCTCGTTTGACAGATGAGGAATTGAGGCTTATAGTAGAAGCAAATTTCCTGGAATGACCAGGAGTTAATGACAGGTGGACTGTTCCATGGACCACTCTCTTACCCTTGTGTTCATGAAAATTCCACTTTGGTATATCCATACATTTTTGGTGGCTTTGGTGTAACTTTTTGAAAGCAATAATCAAAGAGTTACCATCCTTTTATCTGGTAATCTTGCTTTTGGAGAAATCAGGAAAAACTCCAGCAAAGGAAAAGTGAATAAATATATTCATTGTAGTATTATTTATCATGGCAAATAACTGGAAACCTCCTAAGTGTCCAAGAAATGAGAAAAGATTAAGTAAATAATGATACATTTCACAGCATCTTACATATTCACCATGAAGCCTATTTAGTAATATAGCATAATGAATAGGTACATGTGGTAGTTTGAAGCTGTATGTACCCCAGAAAAAGAGGTTTTTAAATTCTATGGGTATAAACCCATTATAAGCAGGCTTTTTGATGAGGCTACATCAGTTAAGGTGTGACTCACCTCATTCAGGATGAGAGTTAATACTATTACTGGAGTCCTTTAGAAATGGAATGAATACAGAGAGAGAAAGAGAAAGTCATAGAAACAAGAAGCTAAAATCCATGAAACATGGAAGAGAAGGGAGAGACAAGCAGATGTTGCCACATAACTTGCCATGTGGCAGAAGAGCCAAGGATAGCTGGTGGCCAGTCTTTGGGAAGAAAGCATTGCCTTCATGGGGCCTTGATTTGGACATTTTCCCAGACTCTAACCATAATTCAGTAAATTCCCATTGTTCAAGCTAACCCATTTCATGGTAACTGCTTTGAGCAGCCTAGGAAACTAAAACAGATTTTGGTACCAGGAGAGTGGTATCTGCTATCGCAAATACCAAAAATGTGGAAATGACTTTGGAATTGGGTAATTCATAGAGGCGGGAAGAATTGTGAGCTGTTTGATAGCAAAGGCTCAGTTTGCTTTGAAGAGTCTGTTGGTAGAAATATGGATGCTAAAGATACTCCTGATGAGGACTTAGACAGAAATAATGACTATGTTATTGGAAACTGGAAGAAAGACAACCCTCGTTTTAAAGTGACAGAGAACTTGGCAAAATTGAGTTCTGATGTCTCATGGAAGGCAGAAATTGAAAACTATGAATTTAGATATTTAGCTGAGGTAACTTCCAAGCCAAGTGTGGAAAGTGCAGCCTGGTTTCTCCTGGCAGTTTACAGTAAAATGTAAGAGGAGAAGAATAAGCTGAGATCCTGGGCACAAAGAAACCAGAAAATGATGGTGTGGAAAATTCTGAGTTTCCAGAAAATGAGAGGGTTTAACTAAACACGGACCCAGTCGGCCATTTCAGTGCAAGTCAGAATTGGAGGTACAGTTAACCAGGAAGGATCTGTGGAAAGTCCTGTTGCTTGTGGCTTGTACCCCTGTGTCCTACATGCAAAACCAACAAGCTTTTTGTTGCAAGATGTGTATGAATGGAACCACTGCCAGCCTGGACTAAAAGGGGCAGAAAGGGGACAGATGGAAGGAAAAATCACTTCAAGAGCAGAACCAAGGATGCTGAGGTCTAGACTGAAGAGGTCTTCTTGGGCCAAGAGATTGGATCCACCAGGGTGAGTCTGCCCCAGTACTTGGATAGGGAGGGCCTTCTGCCCCGTCGTGTTCAGGAAGATTCTGCTACCCCAGGCTTCAGAGAGGGTGGGGCATATTTCTCGGGATTGCAGAGGGTCTGGCCATCACCCCAGTGTTCTTAGAGGGTAGAACCTTCACCCCAGTATTCAAGGAGAGCTTGGCTACAGCATATGAACTTAGAAAGGGTGGGGCTGCTTCTTTCTAAGCTCTGGAGGACAAAACCTCTTTCTATACATGTTGAAATCTAATGGAGTATGCCCTCCAGGGTTATGGAATTGTTTGGGACCTGTGACCCCTGTTTTTCTTCCGATTTATCCCTATGGGAATGGGAATGTTTAGCCTATGCCTGTTCCACCTTTGCATATTGGAACCAGATACCTTATTTTCTAGATTTCAAAGATCCACAGACAGAAGAGAATTGTGCCCCAGGACAGACCACACCTATAACCAATTTTTTTTAAACAAATCGATTTTATTGGTACATATTAATAAAGCGTAAATCCATCCAAAGAGTACAATCAATGGTATTTGGTCTAATCACATATTTGTGCATTCATCACTTCAATCATTCTTAGAGCACTTTCATTATTCCCACAGTAATAATAATAAACAAAAAACAAACAAACAACCAAAACTCATCACCTCTCAATTTCTCTATGCTTCCCCAGCCATACATAGCTGCTATTCTTTTTCCTTATCTCTAGTACATTTGTATTTATATTTTGTAAAAAGTCTTATATATTCAATATCACTCATATTTGTATTTTACATGAGGTTTTGCTGTCATATACAGAACCATGTTACAGTTTTTTTCTTTCCCTCTAATAATATACATGACCTGAGACTTTTCCTTTCAACCACTGTCACACCCATGCAATAGCACTGCTAGTTATGCTTTCACCATTTCTATGCATTTCCAAAGATTTACAAACAACCTTTTTACCAATTCTGCACATATTAAACCTCAGCTTTCCATTCTCTACCATCCTTCTATTTTCTGGTGACTTGTATTCTAATTATTAACTCTATGAGTTTACACAATATATTTATTTCATAATAGTGCAATCATACATTATTTGTCCTTTTGTGTCTGGCTTGCTTCACTTAATATAATGTCCTCCAGGTTCATCCATGTTGTCATATGTTTCACAATTTCATTTCTTCTTACCGCTGAATAATATTCCATCATGTGTATTCACCATAATTTGTTAATCCATCCATCAGTTGATGGACACCTGTGTTGTTTCCAACTTTTGGCAATCATGAATATTGCCACTATGAACATCAGTGTGCAAATATCTGTTCATGTCACTGCTCTCAGTTCTTCTGGATATATACACCTAGTAATGGTATTGCTGGGTCACATGGCAAGTCTATATTCAACATCCTTAGGAATTGCCAAACAGTCCTCTACAGTGGCTGTACCATTCTACCTTACCACCAAAAGTGAATAAGCATTCTTATCTCTCCACATCATCTCCAACATTTACAGTTTTCTGACTTTTTAATGTGGCCAATCTAATAGTTGTGAAATGATATTTCATTGTAGTTTTGATTTGCATTTCTGTAATTGCTTCTGATGTTTAACATTTTTTCATGTGTTTCTTCACCATTTGTATTTCTTCTTTGGACAATTGTCTTTTCAAGTCTTTCGTCCATTTATTTTTTATTATTTTTTAAAGATTTTATTTATTTATCTCCCCTTGCTGCTTGTGTTTGCTGTGTCCATTTGCTGTGTGTTTTTCTGTGTCTGCTTGTCTCCCTTTGTTGGGTCGTCCTGCTGTGTCAGCTCGGCGCGCCACGTGGGCTGGCTTGTCTTCATATGGTAAACGGGAGCCCCATTGATTGAGCCACATCTGCTTCCCCTTTGCCCATTTTTAAATCGGGTTGTTTGTCTTTTTATTGTTGAGTTGTGTGATCTCTTTGTATATCATGGATACTAAACGCTTATCGGATATGTGATTGCCAAATATTTTTTTCCCATTGAGTTGGCTGCCTTTACACCCTTTGACAAAGTCCTTTGAGGTGCAAAAGTGTTTAATTTTGAAGTGGTCCCATTTATCTATTTTTTCTTTTGTTGCTCATGCTTTGGGTGTAAGGTTTAAGAAACTATTGCCTACCAGAAGCTCTTGAAGATGTTTTCTTACATTTACTTCTAGGAGTTTTTATCGTTTTTGCTTTTATATTTACATCCCTGGTCCATTTCAGTTAATTTTTGTATATGGTGTGAGATAGGGGTATTCTTTCTTTCTTTTGAATAAGGCTATACAGTTCTCCCAGCACCATTTGTTGAATGGACTGTTCTGGTCTAGCTGGGAGGACTTGACAGCCTTGTCAAAAATCACTGGACTGTAGATGTGAGGGTTTATTGTTTACTTTTGAGTTCCTGATCTGGTTCCATTGGTCAATGTGTTTGTCTTTATGCCAGTACCATGCTGTTTTTTTTTAACCACTGTAGCTAATTAATGTGCTTTAAAGTCTGGAAGTGAGAGTCCTCCAACTTTGTTCTTCTTTTTTAAAGACATTTTTGGCTATTCACTGCCCCTTATCCTTCCAAATAAATTTGACTATTGGCTTTTTGATTTCTGCAAAAAAGGCTCTTGGGATTTTCATTGGGATTTTCATTGGGATTGCATTGAATCTTTAAATCAGTTTGGGTAGAATTGACATCTTAACAATATTTAATCTTCCAATCCATGAATAAGGAATGTCCTTCCATTTATTTGTGTTTTCTTCAGTATCTTTTAGCAGTTTTCTGAATACAGGTCCTTTATGTCCTTGGTTAAGTTTATTCCTAAATATTTGATGGTTTTAATTGCTATTATAAATGGAATTTCTTTTCTGATTTCCTCCTCAGATTTCACATCAGTAGTGTATAGAAACGCTATTGACTTTTGCATATTAATCTTGTATCCTGCCACTTTGCTGACCTCAACTATTGGTTCTAGTAGCTTTGTTGTGGATTTTTCAGGAGATTCTAGATATAGGACTGTATCATCAGCAAATATTGAAAGTTTAAATTCTTCCTCTCCTATTTAGGTACCTTTTATTTCTTTAGCCTAATTGCTCTAAGTAGAATTTCTAAAACAATATTGAATAACAGTGGTGACAGTGGGCATCCTTGTCTTCTTCCTGGTCTCAGAGAGAAAGCTTTCAGTCTTTCAGCATTGAGTACAATGCTAGCTGTAAGTTTTTCATATATGCACTTTACCATATTGAGAAAGCTTCCTTCTATACCTCTCCTCTGGTATGTTTTTATCAAGAAAGGGTGCTGTATTTTGTCAAATGCCTTTTCTGCATCAGTTGAGAGGATCATGTGATTTTCTTCTTCAATTTATCAATGTGGTTTATTACACTAATTGATTTTCTTGTGTTGAACCACTCTTGCATACCTGGAAGAAAACCCACTTGATCATGGTTTATAATTCTTTTAATGTACTTTTGGATTCTGTCTGCAAGTATTTTGTTGAAGACTTTTGCATCTATATTCATTAGAGATATTTGTCTGTAATTTTCTTTTTTTGTAGTATCTTTATCTGGTTTTAGTATTAGGGTGATTTTGGCTTCATAGAATGCAGTTGGTAGTGTTCTTTCCTGTTCAGTTTTTTGGATGAGCTTGAGGAAGTTTGCTATTAATATCGTTAATCTCTTCCTTTACTTCATTAAGTTGATTCATGATATTTGTTTGGACATCTGTGATTAGTTGTCCATGTTTTGCATCTCCTCCTGGTTTTTATTTTGTTTTTTGGACTGGGCCATGTCTTCCTGTTTCTTAGTATGGCTTGTAATTTTTGTTTGTGTCTAGGCATCTCTTTATCTTAATGGGTTTATTCAGTTGATTAGCTTCTCTCTTTGTTCTATGGTTTTATTTTGTTGTTGTTTTTGTGTGTGTGTGGTAAAGTTTTACTTTGATACTGTGTTCCTCTTATTCTATTTCCTTGTGGTTGTCTATGTTCCCTTGGAAAAAAAATTACCAGAGAAAAGGAAAGAGGAAGAGAAAAAGAATAATCATAATAATAATAGTAAAAGGTAGGAGGGGAACCATACAAGACTAGGAAATTCAAAAATTAACATGAGTAAGAAGTACAGAGGAATAAGATTAGAAAAGTGGAATAGAAACGAAACAAACAGAATAGAGAAAAATATACAGAATGAATTAAAAAGCTGGAATTGTGAGAAGGAAAAAGAAAAAAGAAAAGAAAGGAAAAAAAGTAAAAAAAGAAAGAAAACAGAGAAAAAAGGAGAGAGAAATAAAAACAAGAAAAACTGGAGACCAAACAAAAAGAGGTGGAATGAAAGAACAACAACAGAAAACAGAAGATATAAAGATGGAGAGAAAAGAAATAGTGTAGGTAGAGAAAATCAGTAAAGAAAAGAAAAAAAAAAAAAAAGAAAAAAAAAACAGAAAAAAGGGAAGGGGAAACAACAAATGAGAAACAAGACAGTAGCGACTCCTTTAAAAAAGGAGAAAGAAGAAAAAAAAAAAAGATAATAAAACAAAAATAAACATGGAAAAACAGCTTCCTCTCCTAGATCCCTAAGGATCTTCTCAGGCCACTGGTATTCATCAATCAATCACCCTGCAGCCTGCCCTCTGCAGGTTTGGAACAGGATTTTAGTGAGTAAAATAAGGAAAATTTTTAAAAGGAACCTTTTTTTTTTTTTTTTTTTTTTTAAAATAAGAGATCCAAGATAAGCTAGAACAAAGAGAATGTCTGTATGCTCCCTGTCATAAAGTTTCAGATGGATGCCTGATAATCCGGTGGATCACTTCTCAAAGAAGAGCTGGGAATGGTACCAGGGACCTTGTATATGTTAGGCAGGCATTTTTCCCCGGAGCTAATCCATCTCCTTAGGTTAGTCAGCATTTCAGAAGGCTATCTGCCCCTTCTCCCTTGGGCAGGTTAGATTCCCTGCAGTCCCTAGGAGTGGTGCAGATCAGCCGCCTGTCTGGGCCTCCTCTCTGATGTAATTCTTCTCTTCACCCTCCCAGACCCCTCTTCCTTCCAGGGAATCTGCCGTCACACTGGGTTTGGAGCAGGAAGCCAGGGGCTCCACCTAGGCTGTCAGCCCTGAGGGCAGGGTATATGTGCTGCTTCCAGCCACTGGGGCAAGTGACCCCCGATTTCCCCCTGGCTTCCCCATCTGTCCAGTACCCTGCTAGATGACTCAGAGCACCTTCCTGTTCCATATATATCCAAAGGGGCTGCTCTTCTCTCACTAAGATACACTTCAGGAGTTTTACCATCACTCAATATCTCAGGCGTGGGGGAGGGGGCCCTTCCCAGCTGCTGGGAGGTTTAATAACTCACAGCTTGTTGTTTTGGCTTCTTCACCTCCCTGTCCCTCACTCTCCTGAGAGCTGCGAAGCAGTGTCCTGGTCCTGGTCTGCTGTACCCCAAGGCAGGTCCCCGAGGCAGCCTCTGGCTCCTTCTCCATTGTTTTAGTGAGAGCTGAGCCTTATCTGCCTAATCCATCAGCCATGTTCTGGAAGATTGGTATTACATAGTTTTCGAATGATTGGTAAAATTCACCTGTGAAGCCATCTGGTCCTGGTCTTTGGGAGGTTTTTGATGACTTTTTCAATCTCTTTGTTTGCGACTGGTTTGTTGAGGCCTTCTATTTCTTTTAGGGTCAGTGTAGGTGGTTTGTGTGTTTCTAGGAATTTGTCCATCTTGTCTACATTGTCTGGTTTTTTGGCATATAGTTGTTCACAGTTTCCTCTTACGATATATCTCTTATTTCTGCAGGGTCAGTGGTAATGTCCTCCCTCTCATTTCTGATTTTATTTATTTGCATCTTGATTCTCTTTTTCTTTTTCAGTCTAGCTTAGGTTAGGGTTTGTCGATTTTGTTGATCTTCTCAAAGAACGAACTTTTGGTTTTGTTGATTCTATTGTTTTTTTTGTTCTCGATTTCATTTATTACTGCTCTGATCTTTACTACTTCTTTCCTTCAGCTTGGTCTGGGATTAGTTTGCTGTTCTTTTTCTGGTCCCTCCAGGTGTGTGGTTAGAGCTTCAATTTTAGCTCTTTCCTCTTTTTTAATATAAGCATTGAGGGCTATAAATTTCCCTCTCAGCACTGCCTTTGCATTGTTCCATATGTTTTGATATGTTGTGTTCTCATTTTCATTCATCTCAAGATATTTGCTGAATTCTTTTGCAATTTCTTCTTTGACGCACTGATGATTTAAGAGTGTGTTGTTTAATCTCCATATATTTATGAATTTTCCTTTTCTATTATTAATTTCAAGCTTCATTCCATTATGATCAGATAAAGTGTTTTTTATAATTTTAATCTTTTTAAATTTATTGAGACTTGTCTTGTGACCCAACATACGGTCTATCTTGGAGAAGGATCCATGAGCAGTTGAAAACAAAGTGTATCCTGCTGTTTTGGGGTGTTGCCCTATAAATGTCTGTTAGGTCTAGTTCATTTATCCTATTATTCAATCTCTCAGTTTCTTTATTTATCCTCTTTCCAGATGTTCTATCCAATACTGAGAGTGGTGTGTTGAAGTCTCCAACTATTATTGTAGAGACATCTATTTCTCCCTTCAGTTTTGCCAGTGTGTGCCTCATGTATCTTGGGGCACCCAGGTTAGGTGCATAACTATTTAGTATAGTTTTTTCATCTTGTTGAATTGCCCCTTTTATTAATATATAATTACCTTCTTCATTCCTTATGAGACTTTTAAATTTGAAATCTATTTTGTCTGATATTAGCATTGCTACTCCAGCTCTTTTTTTGGTTACTTATTTGTGCGGAATTCCTTTTTCCAACCTTTCACTTTTAACCTGGTTGTGTCCTTACATCTGAGGTGAGTTTCTTGTAGACAGCATATAGATGGCTCTTATTTTTTAATCCATTCTATCAAACAAACAAACAAGAAAATTCCTCACCTCCTAAACTCTCTGTTTCTCCTGCTGTATATAGTTGCTATTTCTGGCTACTTTTGTACAATTATTTATTTGGTTATTAAGCAGTTTTATTGAGATATGTTCACATACCATAGGATCTATCAAAAATGTATAATCAATGGTGTTTTTTAGCTTTAAAAAGTCCTTTATTGTAAAATTGTAAAATAAATAGAAAAATAGATTGAAAGAAATTACAAATTTTAAACAAGAGTGCAAGGCCAGGTTAGATTTAATATAACCAATTATAAAAAAATAGCATAGCAATAAACATTTATAAATGTAAATAATTCAAATATAATAGAAATTAATTATAACATAATTCTAATTTTTATATTACAGCTTTAACTACTGGACATAATAATCTCTAAGAATGAAATAAATTATTGGTTTAGTTACTTAATTTCCATTTAGGCCATAATTCTTTCTAGATGATCAAATTCCTACTTGGAAACTCTTCACATCTTATTGTAATTAATTAGAACAGATAGCAGTTTGCCAGCTCATAATTTTATGAGGCAGAAAAACTCAATATCTTGTTCAACAGTAGTTATGAAAATCAGTATTAATCCAGATAGATTTTTTTTTCTTCGTCTTTAGGAGGCACCAGGAACCGAACCCTGGAGGCAGCTGCTCAACTGCTTGAGTCACATCCACTCACTCTGGTTGTTTTTTCTGTTGTTGCTCGTTGTCTGCTCATTGTTTTTGCTCGCTGTCTGTTCAATGTCTGCTTGTTGTTTGTTTATCTTCTTTAGGAGGCACCAGGAACCAAACCTGGGACCTCCCTTGTGGGAAGTGGGTGCTCAACTGTTTGAGCCACATCCATCCCTCCCAGAAAGATTATTTTAATTAAACAGTATGAATAAGAAAGTGTTAAAGAAAAATGAAGTGTCCAAAATATGTCTCTTCTCCAGTCCTCAATTAAAAGCAAGTGTTAGTTTTGTATGAAAAAAATTACAGAATACTGATCACAGAAACAAATTGCCAGTTGCACTGAGTAATTATTGTTCATATACTATAATACTATTTTACATTTATCTGGTCTACTCCAGCTCTTTTTTGGTTACTATTTGCATGGAATACCTTTTCCCAACCTTTCACTCTTAACCTGGTTGTGACCTTATGTCTGAGGGGTCTCTTGTAGACAGCATATAGATGGCTCATATTTTTTAATCCATTCTATCAGTCTGTCTTTTGACTGGGGAGTTCAATCCATTAACATTCAGTGTTATTACTGTAAAGGCATTTCTTACTTCATCCATTTTGTCCTTTGGCTCTCTGTTGTCATATCATTCTATTGTCTGTCTTCTTATCCCATATCTCTTCAGGATATTTGTTCCTTTGGCTGGGCCATCTCTTCCTGTTTCCTAGTGTGGCTTGTAAGTTTTTGTTGATGTCTAGGCATCTGAATATGTTGGTGAATTTATTCTTATGGCCAATTTCTCTCTCTTGCCTATTTTTTTCACAGCTCTTCTTTGATATTTGGTTCAACTTATTCCAAATATTTAAAATTTCCCAGCTTAAAGTTATCAAAATTGGGCCAGGGACTCACTAGTGGGGTGCACATTTTCTCCCAGGGGTGAGGATATAGATAGAACAGAGAACAGTTTTTGTCCATGCAATTTCCAGACCTGCCAGCAGATGGAGCTAGTCAGCACACCTTTCCATGGAGGTGTTTCAGTCTGGACTTTCCTGTGTTCCTGTGCTGACTCTCCAGAGCGGAGATTCAAAGCGGGCTGTTGGCCAAAGTCACTGAAGAAAAACACCCCAACCTCCCCTCCCTTTTCCCTTGAAACAGCTGACAGGGAGGAAGTTGTCTTTTTCCCTCTCAGTCAGCTGCAGTGAGCCAGGGGCTTTACCCCAGCTTAATATCTTGGGTGTGGGGGAGGGGAGCCCTTCCCAGCTTCCACCGGGGCTTGGTAACTCATGTTTGTTGTTTTGGCTTCTTTGTCTCTCTGTCCCTCACCCTCCTGGGAGTTGTGTAGCACTGTCCTGGTCTGCTGACTCCCAAAGAAGTTCCCTTGGATTACTTTTGGTTCTTTCTCTGTTGTTTTTGTGAGAGCATTGAACTCTGCCAGTTAGTGTGATGTCATCTTCCCACACTACAACCAATTTTGATGAAACTTTTACTTAGTATTGTTACTGAAATGACTTAAGGCTTTTGAGATATTGTGATGGAATGAATGTATTTGCTTATGGAAACAACATAATATTTTGAACTCCAGAGGGTGGAATGTGGTGATCTGAAGGTGTATGTACCCCAGAAAAACATGTTCTTAAATCTAATCCATTCCTGTGGATATAAACGCATTGTAAGTAGAACCTTTCTGATGAGGCTACTTAGTTAAGGTGTGACACTCCTCATTCAGGATGCAACTTAATCCTATTATTGGGGTCCTTTATAAACAGAATGACTAGAGAGAGAAAAAGAGAAAGGCATAGAAGCAAGAAGCTGAAATCAAGGAATACTGGAAGAGGAGGGAGATACTAGCAGATGCCATCATGTGCCTTGCCCTGTGGCAGAGGAGCCAAGGATCACTGGCAGCCAGTCTTCAGGAAGAAAGCATCCCCTTGATGATGCCTTGATTTGGACATTTTCCTGGACTCTAACTGTAAACAAACAAATTCCCTTTGTTCACGCTGAACCATTTCATGGTATCTGCTTTAAGCAGCCTGGGAAACCAAAACAATACATTATGTGAAAAACTGCTATATAGTTTGATGCCAATTTGCAAAATTTTTGATGCCACATTATGATGCTAATCCTGTAAAATTTTGCAAACACATGAAAAAAAGCACAGAAAAATATGAAGATAAAATGTTCTTGGGGAGCAGATGTGGCTCAAGCAGTTGAGCGCCCACCTCCCAAATGGGAGGTTCTGGGTTCAGTTCCTGGTGCCTCCTAAAGAAGACAAACAAACAATGAGCAGACAATGAGCAAAAACAACAACAACAAAAAACCAATGACCAGACAACGAGCAGACAATGAGTAAACAGATGAGGGAGCCATGGAGTGTGTGTGGGGGGATGTTCTTGAGGTGTCGCTATTTTGGGTGAATTTTTCTTCTGTACAAATAATAACACACTTGAAATGCAAGATATGTACTTTTACCTCACAGGATCATTGTGCAGATCAAATGAAAATGTGAGTAAACTATAAAAAGTGAAAGACAATTCAAATACTCACATTAAAAAGTCAGGCCAGTTCTGGTAAGGAGAGGAGTCCTTGTATTTGGACTGAACCAAACTCAGGGATGCCACAACCAAGGCATCCAACCTTTTGTGTTAGGCCAGGGAATGGCAAACTATAGCCTGTAGCCAAATCTGGCCTGTAGCTTATTTTTGTACGGCCAGTGAGCTAAGAACATAATTTACATTTTTAAGTAGTTGAAAAAACTCAAAGAAGAATAGTCTTTCCATGACACAAGAAATTACATGAAATTCAAATTTCCGTATCCATAAATGAAGCTTGCTTAGAGCACAGTCATGCCCGTTCATTTCCATATTGTCCATGGCTACTTCTGTGCTGCCCGAACAGAGTTGCAGAGTGTAACAGAGATAGGATTACCCACAAAGCCCTTTACCCTGAGCTAAGCCAACCTCAGCCCTCCAAATTTTGCCCTGGCCTCATTTGATTTTATTCCATAGATTTCTCTCAGTTGTCCTTAAATGGTTTGAAGTGCTGTCTTTTCCTAAGATATAGGCTTTAAAAAGTGTTTTTAAAATATTAGGGATGGAGGCCATTGAGAAACCTCAATACCGACCAGGGTCACCTGGCGCCATGTTTGCCAACCTCAGTACATGTTCTGGAGGGCACTCAGTGGGAGGGATGGGACCCTTGTTGGGCAACACGAGACCCCAGGTTTTTGATCTGCTCAAACTTCGACCCATCTGGGCCTCTGTTCTGTGATATGTAATAATGGACAATTTCTGAGGCCCCTTCCAGCTCTACCTTCCTAAAATTATCTGTGTTTCTTTAAGAGTTGAGCAACCTTCATGGCCATGATGAGAAACATTTTTGCTTCTTTTTTGATCTTCCCGATTCTGGGACAAGTAACCAATCGGGTTTAAGTCCAGGAAACAAAACTTAAATGCCTGCAGGGCCCAGACAGGTAACATAAACTAGGGAACCCTCCTGCGGTAATACAGGGAGGTCATGGTAGGTATGGTGTAAACTACAGAGCACTTTATCGCATCTGAAGAGAGAACTGTAACTCAGCTCCCACTGATAATTACGTATCGCTAGATCTTTCAAATTTTCAACAGATAATAGAATACGTAGATTTTGACGTGACATCTACTAATGTTTAAATGCTGACAACTAGGGGGATGGATGTGGCTCAAATGGTTGAGCATCCGTGTCCCATTCGGAGGGACCTGGGTTCGATCCCCGGGACCTCCCGGTATAAAAAAAAAAAAAAAATCCTATTAAAAAACAAACAAACAAATAAATAAATAAATGCTGACAACTAATACAAGTTTATAAAAGCACAACGTAGGTCCCCCTCTCCCCAAATCCCTGAATGCACAATAGGCTTCCGGGTTGCCATTTTAAGAATGCTTATCTCTCCGTGTAGGCAAATTATTGCATAGCTTCCCACTGAGGATGGACAGCAAAGTTTCTCCAGGAACTCTTGTCCATCAGAAAATCCCTTCATCAGAGTGGGACACCAAGCTGAGGTGGCTGAGCATGTGTTCCCAAAGAGACTCGAGACTTGCATTCACTTAGAACTTGCACAATTTAAAAAGTCTTTTAATAATATGACTGTGATCCACGACAATGGTAGTTCCAAAGCTTTTCAGACAAGTAATCCCCCCTCCCTCTGTACTCACCTTGAAGCTGAGCTTTTCTTTCTTTGGCTTTGTGTTGTTGGTTGGAACAGGAACTGTTTAGCTGAGAATGGGAGCTGGAGAGCATAGGTCTGCCATATAAACGACTTCCAAACACTATAGCTTTTTCTTCCATCTTTCTTTCCAAGTTGTGGGGACATGCGATGGATATGTTCATTCAACAGATGTTTACTGAGTGCCTCAGCATGGCAGGAATTGCTCCATGTCCTGGGGATACAAGAGTGAACCAAATAAAATCCTGCTGTCATGGGACTTACATTCTAGAGATAATAGAGAAATACATATAATGTTAGGTAATGGCAAGTACTAGGAAGAAAAATGAAGTGAGGGAATTAAGAGTGATGGGGAATATTATTTTAGATGGAATGGTCAAGGAGAGTGTTTTAGTTTGCCACAGGGCTTGTCAATGCAAAGTGCCAGAAATGTGCTGGCATTAATAAAAGGGATTTATTTGGGGGTAAAACCTTACAGTTCTGAGGCCATGAAATGTCCAAATCAAGGCCTCAGCAGAGATGCTTTTTCAGAGGTTCTGCCATGTGGCAAAGCAGGATGGCTGCTAATCTCTGCCGAGGTCTCTGCCATCTCTTCCAGAATCTACCATCTCCTGGAACTCAGCTGTGGGCATCCAGGTGCAGGGCTTGTTTCTTTCTGGGCCTCCTCTCTGTCTCTCGGGCTTCTCTGCCTTTCTGCAGCTGTAGACAATGGGGCCTTCTCTCACATGACAGGATGAAAAATGGCAGCCTTCTTTATCTGTGTGTCTCTCTCTGTCTCCATTTCTATCAGCTTCAGTAAGAGGGCAGAGATTCAACCTGAGTCATGCCTCATGACATAGTCCAATCAAAAGGTTCTCACACCCACAGAAATGGATTAGTTCAAAAGCATAATCATTTCCTTTTTGGGATTCATAAAATAACTTCAAACTGTCACAGAAGACTTCACTGAGGAAATGATATTTGAGCAGAGACCCAATTAAAATGAGTGAGTAAGCCACTAGAATATTTCTAGGCAGAGAGAATAGCAAGTACAAACGCCCTGAGGCATATTGCTTGGTGTGTTTGAGAAACTTCAAGGGAGCCGGTGTAGATGGAGAGCACTAAGTCAGGGGAAGAGTGATAGAAAATGAGACCCAATAGGTAGCCAGATACCAGATTATAAAGGGTCTAGTAGACATGACAAAGACTTTCATTTTAAGAATGATGGAAAATTATTGGAGGGGTGATATAACCTGATTTACCATTTAAAAGCTCACTCAGGCTGCAGTAAGGGCAAGAATTTGCATCAGAGAGCCTTTTTAGGAGTCTATTGCAATGAATCAGGGAGAAGGATGATGCAATAGGCTGGTAGAGGTGGATGTGCTGAGAAGAAATTGGATTTGGAATATGTTTAGAATGGGTAGAGGTAAATTCTGTTCATTGTATATGATAGCTCAGGAGTCACCTTCTCTGAGAAACCTTTCTTGATCACTTCCTCCATGTTAGGATGGGGGTCCCTCTCCTGTGACACCAAGCAGCCCATCTTTACCTCAGTTAGAAACATATTTCATGGAAATGGTTTATTATGTATCTGCCTGTGAATACTTCTTCTGAGGCTCAGGAGCATGTCTCATTTGCTTCTAGCACCTGGTGTGCTTGCCCATAATTGGTGTTAAATGAATGTCTGAGGAAGAGATGCAGAAGTCAATAAATTAATAGGAAACTGAGTTTGGAAGAAGGAAACTGAAAGGGAAATAAGCTGAAGAAGGAGTGGTACACCATCAGTAGTTTGTAATTTTGGCAGAAAGCTTTTATAAAGCTGAAAGAGTCTGGGTTTTCTTGGTGATCTTACATTTCAATCAAGCAGCTTGGCTGAAAACTGCTCTCCAAGTAAATAGAATCTCAAGTCACTTTCTGCATTTAGGACTCCATGATACAGTAAATTAATGAATGTGCAACTTCTGAAATTTTTATAAAAACACTTAAATTTTCTCTACCTTTGAGAGCAGATCGTAATTTAAAGCTTATTGATGGTGGAGGGGTAATTATAGACATGCCATTTATCCCCTTGCTCATCTGAACTAGAAGCATTTAAATAATATGCTATATGTTTATACAGCCCCACATCCCTTGTGTCAAATTTTCCTCTCCTTTGGATATGAGATATGGGAGAAAAATGTCAAAAATGATCTTACTGGAGAAACACTTGCTCGTTGTTTCTTTTTCATGTGGTATTGCCATAAAAGGAATAACATGAACATGCTTTTGAATGAAAAGGAAAGAATAGAATGAACAGGTTTGGTCTCTAGTAGAGACAGCCAAGAGGGAGGCTGTCAGGGAACAAGCAAGTCCTAATTACTTTCTGGACTTGACCAGGGGATACAGGGCAAAATAATATCAATAGTAAGAGCTATCACTTATTTGATTCATTAATTCAATCAATGGCTTAGGCCCAGGATAATGCATCGGGCAGAGTAAATGTCAAGTGGGGGATTCCATCAGCTAGGTTTATGTTCACTTGCAGGTAATAGAAAACCTACGTAGAGGTTACTTTTCCTCCTACAGTGAGAAGACTAGAGATAGGCAAATCACAATAGTAATTGTTGCTCCATGAAGCAATCAGGTACCCAGGCTCTTTCTGGATTTCTATTCTGCCATCCCTTAAAGTGTCATTTTCATTTTTATGGTTGCAAGATGACCGTTTCACCTCCAGTACTGTATCTGCATCCCAGACAACAAGAAAGGTAGGATGATGGGCAAAGGACAAAGCATTAAGGCAGCTGTATCTGGGTCCACTCAGGAGATAGAAACCACACCGTTAGTTCAACAGGAGTTTTATATGAAGAAATATTAAACTATAATTAAAGAGTAACTATAAGATATAAGGAAACTCTGCGTGGTGCACTAGGACTGAAGGACGGTATGCAAGGAAGGACAAACTTAAAAGGGGTGCAGGCCTTATTGGAGAAGGTGTACTTTTGCCCACAAGGGAGCAAAGCTTGCTGGTTTGCCCAGGCCTGAGGCAAGCAGGAGGCAGGCTGTTTCAGTTTGCTAGGTTGCTGAAATGCAATATACCAGAAATGGGTTGGCTTTTACAAAGGGGATTTATTAACTTACAAGTTTATGTTTCTGAGGCCATGAAAATGTCCAGATCAAAGCATCATCAGGCGATGCTTTCTCCCCGAAGACCAGCTGCTGGCAATCCTGGATTCCTCTGTCACATGACATGGCACATAGCAAAGGACATGGTGGCATCTGCTGATCTTTCTTTTCTCTTCTGGGTTTCGTTGCTTTCAGTTTCTGGCTTTCCTGGCTTCTTGGCTATGCTCCCATGGGTTTCCTTTCTGTGTCTCTCTCCATAGTCACCCCATTTATAAAGGACCCCTGTAAGAGGATTAAGACTCACCCAGGGTCATGCCCTAACTGAAGCAATCTAATAAATGGTTTCACCTACAGTAGGTTTACACCCACAGAAATGGATGAATTTAAGAACATTTTGATTTTGTTCCTCTCTAGATATTTCTTAATTTCCCTTGTGATTTCTTTTTTGACCCATTGGTTGTTTAGTAGTGTGCTGATTTCCACATATTTTAAAATTTTCCAATTTGCCTTGTTGATTTCTAGCTTTATTCCATTGTGGTTGGAGAAGACACTTTTATAATTTCAATATTTTTATATTTATTAAGATTTGATTTGTTGCATAATATGCTTTACCCTGGAAAACATTCCATATGCAGCTGAATGAGTATTCTGCTGTCAGTGGGTGAGTGATCTATAAATGTCTATTAGGTCTAATTGCCTAATAGTGTTGTTCAAGTCCTCTATTCCCTTATTGATCTTCTGTTCAGATGTTCTATCCATTATTGAACGCTGTGTATTGAAGTCTCCAGCTATTATTGTAGACCTACCTATTTCTCCCTTCAAGTCTCAATTTTTGCTTCGTTTGTTTTGGGGCTCTGTTGTAAGCAGCTCTTAGCTGAAGAACGTGATGAAATTTGACTTCAAAATGATTCTTCAAGAACTAAACTATTTTAACCAGGCTTTGCTAAAGTTCTCTGGAATTGGGGAGCACCTGCAAGCCAATGAATTTGGATCCCATGTTGTCTGTTAAATCTCCTACAAGGACCCTGGAAGTGGGGCTGCTGGGTGGCTTGTCAGGGGCGAGTGACATGTAATCACTGACACAGCGTGTCTGAGAAGGGGCCTGCCAGCCATGGCACAAGCTGTCCAGTGCAAAGAGCCAATTAAAAAGTGCCCCAAGGAGGTGCACTGAGAGGCTATCACTTCCACTGGGAAGTGTAGAAATTCGAGCCTGTGTCAACTTGTAAGATGTGCAAAGAGCTATTTCCAAATATCATCTAAGACCCACCATTTGAACAAAGTTCATCCCTAGCTAACTGGCTGGCTGGAAAGTATATGGAGGCAGCGGCCCTGGGCCAGCTCCTCTGGAAGCTCTGGAGGTGGAGGTGGGGGCGGGGGTGGGGAGGGGACCTCTTTCCTGCCTGAAGGAGCCGGAACTGCCAGAGAAGACAAAGCGAGCCATTTCTAGAAAACTCAAAACCACGGCCAAGAGTACAGGACTTGTCCTGTAGCAGAGGGGTCAAATGGTGGTCCACAAAGAACAAACTCAAGTTCTAGCTCCCACAGGTTGTGTTGTCATTTGGAAAAAGGGTCTTTCCAGAGGCAGCTAAATTGAGGATCCTGGGATGAAATCATCCTGGGTTGGGGGGGGGGGGGGCTCTAAATCCAAAGACTGATGTTTTTATAAGGAGAGTACAGGGAGACACACAGGAGCTGGCCACATAACGAGGAGGCAGATACTGAATTCTGCCAGCCACGAGCCACGGAAGGCCACCAGAACCTGGGAGAGAGCCATGGAACCTCCCTCAGAACCTCCAGAGGGAGCCAGTGTGCCCACTCCTGGACTTGGGACTTCCGGCTTCCGGAGCTGTGAGAGGAGAACTTTAGGTTGTTTTAAACCACCCAGGTTGTGACAGTTTGGTAGGGGAGCCCCAGGACACTTGCACGCCCACGCACAGCACAGGCATTTTCCTGCAAGCTGCCTGGAGCCGCCCCGACAGGCCAGGGCAGAGAATGTGGCTTGGGAGCGTCCCCGGGAAGGTGGCCTTCTGAGGCCCGAGGGCAGGTCCTGGCACCAGGGGAGCTCAGGAGACGCCCGTCTTCCGCGACACTCCTTGTCAGCCTCAATCGGCGGTGGAGGAAACTCGGTCCTTGGTGCTGGAAACAATTTGGAGCGGGTTTCCGGGGGAGGGCGGGCAAATCCCAGCAGCACCTCTCGTTGGTGCCCCTGGCCAGGCTTGCCCTCCCTGTCTGACCCCCAGTCCTGGGGACAGTCTTCTGAGGACATTGTTTTCAGGTGCTGCCATGCAGAGGCCGGATGTCTGGAGCCTGAGCTCTGTGTGCCTCAGTTTACCTGACGCTCCACCTTAGCTCAGAACTGTCTTCCAGGGCTGATGCTGGGTCGTTCTGCCCCTTCAAGGACAGACCACTAGAGGGCAAGCAACGCCGTTCTCTGCCCCTTTCCAAAGTGGGGGAGCCACTTTGGTTTTGTGGGTGTCCTGGAGCCAGCGCAGCACCCAGCCAAGCGGGTGTCTTGGCGCAGGCAGTGATGCACGCAGCCCCCCAGCTCCCGGGTGGTATGGCTTGCTGGGCCACCATGTGGGTCAGGCTGGTGCCCACCGTGGGCCCCGTCGGCGAGGCACCCCCCAGGCCGCCCTTCCTGTCCCGGGAGCTCAGGGGCGAGGGGCCGTCGAGGACCCGGAACCGAGGCGGAGGCTGCAGGCGGTGCATCCCGCGTCCCCGCCGTCCCTGGGCAGAGGGACAGGCCACAGTCCCTGCACCCGCGGCTTCCCCCCGACCCAGCGGCCCCCAGCAGGACACCGGGGCTGAAGCGTCCCTGGTAGGGGAGCTGAGACCCTAACACACAAAGAGCCCGTAAAGCCAGTTTCAAATACTACATGGTGGTTTCAGACGTGAACTGTGGAGTTCAGAGGGAGGAGGAATTGCCGCTCATTTGGTGGTGGTGTGGAGGAGGAGGGCGCTTATTTTTCACCTACCTACCCCCAAGCACAGCGAGTGCCTAGGTAAAAGGAGACGCTCAAGTATCTATTGAATAAATGAGTAAGTGGAGATTCAATTAAAAAATAAGTTCTACAAAAGTGCAAGCCTTGTAATAAAGTTCAGCATTATTTAGTGACCTATAATTGTCAGGTAATCTGACCAGTTTACTTCTCATTGTTGCAGGTTGGGTGTGCCAGAAATAGATCCTGAAACAAGTCTGGGATGCAAGATAATTAGTAGGGATCAGTACCTGAGAAAGAAAACGGTTTGAAAGCAACACTCTCCGGTGGAAAAAGTTGATTTGCTGCAGGCGTAGCAAAGCCATCCTGCAGGTAGCTCTGGAGCGAGTATTGCCGGTTAAGAGTTGCCTTACACTGGGTTGGAATGCCAGCTTTTCTACATCCCTAACCCCACCTGCTCAGCCACGTGACAGCAGTTAATCAAGGACTCAGCTGAATTAGGCTGAAGAACTACTGTCTTTTTAAAATAATGAATGACTCTTGACAAGGTGAACACTTTTAGGACCCCATGCAATGACTCGGTTGTGGTGTATTTTGACCACTTTGGCAGGATGTGGGAGAAATATTTGGGGAAGGACAGAAGAAAACCAGAGAGAGAGGAGCTACTTGCTTAAATGTAATTCAGTTTTTGTTGTTTTTATAGAAAATGAAATGAATACATTTTATTAGTTTTAAGAATAATAGTCTTATTTTGTTTCTTTTAACCATTGCAAATAATATATTTCCTCTCTTATGCTATTCTTATTTGGGCAGCTACGTGAACTCTTCCAATCTTGAATGTACCAGTAAGAGGGGAAAATAAAATCATTTTGGCATTGGCATTCCTGAGTCAAAATTATTAAGGAAAATAAGTTCTTTCTGATGACAACCTAGATATTTTCTAAGGTAATCCCTTGTTTTTAATGATTTCCTGTCTTCAGGGGTTGACTGCCTGTGATACTTGGTCTTTGGCTCCTCTGTCACATGGCAATGCACATGTTGGCCTCTCCTGGCCTCTCCATTCTCTTCTGGGATCTGTTGAATTTCAGCTTCTTGCTTCCATGGATTTCTCGCCCTAGTTCTGAATTTCATTCCACTTTATAAAAAATTCCAGTAATTGGACTAAGACTCATCCTGATTGGGCTGGGCCAGAACTTAACTGAAAGTAACATCATCAAAATGTTCCACTTACAATGGGTTCAAAACCCATTGGATTGGGATTAGGTTTAAGAGCATGTTTTTTTTCTGGGCTACATATGACTTCAATCAACCACAGGTCCCTCAAATTCATCACATTGCATTAAATCTGTAAATCATTTTGGGTAGAATTGACATCTTAATGATATTTAGTCTTCCAATCCATGAATACGGAATTTCCTACTATTTATTTAGTTCTTTGATTTCTTTTAACAATATTTTGTGGTTTTCTGTGTACAAGTCATTTGCATGCTTGATTAGATTTATTCCTAGATATTTGATTCTTTAAGTTGCTATTGTGAATGGAGTTTTTTCTTGAATTCTTTATCTAATTGTTCGTTACTAGTGTTTAGAAACACTACTGATTTTTGGGTGTTGATCTTGAACCCTGCCACTTTGCTGAATTCATTTCTTAGTTCTAGTAGCTTTGTTGTTGATTTTTCAGGATTTTCTGTATATAGTATCATGCCATCTTCACATGGGAAGAGTTTCACTTCTTCCCTTATAATTTGAATGCCTTCTGTATCTTGTTCTTAAATAATTGCCCTGACAAGAACTTCCAGGACAATGTTGAGTAACAGTGGTGACAAAGCCATCTTTGTCTTGTTCCTAATCTTAGAGGGGAAGCTTTCAGTCTTTCACCATTGCGTATGATGTTAGCTGTGGGTTTTTCATTTATGCCCTTTATATGTTGAGGAAGTTCCCTTCTATTCCTATTTTTCTAAGTGTTTTTGTCAAGAAGGGTGCTGAATTTTGTCAAATGCCTTTTCTACATCAATTGCGATGACCATTGTGGTCTTTTTGCCTTCCTTCTGTTAATGCGGTGTATTGCATTAATTGATTTCCTTATGTTAAACCACCCTTGCATACTTGGGCTGACTCCCACTTGATCATGGTGTATAATTCCTTTAATATGCTGATGTATTTAGTTTGCTAGTATTTTGTTGAGGATTATTGTATATATATTCATAAGGGATATTGGTCTGTATTTTTATTTTTTTTTGTGGTATCTTTATCTGGCTTTGGTATGTGGATGATGTTGGCCTCACAGATATGTTAGGGAGTGTTCCCTCCTCTTTAATTTTTTGGAAGAGTTTGAGCAGGATTGATATTAACTCTTCTTAGAGTGCTTGGTAAAATTCCCCTGTGCAGTCAGCTGGTTTTGGGCATTTCTTTGTTGGGAGGTTTTTGATTACTGATTCAATCTCTTTACTAGTTATTGGTTTGTTGGGAACTTCTATTTCTCTTGAGTCAGTGTAGATTGTTTGTTGCTAGAAATTTGTCTTATTTGTTGGCATACAGTTGTCTATAGTATCTTTTTATGATCCTTTTTATTTCTGTTGGGTCATTGGTAATGTCCTCCTTTTTCATTTCTGATTTTAGTTATTTCTATATTCTCTCTTTTTTCTTTGTCAGTCTAGCTAAAGGTGTGTCAATTTTATTGATCTTTTCAAAGTACCAACTTTCAGTTTTGTTGATTAACTATATTGTTTTTTATTTCATTTTTATCTGTTCTAATGTTTGATATTTCCTTCCTTTGAATTTAGTTTGCTCTTCTTTTCTAGTTCTAGTTCTTATAGTTTTGTGAATAGGTCTCTGATTTGACATCTTTCTTCTTTTTAAATGTGCGTATTTAGAGCAGGGGTTCTTAACAAGGGGTCTGTGAGCTTGAATTGAAATTCAAAAAGAAATTATTCATGTGGGGATGTGTTGGTGCAGGTGTGATATATTTATTAAATAATACACAGTATGTTGTGGACTTAATAAGGGGTCCGTGGTTTTCACCTGACTGGCAAAGGAATCCGTGGATCAAAAAAGGTTAAGAGCCCCTGATTTAGAGCTATAAACTTCCCTCTCAGCCTTGCCTTTGTTGCATCCCCTAAAGCTTTCATTCGTTGTGTTTTCATTTTCATTCTTCTGAAGATACTTCCTAATTTCCCTAGTGATTTCTTCTTTGACCCATTGGTTGTTTAAGAGTACTCTGTTTAATTTCCACATATTTGTGAATTTCCATTTCTCCCTCAGTTGTTGATTTCTAGCATCACTCCATTGTGGTCAGAGAGGATAGATTGTTTTATTTCAATATTTTTGAATTTATTGAGACTTGTTTTGTGATCTAAGATACGGTCTCTCCTAAAGATGGACCATGTGCACTAGAGAAGAATGTGCATTCTGCTTCTGTTGGGTCATGTGTTCTATATACTTCTGGTAGGGCTAGCTGGCTTACAGTATTGTACATGCCTTTTATTTCCTTATTGATCTGTTTAGATGCTCTCTCCATTATTGAAAGTAGTGTATGGCAATCTCCTACTATTAATTTATTATATCTCCCTTCAAATCTGTCAATATTTGCTTCATATATTTTGGGGTTCTGCTTTTAGGTGCATATATATTTATAATTGTCATTTCTTCTTGTTGATTGACCCCTTTTTCAGTAGATTGACCTTCTTTTTTCCTCATAACAGTTTTTGACTAGCAGTCTATTTTTTTTTTTTTAAAGATTTTATTTATTTATTCATTTATCCCCCCCTTGCCGCTTGTGCTCCCTGGGTCAGCTAACCACGCCGTGTGGGCGGGCTTGCCTTCACCAGGAGGTCCCGGGAACCGAACCCGGGGCCTCCCATATGGTAAATGGGAGCCCTACTGATTGAGCCACAGCCGCTTCCCTAGCAGTCTATTTTATCTGATGTTAGTATAGCTATCTCAGCTCTCCTTTGGTTATTTGCATGGTATATTTTTTTCCATCCTTTTACTTTCAACATACATATCTTTGAATTTAAGGTGAGTCTCTTGTAAACAGCACATTGCTGGGTTGTGCTTTGTTATCCATTCTGCAAATCTCTGCCTTTTGACTGGAGTGTTTAATCCATTTACATTTAAAGTAACTACTGATAATGCAGTACTTTCTCTCGCCATTTTGCTATTTTCTCTTTGTATGTCTTATACATTTTTTGATTCTCAGTTCTTTTATTAATGCCTACTTTCATAATTATTTGATTTTTAATATATTATATCATTTTGAGTCCCATCTCATTTTTTCTGAATATATTTTTCATGTATTTTCTCTGTGGTTACTAAAGGATTAAAACTTGCCATCTGAAATCTATTGCAATCATATTTAATTTGATACCAACCTATCTTCATTAGTATGCACATATACTGTCCCTCAACCCATTTTTTTACCTATTACAAATGATATCTTTGTACATTGTGTATCCAAAGCCATAGATTTATTATTACTTTTTATGCATATATATTTTAGCACCTGTAAGAAGTAAAAAGTGGAGTTACATTAAAAAAATACAATACAATGCTATTGGCATTTATTATTACCCTTATGGTTACCTCTACCAGAAGTCTTCGTTTCTCTATGCCACACTGATCCACTGTCTAGTGTTCTTTCCTTTCAATCTGAAAAACTTCCTTTAGCATTGCTTATCAGGTAAGCCTAGTGGTAATGAACTCTGTCAGCATTTGTTTATTTGGGAATAGCTTAATCTCTCCCTTAGTTTTGAAAGAAATAAAATTCTTGGTTGGCAATTGTTTTCTTTCAGCACTTTAAGTATTTTCATACCACTGCTTTCTTGCTTCCATGATTTCTGATAAGAAATTGGCACTTAATCTTATTGGGATTCCTGTGTAATAACTTGTTGTTTTTCTCTTCCAGCTTTCAGAACTATTTCCTTGTCTTTGGACAATTTGATTACTATGTGTCTGGTGTGGTTCTCTTTGAGTTTATCCTGTTTGGGGTTCATTGGGCTTCTTGAATGTGTATATTCATGTGTTTTGTTAAATTTGAGAAATTTTCTGCCATTATTTCTTTAAATATTCTGTCTGTACCTTTCTCTCTTTCTTCTCCTTCTGGGACTCCCATAATGTATATATTGTTACATTTGATGGTGTCCCAATGTTCTCTTGGCCCTGTTTATTTTTCTTTATTTTTTCTTTCTTCAGCCTGAATTATTCAGTTATTTCTTGTCTTCCAGAGCACTGATTCTTTCTTCTGCCACATCCAATCTGCTATTGAAACTCTCTAGGGAGTTTTTAATTTCAGTGATTGTGTTCTTCATCTCCAGTATTTTTGCTTGTTTCCTATTGAGAATCTCAAAGTGATTCCCATATTGTTCATTCTTTGTTTTCCTCATATTCTTTAATTCTTTCTCTTAATTTTCCTTTATCTCCTTGAGCATATGGAGGACCATCTTTTGAAAGTCCAGGATGTCTGAAGTTTGGTCCTCTTTCTGAACTTTTTTATCTTGTTATTTTGGATGGGCCATCATTTCCTGTTTCTTTGTTTGTCTTATAATCTTTTGTTTCATGCTGTACATTTTAATATGCAAAGTGTTAATTCTGGTAATTAGTCCCTGAGCTGTATGTTCCTTAAGTTAGATTCCAGCAGTGATATAACAGAGATTTTTCTCAAATGCCAGGAGCTAATGAAAACAAACCAAAGCCAAAAGCACCTTTCACTTGTATTGTAAATTGGCTCTGCTTTGGCTGGTGGTCTCCCTCAGAGCTTAGTCCTTTTATGAAGAAGATAAGACCAAGACAAACAGAAAGTGCAAGTTCCTCTCTTATATGAGCCTACATGGAGCCATGGCGCCTGCTTCTTTTCCTGGGCTTGTGCTTGCTAGCAGCTTTGGGAATTCCTCTGTTTACAGTTTATAGGAGTTCAATGAACACCTGTTTTATTCACTTTGATAGAGTTTCACCCCCTCCTGGGTGTTCTGTTGTGTAACTTAATACCGGTAGTACTTTGCTCAAGGATCCTTTGACATAATTGTTTTCTCACACTGTCCAAGTTGTCTGTAAGCTGCTTCTCTGCCCTCAGGATAAACTCTGGGAGAGTGAGCCCAAGACAAATTTCCTTGCTCAGTCCTGTTACCATGCACGTGGGCAGGCTTACTGCCCAAAGTGCATAGAAATTAATTAATTCTATGACACCAGGATTTCAAGAGAATAAAGAGTTTTATTACTTGGCTGCCAAGTTAGGAGATAGAAACACCCACTCAGATCTGTCTCCCCAAGCTACAGAAGTTGGAGATATTTACGTGATTATGGAAGGGATTCGCTTAAGGAAAGGGGGTAGGATGGACTGTGAGATGATGTAGTTAAGAAGACTGGGTTAAGAGGGGTGTGCATACTTGCAAATCATGCTTCTTCATATATCACATGTTCAAAAATGGCGGCTTAGTATGCTGAGTGGGTGTGATTTTTACTATTATAATTAGCAATAGGTAACTTTAGGTCAGGGTTTTGTTACTTTGTGCATGTGTGTATAGGGGTAGCTAAAATGTTTCTATTTTGTCTGGTTCGAACCAGCCAATAAGATGGGGAAAGAAACAGGAATCAAGCTTTTAGTGAAGCAAGTTACTTGTCAATAAATAAAAGTGGGCAGACTAAGAGAAAAATAGGAATTAAGCTTTTACGAGTGAGTATAGTAAAGACAGGGAGGGGTACATGGAAATAGACCTGTTAGGGGCGGGTTTCAGTCCCTCAGACTTCTACCCCATAATTGGCACTGACATGCGTGCAGCCAAGTGTGTGCACAGGAGCCACTGATCCTTCTGGAACAGGGCCAGGGGCTCACAATGGAAGCACAAGCTGGTTCACTTGGCATTGTGGAGGGAGTGAGTGAGGGGCCTGCAAGGGCTCCAGGAACTGCTTCGATGGCTTTTATAGCTGTGTTTTTTTGATTCAGCAGTGCCCTGTAATGCAGTCCTTTAACTTCTTTTTTGTAGTTTTGAGGAAAGTTACTATCTTTAAGAGTCCCCTGTTGTCTTTGCCTGAGGGGTGTTGGAACAATGGCTGCCCTCAGAGCTGACCCTCAGTGATCTGAGGTAGCTGACCAGGAACAGTTATCAGTGATCACACCACCCAGGAGTTGGAGGCCCAGGTCTTTATAACCACCCCGGAACCAGCAAGCTGCTCCAGGAGCCCAGGCTCCAGCCCCCCACTGCTGCCTGCCATGAGACTGGGGGATGGGAGACACGAGCTGCTGCGAGGAGGGTGAAACTAGCCAGTATTTATCACAATTTACCAGTCTCCTTCTCCTGCTCCTCTCTGGATGCCGCAGTGTGTCACTAGACTCCAGAGTTTCTAAACAGTTGATGCAGACAGTTCTTGCCAGTTCAATAGTTATTTTAGTGGAGGGACTGATTCCTGGAGCTTCCTACTCTGCCATCTTCCCACAATCCTCTTGTATTATTGCTTTTGAAGATTCTGAATCGTGTCTTAATTATTTTAGCAGGGACTTATTAAAACAAATTGCTCATATGAAAAATGTGCTGTTTTGCTTTGCTTTAGGTTGGAAATACTTGCACAGACTCTGCAAATCTGTGAAGACACAGTTTGCTGCCATTTTGTGACCTCCACACAGACCTGACGGACGGAAATAATGCCTTCCTCTGAAGAATTTGCATTTTCATTTTAAAATATTTTTTCTCATCATAAAATAGTTCAATTATTTTATTATGGAAACTGAAAAATAGGAACAACACATATATAATATATATATATATATAATAAAATATTCTATAATCTTTATGCCCAGAGCCATTGATAATATTTTTGTATATATCTAGTATTAAATATGTTTACATTATAAATATCAATTATATATTTTATATATTTATATTTAAACACACATATATATAAATATAATTTATACCTTATAAATATTATATTTAGTATAAGTGAAATGCAAATATACTTATATATAAATTGTATATATAAGTATAAACTATCTCATAATTTGCCTTTTCCACATAATTTGGAACATTAATATTTGGTTATAGCATACTTTTTAAAGGTTGCAAAGAGTTTTATTATGTGGATGGATGAGTTTTATGTAAAAAATTGCCTGTTATTGGACATAGGTTCAATATTTCAGTTTTTATAGATACTTTTGTATATAAACATTCTTGTTTATAATTTTTAGGTCTAATTTTTGTCTTAGAATACATTCTTAGGCATGCAAGTGGTGGGTCAAATAAGTTTTTTATTTTTTTTTGATAGATATCGTCTTATTTTGTTCCAGAAAAAAATGTAACATATTGCACAGTTACTTGCATTTTGTAAGAAAGCCCATTTCAAAACACCCTTCTCAACTCTTGGTGTAGTCATTTAAGAAAAGAAAGAGAAAACCTTCCAAATGATTGGGCAAAAATCTGAATCACTAGTATGGATGAACATTTTTTTATAAGTTTATTTGGCAAATGCTACTTCTGGTCCTTTCCCCTTTTTCAGTTTGCCTTTTTCTATTGAAGAATTTAATCTTTTCTTATTTTATGAACTCTTCAGCTATTTTAGAATAGTAACTGTGTGTCAGACATATTGCAAACATCATTTCCAGTTTAACTTATTTTTTGGTATTGTTTGCCTAGAAATAGCTTTTGATATTTTTGAAATGTGATGTAACAATTGTCTTGCTTCTTCTTTACTTTTGGGTTTGAATATTTTCATTTTACTGGAGATAAAATGAGTCTTCTTTATGGAGGATGGAGGTCCTTTTGAGGAATTTTAGGCTCCAGTCAGTAAACAGGGAGCGTTTTTGGGGCGAGAATGGAGAGACTTTGCATTTACTTTTCTTTGTATCATACGTACTCTAGTTCCAAATGGGTTGTTGTTTCATTTTCAGACTTGTTCATAGTATTTTTAAAAAATTCAGTACCCCATGTTTTTCAATAAGCTATTTTAATGCTCTTTAATGCTTTCTCCAAAAATTTCATGCCACAGCTGATAAATGTGGGATTTTTCATTTGGTAGAGAGAACATACAATTTGGAGACAGACATACCTGAACCAGAATCCTAGAATATATTTTTCCTTCCTTGCTTCCTCCTTCCCTCTCTCCCTCCTTTCCTTGCTTCCTTTTTTTTTTTCTACCTCCCTACCTTTGCCTTTCCCTCCCACCCTTTTTTTCTCTTTCACTTTCTCTCTATTTCTGTTGACATAGTAAATACATGAATAATACCTCAGACTTAGAAGTTAATAAATTAAAGTTCCCTATTAATCTTTTAGGTCACAGAAATATCTCATCTATGGGAAACTCTCTTCAGTGCATTCAAGACTATGTTCCTTTGATTTTTCAGAACCAATGGATGTGGCTAATTTGGATTCACTCTGCCCTATGCTTTGCCTTTTCCTTATACTCACTGAAGTCCATCTCTTGACATCCCCTCCCTTACCTTGGCTTATTTATACCACAATGATCTTTGTTTATTTGAAAATATGGGAATATCTTTTGAGCATTCTCTCTTTTGTACAATTTGTAAAATGTTAAATACTGAACCCATCGTGTAGACTGGAGGTGCTACTTAGAAGTTGTCCTTCATCCAGGTCCACTGCTATTTTTCTCTAAACTCAGTAAATGGAGTACATCATAGACACTTTCTGGGACATCTTTCAACTCACACATGGCTCCTTAACTGCTTCGTTGACCCTCAGAGATGGGCCCCCAGCAGCCATATTTGAAGTATGATCCCTACTCTCTTGGCCATTGCTGACTGGACCAGAGCTGGGCACTAGATCCAAACTGCCAGTAAGTCAATATCTCCTGGAGCTAAGACACTGGAACTGAGGGATTCTAGCTTCTTCCGGTCTGGCTGTTTGGAGGGAGGGAAAATAAACTCAGGGTTGTGAGGTGGCCACCAGGAACTCTTACGTTGCTTGAGATGCAATCCTGGGGGAGAGAGAGAAGCTTCCCGGGCTCCTGAGGGCTTTCCAGACCTTGGTTCTATTCCCTTCTGGAAGCCAGATAGCATTTCTGCATTTGGTGTTCCTGAGTTAAACCTTCATTTTGACACATTCTTGTTTTTCTCAACACAGTTTTAATTACCTTTCCCTCACATGCAGCTAAAGACACTTTATCTTTTTGCTTTGAGCTCAAATATATATTTGAGCTTACATAAGATCTCCAATTTTGACCCCAGAAAATACTCCCAAACGATATTTCTCTTTTACTCATTCCCCACAAACCACTCTTTCCATTTACAATGATCCCCTGACATTTGGACAGACAAAGAAACATGTCCAATTTTGGTTTACCTCTGTATTAGTCAGCCAAAGGGATGCTGATACAAAATACCAGAAATCTGTTGCTTTTAAAAAGGGTATTTATTTAGGATAGAAGCTTACAGTCACAAGACCATAAAGAGTAAGTTTCTTCTTTCACCAAAGTCTCTTGCCACGTGTTGGAGCAAGATGGCTGCCGGTCTCTGCGAGGGCTCAGCCTTCCTCTTCCTCCGAAGGCCCCGTGGTCCCAGCTTCTTCCAGTATCAGCTGGAGGCTGGCATAAAGCTCGTCTCTCTCCCCGGGGCTTGTTTCTTTCTGGGCTTTCTTAGCTGTTCAGGGCTCTGGTCTCTTCAGCTGCAAACTGTCAGGCTAACACCTCAGCTCTCTCCCCAGGGCTCCAGCGTCCAAAACTAAACTCTCTCTGTTTTCCTTCTCAGTGTATTTACTTCCCAGTCTTTGACTGAACATCTGTTTATATAGCCCACCAGGGGGTGGGGTGGGCATTCAAATCAAGCTGCCCTAATGACGTAGTCAAATAAAAGCCCTAATCTTAATCTAATAAAGTAAAAGTGAAATCCCTGAATCTAACACAGTCTAATACTTCCAGAGGAACAGAATGGTTTACAAACACAATCCAACATCTATTTTTGGAATTCATAAACAATACCAAACTGCCACAACCTCTTACAAATATTAATCTTAATGGCAATCTCCCTGTATAAAGTTGAGTAGAATTATTTCCATACAGTTTTTGCAAAGAGAGTCCAGGAAGTATGGTGACAACCTTGGAGCAAGATTGCATTTGGTTCTCCTTGTACTGATCCTTGTTCATGCTCTGTAGACCCCTGAATTTGTACCTGTGCTTTTCATAATTATAGAAATTCTGTTTAGATACCTTGTCTGATGCCTGCCACTCCATGCTCTTTTCTCTGAGAATTGTCAAGCCTATTAGAAGTATCCTAGGATTTTGCTCCTCTGATCACAGATGTTTTAGACCAGTGGACTCTTTACTCAAGCTGGGACATTTGGATTCTCTCTCCCAGGGATTTAAAATGGTGACACAGGGATGCTTGTTGATATTGGGCATTAGAGCTGATCAGTTATATTAAACTGGGGCTGTGAGGCTGGGGCAGCTGTGATCTGCCACCAGCATCTCAAAGCCTGGTTTGCCTGTGTGCAGAGAGAGAAGATTAAAGAAGATTGCACAGAGAGAAGCTGGGATGAGCTAAAATACATCCCAGCCAGGCAGAAAGAGCAATCTTCAGTGCTGACATTCGGTTTCAGCATCTTCTGAGGCCTGGCTCTACCTCTTGCCCTTGAGTTCCATGTGATCTTACTAGTATTTTTCTAATAGATTCCAGGTTTTGCTTAAGCTGATTTGACCAGGCTCTTTTTAAAAAAAATTAACGATCATTTAATAAAAGAGTTAAAATGATATAGCTTGGGAAGAATGGATATGGCATATGAAGCTGTTACTTGCTAGCTTTTCTGAAACTTTGCATAAATATTGGAATTAATATTTTCCTTCTGTTTGCATCTGTGAGAAATTAGTTTATATAACAACAACCCACAAATGGAGATTTTTGAGGAAATCATGATTTTCCTACTTTCTGAAATTAGACGAATTCAATCTTGGCTGTAAGACTTTATAGGTCTCTAATTTTTCTCCAATTTGGTATTCTGGCTTTCAAGTTTTAGCTGCTCCTTGACCAAGTTCAAGTTGTCATAAAATCTTAGAATATGAGTGCAGGAATGGACCCAAGGGATCGTCTGGTTAATTCCTTTGTACGAAACAGAAAAGTGGAGTGTTTGGCTTAAAATTGTATTACTTATTACTGGCAAAGTCTGGATTTGAATTGTCTTTCCCATTTTCTGATCCAATAAATTTAACCTTCTGTTTCAGTGACAAACCTGTATACTAAGGATTCTGTGCTATAAATGGATGAGAATGTTTTTGTTATAAATTTTTCAGAATTTATATGTGAGTTAACTCTGAATCTCACCAGGGGAGCTGCTTCTCATGTAAGGCTGCCTCTCCTGTGTCTGCCTTTGGAGCCTGTGTGGAGCTAGGACTTAACTGACAAATTAACCTGCAACATGATTTGAGTCCTGTTCTTTTCTGTGACTTTGCTACTTGGGTGCGTTTACTTCTTGGTGAATGTTTGCAGACATTTTTTGCTCTGAGAAAAACAGTCTGTTTTGTTCTTTTTTTTTTTTTTCTGTTTGTAGAAGACCCTGAAAATATTGAGGTATAAGACACATACAGTTAAATTCACCCTTTTAGGTGTAAAAAATTCAGAGTTTTGACAAACATGCAGTCTTGTAACCACCACCACGATCAAATTGTCAAGTATTTCTATCACCCCCAAAAGTTCCCTTGTGCCCTTTAGAGTCAATAGCCTCTTCTTACCCCTATTTTCACATACACAGATACAGAGTTTGCCACCAAAATACCCTTTCGAAAGGAGTGTCTGAGAATACAATTCAGAAATCACGAAAGACATTTATGCTATTTCAAATTTCTTTAATAATTTTAAACATGCAGTTTATAAACTCAGATAGCTTTACCTGGTACTTAGGTTGTAAAGTTTTCCATTTTCTTTGGCATGCTTCTCTTCCTTATAGTGGTTCATTTCTCTACAGAATTTGCGATTTTTGATGGTTCTGACCTTTGCCTTCACTGTGGTATCTGGTGTTTTCAATGTCTGAATTACGAACGAGTTGGAAGCATCCCTTCATAGTGATTTTGTTTGCTTCTACCAGTACCCCAGATGTTTCATCAGTTCCCAGTCAGTCTTCTTATGTTAATTTCTTCTCTTGAAATTCTTTTAGGAAGTGTAAAATTTGACTTTACCCCTGTATGTAGGGCGGCAAGCCTGGGTTTTAAAATTTCCTTCAGGAGATTTTCTTTTTACCCCATACAGGGGGCACATTTCCTTAACATTTTTCTTTCCAAGGGGGCAGAATCTTTTTAGTTTCTATTACGTGGTTTGGTCTAGCCTTCTGCAAGGGTCCCAGTCCCAGCATCAATCACCCCCACCCCTGACCTCTGTAAACCCCAAACAGGCCAAGACACTAAAATCCCAGTCCTCATCCTCTAGAGCCTATATGTGGATGCAGTACCACTCTGTGCTGCCGGAGTAACAGGTAGAGCTAACATGTCACCCATGTCTGGAATTTTTCTGGTTGTAATGGAAGGTGGCTCTTATCAATTCAATATACCATATGTATCTAGAAGAGTCCTCTGATTATTTTTCTTCAAGGGATTGTGTTCTCTGCAATTGCTTTTCCCAATTTTTTCAAGCAGCTTACTTTCTCTTTCATTTTTCTTGATTGTCAATATCAAATAATCTACTGTCTTCTCTTGGTTTTGTTATTTGTCTCTATGGGTTAACACACAACTCTCGCTAGTCATCTATCAGTTACAGACCATTTTAATTTATTCACACTTTTATTTAGGTTAAAAGAGAGTTTGTCTAACATTGTGTTGCTTCACTGTACCTTATATTTTAGAAGTTATATATATAAAATCTGCTAGAGGTTTAATTTTGACCCTTTGCTTTTATTTCTTTCCTCTCCACCTGCATATGTTTTGACTGATATTACCCCAGTAAAATATATTCTTCAAGGTTTACAGTCAAAGTTAATTTATGCTATGTTGTTACTTAAGTTTCAGCATGGTCTTTGTGATCTCTGATTTACAACACTCTGTATTCTATTGTTGCATCTCATGTGATGCCTGCAAATGCTTTTATGATTTTATTATATGACAAACTGTAGACTAATTTTTTATTTTCCTCTTAGTGTTCTCATAAGCTTGTCAGACCATAGAATGAAATTCAGTTCTTTGTTTAATTCCAGCTATCAGTCGGGAACCAGGCAAAGTCACATTATTGAAAGAGAATTTGAACCATTTGCCTGGAGTTCTGGTCCCTTAGTTAATGAGTATATAAGACAGTCACAGAGGTTTTTAATAGGCTGAAATTACAAGTTGTGCTGCAAACCATTTATATTTCCATCTTGCACTGCTTGTAGAATATGAAGGAAAATTGGCAGGGATCTGTGTATTCACATGGAAAGGCCATATTTGGCCAAAGGCTCTCCTGCCTGCAGTCATGCTTTAATCAATGCCACCAAATAGCCCCTTAGAGGCAGTATTTTATCCTTGGGCTTCATTTCCTCTCTACAGACATGGCGACCATGTTTTCAAATGAAACTCAGGGTACACTGAGTGTTAGAAGTGCAGTTTTGAGAACAGAGGGGCAAACAGTGTCAGGCAATTCCAGGGCACGTGGTCACTGTGCCCTTTAAAAAGACCTATTCTTTTCACTTTCCATTCTGTTTTGGGGCATGATACTGCTACTATTTGCAGTTATATGATTGCTGGCTTCTCCTCTCAGGCTAGGTGTTTATCAGATAGGTGCAGCTGAGAGTTAAAGAAAGTAGAAGCTAGGTCATTCGAGAAAAATACGACTCTCCTGGAAGCTAAATCGTAGAGAACCTGCCATATATAAAAACAGAGGTGAACTCTCCATTAGAAAGCTTGGCATAATGGAGGCATATCATGATGAAAATAGATGTTAAACAGGAAGAGTGGCAGTTCTCAGAGGTGCTGTCCCCAGAGTGACCTTTCTAAGAGGCCCAGATAGAAGCTGCGAGTGATCCGGTCTCAGAAGCCCTAGGATGTTACGTTCTATATGAATCACCCCTGCTGCCTTCTATAGGTTAAGCAAGTCACTAAGGCCAGTCCGGGGGGGTGGGGGTGGTGGTGGGGGATGAGACTCTACCTCTTACCCCCACATTGCAGAAGAGCATATTGGGATTGGGAATGAACAATGGACTAAAGTAGACTTATTATTATTCCATTATAGACTTATTATTACTCTAGCAATGGAAGAACTTTTATCACTGATATAAATGCAGTGGCTACCAGAGGTTCTGAGGGGAGGGAGAGGGAAGAATAGGTGTAACATGGGGGCATTTTGGGGACATTGGATTTGTCCTGCATGACATTGCAATGTCAGTATGACATTCAGAAATCGGTTGTGATATCCACCTTGACTGCTGAAATCCTATTGCTCTCCTCGCCCCTGCTTTAACGGCTTGAATTGCTCTTGCTCCTTGGTGTTCAAGACTCTGTGCCCTCAGTGTTTGGTTTTCAGACCTTTGCATTGCTCCTGTCGACCGCTAGCATAGCTTTCGAAGCTTTTGCCTTGAACCCTTGGCTTATGACCCATTTGTATCTGCTTGTCAGCTCCCCTATCTTGGCCCCCTCCTACCGAATCCTCTTCAGTTTCCAGTTTTATTAACCTGAACACATTGGTTTCTACCTCCCATTGGGATGGAGGTACATCTCTGCCAACAGTTTGAATGTCCTGCTCCTCAGTAAAGAACCAAGATAACTTGCAACACACCCAAACTTTATTATCAGTGCCTCAAGACTTCCCAGTATCTTCAATCTTTGACACCCTGTATATTATTAGGCCATTATTCTCTTTAGATGGTTGGTAATGCCTGTACTTGAATGACTCAGGAGGTATATTTGCTTCCGTCTCAGTCGTTTATTGTGTTTTTTACAAGAATTCAGCATAAGCTGCTCTTACCCATTTAACATATTGAAGGAAATACTTTTAGGAAGAGAGGTAGTAGAAAACCCAAGGGCTTGAATAAGTGTTTTAATGGACTGAAAATAATGGGTGCAAATGGAACATAATTAGATAAATGGTCAGAATTTGTAACCTGTACTGGCTCCTCATAGATTTCTAAATGTGGGACGATAATTAAAATCAATAGGTAAATGGAGACTAGATTTTTTTCCAGGAATTTTCCCTTTGGTGGTTTCTTATTAAATTTCCCTATACCTAAGTCATCCAAAGTCTCTGTTTTATATAGCTAGATATTATCATATAGACGGTGTCTTTTCCAATTTGGGAAATTTGGAAACATTCCAATTTATTAGGTAACGGTTTTCTTGACCTTCTTTCAACTACAAAATTCAATCTGATTCAACTGCAAAATTCAATCTGAAAGGTTTTTATTGATCACCTATCATGTTGTAAGTTACTACGGGTGTGTGTGAGTATGTGGATGAGGGACATCATTAAGATGAATTATCCTTGTCCTCAATGATTTTCAGTTCAGCAGAAGAGATAATGCACTAACCCAAATAGCCAGGATACAAGTACTCTGTGATGTTTGTTATTGCAAAGTATAATCTTTGTTAGGTACCATTTGAGATAGGCCTGAAGACATAGGCTGTAATTTTCCAGGGAAGACTGGGGAGTAAGAAGGGTATACCAAATGCAAAGAACAGCTTGAATGAGAGTATAGAGGCTGACAGGCTCTTTTAGGGAAAAGGTGACTTGATGACTTTTGACAGGCTGAAAGATATATTTAGGGGAATAATAGGCTGTTAGACTAGAGGGGTAGGTTTTAGCCATCTGTGCATGGTTTTGAATGACTTGGGAGTTTTCATATTATTTTGTAGGCAATAATGGGTATTGAAAAATGTTGTGCCATCTAATAAACTCAAATTGGGAAGAATGTTCACAATATGTTTGAGGTAAAGATTCTAGAATAAGGGAAAAAACTTAGTAGGCTACTTTGGAAGTTCTGGCTGGAGACAAAGGATAGTAGCAGAACTGACTTTCACAGTGTTACAACATGCATACCTTGGCTTTGAAGGATGCTAGAATCTCAGAATAGCAGGAAAAGGTAAGAAGTGGGAAGGTAGGACAGACTAGGTCTAGGTAGACTGGTGTGGAAATAAAGTTCAACCCTAAAAGTCCAAATCTCAGTGGCCAAGGGGAGGTGGACAACCCAAGCCAGAGAGATATTTCCATGTCTTGGTCCTAGTAAAATTTCGTTCTGAAAATCTTCAAGAAGTAGGAAAATTGTTTTAAGTGGGAGGCACTATCTTGTTACTGGAAGGTTTATCCAGTTTCGAACAGGATCCCAACCAGAGGCTGAGGATACAGGCTTAGTTATAATTTTAGCATGAGTTAGCTCATTTGAAGGGTTCTCATGAAAAGGCTGGGGTTCAGGGAGCATATAGCATGGTGGTTATGGGATTTTGCAGTCAGGCAGACCTGGGTTTAAGTCTCAGTCGTACCATTTTCTAGCTGTGTAAACTTGGGCACATTCTTTCACCTTTCTGAATGTCTGTCTCTTCTGTTAGTGGAGAGTCTATGTCATAGACTTATTATGAGGATGAGATTATATGATTAAGCACAGTATCTGGAATATTCTAAGCATCCAGTAAATGGTAGTGTGCTGGGTTGTCTGCTATCAGCTCAATATCAATACCACCCCTTTCTAAGGTCTCTGCAGAGAAGAGGAGTAGCTAGGGTGCATAGACCTGGGGCAGTGTGTTTCCAAGAGAAACACTTGAGTGGGATTTGGAAGGTAAGAGGAGAAACCCTGTTCTTTGGAGGCAGTTGCAGTTGGAACCATGGGCAGAGAGATTTCCAGAGCTTCCCAGTAAGCCCTAGAAAATTAACCACTTCAGTGCTTCAGGCCAAGATGGCTGGTGTTGGCTTCTCCAGCCCTCTCTTCCCTGACTCTTCCAACAGGTGTGTAAGCCTCTAAATCGTGGTCTTAAAATCCTTCATACCTGAAATACATAGGATAGCTTCTGTTTTCCTGATGCGACCCTGATTGTTAAAAATTGGAGAGCAAATTAGGAAGCCAGGATGGAAGCCTAGTCGCGTGAAGTAGGTAGTACACTGGTCAGAGGCCGGGGTGATGGGTCTAATTTTTGGTGGGCACAGAGGTCCTCAATGTCCCCCACCCCCACCCCAGGCACTGAATGAACTGTAACCAAAAATTGGGATACTTGCTGAGGGGCTGTAGCATGGAAATGACCGAAGCAGAGGTGTCCGAAGGGTAGGAGGCCAGAGAGGGAAGTTCTTATTTAAGATGATGGGAAGTATCTGAAACAGAGGACCAGGCTAAGGCAAAAATGTAAGGACTAGAATGCAGGGCAGGGTACCAAATCTTGGAGGTGGCTCCTTGTAAGTGTCCACATTGTGGTAAAGAGCTGGAAAGATGACAAACAAGAAGGCTGGGAGCCTTGTGGTTAGAAGGGTAGGGCTTGGAAAAATAGCCAATGATGCTAGCACACGTGTGATGCTCCTGATCACGGATCAGGCAGGGCTATGAGATATGTGTGGGACAGCTGAATTTCATGCCCAAGTATGGGAGTAGATTGGAAAGTCAGATTGTTTAGTGCAATGAGATGAAATCTAGAGCCCATTGGATGATGGTTCTTCGACTATTAATATTTTGGAAATTGTGGTAGATTAAATTATGTACCCCAATTTAGACATGTAATCCGGATTATTGGATTTCTTTAAAGCAGAAGAAATTCAGACATGGAGAAAGCATGGGGAGGAGCTGGAACCTGGAAAAGGAAGGGCATAGCCACGTTCTGCGAGGCAGGGATGTAAACTAAGGAAGCTCAAGGATCACTGGCAACCAACACCAGAATGCCAGAGACTTTGGGGAGAAAGCATCGCCTTGCTGATGTTTCGATTTTGTACTTCTCCTAGCCTCAAAACCATGAGCTACTAAATTCCTGTTGTTTAAGCCAAGCCATCGTGTGGTATTTGTCATAGCAGCCTGGAAAACTAAGACAGAAATCTTGGTTAGAACTGACTCAGGACTAGGCAGGGCTGGCTGTGAGCCCTGCACCTAGGTGGGCTTTGTAAAGGCAGGGACTGTCACATAGCAGAGCTAGGTCTCAGGCTTCCTAATGACCAGTTAGGCATTCCGTGTGCAATTCCACAGATGTTGAAAAATTTTTTTAAAGACAAAGGGTGATTAATTTTGAAGGAATATAAAATAAAACCTGGAAATTATGTGATGACATATTTTTTTTTATAGATGGCAGAACAATTTATTGACTACCTTTTTAGGAAACGAATACCTCATTTTGTGCCTCACCTCAGCATTTTCTAGTTTGATGCTCATAGATTCATCCATAGACATTTTTTTACTCACCACAGACTCTACTAATTTATTGTAAAATGCTATTGATTTTTAAAAAAATATTATACCCAGAATCCTAACCATTCTTATTCCCAGTATTTGTGAATCTAAGAGTTGTTTTCTTTTAATTTTTTATTTCTTTTTGTAAATTAGCTTTCCTTTAGAATTTTATGATAAAAATCCTACTTTAAAATATTTTAAATAGAAAATATTTTAAATATATTTACAGGTACAGAAAATAATATCACAAAAAGCTTGTGTCAAGACTCAGTTCTAAAAATATTTTCCACGTTTGCTTCAGATCTTTTCTTTTAGGAAATCAACTTGTGGCCCTCCTAATCCCATCACTTGCCCTCTTCCCTACCCAGAGGTATACGCTATGCCGAAGTTGATTTTGCATTTGTGCAACTACAAATACATATCCACATAAAATACTACTATTTTTGTCTGTTTTAAAATATTTAAAATTAAACTATATATGTCATTCTGCAACTAGGTTTTTTTCCTCTCAACTTTGTTTTCTAGATTTATACCACGTGATACTCCTAAGCCCTTACTTATTAATTTAAACTGCTCTATAGTAGTTCATATAGTTGCTAAACAGTGACTTTTTATCCATTTTCCAATTATAGATATAGGGATGGTTTCTGTCCTTAAATTTCTTTTTTGGCTATTACAAACAATATTGCAGTGAACATCTATGTATGTATTTATGGCTCAGCTGAACTTTAGGGACCAGGTGTGCAGTGGATTGGAAAGCATGTGTGTGCACACACATGCACACACATAGACACATTTATCTACCTATTTAGCTTTCCTCGTGCACGTGCACTGGAGTTTCAGTGAATGTACTTAGGGCACTGCTTCTCACTGTACCAATTTCCCCTCCAGCAATGTGCGTGACAGTTCCTGATTTTCTTCTTGCCCTCCAACAACTGATATTTTCAGACTTGTTACTTTTTGTCAGTTTGATAGGTATGAAATGGTCGTTTGCTGATGTTTTAGTTTGTACTGTCTTCCCTACCAAGTGAGGCTGAGTGTCCTTTCATATATGTAGTTCTCTGCAGATTGCTTGTGACTCTGGTCATTTGTCTTTTTCTTATTGATTTAAAGGAGTTGTTTTTTTTTTTATATTCAGGATGCTAAGCTTTTATTGGTGACATGTTATCGTCTCCCAGTCCATGACTCATGTTTTGTTTTCTGATGCTGTTTGAGATACAGACGTTTTCAATTTTAATTTGATTGATGTTTATGAATTTTGTCTTTAATGATTTGAACTCAACATCATAAAAATATTCTTCCATATTTACTTCTTAATGTTTTAATTCTAAAGTTATTTTTTTCCATTTCGATATTTAATACAGCTGAAATGTATTTTTGGGTATGATATGGAGTATAAGTTCCATTTTTTCCTCATATGAATAACTAGTTGATATCCATAGTTGTCATTCCAGAACATCTATCTATCTATCTATCTATCTATCTAACTATCTATCTATCTATCTATCTATCTATTTATCCAATCTTTTCACTACTGATTTGTAAGGACATCTCTGTCATATGCTAAGTTACAATATAGAGATGGGTCTGTTTCTGAGCTTTCCTTTCTGCTTCATTGGTCCATTTTCCTGCCTCTGCATGAGTACCAATCCACTCTAATTATGAAAGCTTATTATTAAATCTTTACATTTAAAGGTTTTTGTATAAGAGAAGTTATCTGGTCCTTGAAGATTAGGTGAAATGTGTCTGTAAAATTACTGCCTTATTTATTTCTTTGAGGCAATTGACAATTTGGCACAAATCCATATTCTGATTCATGGACTGTCTTTCTTAGCTACAGTTTTATTTATGTCTTTGTCGGTCCTTCGGGTTTGCAGGCTCAACATATTTTGGAAGTTCTCTTTCTTTGTACTCATTTCTCCTTGTTTAGCAGTTTTCAGGTTGCACCCACCTGACTGCCCATGTCCACCTCTGGGTCAGGTTCTAGGACCAGGTCTCATATTGGTGGCTCCAGGCTCTTGTCCATTAGGGATGATTGGCATGCTGCAGACTCACCGAGTCAGGGCGTGGCTTGACTCAGCTCCTTGTTGCAAGGCACTATATGTATCCACCTGCCTCTTTAGGCATGAAATTCATATAAGTAGCAGCCACAGGCAATGGCTCGTAGCATCTGTTCTTCCTGCTTTCAATAGTGAAGGGATCCAACTCTAACCTCTTCCTCAACTGAAACCAGATTCCCAGAATCCTCTACCTACTTATGTTTGCAGAAAACCATAGTCCTTCTTTTGTCCTGCTCATTATTAAATGTTTCTGTGCCATTTGCTCCTAGGAGTTACTGATCTCATTTTTGAATATAGTCATTTTTAAATGTTCTTTCAAAATATTTTATTTATCATTGCTATATGTTTGAAACACACAAAGTCTTCAAAACATAAACAGAAGGAGAACAAACTAATTTTAAAAACTAAAATTCTTCTAAAATAGTTTAAAGGTTAACTCACAGTTATTTTGAATAGCATGTTTTCAGCCCTGTCTTGCTTGTGGTGATTAAGAGATTTCATTATGTTTGAATTTCATTTGCCCTCATAATATCATGTTGTCAAATGGTCCAAACATATAATTTAATCTCCAGAATTATTTAATCATTATAGTTCTAACCCAAGAAAATTTATTGCTTCTTTTATTAAGAAAAACATTGTTAATGTTTCTTTTGTAAATCGGAGGTAGTACTCACTTGACTCTTAGAGCCACTATTTTTTCCTTTTTTAAAAAAAATATTTTGAAATACTTTCGAACTTACAGGACAGTTACAAAAATAATACAAACCCCAGAGAACTACAAAAAATCCTATTCCCCAGTTAACCAGATCTACCACTTTTAATATTTTGTCACATTTCTTGTATCATCCTGTCTGTCTATCGGTCTGCCTGTCTATCTATCTGTCTATATGCCTATTTATCAATCCATTTTCTGAACACTTGAGTGTAGGTTGTATATATCATGCTCCTTGAACACTTAATACTGCCATGTACATCTCCTAAGAATAAGGAGATTCACTTATGTAACTACCTTAAGTGAAGTTTTCAAGTTCAAGAAATTTAACATTGATATAAAGCTTAAGTCTATAATACAAATTTTTCATCTATCCCTATAGTGTCCTTTTGAGTCTTCTCTCCTTCCTTGCTAGATCCCTTCCAGGATCAATTATTGCCTTTAATTCTCTTTGTCTCTGTAATTGCTCTTCTTTTTTTAAAATGTAAACTTTTCCATTCCAACCACTCCCAAGTGTACCACTGAGTGGGATTAATCACCTTCACAATATTGAAATATCCCCACCACCTTCCATTACTAAACCCTTTCCATCTCCCCAAACAGAAACCCTACAACCATTTTGCATTAACTCCCCATTCCCCCTGCCATTGCCACTGAAAAGTTGTACTATAATTGCTGCCTCTATGATCTTGCATATTTTCTGATATTTTCTTTGTGGTTACCATGGGGCATAACTTAAATCCAAAATCTAAAACAATCTTGTTTGTTCTGATACCAACTTAACAACTTCAATAGCATACATTGACTATATTGCTCTGTCCCCCACTTAATCTAGTTCTGTCATAAATTAAACATTATGAAATCATAAATTATACATTATAAAATCACCGGTTTCTCATTACATATAATGTCATTTGCCTTTTAGGTCATGAAGGAAGTAAAATGTGGAGTGAAACTAAAAACACAATAGTACTGGAATTTATATTTACCCTTGTCATTCCCTTCACTGGTGATCTACATTTCTTCATGTGACTTCGTTCTGTTGTCTATTGTCCTTTCCTTTCAACCTTCAGGACTCTTTTTAGCATCTCTTGTAGGGCTGGTCTAGTAGTGATGCATTCCTTCAGTTTTTGTTTATCTGGAAATGTCTTGATCTCTCCCTTAATTTTGAAAGACAGTTTTGCTGGATATAGAATTCTTGGTTGGCAGTTTTTATGGCTGTCAATACTTTAATTATGTCATCCCACTGTCTGCTTGTCTCCATGGTTTCCGATGAGAAATCAGCATATCGTCTTCTTGAGGCTCCCTTCAATGCAATGTGTTGCTTCTCTGCTGTAGTTTTAAGAATTCTCTTTGGTATTTGACAGTCTTTGGTATTTGATAGTTTGATTATAATATGCTGTGGCATGGGTCTATTTGGGCTTATTCTGTTTGGAATTTGTTGAGCATGTTGAATGTGTATGTTCATGTCTTTTGTTAAATTTGGAAAGTTTTCAGCCATTATTTCTTTTTTCTTTTTTCTTTTTTTTGTACACAGGTATCAATTATTTATTTATCAAGAGAAATTATTCCATAGCCCACATATTCAAGTTACTTAATTGAAGAGCACAGGTCAGTGACAAACATCCAGGGAACTCAATCCAAATAAATTCTTTATGTTCCAAAATCACTTTGCACTCTGAAAGATACCAGCCTTCCTCATCTCCTCAAAATCTTTCATGGAATCATAGTTTCTGTAGAAATCTGCATATGCCTTTCTTCTTGGTTCAGCCACACCAAACTTATAGAGAGCTGCAAAGCCCAGAGACACAACAAATGCTCCAACAATATGAATTCACAGGCCCTTGGCCAAAAGGCCTCGCATCTGAGGTTTCGCCAAAACACTGGAAGGCGTGGTAGTTATTCTCCTTAACACCAACATCCTTCCTTACAGACAGAGAAATGGACGGTGCACTAGCCATTATTTCTTTGAATACTTTCCCTGCCCTTTCTTTCTTCTTCTAGGATGAATTCTCCTCATTGATCGTTTCTAATGCTTTAATTTTCTCCTTTTCCTGGGCCATCACTTTCTGTTTCTTTGCATGTATTATAAACTTTTGTTGAAACTTGGACATTTTGATATTTTAAAGTTTGTTATTTAGACTCTGAGGCATCTGTTCCTTAAGCTTGTATCCAGCTAGATTATGACAGAGCTTTCTGTGAATGCCATGAGCTAACAACAACAACAAAAAAGAAAGAATGAAAAAAAGAAAACAACTTTCCCAGTCTTTTCAGAATGATTTGTACATGTGCATTCCTGTAGGGATTATCCATACAATGAGTTTAGAGACAAGTTTGAGGCTAAAGTTTAGGACTGCTCTGATGTTTTCTGCACATGTACTTTGTCTTGGGCATATGCATGTGGTCCTGGGGATTTCCCCAAATGTCTCCTCTTCATTAGGAAATCATTTCCTCACAGTATATCCTACAGCCAGCAATCTCTTGTCCCAGATAGCCACTGGACTGCACTCCTACAACATTTTGTAGAAGAGCTCTGTGAGCTGCCTTTTAAAGTCAGGGCACGTTCTGGCACTGTGAGCCACTCAGGCCACCCAGAGAGATTGGGCCATACATATATTTTCCAAGTATGTGCACTAGGGCTACTTTCTTTCCTCTGGAACCAGGACCAAGGATCCACACTGGGATCATGGGCCAGCTCCATGATGAGCCAGTGAGGTCTGGGGGAAGGGCCAGCCAGGGCACTATGAGATCCTACCATTTAAAAAAAAAAATTTATTTATTTTAAAAGAAGATTTAGATTACATAAATGTTATGTAAAATTTATAAGGGATTCCCATATGCCTCCCTCCCTCCCCCTCCCAGACTTTCCCACATTAACAACGACCTTCATTAGTGTGGTACATTTGTTATAATTGATGAGCCCATATTGAAGCATTGCTACTAACCATGGACTACAGTTTTCATTATAGTTTACACTCTGTCCCACATAATTTTGTAAGTTATGACAAAATATACAATATACAATAGCCTATATCTATCACTGCCCTACTCTGCAGTTTGTTGGACTCACCCAGGACAACTTACAAGGAGGTAATGATGGACAACACCCATCCCAAGAAACAGAGAGAGTCTGCAACTGCTAGCAAGATAGCTCCATCCATCTGCCTCATGGGATCTAAGCCCCCTCTCAGTTAGAAGCAGAGTGGGCTTCACCATCCCAAATCCTCAAGATTGGGGAATAAACAATGGACTAAAATAGACTTATTGTTATTCTACTATAGATATTATTATTCTAGCAATGGAAGAATTCTTATTATTGATGTAAAGGCAGTGGCCACCAGAGGTTCTGAGGGATGGGAGAGGGAAAATAGGTATAATATGGGGGCATTTTCAGGACACTGGATTTGTCCTACCATTTTTAAAGCAGACTTTTTCTTGATTTGGCACTTGCTCTGCTATTGTAGTTCTTTAACTGTTTTCTAGAATGTTGAAAACAATATTTTCTGCCAGTTTTTGTTGGTTGTTCAAAGTTTCTGTGGGGAGATGGAATCCTGAAGCATCTTACTCTACCATCTTGATGAATGTGGGGCCAAGAGCTCTTATTCTTTTTACAGTTTTTGTTTTAGCTTGTGTAATGGGAAATTTGAATACTCAGCCTTCAGCCCACATCACAACATGTTAGTGAGATCAAATGAGGAAATGTGTGTTAAAACACTTCGTGAATTTTAAAGCCCATGCCAGTGTGAGTTAATTATTATCCATTTCATGCAAATTATTCTGTTTCAATTTACGCGCAAAGACTGTTTCAATAGATTTTGTTCTGTAGAACAAAAGTCCTGTCTCCAAGTCATAGAAAAGTGTGTGAATTATCCTGGTTTGCATTTTAATACTATCATTAAAGCTTAATTGATAATTGCTAACATCTTCCTAAATAGTGAGGTAGGCAATCATCATAAACTCAGACTGTGAGTACTCATAGTCCCCAAATTAATGGTCTTTAGATAGGAAAAGCTGGATATTTCAGTAGTCTTTGCAATAATAGAATTAGAGTATACTAGAACAGTGAGAGACCTTGGACATTGAGCACTGATCAACTCAATCAGTTTTGTTTTGATTGGGCCAATCCAATCTTTAAGTTCCTGATGTAGCCCCAAAGAAATTGTGACCTTGGTTTTAACAGTGTGGTCGTTAAGCTTTCCAGAACTTTAGTCTAATTGCTCTTCTAGGGGTCAATTCAGGGGCACCACTTTGAATATTAAACCTGCCATATAATGAGCTTCTTCTGATACTTCCTTAGGTAAAATTTTTGAAGGGGTCTTTGATAGACCTACACAGTGAAAGTATCTGCTCCTTAGAGCTTCCATTGCAGCAAATTGGTGGTGCATGATTACGGTTCATCTTTTTTATATTGGACTTGTAGAGGGTCATGGCTTTCCATAAAATGCAGTTGTAGTTATGCACTGTTACACAATCTAAGCTATGTAATAGAGGTTTGTTTTGTACTGAGATTTAAATAACTTTCATATGTACTCTTAAGGTCAAATTTGTAGACTTTCTTTCTTTTAACTTTTTATTGTAGTAGCCAATATACAGCATGTAATTTCAAATTTCAAACCACACTAAAAGAACATAATTCAGTAGTATTAATTATATTCACAATATTGTGCTATCATCACCAATACCCATTATCCCTATCTTTTCATCACTTCAAACAAACTACCCACCCATTAAGCCATAACTCCCTCTTCCCACCCTGTCCCTTCCCCTCTCCAACCCCTCACAACCTATAAACTGTCATCTGTCTCTATGAAATTTGCTTCTTCTAATTATTTCATATCGGTGAGATAATACAATATTTCTCTTTTTGTGTCTCTCATTTCATTCAACATGTTGTCTTTAAGGTTCATTGATGTAGCATATATCGGAACTTCATTTTTTTTAATGGCTAAATAATACTCCATTGTGCATATATACTACTTTTATTTATCTCTTCATCTGTTGATGGATACTTGGGTTGCTTCCACCTTTTTTCTATTGTAAATAATGGCACTACGAACTTTGGTGTTCGAATATCTTTTTGTGTCCCTATTTTCAATTCTTTTGAATATATACTTAGAAGTGGAATTGCTGACTCATTTATCATAATAATTTTGAGACAATCAAGTTAGATCAGACAGTAAAGTGCAGCTTCAGTTCTTGGTACATTTGACATATCGCCAAATAATCAAATACAATGTTATTTTTTATAAATAGAATCATAAGTTAAATATAGTAGAGGAAGTTGTCATTAAAAGGATCCTCTTGCTAGAATAAAATCGATTATTAATTTATCTGTCATAAATCTGGAATTCTTTACATTATTTTTGCTCTAAATGTAAAATGCCAACAATAAAATTTTCTTCTCTGATAAAACAGCAACAAAAACAAATATCAAGAGTCTTTGAAAATGGAATCTCTTTTCCGGGCACTAATGAGAGTATCGAAAAAGTATCATATTTTATCTCTGGTCTCATGGAGTTTAAAATCTTGGTTTGTGTGAGATCTTGTGATCAGAAACCATGATAGGACGTCACAAGATAACAGGAGTGACAAGGTGATTGGGAGCACAGGATACTTGGATCCCCTTGGGGGCTCTCCTTGGTCTTCTGGAGAATGTACTTCTCTGAGGCAATGAGCCTCGTTATGGGAAACTGATCTGAGACTAATAAAGGTCATTTAAGTATAGAGCAAAGATAACACTGTATGGTCTGCTGGCAGGATATATCCTCTCAACATCTGTTGGTCTATATACTGCTTAAAAGAAAGTTCGAGCCAACATGTAAAAGCCAGGATATTTCACATAGAAGCAACATTTTTCATTCCTCTTAAAACATCAGAAGAGGGAAGCAGATGTGCTCAAGTGATTGGGCTCCGGTCTACCATATAGGAGGTCCATGGCTCGATTCCTGGGACCTCCTGGTGAAAGGCAAGCTGGCACACATGGCAAGCTGGCCCAAGCAGAGTGCTGGCCCACGTGGAGAGCTGACATAGCAAGATGACGCAACAAAAAGAGACACAGAGGAGAGACAATAAGAGACACAGCAGACCAGGGAGCTGAGGTGGCGCAAGAGATTGAGAGCCTCTCTCCTACTCCGGAAGGTCCCAGGATTGGTTCCTGGTGCTGCCTAAAGAGAAGACAAGCAGACACAGAAGAACACACAGTGAATGGATAGTGAGTGCAAAAACAATGGCAGTGGGGGGAAATAAATAAATACAATAAATAAATAAATAAATAAATCTTTAAAAACAAAATCAGAAGATCTGCCCACACTAGGCCCTTGTTTCTGTACTTTTTATATATATTTGTTATTCAATAGCTGTTACTGTTGGTAGTCACTAGTTATATGTGGGTATTTACATTTATATTTGAATTAATGAGCAATAATTATAATTAAAATCCAGTTCGTCAGTCATAGTGACACATTTCAAGTACTCAGTGGCCTTTTGTGACTACTAGCTCTATATTGGACAGTGCAGATAGAGAATATTTCCATCACTGCAGAAGGTTCCAGTGGACAGCCCTGCTTTGGATGGAACATGCATTCACCAGTTTGCCTCATTCTTCACCAATCCTCAGTTTCTTACATGCATCCAATTCTGTCGTTTATATTACCTTGCTGTCCTTGCTATTTGAGTATCTGACTGCTGATCTAAAGGGACGAGCCATGTAGGATGATTTGAGCAAATAGACCTTAATTATTCTAGCTGAAAAGGCAGCGGAGATTCCTTGGAAGTTGTTGAAGTAACTGAGATAGAAGACTTTCCGGTTATGGTTTTAACACCTTAGAGAACTTATTGTCACAAACTTGGTGGCTTAAAACAACACAAATTCATTAGCTTGCAGTCCTGGAGGTCAGAAGTCTGAAATGGGTCTCAGTGGCTAAAGTCAAGGTGTCGGCAGGACTGTGTTCTTCTGTAGCGCTGGGGGAGAATCTGTTTCCTTGCCTTCTCCAGCTCCTAGAGGCTGCCTGCTCTCCTTGGCTTGTGAGTCCTTCCTCCATCTTCAAAGTCAGCAAATGGTCAGTGCAGGCTTTTGCACATCATATCACTTGGACACTGACTCTCTTCTGACTCCCTCTTTCACTTAGGATTACACTGACCCAATTACATAATCCAGGATAATTTCCCAACCTCAGAATCCTTAACTTAATCACAACTGCACAGTTGCTTTTGCCATGTAAGGTTGGGGGCGGGGCGCATCGTTCTGCCTACCGAAGAGTGCTTTGACTTAATTGCTCCAGCCCAGTCTCAAGGTTTCCTAAATATTAACACAGACGAATAGATGGGTCTATTTAATGATTTAAAAGAGAGAAATATATATACACACACACACACACACACATACACACACATATATATGGGGGACAGGCAGAGAGAGAGAGAGAGAGAGAGAGAGAGAGAGAGAGGTTTGAGCCAGTATGACTAATGATATATATTTTTAAGGAGGTACCAGAGATTGAACCCAAGACCTTGTACATGGGAAGTAGACACTCAGGCACTGAGCTACTTCTACTTCCCAATGAGAGTTGGATTTTTAGGACATACCAGGGATCAAACCTAGGGCCTCGTACATGGGAAGCAGGTGCTCAGCCACTTGAGCGACATCTGCTTCCCTGCTAATGATTTTTTTTTTTGAGGTTCTGGGACTGGGGGATTGAACCCAGGACCTCATAAGCAGGAGGCCGGTGTTCACCCACTTAGCCACATCGGCTCCCTGAGCTGGTTCCCTTGTCTGTTTGCTTATTTTTTTTCTTTTTTGCTTATTGTTGTTTTTGCTCATTGTCTGCTCATTGATTTTTGCTCCTTGTCTGTTTGTTTTTCTTTAGGAGGCACTAGGAACCAAACCTTGGACCTCCCATGTGGGAGGCAGGCACTCAACAGCTTGAGTCACATCTGCTCCCCAACCCCCTGCCCCCCCCCAGATGCTAATGATTTTTATAGAGAGTTTCAGGAGAGAGTGGAGAGGAATTTTTGATCAGCTGTCAAGGTCTTTAGGAAGATGTGGGAATAGAGGTTTAATTAGAGGAGCTGTGGCTTTACAGATCAATCGTGAGTAAAACACACGATTCTCCTATACCACCTCAGTACCAACACCTTCCATTGATGTGGAACATTTGTTACAGCTGATGATAGCACTTGTTTTGTAATTGTACTCTTTAATTTTTTAAACAGTAGTTACCTTTTTTACAATAGCTGAAAAATCATTAAAATACTATTAACTATCATCCATAGTTGACATTAGGTGTATTTTTTCCCATATAACACCCTATTATTAACACCTTGTCTTAGTGCCAGACATTTGTTATAATTCATGAAAGAATATAATTATGCTTATACCATTAAATATAGTCCATCCTCTACAATAGGGTTCACTGTGTTTTACAATCTTCTGTTTTATCTTTTAATTTTTCTTCTAGTAATGTATGCGGCCTGATCTTTTCCCTCTTAACCATAGTCACCTATATAATTCAGTGCTGTTAGTTATGCTCACCGTAATGTGCTGCCATCACCACCATCCATTTCCAAACCTTTACAATCAGCCTAAATAGAAATTCTGTACCAATTATGCATCAAATCCCTATTCTCTAACCCCAATCTATCCCCTGGTAACCTAGATTCTAACTCTATGAGTTTGCTTATTATAATTAGTTAATATCATTGAGAGTATACAGTATTTGTCCTTTAGAGTCTTGCTTATTTCACTCAGCCTGATGTCCTAAAGGTTCATCTGTGTTGTCACATGCATCAGGACTCCATTCCTTTTTATGGCTAAATAATATTCTATTTTATGTGTATACCATATCTTGTTTATCCATTCATCGGTTGAAGGACACTTGGATTGCTCCCATCTTTTGGTAATTTAATGCCACTATGAACGCTGGTATACAAATACCTAGTAGTGGGGTTGCTGGGTCATATAGTAATTCTATACTTACCTTTCTGAGGAACTGCAAAACTTTCTTCTACAGAGGCTGCACCATTTTACATTGCCACCAGCAGTGAATGAATGAGTGTTCCTATCTCTCCACATCCTCTCCAACACCTGTAATTTCTGGTGTTTTTTTTTTTTTTTTTTAATCATAGCCATTTGAGTGGGTGTGAAATCTCTTTGTGGCTTTGATTTGCATTTCCCTAAGGTAATGATGTTGAGCATCTTTTTGTGTGCTTTTAGCCATTTGTATATCCTCTTTGGAGAAAAGTCTTTTGCCCATTTTTAAATTGGGTTGTTTGTCTTTTTGATGTTGAGTTGTAGGATTTCTTTATATGTTCTGGATATTAAACCCTTATCAGATATGTGGTTTCCAAATATTTTCTCCCATTGAGTAGGTTGTCTTTTCACTTTCATGACAAAGTCTTTTGATGCCACAAAAGTTTATAATTTTGAAGAGGTCCCATTTATCTAGTTTTTCTTTTGTTCTTGCACTCTGGGTGTAAAAGCCAAGAAACCCATTCCCAACACAAGATCCCAAAGAATCACTTTGGTATGCAGCAGTCCTCAGTGGCTTGCATTCCATCCTTGGTCTCTGTGGATTGGATTCCTGTGCCTGGATTTGCATGGGGTTCTATCACTGCTCTCCCTGGTGGAAGGTGGGAGGGATGTGAGCGGCTGCCTCTGAGCAACTCCTCAAGCTGCCTGGGAACAAGTGAGGGAGTGGGAGTGGACCAGTGGGTCCAGGGAGGAAGTTTCTTACCTGTTATTTTTCTCTTTCTTTGAGTCAGCATTTGTGGAGTCCTTCTTCGGTCTCCACCATCCTCCTGAGTTCTAAGTAAGTGGGAATTGTCCTTTTTAACTGCTGAATCTCAGGGGATGTCTTAAGTTGTCATGCTGATGGTGTCACCAGGAATAGAAGGTTTTGAAGAAATTTTGCTGAAGCTTGTGAAGTCAGGACTTTTATAGTCAGGTTTGAGTTTCTTTTGTATATGATGGCATACATTTCAAGGAGAAGGGATTGGAATATAAGTCTCTAAAGACCAGTTACAGGAAGACTCAGCTTTCCACATCTCAGAATGAGGTGAGAAATAAACTTATCTACCCCCACACTCATCCTGGATATAGAGAACTGAAAATAAACCCTAAAATCTATATTAACATGACTTTGCTATTCCATTGTATTAGCAAAACTTACTCCTTCTGAGATTATCTCCCCTAGGCAAATGGTTTGGCTGTTCAGAACTTCCACAAATTCCCATCTTCTTGTCAATGGAAAGCATCAGCAGGCATTTGTATTCCAAGATTCTTTGAATCCCTTTCCTCAATATCCTCACCTTGCTGTTTCCACAAATCCTAGACTATTATATTGTTATATGCTTACCTGATCCTAATCAATTCCCCACGTTGAAATAATTGCCTTAAACCAAAATCCTGTCAAATAATACACAAATCCAGTAAGGGGAGACTTTATTTGAAAAGAATATTGCAAAGGGGGAAAGGGAGTATTGGAATAAAAGGAGGTGACTGTAAGGCCCTTGAGAGTCTCAAGAGTTAAGCAAAAAGGAAGTTTCTTTTAGAGAGTGGAACAAAAACAGGTGTAGGGAACTGGGGTGAAATGTTGGCATGATCACATTGTAGATCAGAGAATGTTTTATGCTGGAGCAGCCTATTTTTCTGGGAGGTTCCCTTAAAGTTGAGGAGGAAGGAAAGAAGCTTAACCAAAGACTGATTAGCAAACCTTTTTTTTCCAATTGATAAGTGGAGACAAGCAGTTCAGCTAATCAACAGTGAATGGACATGTAAAGGGTTTATGTCTGGCCTTGTCATAAGTAAACCAGGGGACATCTCTGAGTTTTATCTAAGTCATATGCAGATGGATGGTTCTTTGTCATAAGTTATTTTCTAGAACACAAGAGATTGGGGGATTTCTTAAACTTTTCTGTTTTCCAGGATCAGAGGGCACAGGTAAAAATTGTACATTGTTACTCCTTATTTTTAGTTAATCCTGAGTTTATCACCCCTTTGTCCCCCAAACCCCTGCCCCTTGTTGGAGACTTTGCCAAAGCTCTGTGGAAGTGTTCTCTTCCTTACCATGGTAAACAACAAACTCAGCTTTATCTTGTCAACAGGTTGTGTTGATGATACTAGAGAGCTGGCATTCCACAGAGGGGATGAGACCTTGCAAATCGAGGTAAAACTGGCTTTTCCACATAGGGGAAGAAAGTCCGTGGAAACTATTGGAGGAATGTTACAACCCAACTCCTGAAGGGCACATATTGGTGAGGCCACGAGACAAAAGAACACACCTGGCATTTAGTCAGGCATAAACTTTATTGGGACTAAAGGACAGGAGAGAATCTTTGACGGTGGCCGGCCAAAGAATGAGTGAAGTTAGTGCTCCACAAAGAGATGAGAAGATGAGGGGTGATATAAAGGGGTTCCAGAAGAAGGACATTCCATAGAGAGTGAGAGCAGAGTTCCTGCGAGGGTCACGTGAGGCATACACATGGGGTATGGTGATGTTTCCACTAGGCTCTTAGGAAAGACGTTTACCAAGGACGCTTACTGCTGTGGGAAGATTATAGTTTGTGATACCATCTATGCATTCTCTCCCCTCTGGGGAGGGTTGTTAACCTTTAACTTATGCCTGGGTCATATAAGCAGCTATGCGCTGAGGACTTGGGGGGGGGGGGGCCCGGGAGAGGAACAAGGAGACAGAATTTGTATATCTACCCTGTTACAAAGAGTTATAAAACAGCTCAAAGTAATGAACGTCTAGAACCTGATAATCCAGAGGATGTGGTATATGTAGAGAATCCACACAACTTTTTTCTATTCTCCTGACTCCTACCTGAGAGTCAGAGTTCTTGGAAACTATTGGGGAGAATCTGGGTGGCCCTGACTGAGGCCCTGAGGTAGGGAAAGCCAAGGAAGCCCTTGGAATAAGATTATATGAGTGTGGAAAAAGAAGGACTAGTGGGAAAAGTGGTCCAGGATCTCTGGCCAAGCCTCTGGGACAGACTTGTGTCCTGTGAAGGTAGCTGTATGAATGCTGAACGCCATCCATTTGCCTCTCCAGATGCATCTGCATCTTGTCTAGGCTGCTGATTTGTTTGGATTACATCACCGCGGCCCCTTGCCATCTGGTTTCCTGATTGGGCTTGCCAATAGGAAACACAGGCAGGACATTGAAGAGCTAGTAAAGTTGGGGTATCCCCACCCACAGCTCCCATCCTGTGGGGTTTCTATAGGTTGACTGTACACGTCAACCAAAGATCAGAGCTCTTATCACGTGTCTTCTCCCAGAGTCCCGTCTGATTTCCTCCACGCACTCCCTCTCCTCAGCCCTTTTGGCCCAGGGGCGGTAACAGCTCTCCACCGTTACTATCTCTATGGTGTTGCACTACCCCTTAGGTTTCTCTGCATCATGCCCACACCTCTGACTATAGTCGTTTTATGAAATTGAAACTCTGATGAATAGAGTGAGTAAATTTAAAGAGCTGTGAAATTGGAAGCACAGGGAAGACTTGACAAGGAATACCAATGACGGATTATAGTACTGGCCAGAGTTGTGAGATGGTTTTAGGGAAAGAACCATCTTCTTTTGTACCTGGAAGTTCCGCTGAGACCTGGCAGTGAGTACAGCACAAAGTGTGGGCTTTCTTTGGATGTCCCAGGTATTATATTTAGCAATATACGGTACCATTTGACAGATTGGTGGTTGTTTCTAAAGCAACTTTCTTCAGATGGCAGGTGTCCTATTCTCTAGTCTCAAGATGATGCACCTGAGTTCCAGCACCTCCAAGGAAGTGATGGAAAACCGGAATTAACCCCTCACGTATGAGTAAGCTTTCTAGAGAGTTTTGAGGATTTTCATGGGAGACATGTCTCTGGAGAAGAGAAGAGGCTTTTTTTTTTTTTTTTTTTTCCCAAATAGGTGAGATGAGGGCTTGAACAGTATTTACTGATATTCTGTTGTTTGTAATTAATTCAAAATATGGTATTTTGGCCTAGGTGCTGTGAGTCGTATGTATGTGTAGATTAACTTTAATTTATACACTAGGGGAAGTTAATTAATATTTTGAAGATATCTTATTCAGAAATCTAAGCTTTAGAAAAGGTAATAGTGATTTGAATCTGCACAACACGGTCCATTATTGAGCATAAGGAATGACAGAAATACTTTTTCACTGATTAAGTGAATGTTTTCTATGCAATGTGGTCGGCTAAGATTATTGCACAAGTACCTTGCTGTGGCATGAATAGTTCAAAATCTGGTGAGCTCAACCACTTAACTTCAGAGTAGTTCCCTGCGCACAAATTCTGCTCATTCTCTGCTTCCTGACTGAATATGGAGGATTCAATCTTCTATAAGTTTAGATTCGTTGATCCTATTGTCTTTATTTTATTGCATTTTACTTCAGAATGAAATTTTCATTCAAAATACTTGGAATGAAAAAGGCAAAAACAAAAATGGGAGCATCACTAAATTTATGATGACACTTGTGTGTAAGTCAGGATAGATAGTAACAAATAACCCACAGACTCTCAGTAGCTTAAAACAAGAAAGGCTTCTCTCTACGCCTGCCCTATGCCCGGCGAGGCCTCGTTCTGCATTGCGGTCACTCTGACACCCCACCTGACAGAACAGTCATTATCTGAAACACTGTTCAGTCTCTTGGCAGAAGGAGAATGAGAGCTACCCGTGGAGGGTCTTGTACTGGCAAAGACAATGCTACCCTGCGACCACAAGGCAGACATCTGGCCCTATGTGAGTAATAGTGCTGCGTTACCCTAAGTTGCATGACTTCTTTTGTTGTTTCTGCTTGTTAAGCATGTTGATATGCATGACAGAATTAGCCTGAGACTGACTTTCACTGTAACCTACCACCTGGAGGATTTATTGTGCAAGAAGAAACACAAAGGAATAAATGGAAGCTATTGATACTTACCAGCGAAGTATCTACTAATTGTTGCATGGACAAATTGGTCAGTTTGCATCATGTAGAATTATGAAAGGACTCATGACTTTCAAGTGAGGGAGAGGAACATACTGGTTAGAGTGTTAAAGCTTATGTCATCTGTAGTTTAAATGCTTGTCCATGATGCTGCTGCAGACTATTCTAGATGTTCCTTTTTTTGTACACTGTTTGCTTTTAGTAAATATTTCATCATGTTGTTTATTGTAAGGCATCAGAGACCAACAGTGAGATTCTGACTTTCCTTCACTCGGCTGCAGAAGCAGGTGGACTTTGTTAAATATTCCCTTGACTGAAGGCCTGTGGGAAGTTCCCTTTAGTCCACAAAGTCGTGGAGTATTCAGAGAAACATGGAAATGAGAGTTAATTTCCAGCAAACAATATCTCTGCACTGAGTGCCAATTAACGTTAGCCTGGAGCTAAACATCTGATTTGGGGATGAAACTTTTTTGCAAAACAGCACACAAAAAAGAATTATAATGCTTTCTCTTATAACCAGTTAAGTGGTAGAGGAAATAGAATTGTTACTTAGTAATCATCATACTCTTCCCAACTTTCTCCATAGTTTAATAGGCACAAGAATCTCCTAAGCCTCCAATTACCCAACAGTTTAGCTAATTTGAAATTTAGACAAACCATCTTATACTCTGCTTGGTAAATCGACTAGTTAAAATGGTGAAGTTAAAGTGTACCACATCTAGACAGAGATTTTTTTCAGAAATGTCTTCATTTTATATTGAGATTTCTGAATACAAAAAACTATGTTCAACATTCCAAAAAGCAGTCATTACCTGTATCATGACAAGTACAATGTATTGTTGAGTTACAGAAATGCATTGTCAAACAGGAATAGAGAATTCTGTGTTCCCTTGGTCTGAATATAAAAAGAAAACTGCTTGAAAAGTAGTAACGATAAAATCTCTATTGTTTGTATGCTAACAACAACCTCAGTGAAAACAATTCTATCCATTTTTAATTTTTTTTCTTGCTGTATCTCAAAAGCAAAAGTTCATGCTTTCAAAAATTAAGTGACTTATCCAAAAGATTACTGATAGAAATGCAACATTTTCGATTGTATTGTTAACACACTAAAGACACAATTTCCTAAGCCTAATGTAAAGCAACTTGATGAGCTTATTTCACAGATTGCTGACTCTATTCTGAGTATATTCAATTTTCTTTCATTTCTGACCTTGAAATAAATAGGAATCTTGAGTGAGCTCTGAGAATGAAAATAGGGTGGTCATGGATGTGTAGGCAGAGAGCCGTTATGGGTTGAAAGGGGGAAGGTCGACCTTGGGATCCCCTTAGCTTTATCAATTGGCGATGCATCCGTCAAACTTCCCAAAGCTAGGTTACCTAGTAAATTTGGCCAAGTTTGTTTTCCTCCAGCACTTCCTTTGCTTTTCTAAGAAGACTCAGGTTCCTGGTATTTCTAGATGCTCTGTCATTCACCTGTTTAATAAGCATATCTATCCTTTGGTTCATTCTTACTCTTTCCTCATGGTGGCGAAGACTTAAAGAGATTTTGAAAAAATGTTAGAAAGCTCATGTGTTATCTTTTATGATAGTGTAATGCCTTGAACAGTAAAAATATTCCTGGTTCTATAAAGTCCCCAATGACTCATATTCATTGGCACTCACATTTATAAATCGATAAATCTGAAACTGTCTAGCACTATGCCTGGAACATTTAATGCTGTTTAATTAAAAATATATTTAAAAAAAGAAATAAGGAAAAAACCCACAAATATATTTAAAAGGAAATATATATGGTAAGATGGATCCATTAATTTCTGTGTATAACATAGAGATGCCTATATATACATAGAAAGTAAAAGCCACTTTATTTCCACCTCTACATACAATATAGGACATTAAAGGAGTTTTGGGAAACATCTTGTTTACCAAAGATGCTTATTAAGAATGCAAATTCTGGGGAACTGCCTCAAGCCTATTGGATTCAACTGTCAGGGTGGTATGGCCCAAGAATCTACATTTTACCATCAATCTTAGGTTCTCTGAAGTTGAAGAACCTCAGCTTCTCAGTGGCATGACACCTCTGCACCAAGGGCTAGACTTAGTTTGGTTAAAAAAGTTCCTTTAATAGTGGATATACATGCAAACCCTTGGGAATCTGAAATTTATTTAGAGATAAAGCATAATTTTTTACCAGCCTCTTTCAAATTATTCCCAACTTTTTTCAGAATCAAACTCTAATAATTACAGTTTGAATTCCTTTTCTTAACAAATCCATTCAAAGTGTACAATCAGTGGTATTTGGTATAATCACATAGTTGTGCATTTACGTCAGTCATTTCTAGAGCATTTTCATTATTCCAATAATAATAATAAAGAAAAAACAGACAAACAAAAACTCTTCATCTCTCAATCCCTCTATGCTTCCCCTGCTATACATAGGTGCTATTTTGTCTTCATCTCTCTAGTTTATTTGTATTTTTATTTTGTAAAAACAGTCTTTTTTTTTTTTTTTTTAAAGATTTTATTTATTTATTCATTTATCCACCCCCTTGCTGCTTGTGCTCGCTGGGTCAGTCAACCACGCCGTGCCGGCGGGCCTGCCTTCAACAGGAGGCCCCGGAACCGAACCCAGGGCCTCCCATATGGTAAACGGGAGCCCTACTGATTGAGCCACAGCCGCTTCCCGTAAAAACAGTCTTAAAAATGCAATATTACCCATATCCTATTTCACATGAGATTTACTATGTTTTACAGTCCCATGTTACATTTTAAGATTTCCTTCTAGTAATATACATGTCCTTAGGCTTTCCCTTTCAACTACTGTCATACCGTACAACAACTCTGCTAGTTACAAACACTGTGATGTACTTTCACCATTTCTATTCGTTTCCAAAGATTTACAAACAACCTTTTCACCAATTCTGCACAGATTAACCCTTATCTTTCCATTCTCTACCCTCATTCTATTTTCTGATTATTAACCCCATGAGTTTACACAATATATCTGGGTCATAATGGTGCAATCATACAGTATTTGTCCTTTTCTGTCTGGCTTGCTTCACTCAACATAATGTCCTCCAGGTTCATCCATGTTGTCAGATGCTTCATGACTTCATTTCTTCTATATGCTTGATGCATAATATTCCATCAAGCGTATACACCACAATTTGTTTATCCATTCATAAGTTGATGGGCACCTGTGTTGGTTCCCACTTTTGGCTATCGTGAATAACGCTGCTATGAACATCTGCGTGTAGATGTCTGTTCGTGTCACTGCTCTCAGTTCTTCTGGGTAAATACCTCATAGTGGTATTGCTGGGTCCCATGGCAAGTCTATATTCAACTTCCTTAGGAACTGCCAAACAGTCCTCCACAGTGGCTGCACCATTCTACATTTCCACCAACAGTGAAGGAGTGTTTCTCTTTCTCCATATCCTCTCCAATATTTTAATAGTGGCCATTCTAATAGGTGTGAAATGATAAGTTTTTGATTTGCATTTCCCTAATCGCTAGTGATGTTGAACATTTTTTCATGTGTTTTTTTTTTTTTTTTTGCCATTTGTATTTCTTTTTTGGACAAATGTCTATTCAACTATTTTGCCCATTTTTAAATCAGGTAATTTGTCTTTTTATTGTTGAGTTGTAGGATCTCTTTATATATCATGGATATTAAACCCTTATCAGATATGTGATTTCCAGATATTTTCTTCCATTGAGTCAGTCGGTTGCCTTTTCACCCTTTTGACAAAGTCCTGTGAGGTGCAAAATTGTTTAATTTTGAGGAGGTCCCATTTATCTATTTTTTTCTTTTGTGCTTTTTCTTTGGGTGTAAGTTTTCTTCTATTCTTATTTTTTGGAGGGCTTTTTTTTTTTTTTTTTTTTTTTTAAATCAAGAAAGGATGCTGTATTTTATTTAATGTTTTTCCTGCATCAATTGAGAGGATTATGTGATTTTTTTCTTCCTCAATTTATTAATGTGCTTTATTACACTTACTGATTTTCTTGTGTTAAACACCCTTGCATACCTGGGAAAAAACCCAGTTGATTGTGGTGTATAATTCTTTTAATGTGCTTATGGATTTGGTTTGCAAGAATTTTGTTGAGGATTTTTGCACTGATTTCATTAGAGATATTGGTCTATAATTTTCTTTTTTTGTAGTATCTTTACTGGTTTTATTATTAGGGTGATGTTGGCTTCATAGAATGAGTTTGGTAGCATTCTTTTCTGTTCAATTTTTTTTGGAAGAGCTTGAGCAAGATGGGTATTAGGACATGTTTGAATAATTGGTAGAATTCACCTGTGAAGCCATCTGGTCCTGGGCTTTTCATCTCTGGGATATTTTTTTAAACAAATCAATTTTATTGAAACATATTGATAACATACAATTTATCCAAGTGTACAATCAGTGGTATTTGGTATAATTACATAGTTGTATGTTCATCACTTCAGTCGTTATTAAAGCATTTTTCATTATTTCAATAATAATAAAAAACAGAGAAACAAGGAAATTCCTCACCTCTCAATCTTTCTGTTTCCATTGCTGTACATAGCTGTTATTTCTGGTTATTCTTGCACAATTATTTATTTGTTTATTAAACAGTTTTATTGAGATTTATTCACATGCCTTATGATCTATCCAAAGTGTATAATCAGTGGCTTTTAGTACAAGCACAATGTTGTACATTCATCATCTCAAAAATTTAGAGCAATTTTATTACTCCAAAAATGAAGACTCCACACCCCTTAGCATTCCTTCCTCAGCCCTACATAACCACTAATCTCCTGTCATCTTTATAAATTGATTTATATTTACATTTTATATAAATGGAATCATACAATATGTAGTACTCCGTGTCTGGTCTCTTTCACTTAGTATAATTTTTTTTGTCTGATATTAACATTTTGTAGTATTAACCTACATTTGTTCAGCTTCAAAGAAAAATGGTCTTATATATGCAATTTTACCCATATTCATATTTCACATTATATATCTATATTTCACATAATATATTTAGTTCATAATAGGGCAGTCATGCAGTATTTATCCTTTTGTATATGGCTTGCTTTACTCAATATAATGTCCTCCAGTTTCAACGATGTTGTCAAATGCTTCACGACTTCATTTCTTCTTACTGCTGCATAATATTCCATCTTGTGAATACTCCACAATTTGTTAATCCATTCATCAGTTGATGGACTCCTGGGTTGTTTACAACTTTTGGTCTTCGTGTGTAATGCTTTTATGAACATCAGTGTGCAAATGTCTGTTTGTGTCACTGCTCTCAGCACTTCTGGGTATATACCTAGCAATGGTATTGCAGGGTCCCATGGCAAGTCTATATTCAACTTCCTCAGGAACTGGGCTTTTTATCTGGTCCTGGGATTTTCATCTTTGGGAGATTTTTGATGACTGTTTCAATCTCTTTACTTGTGATTCATTTGGTGAGGTCTTCTATTTCTTCTAGGGTCAGTATAGGTTGTTTCTAGGAATTTGTCTATCTCATCTACATTGTCTAGTTTTTTCGGTATTCAGTTATTTATAGTATTTTCTTATGATCCCTCTTATTTCTGTGGTGTCAGTGGTATTTATTTGCATCTTTTCTTTCTTTTTCTTTGCCAGTGTAGCTAACTGTTTGTAGATTTTGTTGAATTTCTCAAAGAACCAATTTCTTGTTTTGTCGATTCTCTCTATAGTTTTTTTTTTTTTTTAATTTCATTTATTTCTGCTCTGATCTTTATTACTTCTTTCCTTCAGCTTTGATTGGGATTAGATTGCTGTTCTTCTTCTAGTTCCTTCAGGTGTGCAGTTAAAATTTCAATTTTAGCTCTTTCTTCTTTTTTAATGTAAGCATTGAGGGGTAAAATTTCCCTCTTAGCCCTGCCGTTTCAGTGTTTCATATGTTTTGACATGTTGTGTGCTCATTATCATTCTTCTCAAGATGAATTACTTGCAATTTATATTTTGAACCACTGATTATGTAAGAGTATGATGTTTTATCTACATATATTTATGAATTTTCCCTTTTTCTGTCCATTATTGATTTCTAGCTTCATTATGTTATGATAAAAAAAATGTTTTGTATAATTTCAATCTTTTTAAATTTATTGAGTGTTGTCTTGTGACCCAACATATGGTCTATCCTGGAGAAGGATCCATGAGTGCTTATTTACCTTATTCAGATGTCTGCTCAAATACCACCTTCTCAGAGAGTTCACCCCTGACCACCCTGTGTAAAAGAGCATTTTCTTTCACTTTTATGTCACCTTCCTTTGTTTTGCTTTTTGGATTGCCTGGCACATTGATGATTGATTGGCTGGTTTCCTCCATTAGAACATAAATCCCATGAGAGCAGGGACCTTATCTGAGTTTCTTCACCTATATTTTCCAGCATCTGGAGCAATGCCTGGCACACAATAGGTACATATATATATTTAATGTTACATATATATGTGTGTGTGTATTTAACAAATGACTTCTCTTGGATACCAACTTGTGTATCCAGAGCTATGCTGAATACATCTTGAATACCTTGTAATATAGGCTTCAGACTTGCTGCTTATGCTTGATCACTAATTAGCTCCTTTGGGACTTTTGCCCAAACCCTAGTCATACCCTTGGGTGAATTTTCTGGCTTCAGCATTGGTAAGAGTCAGAGTAGGGATAAAGCAAGAGATGTCAGGGCCAGACACTGGTTCACAGCCACCCAATTTGACTTAGCTTCCTTTGGAATCTCCATGTCCTCCTCAGAATCTTTTCAGAATAGAAAAGAGAATGCATACAAATTGAGAATAGACTGTTTAAGTAGACCTTGTGCTTCTGGCTTCAAGTATTGGATATAGTTATCCTTTATACTTTACTTACAACAATCTGAACATGTTCCCATTATGTGGGATTCCTCCATGGTGTGGACCTTATTGAATTCAGGGTGCCACCTGACATTATGGAAACTAGACTTTCAATATTCATTCTACCTACGGTGGGGGCTGGAGAGTGGGCATGTGACTTGGCTTGGTCATTGCAATGTTTTCCTGTGATTTCAAATCTCTTGTGTGGCACAAAGATGATGGAACCAAAAAAATTCAATCATGGCTGCAATGGTGACAGTGTCCAGTGGGGGGTAGTGACATCATCTAGTGGTGGCAGTAGCACTGTCTTAATAGTAGTAGTGGACTCCTTTTGACTGTCTAACCTCTGCAGTTGCCTCAGTTTCTTTACATTTTGCAGTCTGGGTCCTCCAAGCTCTTGTTGATTCTGTGACCCCCTGATGTCCTTCCAATAAATCATCTTTTGATAAAGATAACCAGTGTCAGTCTCTATTGCTTACATTCAAGAACCTTGTGATAGATTGAATTGTGTGCCCCAATTTAGATTGTTCTTTATCTTAGTCTTCATTCCTGTGGGTGTGAATTCATTGTAAATAAGATCTTTTGAAGATGTTATTTAGGTTATGGTATGGCCCAACTGAATGAAGTTGCTTCTTAATCTGGACTACTGGAGGTCTTATAAAAAGAAGGAAACCAGAAGCCAGAATGAGAGAAAGCTACAGGGAGGAGCTAGAAGCCCGAAATCAATGGAACCCAAAAGAGAAGGGATAGGGTCTTGCATCATTCAGGAGGGAGCAGAAGTCATTGCAACTTGGCTTATTTTTGTTACAATACAGTTATGTACATTTGCTGTAGAGACCAAAAAAATGAGATGATGTATGTGATGATGCTGCCTGAACCATAGAAAATAGTGCAAATGCAACTTCATAAGGAGTGAATGGGTATGCAGGAGAAAACCTACTGAAAGCCAAGTTGGCACATCATTTCTCCATCCCACCCATACTCTCCTCTGCCTAGTTCCTTTGAATTCACTCTTAAAGTAAAACCAAGGAGAAGTAATGGTGGGGCAAACCTTACTGGTTCTCCCCTAGCCTGTGGCAATCATCCTACCTCTCCAATAGTTCCTGGAGTGATTCTTCTAAAGTCAATCTGCTCATATGGCTTTCCACTTATAGTAGACATGGAGATATTCTGCCTATATACACTTCAAGGAAGGACTTGATACCCCACAGCAGAGAGGATCTCAGTATCTGCTTCAGCTTTAGAGAGTTGACCACCTCCCTACCCTCCTACTCCCCATTCCCCCCTCCCACATCAAGGTCACCCCATTCCCTAGAGGTCCACAACCAGTGCAGGAAGGTGGAGGTTTAAAGGCATGGCCATTTCTGCCTCAAGCAAGACAACTCCAAAGGGTCATTCTTGTTCCAGAGCTCCCACTGGGTTGACCAAGGCTTTGTTGGATCTATATCTCAGCTTGACTTTTCACTCCACCCACTTGTGTTTCCTCTCTCCCCCTAATAAATGTCTTGCACCCCAAACTCTGCCTCATACCTGCTTCCAGAAAGCCAGTCTGTAACACCATCTTTAATTCTTTAAATGCTAACCTATCACCTCCACCGAATTTTCATTATGGTACATGATGGTGTGCCAACACAAATAGTACCTGGCACATAGTGAGGACTCAACAAATACTTGCTGCCACTGGTATGCAAAACCACAGGATAAATAGGAGAGAGCCATTCCTTTTTCAGCCCCTCTCCCCTGCCCTGCCAATTCCTGACCATTATTTTCTCAATGGAAATGAAAAACATTAAGATGAAGGTTCAAATAAACATGGATAACTTACGGACTAAAGTGTAAATTTGTGTGAAATTTAAAATTAAAACATGAACTTCAAATAATTTTGGTCCAAGGTTGAAGCTGTTTTAGTCTCCCGTCCCAAACTCTGGGGAGAATACATTGATTTTGTATACATTGTTAGAAGGACTTTCATTAATAATGTGAGAAATTCTGACCTTCATATCCTGGCTCATGTAGCATAGCATAAAACTTTATTCACCATCTGCGACCACCATCTTTGCAGTCAGATCTCTTGTCTTCCTGGAGCTGTGTGCTTTGCTTTAGCCATGTCAAACCATTGTAGATCCCCAAACACCCTTGGAGTGGACATGTGCTTTTTGGGTATTTTCTACATTACTCCACTCATTTTTGTTTTGGTCATTGGATCTTCAATCTTCATTTTCATTGTGTCCACACCTTTCCCACTCTTTGTCCATGTGGTTTCAGTGAAGATTCTACTCTTGGCTCCAGTCCTAGCCAATCAGATCATCACATCCTCTTGACCACAGTAACGGGATTGTGTGATTCAATTGTACACAATGAGTCCCAATTTGAGGACTTCTGGAAACTATCAGGAAGAGAGAATAATTCCTTTCCACTGGGATTATTGAGAAAATAAGATGTAAGACTGGGGTTGCCACCTGTCTTTTTGCCTAAAGAGAAGAAAGTAGACCTGATAGATAAGGAGAAGCTAGTTCTTAATAATATCTGTTGAGCACCTAGATCTAGATATACCTGAAGGCTGTAAATCATGGATATTTAAGCTATGTGAGACAATAAATTTCTGTGTGTGTGTTTAATCAACTGAGTTGGGCTTTGCCCACAAGTTTGTATATATATAGATGCCTGAACTGCCAGTGCCCAGCCCTCCCACTCTCATCCTCTAGACGTCTGTTGAATGCCTTTACTTTTTAAGACTGAGAGCAAGGATCACTTCCCATGTGGACCTGAATCCCTTGGGAAGAGACAGAGTTGTTGCTTCCTTCAGTCTATCATAGCACCTAGTCTTGGGCTTCGTTACATAAAGCATGTTATGTTCTTCATCTGTTTGAATCCTTTTCCCTTTTGGGTAGTTATCTCCCTGGATCCCCCCACGCTGACCCAGTTCAGAGGCTGGATGTGTGGTCTGCATTTCTTTATCCCCTGGATATCATAGATTACCTGGCAAAGGATAAGTGCTTATTACATTTGAATAAATGAAGGCAGATAGAGATCAGGAGTGATCTATTAAGGAACTGCAGTTACTCAAAAATACTGTATTGCAACCTTCTCATAGGAATTTTTTTTTCAGGCTATTAATAAAGCTTTCTAAGAAGCTTTATTTCTTGGAAAGTGTTAGAAATATGACTGTACAAAGTATGATGTCCAACTGGAATAGATGGTTTCAAGAATGATGCCTTGGGATTGCATGCACAGTGCAGTGTGATGTCCTTGAGGCTGTGCTTTCTGGAGGGTAATTCAGATCCTTGTTTTTGCAATGACTTAGGCAATAAGTTTTATTTTGCACTTCTGTTGTGAAAAAATAATTGATTCTTAGCTACAATATTGGAAACTTTTTTGTCCCAGAAGGATTTGAACTAGACCAGATGATCCAAATCTGCCTTCTTTGAGCAATGCTTAAAGTTTTCAAGAGTATTGTAGGAAAAACAACTGTTTCTCATTCGCTTAGTCTAAAAAAACTGTTAGTCTTTTGAACATTTTAATGAGCTATTTTCTTGGTTGCTTGGGTGGAACATTTCTTTTCAGTTAAGTAAATAGATTAAAGGCATATACAAATCTGTCCAAACTTAGTGTGTTGACTTTAATCAGAACTTTTTTTATTAATAATTTCTTAATAAGTCGTCCTTCAATCCTTCTGGTTTTGTAGACTGAACATTTCTGATATCAAAGGATGAAGAGAGAGGTACAGCAAACCCTTTTGTAAACACTGAGAAGTTGGTAGGAGGTTTACTGGCCCTGATGTGGTTTGCAAAATACATCAAAGAGGAGCAATAGGAAGTAGGAATTATAAGGAAGAAATTGAAAATTGTGGCATGGATTTATTTTTGCTTTGGTGGGAATCTTACACCGTCACATTGTTTGACAGGAATAGTTGGAATAGTTAAGCTGGTATTCTCAATTTTGTTATGAAGAAGAATCAGGAATAATTTTATCTTTTAATTTTATAACAGGCAGACAAAGATCTGTGGACTATGTATGTTTTCCCTCTTTCTGCACTTTTATTGTAATGTTATTGTTCTTGGTAATAAACTCACATTTTATAGGTTAATTGATCTTCTTTATTTACAATGGCTATGAATGTACATGTATCTATACTAATAGGTAAAGTAATGAAATTATGGTTGTTTGTATTAGCAAAATACAAGATTTGCTGAGTAAGACTTGGTTATAGACAGGATAAGGAATAAAAATAAATGTCATTTGAAAAAATATTTAGTAAACAGTGAGATGTCATAAAAAATATACTCTTAGTTGCCTTCTTGGTGAATCAAAGATCAGAAGTATGAAATGTGGGTGTAATTCTATTAAAATTTTTAGTAGATTTTCCTTTATTTTAAAAATCTCATGATTCTTTCAGATACATACGCTAATAATTGTATAAAGAAGGCAGAGAAAACAGCAATTTATTATGATGACTGGATTAAGTACTCTGGCATGGAACAGAGAAAAACAAGCATAACTGCAGATGGGAACATGGCCACATAATGTTTTCAGCTATGGAGGATTTTTGGCATAAGGGATAAACATTCATATTGCTGGAATTGCTATGTGAGTTATATTGGGGGCTATTTTAAGATAAACTGGAATCTGTTAATTATCTCTTGGGCTCTATAATTCTGATTTATGTATTGGAGGATAAGAATAATATAAGTTGTTGACGACTTTCCTCTGGAGTATTATTAGACCAGGTGTTTGTGGTTCTGAAAAAAAATTGAAAATTAAAAATCCCAATTAGCATTTCCAAGACAGGAGCCACAGGGCATGTTGACTATTCAAATGAACACATTCTGATTAAAGCTATTCTAACTGGGAGAGGCAGACTAGAACTCTAATAAGATGGGAGCTGTATACCGTTTTAAACTTCTTTGAGCCTCAAAACTTCATGTGGAAAGTGTGATAAAATATTATAGGGCTGCTAAGAACTAAATGAAATTATGTACGTGAGGAGCACTGAATAGTATCTATAATTGTTTCTAATTCTAAACCAATAATGTTACCTGTAGCAGATGCTTTTGATACACTGAGCTGCATTCCTCAGCCCAGTGGATGTGACTGCGGCTGCCGTGGGCAGTTCCTTGTAAGCTACCAGCATACCTCATCACCCAGAAGATGTGCCTGCCTCCAGCCTGCTGTGTGAGAAGGTTTTCCCTGCAGTCATGGAGGACTGATGAGCTATGTACAGCCACAGCCTGGAGGCGTGGGGAAGCTACTGCCCTATGGGACACCCTTCCCCCAAAGGCTCATGGGAAGAAGTGCATAAATGACTTAGACTTCTTGTCTTCTGGGGAGACAAGTCTGAGGTGTGGTCCCCAAAGTTCCACAGAGGTTCCCCAGCAGGAGGGAGCTCTGGCTGCCCACAGAAGGAACCAGAGCATCCACACACCTTTTTCACTGTGCTCACCTGCTTTCCCCACTCGCTCACTTCTGCTTTTTTGGGACTACCTCCCGTAAAACCACGTACACCCCAGCCCTTGTCCATGCTCTGCTTTCTGGAGGCATTAGCCTTGTTTAATTTCCTGTAGACATTTTAGCATAGTGCTAAAGAGAAAAAGTAACAAACTACAACAAAAGGAGCTATTTCAGTAAGCACCCTATGGAGAAAATTCCTGGCAGGGAGTTTTATGATCACACTGGAGGACTTAAGAGAATTGCTGTGATGATAGTCAATGTACCCAGGACTTTTAAAGCTTCAGAGCTGTTTTTTTTTTTTTAGTGTTTTTCTTTATAATCTTTTAATTATAGAAGAAAATCCTGAGTGTCGGGAAAGGGAGACTCAAATCTGTTCTTTTTGAATAATTGAATAATACTGGATAAACTATTGTTCTTATAAGACAATGTGAATGGAGTGACTAAGGGGATGAATATAAAGAAGTGAGAGAGGAGGATTATCTATGGGTAATACAGATAATTGGATCCCCAATCTTCCTTTTGCCCTAGGTTTTAGGCATCTTTTCCCAATCCAGTATTGATATTTTCCCTGTGGGATTTTAATTTCCATGAGGGCTGGGAAATCTGTGTACTGTCCACACTCTTTCCTCTGCACAATGCCTGGTACAGTAATCAGTGTTGGAGTGAATAAGTAAATGAACTGATTGGATTTTTCCTCTGAGCCAGTATGGTTGGTGTGAGGGAGAGCCCTGGACCAGAAGGTGGCGGAACTGACCCAGACTCTGTCACTAATCCAGTCCATAGTCTGGTTGGTCTTGGGTGCCCCAACACCCAACTCAGGGCCTTTAATAGGTCTCAGACTTTTAAGTAACTGTGTTAAAGGACTGAGCTTAGAGGTCAAACAGAAATGAGTGTGATTCTAGCACATCTAAGATGTGAGACATTCTGAAAGATAGTTTACTGTTGTGATCCTTAACATTTATAAAGCATGTAGCATATATTTAGTGGTATATAGTAGTCATTAATTTTGTAATCCCCTGAAATCCTCTTCTATTAGTGGATTTTGTGAATTTCCATTTACCTGTCAAAGTACCCTAGGCTGAAAGAAATAGAAAGGGGAAAAAGAAGACGACTGCATGATCCACAGCTGGGAAAATATAAACCGTTGAAATATCAAAGAGCTATTTATAACTGTTGCTGTATGTCCAAATATTACAGACATGCCATCAGGGAAATTGGCATGTATGCGAGTGATTCATTTTCCAAAAAGACTAGTATTTTTCAACTTTGTTAAAACACAGTCATCTTATTTTTGGTCTTACAGATTTCTATTGCCTCTTTTTCTCCTCCCCCTCCTCTCCCATTTTCTCTGTCGCTGGTTTTCAGGCTATTCTGCTTCTTTCTGTCTTCCTTCCCTCTCTTCCTACCCCAAGGGCTTTGTGCCTCACTGGGAGTTGGTCCCCTGACGTGGGCTCTGTGGTCCGTGGTGACCTTTTCTGCCAGTTCCTCTGCTCTCCAGCCCCCTCCAATACAAGGAGCCAAGCATTCATTTGTCTGTCAAGCGTTTTATTTTTGTAGCTCCTAAATCTTCCAGTTCAGTGGATGCTTTCCAGACCAGAGGCTGCCTAAATTACTTTTCAACAAATACTGTCCTCCAAGCTCTCCTTCCTGTGTGTGAACTGAGTTTTTGATGGGAGAGGGAGGGTCTGGCAGCAGAACTCAGATGGAAAACTGGTGCTCTTGGTGAACTGGAAGCTTGGGTTTACCTAGTTAATGCTTTTAGATTTGTGAAGACCCTTTGTGGACTGAAATAATTCTTCTTGTTCTAAATTAAATTCCCTTACAAAGAGACAAAGTTGTTTTTGCTTAGAGGGTTGTTTCTGTGGGAGACTGCCAAAATCCACATTCCTCAGCTCTCCCTACATCCATGTCCTTTACAATGGGAGACTTTGTAGCTTCTCCCATAGAAACATAAAGTCCATTTCTCCAAACCTTGAACCTGTGGTTTGCACTGACAAAAAGAATGCAACAAAGTGACTGTGTGCAAGTTAAGAGCCTGGTCTCAAGAGGCCTTGTGTCCGTCCACTCTTTCTCTTGGAGCACTGCCAATTATTGTGTGAACAAGACTGGGTAGACTGATGGAAGTTTAAGACCATGAGGACCAGAACTGAGCCATTTCCGTTTCCCAGGCAAGGCCTCAGATATACGAAAGAGCTCAGCCAAGATAAGCGAAGCCTGGGCCAGATCAGCAGAACCAGCTAGATGACCTGTAGACTCATGAACCATAATAAAGGGTTGACCTTCTAAGCCACTAAATTTTGGATGGTTTGTTATGCAGCACAATCTAACTGATTCTAACTGATACAATCTATAAATCCACCAATACATCTTATGCTAAATTGATTGTTCAGATTCTCGGGAGACAATGAGAAGCATGGATAATCATTATTATCAGAGCAGAGATGAGACCAGAGGGCAAGGTTTTAGTAAGCAAGGATTTATTTGCAATATTTTGCTTATCTGATCCCATTGATCAGTAAATCTTTGAGGAATCACATTCTTTAGTAGCTTTCATAGTATAAAGCTCCTGTAAAGTCACTGTAATGTCATCAACCACTGTTCCAACTCAGGAGATCTCATGCTCCTACCCTCCTTTTCCAGGACTTATGTGTGCCCTGGAATATTGTGAAAGAGTCACACTGGACAAATCAGATGGGGATTGAAATAGTTTTGGGGCACTGCCGCTGGAAGACCACAGTTTACGAGAAGTTTAATGGACACATACTATATTATGTCTTATATAGTACATTAAAATGTATGCATTAATACATTATTTTTCAAAAAGTCATCTTTTCTTTCCAAACAACTGAGAGGCAAAAGTAAAAGATGAAAACACAAAGTTTGGCTTTTGTTATTTCAGCTTTTACTCTTGTGCTCATTGGCTTATACATGAAACTAAAAAGTCTTTGACACAGACGCAAAAAATAATTTAAAAGAATTTGATGTAATAATTTCTTTCCCAGAATTTCTAGGCAAATTATTTTCTCTCCACGAAGACTGAATGTTATATCCAAGGCTTCTTCTCATTTAAAAGTTTGAAGGGAGCTTTTCCCTTCATTTGGTGACAAAATCTAGATTTTACTGGTTTTGTCCAAAAGAGGTGATTTCTATTATTAGTCAAACTCAAAATACTCAGAGAGGAATTTGGTACACTTAAGCAGAAATGGTTTCCAGATATTTGAAGCCATTTCTGTATTTATATATTTTTCCTTCAAGAGACTTTAGGGCTAAATTAAATTAATTAAAAAAAAAAAAAAAAACTAAGGTGACCAGCTTTATCATATTTTAAACAACACTGTGAAATATTATTTTAAAAATATGTTTGAGATTCAAGAGTGGTTAAAACTAGATAAAGTAAAACACTGCTGTGAATAACATGCTCTCAAAAAGGCAAATGTTCAAACTATCACAGAGTTGCGTGCTGTTTGGCTGGTGGGCAGTGCCAAGACAAGCTTGGAACTTTGCCCATCTGATGATTCCTTGGCGTCACGGAGCAGAGACTTGCTTGCACCAATGCTGCAGTGACATTCTTGCTCTTTGTTTGAGACACAAATCAACATAGAAATGTATACATTGGGCCTAGAGAATTAGAGACAATACAAATCCTGATGTACACTGGTAACATTAAGATTTATTTACTTACAACCTACTCTTGAATATTTAGAGAATAGATAGAAAATATAGATAGATGAAATAAAGAAAGAAAGAGAAAGAGAGAAAGAAAGGGAGGGAAGGGAAGGGAAGGAGGGAGAAAGGAAGGAAGGAAGGGAGGGAGGGAGGGATGGAGGGAGTGGGGGATGGAGGGAAGGAAGGAGGGAGGAGGAAGGAGGAAGGAAGGGAGGGAGATACAGCACCATGTTAAAATCCGTGGCTCTGGGCATCTGGGGGTGGGCCTATGCTGGAGCTCACTGTTTGTGTTTTGTATTATTTTTGCAACGGTTGTAAGTTTGAAATTATTTCCAAATAAAAAGCTAAAAAACAACAAGCATAACAACAACAACAAACTTATTTACTTAGAAGCCCGGGTTCAAGACTCCTCCCAGATAGAGGCCTCTGCAGAGTGATTACCTGGTGACTGTGCTCAAGTCTGGAATCCCGGCTGAGTGAAGCCAAGGCTCCCTGTCCCCACCCCCTGGCTGGAGGCCTCCTCACCATGGCTTGTTTCGGCCCACCTAGGCTGTGCATTGCACTTACCCTCTGGATGGGGAGGATCAGGTCATGGAAGGGGTGGCTTTTGGAGACTGTGTTTATATCTAAAGACAGGTGACCGGTTCTCCCGGAAGATCTGTTGTCTCCAGACCCCGAGCAGGCAGCCCACAGCACGGAGTTCATCTCTTGCGACTACAGGGCCCTCTCTTTACAGAGGACTGGGGACCCTCCATTCCCAAAGGGGGGATTTCTGACTTTGTCCTTGGTCCTCAACCACAGTTTTTCAAGCCTCACTCTAGTACATCCCTTTCTAAATTCCCTTGAACTCATTGGTTCTTAATGTGGGTATCCAAGGAATGATCTGGGGAGTCTGTGAAAACCCCAGGAGGTGTACTCAGATCAGTGTGATGTGCATGCGTGTGTTTTGCTGAGGAGAAACTCCAAAGCTCTCCTTAGATTCTCCCAAGGATGCACCCTTCTCCCCAAAGTTAGAGCACAGTCACATAGAGTGGACATAGTGATTAAAGAGTTCCCCTTGCCATGACTCATAGCTCCTTCCCAGAGGAGCTAGCTTAAAGGCCCTCTCTGTCTTATAGCTTGTAATTACCACGCACAAAACCATTAGCAAAAAGTTCTAAACAGTATGCTACTGGCACCAAGTACAATAGAAGGGCAGAATTGGGGAGGGAGTCATGTGGTCTGTGGCAGAGCTTAATGGAGGATATCGGCCTTTGAATCTTAAACAATTCCAGTTGGTAGATAGGAAATTGGAAATTCTTGATTGTTGTTAAGACAGAATAGAAACAAATTTTACACAGTGTTTAATTTTTACATGTTATTATATTAGGAATATTTTGACTGTATTTACAGACTACCTAATTAACAGTGGCCTAATAAATACATTTTATTATCTCACATAAAAGGAATGGAGGTAAGGATGTCCAGATTTGGATCAGTAGCTCAACAAATCAGGGCTCTGGGTTGGCATCTCATAGATCCTGTTGACTTTCCCCTCATGGTTATAATATGGCTGCCACATCTCTAGACATCACATCACATAAATGATTTTACCAAAGGGCAAAATATAGGTACTTTTTATAGGGACAAAATATAAGGACATTCCCAGGACAGTGAATATGTCCTACTCATATCCCTTTCTTCTTTTATGGGAAATAAAAGAAAAAAATCTCCCCAGGAAACTTTTCTTTACATTTCAAAGGCCAGAACATGGCCATTCCGAGAAGCAGTGTTCCTGGGAAAGTAACTTGCCTTTTCAACTTCTGCAGAAGGAGTTGGGTGAGGGGTAAAGGGATCAGGGATGGATACTGGGTATCCAGCAAGAGTGTCTCAGATGCAGTTGTCAAAATTAAAAAAAATCAAGAGATTTCACATAAACATCTGAATTACATCATCTCTTGAAAAATGAGAAAATCTGGAAATGCTGAACATCCTTATAAGGAAATGATTAGCTATCTCTCAATAGTTGCCCCATTAGGATGGAGCATGAACTCAATTTTGCCACAGGCCTCATTATCCCTTATTTTCTTTCAGTATTAGAACTCTATTATTTGCCATTCTTCATCATGTTTTAGGTATTGCTTTTACTAGAAAATGCTATTTCATTTGTTCATGTTACCTGGTTTACTACTGTAGTCATTTCAGTTGAATTGCTTTAAATGATAGGACTAAGAAAATACAGCAGATGCTGTAGTTAAAAGGAATATTTTCCTGTCTGTATGGAAAGTTTTGCTTTTAAAGAAGAAAAGTCTAATTTTTAAACTGATCATCTAAAGTCTTAAGGATTGAAGATCAAAGGAAAATAATGCACTTGACAGGAGTTCCAAACTCATGCCCAGCAGGGAAAGTTAATAAGGACAGAGAAATCAATTTGAATCTACCTAGAAGATGATCAGATTTGGGGTAAAAATAACACAACTTTTGAAAAAAAAAAAAAACTAACAAATTTTCCTTTAAAACAGAGTAGTCAAAGGGAGTAAATACAAAGGAGTTTTTGTGGCTAAGATATTTCAAAGTGAATCGGGAGGTCATTCCAGAGGTTAGTCTCAGCAGGATCTCACTGACTGCCACAGTAAACAGTGTCTCAGATAGCGGGGCTCCTGAGGGTTCTAGAGACTTCCAGAAGCTATAAGCAGGGCAGACAGCTCGGGAATTCGGTACCCTGTCAGTGGGACTTACTTTGAAATTTATGCTCCCCAGTGTAACAGAGTTAGACTCATTTATAGGTTCTCTAGACATGGCTCTTGTGCCCCTTTTATTTGAACCTATAATTAGCATGATACTTGATAAATATATGTCCCAGAGACTTAAATCTTTGGTCCGTCCATGTGCCAGTTGAGCCCTGAATTTCAGCAGCACCTACTTTCAGCAACACCTATTTTCCAGTTCACTGGTCTCACCCAGAACAACTAACAAGGAGATGATGATGGACAACACACATCCTAGGAACAGATAAAGTCTGCAACTGCAAGCAAAATAGCTCCATCCATCTGCCCCATGGGATATAAGCCCCCTCTCAGTTAGAAGCAGAGTGGGCATCACCATCCTGAAATCCTCAAGATTGGGGAATGAACAATGGATTAAAGTAGACTTATTATTATTCTACTATAGACTTATTATTATTCTATGATAGACAGTATTATTCTAGCAATTGGAAGAGTTCTTATCACTGCTATAAAGGCAGTGGCCACTAGAGGTTCTGAGGGATGGGAGAGGGAAGAATGGGTGTAATATGGGGGCATTTTGGGGACATTGGAGTTGTCCTGCATGACATTGCAGTGATGGATACAGGCCATTGTATATTTTGTCATAAAATTGCATGGGACGGGGGTTCGGATGTGGCTCAACTGGTTGGGCGTCCGTCTCCCACATGGAGGGACCCGGGTTCAATCCCCGGGACCTCCCGGTAAAAAAAAAAAAAAAAAAAAAAATTGTATGGGACGGTGTAAACTATAATGTCAACTGTAGTCCATGGTTAGTGGCAATGCTTCAATATGGGCTCATCCACTGTAACAGTGCACCACACTAATGAAGAACGTTGTTTATATGGGAAAATGTGGGAGGGGAAAAATCTAAAGCTTCTTTAAAAATTAAAAAAAATAATAATTAAAAAAAAAAAAAAAAGAAGAGTAGTCAAACTTGTTAACTGGAGAACAGTAAGGGCAAATATGGCATACAGTGATTTAAGGAGGACTTTAAAATATGCCCCGGTGAAATTCTCATTAAAGTGTTTGGAAAACAGCATCATGAGATTGGGGGGCGTTTTACTTGCATCATCCTCCAGATGATTTTCATTTTCATTTTGACCTCAGGAACCCAGAGCATCAAAATTGTACCATTCATGACATGGCAGCACCAATGCTTCCTAACTCTTGACAGTGAAGAATATATACAGGCTAAAAAGGCACAAGTATCTATTGACTGGATTAGGTCACTACAAATACAGCGTCTCTTTAAACACTCCTTTTATCAAATCGTCTCTATTTCATAAGGGTCTAACAGTTCCCTAATTTATACACCTTAAATCTTATGTCATCTGCTCAACTCGTAAGGTCTGACTCCACCAACCTCTCCCACATGCTCCTCCGTTATTGCCTACTAACGCCTTTCACTCCAGAAAGGCTAATTTCTTTACTGTTTCAGACATATATTGGACATGTTCTTTCCTGTGCAATATCACTCTTTTTCTTTCCTTTGGAAAGCCGGTTGCTCCACATCCAACTCCTATCCAAATCGAAACAAGTTTTCAAAGTCCACCTAAAAACATAACCTTCTCCAGGTAGCTTGCCTCAGCTTCGACATTATTAATACCACTTTTCATCAAGTTGTAACATGCTGTACAGTCTTGCAGGGACATTATTACTCTATGGTGGAAATGATATGCTCATCCAGGACAGGATAGAACATTTTAATTCTTTCTCAGCCTTCACACTGCCCATCATAGCACTGAGTACGGATTGGAGACTCTATAAGTGCTGGTGAATAATATTTTCCTGCCATCCTCAATCAGAGTTCCATGTTTCCTTCTGTCTTGTCTCAAGAAGCCTTGCTCAGACTTCCATTAGATCAGTGGGCTATAAATACCTCTTTATAACCTGTCTCCCATACTGGACAGTAAATCCTTGCTGAGCTGCAAATGCGTTCTCTCCATCCTCAAATCCCCAGTATCTTACACAGCGTTTAATACACAGTAGACTCTTAAATATTTGTTGACAAAGTGAATGCATAATGTTTTTTTCAGATTGGAATAACTAGGAACACTGAAAACAATTAACTAAATAAAGAGACCATCCCAGTGCTAGATGTAGAAATGGAAATGATATAGAAATGAATAAGATAGATTGGCGATTCTGAGCAGGAGAAAAGTTTGCTCTATTCAAATAGGGAGAAATTGTTAGAATAAGCAATGTATTTGGAAAAAATGTCCTTGTAAGAGTTTATATATGTGGTCTTGCATGGTTGGAAACATTCTGCAAGTTATGTATTGTTCATAGAGATAACTATAAATTATATACTCATGAACTGGTCTGATAAATGCTTAGAAATATAGACATGACCAAGATGAAGGGGTTGTCTAACTGTGACCTTCTTGCAACTACAAGAGAAAGGGTGGAATTAGGAGGCATTTGGGAGGAGGATATGTAGATGAAAACACCTGAGATTATCACCAAAAGTGCTGAATAATGGCTATGAGAGGAAAAAAGGGAAGGTATTGAGCTTCTCGTGCCTGTTATTTTATCTGCTGGAGTGATTTTTTTTTTTTTTAATATCTTTTTTAATTTTATTTTTTATTTTGTGCTGGAGTGATCTTAACCAAAGCAGATAAAAAAACGGCAGAGTCCACTCTATGCTCATCCATTCTGTCATAATATAGTAATTACATTTGGCAGGACTTATGGATGGGCTACATTCACCAGCTCCCCTTAGAGTAGTTGTGGCCATGGGGATGTGTGATACTTGCCCCCTCTGGGTCAAGGTTTTAGAAAAAGTGTGTGCCTCCTCCATACTCTGTTTTTTATGCCAGCTGGAGGCAGATGGCGGTGAGGCTCTAGTGGATTCTAGAACCCTGAGATGGAAGAAGCCCAGGCCCTGAAACACTGCATGGAAAGAAATCACAGCCAATCAGGAAAAACACCTTTGGGCTGTTAAATGAACAACAACAACAACAAAAACTTCTATTTTGTTTGTACCACTTTGTGTTTTTGGATGTATTTGTCACAGCAGTTGAGTCTAGCCTCATTAATGCACCAAATGTTTGTGAATTGACACAGCCTTGTCAGTGTTTTCCATTGGCACTGTTGCAAGAAGAAAATCCTATGGCTGCTGTCTTGGTTTGGCTTGGGTAACTTGTGATCGGGGAAGGTTATTGCCTTCATCATTCAGTCTGTTACTTGCCATGACGAGGGCTGGCACCTCTCAAGAAGGGTAGTATAGGTAGAATGGGTGACATGAGGCTTTATCCACAAAGACATTGGCACTGCTGTCGGAGAGCCTAAGGTCTTGTGATATAATCTGTTTATAAGAAGCTCATTGTGTAGCTGAAGAAATGTGGTATTGACAAATGCAAAGTAAATCAACAGACTGAAAACACATGCCAAATGAATGGGCAGTGAGTGTTTTGGGGTTCATTATGCATTCCACATCTAGATTGCTGCAATAAGGGATGGGAGCAGCATGTGTGGAAGAAGGAGCCTCAAGTTTAGAAAGGGGACTTGAGAATGCCAGCCTGGCAGCCTCCTCAGAAATGTTGGAGAGGGCTTTGGGCTCCGTGGACGTCATAGGGATTGAAGATCATATTGCCTTATGGGGCCAGGAGATCCCTGCTGATAAGTGCATTGGATTTGTGTCTCCTTAGTTCTTTCCATAACTCTCACGTATGTGTATATCCCTAGCACTTAGCCCAGAGCCTAGCACATGGTTGGAGCACAGTAAATATTTGTTAAGAACTTGTCGAATGCTTTTACTTTTTAGTTGTGTGTCTAGTATTCTTGAACTATGCTCCAGAGAAATGCAGAGTCTCAGAAGTTGCTGCAAAGTGTTCTTTGAAGGAAAGGGTTGTTATGACAGAAATGTTTATTTTTAAATTATTCTGCATTGGGCACTGGTAGGCTCTTCATCTCAACGTATAAACTAAACTATTGATGGTTGAGAGGATGACTCCATATAGCCCATCGTTTTAACCACCACCTACGTACTAACAGCTCCTAAATCCATAGCTGCAGCTTCACCTCTTCTTGGATTATCAGACTTGTAAATCCAATTGACTACTGGATATTGCCAACTGGATGTCCCATGAGTCCTGTTTTAGTTTCCTGGGCTGCTCAAACAAATACCATGCAATTGTTTGGCTATAACAACACATGAGAATTTATTTGTTCATGGTTTTGAAGCTAAGAGAAAGCCTAAATCAAGGCATTATCACGGTGATGCTTTCTCCCTGGAGACTGTGGCATTCTGGGGCTGACTGCCAGTGATTGTTAGTCCTTAGCTGGGAAAAAAACATGGCGGTGTCTCCTGGTCTCTCCCTTCTCTTCCGGGTACTGTTGATATTCAACTTCTGGCTCCTTCCTCTGTGGCTTTCTCTTCCTTTGTCTGAATTTCATTCCCTTTATAAAGGATTCCAGTAAGAAGATTAAGACTCATCCTGGTTTAGGTGGGCTATACCTTAACTGAATTAATCTCATCAAAAGGTCCTACTTACAATGGGGTCATGCCACAGGAATGGATAATGTTTCTCTGGGGTACATACAGCTCTAAACTACCGCAGGTCCCTCAAGTTCATCAGACACAGAAGCTCCAGGATTATGTTGCCACTTTTTAAATAACAAAGAAGCAGAGAGATTCTCTTGTTGCCAGCGGCCATAAAAGGGAAAAAGAAAAATGTCCCAAAGAGTCCCCAGACCAATTCTGTGCCTAGGGAGATGGGATGATCTAATTGGCTCAAGAGGATCACGTGAAACACTCGAGGGAAAGGGGAGGCAAGCTCCCTTGAATAACAGCCCAGATAGAGTTACATAAATTTGGGGAAGATGGGAGATTCCAGAGAGAAGCAAAGTGAGGTAGATAAAGTAACAGATGCTATTTATTGTAGGAATTCAGTAAGTACCTATTAAATTGAATTATATGAGAATCTTCAGAACCAAAAGTTGTTGTGAACTTTAAAAGATAACTTTTTGGCCTTGCTTTGAGTATGAACTTCCTTTTTGTTGAGCCAGCTTGCTCATCCTTGAGAAAAGTCTTGGTCTAGAAGCCGTCAGGCCAAGTTTTAGCTCAGGCTCTCTTCAGCAGATTTATAACCTCCTGAAATGCTGGCATTATAATGAAAATGCCGCCAACCCCCTGGTTTTGCTGACAGGAATGGCACAGCTGTGATAAAACTTGAAGATGAGTGGAAATACTGGTGCCTCATCCTTGTGGAGTTGTCATGAGTTAGGTCAAAGAGAAACAAGCTCTTAGTCCAAGGCTACGAGAAAGGTCCTCCAACATCTGAACCCCAAGTTAGATTGAAATCAATTGTCTGGATATTTTTTCCAGGTTGTTTTAAAATTAGCCTGAGTTGAGAGATAGAACATTAATTTTTAAAACATCATTTCTATTTTGGTTTCACCTTTTAAATCAACGGCCAGCAAACTTGGGACCCTGGGCCAAACGCAGCTCACCACAAGTTTTTGTAAATAAATTTTTTTTTAGAATAAGGCTCTGCCCATTCATTTACTTTTTGCCTATGGATGATTTGTACTATGGCAGAGTGGAGGAGGTGCACCAAAGACAATGTTTACTGTTTGGTCCTTTACAAGAAACGTTTGCCGACTCCTGATTTAAACAAGTAATTCCCAAAGATTTTTCGTCGTTAACGTGGTCTGTGATATCACACATTACCTCGTTGCCTTGCACACATCTCTTTCTAATTATGCTTAGAGTATACAGTTAGGCATTAAAAGGTAAAATGAAGTAGACTTGTTCAAAAAATCCCATTGTACTCCTTGAACTAACTGGAGACATTCTAGTACAAGTGTTGAGACGAGGAAAATGAGGGCTTTGCTTCTGCGAGTTGGCATTTACATTTCAGCCGCTCTCCTTACACACCATTAAACGCATACTCCAGCATGTGGTAGAGCAAAAGAAACAGTATTACTGCACTTAGAATTTGTCCGCCAGCCATGCCTCCATCGCACTTTACAAATGACCAGCAATCAGCTCTGAGCTGGGTGGACTCAGAGAGTAAGCAGAGGCTAACTTGACTTATAGATACGAACCCATCAACAACTGACAGGGAGATGACTTAAGGAGAAATGTTCAAATGTACAACTTATCCCCCCACACTAAATCCTTTATTGTGGAAGACAGTGGTACAGTTCATGCCCAATGGTCTTACCATTTACTGTCAGGGTCTTACACATAGAGAGAACAATGCAACAGGTCATTGGGAATGGTTGTTCCCAAAGTTCTCCTCACCAAGTCTAAACCACAGCTTCACATTAAAATTACCTGGGGAATTTTAAAACAATATTGTGGGCTCTGGAGACACCCAGGTCCTCTAGTCAGGGCAGATAGCTCAGGAGTTTGGTGCCTTGCCAGTAGGTCCTACTTTGGAGTTTGTGCTCCTAGAGTGACAGAGTTGAACTCAATTTTGTCTTCCCTACACATGACTCATCTGTCCCTTCATTTTATTTTTATTTTTATTTTTTTTTACCGGGAGGTACCGGGGATCGAACCCCAGTCTCCCCATATGGTAGACGGACGCCGAACCTCTTGAGCCACATCCGTTTCCCTGTCCCTTCATTTTAAACCTATACTTGGTGCTGGAGTTTGGAGGTGTACATCCAAGAGTCTTTAGGCTGTCCATGTGCCAGCTGGGCCCAGAACCTCAGCGGAGTTGCAACACCTACTCTACAGCTCATTGGACTCACTCAGGACAACTAACAAGGAGATGATGATGGACAACAACCATCCCAAGGAACAGAGAGAGTCTGCAACTGCAAGCAAGATAGTCCCATCCATCTTCCTCATGGGATATAAGCCCCCTCTCAATTAGAGGTGGAGTGGGCATCACCATCCCAGACTCCTCAGGATTGGGGGAAGGCTATGGACTAGAGTGGACTTACTGGTATTCTACTATAGACATATTGTGATTCTAGCAATGGAAGAAATTACAGCATTGATATGGAGGCAGTGGCCACTGGAGGCTCTGGGGGCAGGGGGAGGGAAAAACAGGTGTAATATGGGGGCTTTTTCGGGACTTGGGAATCATCCTGAATGGCACTGCAATGACAGATATAGGCCATTTTATATCATCCCATAACATCCAGAACTGTGGGGGAGAGAGTGTAGACTACAGTGTGAACTACGGTCCATGCTCAGTGGCAGAGCCTCAGGAGTGTTTATCAATTGCAATGAATGTGCCACACTGATGAAGGATGTTGATGTGGGAGGATGTGGGAGGTGTGGGGAGTGGGGCATATGGGAATCCCTATATTTTTTGTGTAACACTTATGTAATCTAAGTATCTTTAAAACTTTAAAAAAATTATTATAAAAAAACAAAAAAACAATATTGTGCCCCATTTTTAGCCTAGCCATCAGTATTTTTAAGATCTCCCAAGGTGATTCTAGTTGCAGCCAGGGTTGTGAACCACTGCTCCAGAGTATCGTTGTGGTAGTTGGTATCTTTGGGGAGGGAAGAACTCAGGAATAGAATCTCTACCATATTCTCCCTACTCCTTGGCTCCCCTAAAGGCTGAGTGTGGTTTGAGTTTTCTTAATTTAAGGGAACCCCACTTGTCCACCTTTTCAAAGTTAATCAAGGATCTCACTACTTCTCGCCCTCTCTAGGTTCTTCCCCTCTTTTCCAGTCCCTTGGTCTTTTAAAATATCTTTTCTTCCTTCCCCTCTTACCTCCTTCTACATCTTCTGTCCCAGGAACCTACTTTTTCATGCTTCTTAGACTCCGGTGAAAGTTTTTGGTCGTGATTCTAGATCCAGTTCTGCTGTTGGAAGTGTTCCAGGACTTTGAATGCTGGGGATGGGTTGGAGGTGGGTAGGGAAGATTAAACCTTTAGTATGAGCCATTCCCAAGATGGAGTATATAAAAAAGGCCTTTTACTACCTATGGGCCATAGCGTACATTTTGTATATATTTTTTCCAAATGTTCCACAACAATGTAAGGTATTGGTGGAGGGGAGTTATATAAGAATTCTGCACATTATGCAAGATTGTTTTCTAAGGTCACAACTTCTCTAATAAAAAATACTTTGAAAAGGCCTTTCAAAAATCAGGTCACTGCCCAGGTATCTTCTGCAGAGTATTGTGGTCAAAGAGGAGTAATAGCTCTTCCCTTCTGTTCTGGTTTCAGCGTGTGCCTGATCCTAGGAAAGGTGGGAGTACGCGGGGCGTGGGGAGACTCATTCCTTGAGAAGAACATCTAAGAAAAGAAAATTAAAACAATAAAGAGATACTACTCCATTTCTTACATTAAATGAACAAAGTAGTGTTTTTCTCTGTGAGAATAATCTATGTTGATTGCCGCGATATGCTTTTGAGCAAACGGTTTGGCAATTTGTATCGGTAGCCATGAACGGGGCCCTGTAATCATTCTTTTCAAAATCTACCTGAGGAAATGATCTAAAAATGCAGAAATGACTTCAATTATAAAGACGTCCAATGTGGCTTTACCTATTAATACTGAAAAACATTGGTAATAGTGTAAGAATACCAAATCAGGAGTATGATGAAGTTATTATGGAACATCTATCTGAAGGAATTTTATGTGGTTTTAAAAAATGATGTTTACAAACTTCTGATTCAAAATGGTATCTGGCTGGCAACCCTCAGCGCATCCTTTCTCACTAAAATATCTATAATGATGACTCCTGGAAATCAAAACCAATAGGGAAATTGATGCTAGGACTTTTTTTTTTTCATGATTTATTTTTATTTTTATTTTTAAAAAGATACTTAGATTACATAAATGTTACATAAAAAATATAGGGATTCCCATCTGCCCTGCTCCCCACACCCCACACACCCTCCCACATAAACATCCTTCATTAGTGTGGCACATTCATTGCAGTTGATAAACGCATCCTGGGGCTTTGCCATTAAGCATGGGCCATAGTTCACACTGTAGTCTACACTGTCCCCCACAGTTCTGCATGTTATGAGATGATATAAAATGGCCTACATCTGTCGTTGCAATGTCATTCAGGAGATGCTAGGACTTTTTAATCTCTTCCAACCAGAGGAGGTTGTTCAAGTTGGCTTAATGACATAGACCTACTTGGAAAGGGGCAGACACTCTCCACTCTTACCATGCCCTGCTTTGACTCATGGGGGTTTTACCAACCAGAGGAAAGGACCTCCCTTCCTCGACTGCAGTGGGTCTCCCAGTGTGGTGCCCAGATTGGCAGTATCAACATCACTTGGGAACTCGTTAAAAAGACAAATTTTGGAGCCTCCCTTCGGATTTACTGAAACATGAACTCTGGGGATGGGGCGCAGAACTACCTGCAGGTGATGCCCCTGCAGCTAAGGTTTCAGAACCACTCCTGGTGCATACGTGCTGATTTTTAAGGCAGCAGGTCACTCGAAACTTCCCCTTGTCTGGATAACTTTATTTGAAAGGTCAGAGACAGTCGGTCTCAGAACCTAACGACAGGGAAGTTCATGGTATCTAGCAGAGGACAATGTCATCCTGGGAGACAGGGTCTCCAGGAAGAAGGTGCTAATGACAGGAGAAAGGAAAAACGACTGGGCAGTGCATTCTGTAAAAGCTAACTCGTTTTCATTGGTCAAGAGAACCAAAGAACCAGGAAGCTGGCGTGAAGGGAACATGGTGTCAGTAGAGCAGGGAGCACTACTCAAGGTGAGACTGATTCGACTGCTGCTTCAGAGCACGGGGTTGGGTCAAGGACAAGCAATGTTTCCTCAGCAAGGATGAAGAAAGAAGGGAAGTAAAACCCACAACTAACATGAAGCTAAGAGGGAAATCTGTAGAATAAGGGAAAAGAACAGACTCATAGTCTTTGAGGAAGACCACACCTCTAAAAATGATCCACTGACAGATTTAGAATAAGCTATCAATCAACTGATATTCTCAATGGGATGCAAGGAGGCATGGCCCCTATGGAATAGCAGCAGGAAATGAAAAGTGGGAAAAAGCTCTGATTTGATGAAAAGACAAGAGGTTGAGATGTAAAAGGAGATGGATAATATTAAAAAGGATTTCAGGTACATTACAAATTAAACAGTAGAAGTAAAGTCTACACTGAAGGTAAAAAAATGTCAATTTAGCATAATAATAGAAAATCAAATCAATGAAGACATACTCCCCCAGAATGTAGAAATAAAAGGTAAATTGACAAAAAATGATGAGAAAGAAGATAATGTAAATGGAAGATAAAGAATAAAAATTCAACAAATGAATAATCTGTGTCCATTAGAGGAATGTTGGAATGAAAGAAAAAAAAAAACAATAATGTAAAAGATGACCTAAAAGTCTAGTTCGGGCATATTGAAAGACTCCAGTATGATGCTGGCACAATAATTGAAAAGTTACTTATATTCAAACATTCAGGCAAAAATATTGAACGGAATGATGAAATCAAACAATTTTATAAGCATCCAGCCATAAGGAAAGGAATCTACAATGGCATAAATATTAGGTAGCACCAGACCTTGAGGTGCAATATGATTGCTTGAAAGATTAAGATTAAGATTAGGAGCTTAAGAATGCGGATGTTATACAAAAGATAACTGTTGTGTAGTTGGAGTTAGCTTAACAAGTTAGTTAACAATTAGCTTGAACTTGCTTAAAATCTGATTAACTATTGTATTTATTGTAAACTTGCTTACATAGCTGAATACTGGTGTTAAAATACATTTTATGTAAAGGTGGGTAATGTGAAAACCCCAATTTAGTTCAATGAACTCAATATTTTACACATTTATTATTAAGTAATACATGTAATTACAAATTAATAATAATAAAGATATATAATCTAGATTAGAATCTCTCAGATTACTATAATAAAGATTGAGAAGTAGGTACTGAAAGAGCAGGTGGTGGGGGGGTATTTTTTACAAAATTTTTATAAAAGAGACAATTAAAAAAGAAACTCTGTTATACTTGATTCTGAAAAGTGAAATGTAGGTCCAGGGATGGAAAAAATTTAAGGTTTCCATTAACAAAATAAAAAAACATGACATATACTTTTTATACATTAAAGAATATAAAAGCAAAGAAACCCCAAGAAAAGAGAAAAAAAAAAAAGCAGAAAGTTAAAAAATATAAAGCATAAAATAAACTAAATGTATCAGTTAAACTGATAAAGTGTATCAAACTCTCTACTACATGGGAGTTGAATCATCAGCATAGAATTCCAGTCTGTTTCTGTCACTAGCTAGCTTTGGTTTCTTAGCATGATTATTTAATGTCATTAAATTTCAGTTTTCTTGTTTTCTAATTGGGGGTAACAAGTCCTGTTTCTCAGGGTTGTTTAGACAACTAATAAGATTTTATATAAACAAAGGGAAAAATATCTCCTACTGTCTGGCATCCTGAGGAAACCACAGTCTCTTGCAACCTGCATTTGACACGTTTAAATCCTGGCTCCAATCCTGGTTCTTACCAACCACGTAACTTGAGGCAGGTTCCTGAGCCCTTCAAGCCTCAGTTTCCTCACCTGTAAAATGGGGATAAAAATAGTGCCTGCCTGATAGGGATGTCATGAGGGTTAAATGAAAAGAAAATGCATGTAAAATACTTGGGAAAATGTCTGGTAGAGAGTGCTCAGTTTTATTGGCCATAATTATTACATCAAGTAAGCAGCTTTTAAATCTGAAATGTTAAAATGTGTATTAACAAAACAGGCATTATTGATAAAATAGCAATAGTAACATTAAAAAAATATCAGCCTGGATTAAAAACCTGGGTGCAACCACGTGGGAGTGCATATACACATTTGGTCATTTCTTATGATGAAATACTAAACAGCCAGTATGTGATGTAGAAGAATTAATATGGAAAAATGTTAAATATACATCTGGAAATGTTGCTAACAGGGATTGACTCTTGGGAAATGTAAAGTTTTTTACTTTGTCAGTCTCCAAACATTGTAATAAACATTTTACTTTTATAATGATACTTTTTATCTTTTAACTGGTATGTTTCTGAAAAATGTTAGATAATACTGGGAAGATTCTTAATATGACATCAAGAGAAAGCAGTCACAGAAATTCATGTGCAAAGCTTTATAAACCATGTAAAAATGTAATTAGAAAACTATTAATATTGTTAGGGTTGCTATTTCTGGGTGGTAAAATTATTATTTACTTTTTCTTCCACAAACTTTTTGTCTGTTTTTCCACCTTATCTACAGCATTCACGAATTACTATATAATTGAAAAGAGGAAAATAAAAGTGATAAGTAAATAAACCTCCAGTTTAGATACTAGCAAGTAGAGATCCGTGCAGCTGGGGAGAAGCCTGGGCAGTGCTGTTCTCAGGCTCCTCCTTTCACTTGTGGGGAAGTGAGCCCAGGAGACGTTTAGTAATTTGCTGGGAGTCACAGACTGAGTGAGTGAAAGAACCAGGTGGGGGACCCACATCCCCTCTCCCCAAGGGTTTTCTACTAAATTGTTTGCCCCTTCAATTAGCACAAATTCTGTGTCAATTTACATAGCTTAATGTAAATATCAGATTCCAAGCAGAGCATATGGACTTTCTAAGTCAGCTTTGGAAATGTTTACAATACAGAAATGTCTTTGGTCAGAATAAGAGTTTACAGAGATCAATAACAAACAGCATTATCTGCTCTGTAAAGTGCCCACAAAAACACTGTGCATGTTGGTTTGAAGTGATTTATTGGTCTCCCTCCTGCTCCATACACTGAAAATTGTTCCCCATGTTCTCCTGAACATTTTGATCCACATTGACAGCTGGAAGTCAACAAATCTGGCTTTGATAACTGTTTTAGGGCTTCAGCGGTGGATCCAACCCAATCCTAGGCAGAGGGTCTTAGTGGCCATTGCACAATGAGGAAATTGTGGCTTTTTGCAGTGGTCGTTTCCAAGTGCCAGTCCTTAAACAGTGCCAGTTTGAAGTTTTCACTATCTGATTCAAATTTTCATCTTTTGAGGTCATGTAAGGAAAGTGAGGCTGTTTTTGATATTTTACTGGTCTTTGGAATTTAAAAGTCTAGGATCTGCTGACTTAGTATAGGCTTGTGGGTTTGGGATTAGAAGACTCAGACTTCAAACTCTAGTGGTGCCAGTCATGTAATGCACGTACTTAGAAAAATTTACTAGTTTCTCTGGGTCTCCTTCCTGCAGCTATAAACTAGGGCTGGCAACATTTTTTCCCAGAAGGTTATTAGGAAGACTACAATGTTCTCACTCACAGAAAACATCCAGCAAAATGTTCGGCACGTTGTTTTAAGATATGCCTACTAGAAAGTCAGGGCATCATAGAAGACAGTCAAGATTTGGACTCAACATTGTATGAAATGGGTTTAGCATTCAATAAATGTTGATTCCATTTCCTTTTGTCATTATTTAGCACCATGTAGTACTTTTTGAAATTCCACTCGTTAGAGTCATCTTGAGGAAAATTATGATTTCTATAAATTCTCTCACCATAATCACATCCCGTATCTTTTAAAAATTAGGTCTTGAAGCTTTCACTGTGGATTTCTGGAAGCAATTTTCTAATAACTTCTCATATTTTGAGAACTTTAGGTTTACTTCAAAAGGATTGTTGTCAAAGTCATGACCATTTTCAATTGTGCCAAATATTTCTGGAGCAAGCAAAAGGAGACAAGGACCTTAGGAGAAGAACATGGAGCAGAAGCTGGAAATGGTGTCCATATGTTTGTGGAATGATGGCATATTAGATACCAGCTCATGTAATGCTCCCATTTTATGGATGTTACTCGTGCTGCTTTGCTTCCTTGGCTACGATGTTGCATTTGCTCTCTCCTGAGTCACTACTCCATCTCGCCTGTATTACCTTCTTAGATGGCTTAGCCATTGGGCTCCTTTGCTGTCTTGATTCCATGCCATTCTCTCATCCTGTAGGTCTTTGCAATACCTGCTTAAGTCTTCTCCAAGCTTTCACTTCTAACAAGGAAATTCTAAAACTTCATTTACTCAAGAAGTCATCCCTGACAGATTGCATGCCAAGTTCAAGTTAGAGGTGATTTTTTGTTGTTGTTGTTTGCTTGCCTAATTTTGTGTTGTATATATGTTACCACGATACAAATGAGAAGAAAATGAGTTTAAAAAGTGAAGGCGGGGGATGACTGTTCATTAGGACACAAACCCCACGTGGTTTGTAATTCTAGCTGACTGATGGTCTGAGGGGGGGCCAGCTCTTGCAGAACAGGAAGTTCACGAGTAGGGGAGAGCAGACGTGTATCCTGCACTGGGTGTGCGGGGCAGCTAAGGTCCTGGCCAAGGTGACAGGGGTCTTTGGGAGAATGTTTGAGGGTGGTCTTGGAACAAAGATTGCAAGAAAAGGTTAATGACTCCATTTACTAAGCACACAGCATGTGTGAAGCATTTTGCTGCATCTTGCAAGATGCATGAAAGAAGCTCTGTCCCTTGGGCAGCTTGATGTTTAGGGGTAGAGAGAGATGTGTAAACAAGCAGCCGAGGAGCTATAATAGATGTCTTTACTCGTACTGCGTTCTTACCCAAAGGCTGGGTGCTATGTTATGGGCAGGTCTGCTTGAAAAGAATCTTTCCTCACATGTTTTTTTCCTAGGGCTTTTAGATTTCTCAGACCTGATACTTCGGGCTTACTTTCAGTTCTATTGTTTGATTTTGTACAAGCCTGATAAATCATGTCTTTTGCACTGACATGAGCCTGAAACTACATTCCTAGGGTCAGCATGGAACTCAGCTGTTCCTGGGATCCGTGGCATGCCCTGATGGAATCAGTGGACTAAGCCCAGAGTGCCAGCAGGTGTCGCATAAAATTTCATTCTCTGCCAGGTGGTCTAGTCCTCACACACTGCAGGTGTCGTCAATTCCAGATGCCCAAATTGGAGGAGCAGGACTGTACTTTTTGATTCAAGGTGGGTGGGCAATTTGTTCAATCCCAGGGGCCTCTAGACTTTGAGTTGTTGGATGAGAGAGCCAGGTACTTGAAATGAAGGTGGCTGGCACAGACAGGCTGAGGGCCCAGCAGGGAGGGGAGGAAAAGATCAGAAAGCCTTCCAAGAAGCTGAAAATTGACCTAGTTATTTCCATGGCACGCTCTGTTGCATTTCCCTTCCAGGCCAAGCCCAGGCTCCCTGACATGAAATTGAAGCACTCACTGCCAAGGACTTAAAGTTTGGGGCTGTTTCAAGTGTTTTTATTTCTTTTTACATATTTATTTATTTATTGCAGTAAGGATGCCACTGTCAGTCTAGGAATATCTGTCACCCAGTTGAAAATAACAATGGTTAATTGTGCTGAGTCAGTGAGTCCAGGGACGAGCGGACAAGCACAGGGTGACAGCCATATGGCTTCTCGGCACCACTTCTGCCAGGATCCGAGAGAGCCCGTGGGGACCGGGGGAGAGAGCGTGGGTAGAGTGTGGGGGCAGAGGAAAGGGACGCAGATGCGGCCCTGCCCTTTCATTCTCTTGGCCTCTCTGCCAAGAACATACTACCCTCCCCACTTTAATGATGAGAACCCTTTTTCTTCTAACTCTCTATCTCTGCATTTCTTTTGTGCTGTTCCTCAAGGCTTGTAGACCTAACTATAGAGCAGAATTTCCCAACCTTGGCACAATTGACATTTTGGGCCAGAAAATTCTTGTTGTGAGGAGAGGTCCTTTGCATGGTGAGATGTTCAGCAGCCTCTCTGGCAACCCACTCCCAGTTGTCACAACCAGAAATGTCATCAGACGTTGACAAACGAAACCTGGGGCAAATTGCTCTCTTTTGAGAACCATTGCTGTAGAGATTTAGAGGCAGTATCTCCTTCGCAAAGACTCTAAACCTGAAACATTACTCTGCTGAATCTGGGGCAGAAAACGTCCCAGACTTTTCCTTTAGGGTCATAATAACATCTATATACATAAATGCTCCAAATCAGGACTCCTTAACTAGGGGTCCGTGAGCTTGAATTGAAATAAAAAAAACCAACACATTATTCTTGCGGGGACGTGTTGCTGTGGATGTGATATATTTATTAAATAATACACAATGTAATGTGGACTTAGTAAGGGGTCTGTGGTTGTCACCTGAGTGGCAAAGGGGTCTTGGAAGAAAAAAGGTGAAGAACCCCTGGTCTGAAGACTCTACTGTTAATCTTGCTATTAAGTTCTCAGTAAGAAATATACACACAACTCTAATTTATCAGCTGACTTATTTTGATTCATCTCTGCAAATGTGTGAAAAGGAATCAAGGGAAATAAGACTGGAAAATAAGGTTGGTGCTGAACTCTGAGGCACCTTGGTGACCAGGCTTAGAGTTCAGGCTTTATTTTGTTGACAATAGGGGGACATACTAAATGATTTGCTGGCATTACTCTGGACAGACTCTTCACTCTGACCCAATTCATCTCCTCAGAAATGCTTGACTGAGCTGCGTTTGTGCCTACTCTATAGAGGATATTGTGGTGAACTGCCCAGATCTCCCCTGAGGAATCTTCTCCAACCACCGACAGTGTTGTCTGCTGATGATTCCTGGCAGAGCCCCTCTGCAGGACTTGCCCTCAGCTGAGAAGAGCTCTCTGGCAAGCAGCCTACCTTTGGGGAAAAAAGGTTTGATCTTATTCCTCAATTGGGAATCTTTGAAGAGCCATTGCCACCCAGGAGCTTCCTGTAGGACTGGCTAGATCCCTTGTGGAAATGGTATTGAAGTTCAGCTCCTCCCTCTGCTTAATCCTCTGGTGTTAATTCTTTCACAGGTGTTTATCCCAAGAGCAAGTCCCAAGAAACTGTCTGCATTTAAATCTCTATCTCAGAGTCTGGTTTCCAGGGAATCCAACTGTTATTAGTCAGGGTTCTCTAGGGAAACAGAATCAACACGAGATATCTGTCAATAGTATGAGGTTTTATAAGAGTCTCTCATATGACCGTGGGGATGCACAAGTCCAGATTCTGCAGGCAGGCTGCAAACCAGGGGCTCCTATGAAAATCCAATGAAGGTCCTTGATGAGCTTCTGGGAGATGCTGGCTGTCCAAAGACTAGCTGGGAAATTCTCTCTGAATGCTGACGTCACTTCCCCTTTTAGGCATTCAACTAATTGGATAAAGCGTCACTGGTTGCGGTTGGCAATCTCCCTGGCTGATGTAGATGTAAATCAGCTGTCCATGCAGTAAACTCACTGGTGACTAAAGTCCATAAATATCCTTGTATTACAATTAGCCCATTGCTTGCTTGACCAGACAACTGGGCACAATTACCTGGCTGAGTTGACACATTAGCCTCACCATCACACCAATCAACAATAAACCTCTAGACTTTAACTCTCATGCTTCCCAATCTGGGATGCTTGCTTTCTTCTCTCTGCCTATCCCTAAAGACCTAATGCAAGTTCCTCTGCCTTGATGAACCTGCCTCAGGCCATTCCTATCACACCTGGTACAGTTGTGACATATGATAGGGTCTAGAGGCATGCTGAGTCACTGCTAGAAACCAATGAGCTGGTGACAGGTTCAGTTTCCGATATGAGAATCTGAGTTGAAAGAGTGGAATGTGGCTTTAAGGCATACATTGGTAGATGTCCCCAGTATCTCGCCCATTCTTCTCTAGTAATAGAACCCTTGATTTTTGCTTGGGCATATGGCAACCCAGAAAAAAACCCATCTATCCAGACTCCCTTGCAGATGGATGTGGCCATATGACTAAATTCTGGCCAGTAGGATGTAAGCAGAAGTGATGCATTCCACTTCCAAGAGTATCTTTAAATAAAGGTTTTTTTTTTTTTTTCTCTTTTTCTTCCTTTCTTTCATCCTGTGCTTGTAACAGAATGTAGTGTTGAGTCTGGGAACATGAAGATGAGGTCAACGCTCTAGGGATGGTGGAATGACAAGTTGCTAGAAGCCTAAGTCTATGTCTGCTCTTGAGGGGTAGAATTGGCATATCATCTCTGAACCACCTGCTTCTGGACTGCTATGAGACAGAGAAAATACATTACTGTCTTATTGAAGCCACTGTTGCTTTAGGTCTCTGTTTGTCAGCTTAGAATAAGTTATGCTGCAAAAGTGAATGACTCCCAAATCTTAATAGCTTAAAACTTTAGTATTGCTAAGAGGACCATCAGCCACAAGGAAGCTTTACAAACTGCTGAAGTGTATGTTTCAATGTCCTCTTCAGATGTAACAAAGTCGTTTAATTGAAAAGGATGGCCCTTCTGGAGGCCGCAACTAAGATCTGTGGAGAACAATGCACAGGTGAGCTGCTCCTCTGCGGTTGCAGAAACAGAGCTAAATGAAGGAATATTCCCCACTCCTGGTTCTAGGTCCCTCCCAATATCTTCCCAGCAGGATTTCAGGATTGCAATGGACCAGTCTTCTCTGTGTCTCCACCCTTCCTCTTTCTGAATGGGAGTGTTTACTGGGTTATCTCACTCTTCTTCTACCACATCATGTTGGGTATGAGGGAGGACAGATAACTTGTCCTTTTAGTTCCTGGGTCTCTCAGTCAAGAGGTACCACATCTGAAGCTGATGTAAAGACTATGTAACCATTTGATATCTTTCTTCTTTCCACTCTCCCTCCTTTCTTCCCCCACTTCCTTCCCCCACCTCCTTCCCATCCCTCCTTTCCACTCCCTCCCTCCCTTCCTCCTTGTTTTTCTGGCATCCTATGCTTGTCCTTCTTCTGCAGATCACATCCCTCAGACACATACCTAGTGGGGAAATGGCTTGCCAATGACACAATTCTGCCAGTCTCCATGCCCCTTCTCTTCTCCCATCCTGAACCCATCTTCCAATCTCTCAATATGTGGCTGCCTCTCTGTTTGAACCATCTTCAAGTTCTCTTGACATTACCCTGTCCTTATTTTTCTTGTTACTCATGGGAGAATAGAAAAGGGACACTCCTGCCCTTTTCCTTGGTAGTTCACATTCTACTGCCCCTTTTTAGGGAATTCCATACCAAGTAAGGAGAGGTGGCAAGTATGATTGCTCAAAGTCCAGTTGCTTGACTGATAGAATATGGCAGAAGTGACAAGTCCATGGGCCCATTCTTTAAGAGATTGTCAACTTCCACTTCTTATCTCTTACAATACTGTCTTTGAACTCTAGCTACCAAGCTGTAATGAAGCTCTAGCAGCCTCCATGGAGATGCTACAAGGAGAGGAACTAAGTCTCCTGGTCCAATAGCCTCAGCTGAGCTTCTAGGCAACAATTTGCCAGTCATGTGAGTAAACCAACTTGGAAGTGGATCTTTTGTCCCAAGCTGATGCTGCAAGGAGCAGAGACCTGCTGTCCCTGCTGGGTGCTATAAGTGTTGTGGTAGCTTATTTTCCACAGTAGCAATAGAAAACCAGAACAAGAGCCATATGGTCCTCCAGGCCTAAGCTGACATTTCCAGTCCAGCCTTTATATATGGGCCTTTTATGAAGGGTTATATCGCTTTGTTTTTCAGATAGAGGTAATTTATTTTCCATTTGGTTATTGTACTTTGTGTACACAGTTTTCTCAGTCAGGAACTCCAAAAAGAAAAAGGGTGAGATATAGGACAATTAAAACTCCACTCAGAATCCTTCAAAAATATAAAAAATACAAACTTATTGGAGAAATGGGCTATTAGCGATTGTCAATAGGAATGGGTATGAAACACTGGTTCCCAACCTTGTCTTCACACTGGAATTGCTTGGGAAGCTTTAAAAACTACTGAAGCTTGGGTCCCACCCCCAGAAATTCTGATTTAGTTGGAATGAGGCCTGGGCATTGAGGCTTTAAAGATCTCCCCAAGTGAGTCTCATTTGTCGCAAAGTTTGATAAACAGTAAAATGAAATTTATTTATTTTTATTCATATTCATTATTACCATTGTAGGCTTAGAGTCTACTTGAGGATCCAGGTTTTCACATAAAAAGATAAGTAAATTTCCAGGGAACACTCAATAAATGAGGTGGACAATGCTAAATGTGAGACAGATTTTGAAGGGCAATTTTTTTTTTTTATTTTTTTTATTTTTTTATTATGGGTAAAAATCAAAATTCTCACAATACATACAAACATTTGTAAAATGATATATAAATATATATGCATATATGTGTATTTGCTTACAAAAATGTTATTTTTTATATATATATATACATATATTTTAAGAGGTGCTTAGATTACCTAAAATATTATACGGAACCCAGGCAGAGGAATGAAGGGCAATTTTGATTTTAATTTCTCATTTTGATTTCTCTTGTCACTGGAACTGTAACATCTCAAAATTGTTGTGGATATTTAATATGCTTCTTTTCTTGCCCTAAAAATTTGTTTTACTAAGAAATTAATGTGAGCTGTATTTAGCAATATCTTAGAATGGAAGAAATGCGATACGTATTTTTATTCATTGCTATTCTTTCAAAGGAGTTACACTCACCTTCTTGATTAAAATACAAAATCATTGAGGACAAAGGTCAAGTGTTTTGCTACTTTTATATCCCCAAACGCCTAGGACTATGCTGACACTCAGGACAGTGTCTTCATTTCGTGGCTGCTAAATCAAATACCATGCCATGGGTTGGCTTAAACAATGGGAATTTATTGGCTGATGGTTTTGAGGCTAGGAGAAGTCCAAAATCAAGTCTATTATCAAGGCGATGCTTTCTCCCAGAAGATTGTGGTATTCTGGGGCTGGCTTCCAGTGAGTCTTGGATTCTGTCGATATTCAGCTTCTGGCTGCTCTCTCTGGCTTTTTCTCTTTCTGTGACCTTCTCTATAAGGCAGGGGTTCTTAACCTTTTTTCCGCATGGACCCCTTTGCCAGTCAGGGGAAATGAACACTACTGTAATTTATTTATTGTCTACATTCATAAGTAAGAGAAATGCTAGATTTCAGTTAGAGGTCAGAGAAAATAAAGAGAATAAGTTGATTTCTTTCAACTCAAGCTCACGGACCCCTGAAATCTGGTTAAGAAACCCTGCTCTAAGACATTCAGTAATAGGATTAAGACCCATTCTGATTTAGCTGGGACCCACATTTACTGAAGTAGCCTTATCTAAAGGTCCTGCTTACAAGAGTTCATACCCACAGGAATGGATTAAGTTTATGAACATGTTTTTCTGGGGTACATAACTCTAAGCCACCACAGACAGCTCAATAAATAGTTTCAGATGCAGAAAAGGACACCTTTTCTATTTTTTAATATTTTTTATTCATGCATCTAGGAGAGATCTATGAACTACTTGCAAACTTCCAGAGAATGAAAATCATAAAGACCTCCTCAATATCCCTTTTAGTCCCTGTTGGTTGTTTAATACCTCAAAACCTGTGGTGGCAGTTTGAGATTATTTATGAATCCCCAAAAGAGAAAGATTATGTTTGTAAACTAATCTCTTCCTCTGGGTGTGATACCCTTTGACTGTGTTAAATTCAAAGGTTTTAAGTTCACTTGATAAAAGCAATCCAGGGCTTTTGACTTGACCAGGTCAGTAGGGCATGACTCAGGTTGAGTCCTTACTGCTTGGTGGGCTGATATAAATGGGCACTCACTCAAGAAGACACATAAGAAGAGAGAGCGAGCTCTGTCAGGTGTGATTCTGTGGCCCAGAGGAGAGAGCTGAGCCATTCACCTGATAGTTTGCAGCAAAAGAGAGCAGAGCTGCTGAGCAGCTGAAAAGGCCTGGAAAGAAATGAGCCCTATGTGAGAGACTGATACAGGAAGCCCTGAGAGACCAGGCAGAGATCACCTGCCATCTTGCTTCAACACATGGCAGCTGATTTTGGTGAGAAAGTTCCTCTAATGGTACGTTGACTTGGACTTTCCACCGCCTTGGAACTGTAAGCTTCTACCCCTAATAAATACCCTTTAGAAAAGCCAACAGATTTCTGGTACTTTGCATCAGCACCCCTGTGGCAGACTAATATACCTGTACACAATTAAACTAAAATCATTTGGGCTTCATTACAAGCTATATTTTGTGATTCTGATGTTTTTCACAGGGGAGCAGAAAGTATCTGGGTTGCCCTTTCCATGTAACTACCATATATATTCCTGAAACATATAGATGCTGCCAACACACAGCCTGTTTTTGGTCTGAAGAATTAAGATTTTTATAAATCCTCTTTGTTGAACATGCTTTATGACTGGAAATCTCTAAATCAAGTGCTGCTCTTTCCCTAAACAAATTTATTTCGAGTACTACTGGTATAGAAGTATATTAATAAATTTAATCAACAAAGCTTTCCACATTCAACAGTCAATCAATGCCTGGTACATGAAGCTGATAAATTCTTCTTCTCCAACCCATTGCTGTTGTCCAATTATATTTATTTTCCTCAATGGGAAGTTTTTCCTCTAAGTTTTTCTTAATTCTGTGATCTGCTTTGTTAATGCTCGTGCTTCACTCTGCCCCACTCCTTGGATTCTACATGGCATTTTTAACTTGCCTGCTGATCTAGGTTGGTAGGTAGCCAAGCTCTGTGTAGCATCATGGGAATGGGGTGGGAGACTTCTTTACACTTGAAGTTGCCATGTTCTGTTCTTTCTTCTGCTATAATGTTTTATCCTGGGAGGAGGCCCCTTCTAGTTGCCCTGCCATGCTCTTCCCTTTTTCCTAGCCATCTTCCACAGTCACATTACCTAAACACTTATGACTCTTAGTTCATGCTGTTCTCCACCCAGTGGTTCAAGATCCAAGGTACGAGTTAGGATTACCTGTAGGTCTTAAAAATACAAGTACTTGGGATCAACCCCTGAAGATGCTAAATCAAAATGTCTGGGTATTGGGCTCAGGCATCTGTGTTTTTAAGGAAGCTTCATAGGTGAATCTGATATACAACCCCCTTTGAAGGCCACTGCCTGAGATATTCTACACATGTATCCTTAGATTAAGCTTTATGTACCTTATACTTAGTTGGCATTTGCCTTGATTTAAGGGCAAATATTGTTCATTCCTTTGCTATAAGATAAGATTTTTAAATGTTAGCCTTTGCTCATTGTTCTTACTTTCTAACACATTAATTTTATTTAGGATTTTTCTCTAACCACCCAAGTTGTCTGCCTGCTTCCTGAGTCAGACTAAGGGTCTGATAAGAGTTTAGTCAGATCTGTGTACAATGAGATGATTACTTCATGCAAATACAAAACTCCTACGGGTAAATGGGAAGCTCCTTCTCCTTAAATAGCTGACTACATGGAAAAGGCCATTTCTTATGCTCCATGCTGCTACCTTCTCCCATTTCCCTCTCCTCAGTGTGTCCATGCTAATGCCCCCCCCCTGCCCCTTTTTGCATGTTCTTGGGAATTCTATTATTCTGTAAGAATTTGGAGTGTATTCTTTTTTTTAACCTTTTTTAAAAACTTTTTTTTAAAAAGAAGTTTTAGACTACAGAAGAGTTACATTGAAAACATAGGGGACTATCATATACCCAACCCGTCCGCCTCTCACATTCTCCCCCAAATAACATCCTACATGAGTATGGTACATTTGTTACAATTGTTGAACAAATATTGAAGCATTGCTACTAACCATGGCCTCTAGTTTACATTATGATTTATACTCTGCACCATACAATAAGTTTTGACAAAAACCTGTATCTGTCATTGCAAAATCATGCAGAACAATTCCAGTACCCTAAAAATGCCCTGTGTTCCAGCTATCCTTCCCTCCCCTCCCCTCAGAGCTTATGATAACCCCTAAGTTTCAATTTTACAAGAATAAGGTTCATAGTGACATGCATTAATATTGGTCACCTGACATATTGGTCTGTTTTCTTTTATTAGGCACTGCCTATGTACTCGAGAGATTCTTGCCCCTCTATTTGAGAACGCAGCAGGACTCCCCAGGATGGGAATTTAGCATTTTGTTGTTTATTGTGTGGGTGTTCACCCACTGAGATGACACCCTATGACAAGATGAACACTTTCATGTTCCACAGAAGCCTGCCCCAGGTGCGTCCTTCCCCACACATCCCCCCGCCACCGACACCCTGCACGAGTGGCCCTCCTCTGCCATGTTTGTAGGGGGCCACAGACCTCCACCTCCCCAGAGTTCACCTGTTCCTTCCTCCAGCCCTCCCCCCAGTTCCATGGATCGTTCAACTCATCCCCCCACCCTGCTCACCCTCACATTCCAACACTGTCGACCCCCTTCACATCCCTGCACCACCATCACCCTCATCCACTGCCAAACTACCCGCTTCCACCTTATCAGAGGTTCTGCCCAGGTTGAGCATTGGCTCACCACAATCTACTCCCTTTCTGTCTCCTGATACCCTATATTCCAGACTCTCAATATGCTTAGGTCATATCATTGAGATCATGCAATATTTGTCCTTTAGTTACTGGCTTACTTCACTCAAGACAATGTCTTCAAGATTCATCTATGTTGTCGCATATGTCCATATTTCATTCTTTCGTACAGCTGAGTAATATTCTACTGTATGTATGTACCATATTTGCTTATCTCTTCATCTGTTCATGAACACTTGGGTTGCTTCCAACAATTGCCATATGATCCAGCAATCCCACTGCTAAGTATATACCCAGAGGAATGGAAAGCAAGGACATGAACAGATATATGTACACCAATGTTCATGGAGTGTATTCTTCAAGGGCATTTGAAATGTCTTCCTTCATAACACCTTTATTGCCTGTAGCAGTGTCAGTGACTGCCCATATCACCTGGCATTCACTTTTCCAGTACCGGTGGATGGCATCCTAGTGCAAGCACCCCCTTACAGGCTCCTGCAACCCCCTGCCCTAGGGCTTCCTCTCACCCCAGACTTTGAGGAGAAATGTATGGTGCTGGCTTCATCCCATCCTTGATTTCATCTCTCCCCTGGCTCTTCTCCCTCTTCAGGCCATAATTTCCCTCATGCCAATTTCATTTTCTTCCTGGGGCATCTATGTCCCTGGATTCTCTGCTGCAGATTAGCTGTGCCAATTCCCAATAGGTCAATGGCAATGCCAGTGGGGTCTCTGTAGACTCTAAGCTGAAGAAGTGAGGGCAGTAATTCTGCCTCCACCCTGGTTTCCCCTAAAGTCCTAGGGCCCCATCGTTAGGGGAGAAAATCTACAGATATCGTATTTGAATTAAACTCACCAGCACTATCATCCTGCTTCCCAATCTAGGCACCCGTAGCCCTGGGACAATACTTTTCAAGAAGTAACACATTTTGCTTTACACAGTAGATCAGTTCCAATAGGTCTATGTAAACCAAGGGCTACTGTTCTGTGCGTTTGGAATGCTGACCACTTAAAAGCAGCCTATGATTGCTTATTTTTAAAGCAGACAAACTTCCTCTTATTCAGCTGCTTTGACTGTTTAGACTTTTACATATTGGGCTTTCTCAGAGTGGAGCAGACCTCTGCAGGGCTTGTGGCTGACACTGGGGAGACGTCTGCGTCTGTGCTGCCTGTGGCACGAGGCTGACTAGTAGGAGCAGATTCCTGCTGCGGGAGTGCAGCCCCTCCCAGGCTAAGGGTCTCCTCCTGGCCCCAGTGACAGCCCAGTGGCAGCTCCAGCTGCCCTTCAGTCCCACCTGCTGCCAGACACCCTGTATTAATGGGATTACAAATACACAAAGTGAAAAATAAATTTGTAAATTTTGTTTTATGCTTTTAAAACATATGTTTTCAGGAATTTGTTTCACAGAATACATATTAACCTACATCTCATCCTCTAATAAACTTCCATTTTAGCCAAAATGGTCAACTCAAAAAAAGGAAAAAAAGTCTCTGTGTCTGTGTTTTTAAAAAATAAAGTTTTATTAGAATAAAAAAAGAGATATGCATAGTCTCAGGATAATGCCAATTCACATATGCTTCCACCTAAAATCTAAAAGTATTAGCCATGACCCAGTACTGTTCATATAAGGTAGGAGAGAAAGAACTTAATATAAATGTAGCTGCCACTTCTCCTGGGTCTGGTGGTGAGGTCTCGTTTGATAATCACAGTTTCTGTCTTACATAACCCGTTTCTTGTTCTCCTAACCCATGCCAATACCTTGGCTAGGTATTTTTCTTTTCTAGAGGGTGACCCAAACTTGTGTTCTTGCAGGATTTGCATTCGTGGTGGTTCTGTTTTTATTTAGTTGCCTCGGTATTCTATTGAGAATTAGCATTGGTCAAGGGAATAGTAAGAGGCACCTTAGGGAATCCGTTGGCCAGACATAGTCCTTTTTGGCTCCATTGTGTCACAGCAGCCCAATTTCACCCTGGCATTTGGGATCAATCATCTCAGCCTACAGAATGATCCCGTCCAATGCCAGTTGGTTCAGAGCCATGCAACTTTTTGTCGATGGGGTAATTAATAGATTGACACTTTCAACCTGGGTACAAGTGGTAAAGTACCACTGTTAGGTGGCACCATTAATTAAGGGGTCCAGAGAAGAAGGATTTCAGAGGATAGGTGGTACGTTTTTGTTAGATACCTCCTGGGAACCATCCTTGGAGGGAATTCTCCAGGGGCATTCAATACTGGGTTATACAGGTGGAGGAAAGACCCAGTGAAATTAATTTTATTATTGTTACTGTGGCCACATTTGCACCAATAGTAAGGTGAAACCTTGGCAATCTCAGGGTGCAGTAACTTCAGGGTGCAGGAGATAGTTTGCTCATGACTTATAACTTAAAAATTAAAGGAGAGTTATGTGGGGGTGTGGCCATAGTTTACAAATACGCCGTCAGAAAGTAATAATTAGTTAAGGAGTCAGTGCTGTACAAAGCCAAGGTTTTCAGCTTGGTTTGTGTTGCCAACTTATGATCCCCCAAACCCACCTGCGAACGTATTGAAAAGAAAGCTCTGACCAATTCCTTTGCCTTCAGATTTGACTCTCCTTCTTCCGGCACAGTATGCTATCCAACTGCTGGTGTAAAGTCAAGTTTTGCAATCGTGATGCTATTTAAGAACTTGACTTTTAAAAAATACACTCACATATGCCATTGCTTCGGAGATATTTCAATGAATCAGCATTAATCATGTTAAACTCTTCCTACTTTATCATTGGAAGAATGGCTTGTTGGGTGTTTATTATTACGGTGATAGCATGTCTTAAATTAGTTACAGGCTTACCTTTTTATTTTCAATTTTAAAGAGATGTCAAAGTTCCCATCATGGCTGCTACAAATCCTGAGTTCGATGAGGTACAAAGTGAGAATACAACATAACTAATAACATTAGTTATTGTCCAATCCTCTTCCTGCAGCCTGTGAATGCTAAAATCTGTGAATTTCTCAGGCTTTGTTTTTAACTTGACAGAAAGATTTTTCTATGGTTGAATATTCACTGCAGCTATTTTGTAGATGGATTGGGCTATGAGCAGAGTGATCACCATCCATTTAAATGACAGTTACTTGAATGTAGCTGAGACAGCTTTGAATAATTTTAACAAAGCCACATCTCCCTCAAATAGTTTTGAATTTCTTAGGTCAAAACACATATTCCCTATTTTTTCTTTGATACCTGTGTCACCGGCCATGAAGCTGCTGCCATATTGTCAACCTGCATTCATTTGGAAGAGTTTTAGCTCCTGAGTGACGGTGACAGTAATTGTAGATGAACATTTATGAAGTAATATGTAATTTATTTCCTATGAATTATTCATGTCAACACCTATTTCTGTAGCACCGGTTCTGTATAAAATATTACACTGTGTATCTATAAATGTCTTTATCATATTTTATTTCTCTGCACTATTTGGAAGTAAATTAGCCAACCCCCCCCATCCTAAAACAAAACAAAAACTCATTTATTCTCATAAAAATATTATTCACTCTCAAAAATATTAGTCATTTGAGCAATAGCACATCTATTTTTCATGCTTTTTAAAAATAATTTTTACCATTTTGAGTCACTATTAAGTGTGTTAAAACCAAACTTACTTTCACTTTGATGAATTATTGAAAGGTTATTGCTGCAGTTTCCAGCTAAGACATGGCATTTATTATTAAATTCCTTGTGAATACTATGTGAGATCCATAGGGTGGACTAGTCCATGGCCAGTACGGACTTTGTATAATTGTAAGGCCACCTGGATCCAACATATTACCTTAGTACTCCTGGGTGGGAGTGGAGTATAATGGGAACAACAGGACTCTGTAGTCAAGAAGGCGTGAGTCTGAATCCAAGATCTGCCTTTTGCTAGCTTTGTATCCTGAGGTGTCAGTAGCCCCATCCTTTCTTAACCCGATCCAAAATATCAGTATTTACTGCTCCTGTAGGCCAAAATGCCACAATGCCAATAGCAGGGAAAATGAAATCAGAGAGATGGTTGGCAAGAGAGAGCAATTTGCCTCCAAAACCTTGAGCCGAGTTTACTAAGCCACAATCCCCAGCACTTGATTGAGAGAAGGTCCAATGGAAGAAGAAATGGCATGGCTGACTCCAAGGAAACCCCAGTTTGCTGACTGCTTTAGCTGTCTGAATGGAAGACTGAGAAGCAGAAGAGGAAAGAAGAGAGAATATGACCCCATGCAGCAACTTGTATTCCCATTTCGATCACCTAGAAAACATAACAGTCAATGCTTCACACTCCAGCTGATCGAGCCTGACACTCCTCTTTCTTGAGGTGCCATTTCTTGCCTTGATTCTGACCCTTTGAGAGGAGGTGGGATGGGAAGGGGTGGTGGAGTGGTAGAGAGAAACCCTTCTCACTTCTAGAAGCTGAATCTCCCTTGCAGAGTTGTTGTGACAACCTGTTAATACTAGTGTCATTACTAAAACACGTAAGTTTATTTTTATATTTTTGTTATCTAAGAGCACGATAATTTCACTGAAATAGAGGAACTAATTTTTAAATAATTTTCCACTGTTCTAGCTGGAAGGGAGCTTAAGAACTTATTTAATCCATTTATGTATATCCCCTTTTTATATACCAGCTAATTGAGTACCAGAACATTTAAGAGGCTTATCCAAAGTCACAGAGATACTCAGTGACAGGGCTAGCAGTAGAAACCAAGTCTCCTGATTTCCAATTTAGTGTTTTTTCTACTAAGCCATGCCGCCTCTGTAATGTTTTAAACCTTTACAGGTAATTTTGAGGCAAGCCTACGAAAACTTAAGATCATGCTTCTATTTTTCCTATAGGTTAGTAAACATTCAGGGAAATAGTTCTTTCCAAATATCTGACACTTTTTGGCTTATCTGTCCAACCTGAGAAACAGCAAGTTTTGGATAGAAGGAATACAAATAAAAAGAGACAGGTAAGAGATTGTGCAGCGACATCATCGGGGGTCCTGCAGGAAATACATATCACCCTACAAAGGGATAATTGAAGACAGTTTGTTGAAGGGACCCTTTACAACACCAGGGTAAAGGGAGGCAGCAAGGGAGTGAAATACCCCAGGACTGACAATAGTAGTGGCTGGAGCAAGGCTAATGACCAGTGCCTGAAGCTTACATAATCTGGAGTCTCTCTCTCTCTCTGTCTTTTTTAAAGATTTATTTATTTCTCCCCCACCCCCTCATTGTTTGCAGTACCTCCCATGTGGGAAGGAGGTGCCCGATCGTCAACTCCACTCCCTGCTTGTTGTGTCTCTCATTGTGTCTCCTCGTTGCATCATCTTGTGCTCACCTTCCTGCACAAGCCCATCGTGTCAGCTTGCTGTCTTGCTTGTCTTCTTACATGTAAATTTTTTTTTTTTTGAATCAAACAATATATTAAATTACTATGAACCAAATATATTGCTTGTCTTCTTTAGGAGGCACCAGGAACTGAACCCCGGACCTCCCATGTGGTAGGCGGGCGCACAACTGCTTGAGTCACATCCACTTCCCTGGAGGCTCTCTTTTAGAAGAGGAGTTAAAAATTATGAATACAAAGTTATGCTTGACCATATGAACATATTGCTGGGGCTTCTCCCAGGTACTTGGAGTGAGCCTTTACTGGCGAAGGGCCTTGAACTTGAAGCTTCATTAATTTTTCAGTTAATTTCCCACCCCTGGCCTAAAGGGGCAATAATTACCCCACTCTGGAGAGGGCTGTGCCTATAGGAAAAGGCTGTGAGACAAGAGCTGTGGCTCTAGTTAGAGAAATGCTGCCCCTGCCAACCACCGCCAGGCAGGGAGTGAGCCAAAGGAGTGGATGCCCCAGCCTGGCGCTCCTCCCACCCTCTGATTCCCTGTTACTGTCTCCCGTTGACTGGGCCCATCTAGAAACCAGAGGGCATTGGTACCCAATTCATGTGTCATTACTTTCTTGCTATATTATTATGAGTACATTTATTGCATACACCTTCTGTATTAGTCAGCCAAATGGGTGCTGATGCAAAATACCAGAAAATCAGTTGGTCTTTATAAAGGGTATTTATTTGGGGTAGAAGTCCACAGTTACCAGGCCATAAAGCATAAATTTCTTCCCTCACCAAAATCTACTACAATGTGTTGGAGCAAGACAGCTGCCCGTGTTTGCCAGGGTTCAGGCTTCTGGGGTTCCTCTCTTCCTGGGGCTGCGTTTCTCTCCAGGCCCAGCTCCTCTGTTTCCTCCACAAGGCCAGCTGTAGACTGTGAGGCGAATGGCTTGTCTCTATCCTGGGACCTTCTCTCCTTCCTCAGGACCAAGCTCTCTTACTTCCCAGGGCTCCAGCACAAGACTCCAACATCAAAACTGCCCCCTCTGTCCTTTGCCTTTTATATTCGATTCCCCACCTACCAAGGGGTGGGGCTCAACGCCCTACTGACGAGGCCCAGTCAACGCCCTGATCATAACTTAATCACGCCCAGATTAGCAGACCAGTTTACAAGCATGGTCCAATATCTATTTTTGGAATTCATAATTACATCAAACTGCCCAACGGCTACACCTTCTTGAACTGAAACAGATGACTGGCAGAGATGAAACCTTAAAGCTATTATTACTTTTTTTGAATTTTGTTCATTTGTAATATAGAGAAACTGTCATTGAAAATACACAAGGAGTTCTAGGGTAGAGACTGGGGTTTGCCTATGGGGCAGCCTATACCACTCTGTAAGCCATTTTCTCATGTAGCTAAAAGGCAGGTTTCTCCCTAGGATAGGAGTGTCGGTATGGGGTGGGGGTGTGGACTTGCTCTCTCTCTGGGGCCAGAAAGTCAGTCCAGTTTCTCCAATGCATGGAGAATTCTGGAGATCCCTGGGCAGCGTGGGATAGGGGGTGGCAGGTCAAAAAGGGGCGAGGAGTTGACCTCAGCTACATGGCTGCTGCCAAGGGGATGGGGAGGGGTCTGGAGATGAGCTTCAGGCCCACAAGCTCCAAGAGAAGCCACCCTTGGGAATATTCGGAAGGAAGGATTTGCTAAGAGATGAGCACAGCCTCTTTCCCCAAGGGCCAAATGGGACTTTCAACAGATGTCACCCCTGGGGTCAGAGGGGCCTGCAGTGCGATGCTCCAACCCCAGCAGCAGTGTCAGCCGTGCTCCGCCAGCTGTGGCCGCAAGGTGAGGAGGCCGTAGTGGAGCAAGCCCAAGGCTAAGTTTTGGTGTGCACGTATTTAGTTGGCAGGAAAAGTCTCAGCAGTAGCAGTGGACCCTTTGAAAGGACTTATTCTGGTAATTAGGTTGATGGGGAATTTTGCCTTAATAATTTGCCTGTTAAAGAGGAAGCTTAACTATATTGTGTCCTCAAGACTGGTGAGGATTTGTTATTTTTTAAATGATATTTCTTAATTTTTTTAAGCATAAAAGGGAATTGCCCATTAATATCTTGATTGGGAGGAAATAGCCCCAATAGAGCTCTGTATATATATATATTTTTAAAGATTTCTTTCTTTCTTTCTCCACCCCCACCTGTTGTTTTTCCATTCGCTGTCTGCTCTCTGCGAGTTCTTCTGTGTCTGCTTGTCTTCTCTTTTGGCAGCACCGGGAACTGATCCTGGGACCTCCCGGACTGGGAGAGAAGAGCTCAATCTCTCGCACCACCTCAGCTCCTTGGTCTGCTGCATCTCTTGTTGTCTCTCTTCTGTGTCTCTTTTTGTCGTGTCATCTTGCTGCCCCAGCTCTCCGCTTGGGCCAGCACTCCGCGTGGGCTAGCTTGCCTTCACCTGGAGGCCCCAGGTATCGACCCTGGACCTCCCATATGGTATATGGGAGCCCAATCGCTTGATCCACATCTGCTTCCCCCCAATAGAGCTTTGTGTTGGAGACATATTTAATGGCTCAACTTCTTCCTTAGGAATGGATTGATAGGATGGCAATGAATCAGAATTAGTGTGCAGCCTGTGATTGGCACCCCAGAGATACTTGGTACACACCTGATTATTGAATTCCACCAAGATCTTGTTTGCCATGAATTGAGAGGTGAATGTATATTGTACCACCTCACTGTCCTAGCAACATCTACTCTGCCATTTAAAGAGGCTTTATTTTAGAAGAGTATTACCCAGCGTGTTATGCAGTTTGTGCTTGCATGTTGACCCAGTGATTCAGGCTCTTGCTTTATTCTTGATTCCACCATTTATGAGTCAAATGTTCATTGTAATCTTTCCTATTATGACACCATTTAACAAACTCTGTTCAGACATCAGATATCTACAATACTATGATACTATTTAGTTATAACACACGTTAGATGAAAAACTATATAAGAGAAAATACGTTTTCTGGTTATTGAATTTTACTCATTTTGTGGGCTGTTGATCTCTTTTGTGATCCTTTTTGTTGCTCACAGACCATAATGGTACTTGGTCAGTCCAGCGGTCAGCTGGCATTAGGAGCTCAATGAAGTTTAGTGTAGAAACAATGCCTGCTTCTGGAACTACTTACACCAAAGTACACACATGTATTTGAATGACATCATTGGTGAGTAGGAAAGGGAGTGAAAGCATGTTTCCTAGGTAGTGAAAGTGACTTAATAGCAAAATATTAAAATAGCTTGAGAGTGAGGCTACTGGCAACCTTTTAAATTCTATTTTAATATTATATATTTTAATTTTTATCAGTTATATATGCACATAAATTAAAGAGTCAGCTGGTTTTACAATATTAAGACAGTTTTTTCTTATAACCCCTCTTATATTATTATAGGAATACTATAGTATTCTAGTATACTATAGTATATATTTATTTGGGCAGTGTCCATATTTAATTGGAAGATGAGGATTTGGGCCTTCCCACCCACCTCCTTCCTCTACTATATACATGCACACTTTATTTTAAATTAATTTAATCATTTTGCAAGCAATTAAAATATAGGCACACTGATTCTTCATCAGAATTCAAACCTTAGACTCTAAGAAGGGCTGTTTATTAAAGTTAGGATTTAGCCCACCTCGTGGGGGTATACATCTTTCTTTGTGATTTGGGTTATTTCTTCAATTCAGGCAAGGCCTGGAACCTTCACTTTGTTAATTTGTTCTATTTCTCCGTTTTCTCCAAGAGCAGTTTCCACTTTACTTGTTCAGAAGGGGAAAAGGCCAAGGCTGTCGATTCTGTTTGCTGCTTCTCTCCAAGTTTGGAATATTCGAGAGGATTTTCAAGATTGTTGACCAAACAACAGGACTTTGTTCTGCTCCAGTATCTTCTATTTTCACTGATTATTTGGCAATATCTGAGATCCATTGCCTTAGGTTATATCTCTTTCCTTATTTGGTTGCTCTTGGTGATTATTTTTATTGCTTCTTATTTTAATTAAGTAATTAATTAACATTTATCCTATTGTTTCATTAGGGAATGTTAGGGAGAAAGGTCGTACTTCCCCTAAGCCCCTACCTCCACCCCACATCAATTTGTTAGGTATTCTAAGAGAAATATCTATCTTAACCTAGAAGTCAATGTCAGAGATAAGGTATTTTTAAATTTTAATCAGTTTTATTGATACATATTAATAAAGCATACATTCTATCCAACATGTACAATCACTAGTATTTGGTATGATCACATAGCTGTGCATTCATCAATTCAATCACCATTAGAGTATTTTCATTATTCCAATATTAATAGTAATAATAAACAAAAAACCCAGCCAAACAAATAACTGTACCCCTTAATATTCAAGCAATAAGGTATTTTGAGGCAAACATATGGAATATTGAGCTATCAGTGAGTCATGGTCCTGCCATAGTCACATGCCTGGCCCCGTTTAAAGGGAAAAAAGAAAGTTAAATTTGGGGAGCCATCTAAAATCTCAAGTCAGAGGCAGGAACTGGGAAACCATTCAAGCACCTGTTACGTGCCAAACGCTTTGCTACAAGGTTTTTATACATTATTCCATTCAATGTTTATAACAAACCTAGGGCAAGACTCTTTCAGATTCAAAAGATGGAGACTGAACTCAAAGCAGCTTAAGGAAAATGGAATTGAACGGGAGTTGTAGGAGATGAAGTGCCCTACAGTAACAACCAGAAGATCTGGGGGTGTCAGAGCTCTGGCTCTGTCCCCCTCAGCTTGGTTTCTTCTGCAGATGGGCTTTCACCTGTGCCTGGCAAGATGGCTGCTGGCCCGTCGTACCTTCATTCTGTTATCTCAGCAAACCACTGGAAAAGCATTCTTTCTTCCAGAGTCTTTATTTTAATCCCAGGAAAAATTGTGGTTGGCCCAGCCTGCCCTTTTGGGGGACATGACCAGGCATCATGGTAGACAGCACTCCAGGGACTCATGGAATGAAGGAGGACTTCAAAGAAAGAAACACTTCAAAGGTGAAGAATATTTATTCATTGCCAGTTCTGCCAGACAAATATTACCATTTCTATTTTCCATGTAAAACCGGTGGCAGGAGGTTAAATCACTTGCCCTAGATCACATAGCTCAGTAGAACTGGGCTTAGGAAGTTACTCTCCCTTTTCCCTTCATGTAAAACTGTTTGAGTACTGAAATAGTTTATGGAAATTTGCTTTACCCCTATCTTTACCATAACCTTTGTAAAATCTTACAAGCGCAATGCTACGTCTGGAATAACTTGTAGTTTGATAAGCAAATATTTTTTTCAAAAACGCTTGCTATGTCTGTGGTTGTATAATTTAAACAAAGAGGAAAATAGTATTAACCTTATACCATTTCAATTTTATAAAAGGGAAACCACCTATTTCTGAAGGGAGAAATACATCGGAATGTGTAAGAGATGCTGTCGGGGCCGAGTCCACATCCCCTGAGCACTCAGCACTGGTGTGACTCCTGGCCCAAAGATTCCAACTGTGCACTCCTGCCACTCTGCCTAAAGGTCTTCTCTGGCTGCAAGAGAAGTGCTAGTTACTAATGGTCCCTGAAAACAGCTCTCAACCAACGACCGACAGGAATTGGTCGATAAACCCCAGCTCCCTCACGCCATGGGGAGGCATCCTCTATGTTGCCTCCCAGAATTCCGCAGTAGGTGTGGTCCACGGTTGTCCACAGCAGCCTGCTACTCAGTAATGGACTTTATTGGCTTCTTTCCCAAAGTCTCATATACCTACTCCCCTTCTGATGTTCCTGGGATCACCTTCCAAATAAACTGGCCGGGTCTCACAACTCCTTCTGGGGGACCCCACCCTAAGATAAGAGACACATATCCACAAATGCATTGGGTGTTTGGATAACCCTTACTTTTGTCAGCTCATCCTCCAAATATGCTTATTTTCATATGGTCATTTGCTGTACCAATGGAATACCACAAACTAACTTCTGTTACCCATTTTCAGAGAATAATTAAATTTAGTCAAAATTAATAAAAATATTCACATCATTATGGCAACTACTTTGCCTTAACGTGGACTCTGGAGATGGATGGCCTGAACTTATATCCTGGCTCTATCACTTTCTATTTGTGGTCCTTGGACAAGTTTCTTATCCGCACTGTGCCTCAGTTTACCTATCTGCAAAATGGAGATAATGACAGAGTCCACGGCAAAGTTTAAGAGCATTAAGTGAGTGAAGATTTGCAATGTGCTCAGTAGAATGCCTGGCACATAATAAGTGTTATGTAACTATTGGTAAAACACTTGAATTAAAAACTAGGTTGGGGAGCAGGTTGAGCCCCTGCCTCGCATGCATGAGGTCCCAGGTTCAATCGCTGGTACCTCCAAAAACAAAAGACCAAAAACAAAAAACAAAAAACAAAAAACAAAAAAAATCCTATGTCTATCGATGGTGAAAGTTAAGACTATATATACTTTTCCCAAGTAGGCCACAGTCTAACCATTGCATTAACAATTTATTTTATGGTCATTAATACATTCTCTTTCATATTAATTATACTTTTTAAGCCAGAGCACAATTATGTTTTAGCTTCATGAGCTGCTCATCTTTAATGAATACTGAGTTAATTAGCAAGACCTGTCTTTTTGGGCACTGCATCTGTTCTGTAACATTCAGCTCAGTGTTCATTATTTTAAGACAGCTATTCTCTTTTTAAAAAATATTTGGAGAAGGAAATGAGTAATTATTCTGTTACACCACATCGCTAAGTTTCGAAGTGAAAAAAATTGGAAATTTGCATATGGGGTATGGATATACTTGATAATGACTACATATTTTATTATACATAGAAGATATGTTCTTATTGAATAGATGTAGTTTATGGTTTTTTCTTCTAACAACTATTTTTAATTTGTTTTCAGAATGCCTATTTGTGCCTTCCTTTTGTCCCATGACTGTCAATCGGATTCTACTCTTGTGAAGCTGTAAATCAACCAGATTTTCTTCCATTCTCAGAAGCGACAATTCTCAGTATCTAGATTAGGTCATCATTGTTTGAAAGAATTATAACTGCTCCAACAGTGACTCCTCATATTCTCCTCAGTCCTGTATTTTCAGCTGTAAATAATGGTCCATGGGCCGGCTGTATTAGAACCACTAAGAAACCTGCATATGCACATATGCACGTAACGTGTTTTTATCTATAGACATTCACATACATGTATACATAAAATGCACAATACCCATATGCATCTCTCCTACAGATTCTGATAGAGTAGTGTGGGTTGGCGTTTAAGAATCAGTATTTTTTGGAAGTTCCTCAGGCAATTCTGTCCCGAGCAAAGCCAGCCTTGGGGGACCCTGGATAGTGATTCATCCAACGGTCCCCTCGAATTTCGAACTGATCCTATAACTTTGCCAAACTGATTTTCCTCGTTTCTATTTGTCATCATAACTATTCTGGAACTTTAGTTTTAGCAGCGCATTTGACTTCACCTGCTGCTTTATTTCCATTAACAGTCACTATGCCTCATTGTAGCCTCTTTCTTCTCACTTTCTCTTCCTTTCTGACGCTTCGTATTATACTTTATAGTAGAGTTATTTAAACATATATTTAATTTGCTACATTAGATTATGACTCTTTGGAGACAGGGGCCTGTCTTATCTATGCCAAATCTGCCTCACTCTTAGAACCCACCACAATATCTTGCGTGGAGCAGGTATTTAATAAATGACTGCTTGATAACTACCGCTTGGTACTTAGTCTGATGTATCCAAGTTTACCTTTCACTGCTTCCAAAACAAACCTATTATCTGGAGGCCTCACCTTTTGCAATAGTCTCTGCTCTAAAATACTGTTCACCTGGAGCTGGAACATACTTCCTTTTCTTTCTCTAAGAAACATTCTATTCTTTCTTCCCAGAACTAGTTTTCCAAGCTTGCTATGGAATAATACATTCGATCTTAGGCTGTGAAGAAGCATATTTTACAAAGGTTTGAGGCAGATCACAGAGTACAAGAGTCATATGAATTCAGATCATGAAATCATTGTGAAATCACTTTGGCTTATTTACATACTTCTCAACCACTAATTCAACAAATATTTATTGAATGACCACTGTGTGCTACATACTGTTCCAGGCACTGGGAAAGCACCTGTAAACAAAAACAAAGATCCTTACTCTTACAGAGTTTACCTGCTTGTAAGGGGTGATAGGAAGTAAACAAATATTTACTGCTGACATCCAGAAAGATTGTGAAACTCACAATACTAAAATCACCCCCATTTTTTATTTTGTGAAATGCTTTGAAATATGGATCTGTTCATCAACTAGTTAAAAGGATCTTATAACCCTTACAAGGTGGCAACCCTTACAAGTCTCCTTACATCTATTTACTGCTTTGTAGTTTAAAAAACATTTTCATATACATTATTTCACTTATACACTCTACAAAATACTAGTGTTCAGTCTAGTCTCTTTTTGGCCCTGAAAAATTACTTATCTAGAGGATGGACAAAATAAATGTTGAATTTGGTGGAAGGGCAGGAAGTGAAAATGTGAGACATCTGGAAATTCTCAAAATTTTCATTCAAAACACATTTGAGATTTTAAAAAAGTAAATAATCTTACATCCTCCCGAAGGTAGAACAGAGAACAATTAGCACGAAACTTTTGCTGGCAGCTTTTCAATGAGCGTTTGTTACACTGAATTACTGTATTTTAAACAGTATGGCAGACCTTCAGCTTTGCACTTGGGAAAGCATATGGTAATAATAGGAGAAAGCATTTTAAGTGTCCAATTTGGTCAAACTGCATTTTCACTCTTATTGATGAATCAGCAAGAAGAGCACTTTGTAGATCAAAGTTATTTCTTCAGTTGGAACTGTTTGTGCAATGGGTGTTTGCTTTTAATAGAGACTATCAGGATGCTGGAGACAGGTTCAGAATGGTTTTCCTTTTATTGCTAAAGAGAACAGCAGGATAAGAATGAACCAGTTAGAGCAGGAGGTAATGGCTTTCTCTTGTGTAAAGAAAGTCCTTGGTAACTGGGAAGACCACACTTTTAGGAGGGGAATGGCTTCTTTCCCACTCATGATGTTTCCTTCCAATGGAGGAAACTCTACTAACATGACACTTCTGACCCTTCTCTACAGTTTTACTCACTAGTGATTTACTGGATTGGTTAAATTGGAAATAAGAATTGGGAAATACCTACATCTCCTTTGCTCTTCTTGCTTAAACTAGTCTAGCATCACCTGATCTCGGTGGGTAAACCTGCCTATTTCTGGGCTCCAAATAGTAAGCCTATCTGGCTCTCAGGCTACCTACCATGTCCTCTAATGAAGTCTCTATCAATAAAAGATGAAATTTTGGTTCCCTCTGCCATTTCATTACTTTAGTCCTCAATTTGTTCAGAAGCTGGGACATAATGATGCTATTTATTGTGATCAAGTCATATAGTACAAAGGAAGCCTTCTCGGACTTTCTACACTGGGTTAGGTGACCACCTATATGCTTGCATAACTCCATGGTTTACTTCCCCCTTTATAGTTCTTAATATACTTGACTATAATTATTGGCTTAATGTCTACTTTTTTGCTAGAATATAACTCCATTGGTAGTGACTAAGTATGTCTTGTTTATCTGGGTATCACTAGAACCTAACATGGTGCCTGATTAATAGTCGGCACCCAATTTGTTGAATGAATGAGTGAACAAATGAATCAATGAGTTACTGCTTGAAGAAAGGATTATGTTATTAATTTACGTAGTGCATGAGAAAAATGAACAAAATCCATTTGAAACTCTCTACTTGAAATATAAAAATAACAAAGATAGATTGTACATGCTAGTTTAAAGCCATTTAAAATGTGTATCTTCTTCATTGAGTCATGGCTGAACTGGGCTAGGATGCTGATTAAAGTATAAAAGGGATCAGCTTATTGTTGATGCCCAGCCTTTGTTCCAGAGTATTGTCAGCTCATTGTTCTAGACAATAATCATTTATGCTCCCCCCCCAATTTTTTTTTTTTTTTTTTTTTGAAGGTCGTCCTCTTTGACCGAGCGCTCAGCTTCGGGAGGGACGCACACGGAGCGGTGAGGGAGGAAGGGGACACCCGCCTAGCCAGCCAGATCAGCCAAATCAACCCTGGCGATCAATGGGGTGACAGATGTCACAGCCAGATCGCCCTCACATCCTCTCCCCCCAATTTTGCATATGAAAATATAGGTAAAAGTCTGTGTGGTGGCTTGGAGCTGTATGTATTGTAGAAAAATATGTTCTTAACCTTAATCCATTCCTGTTGACCTCAACCCTTTGTAAGTAGGACCTTTTGACAAGTTACTTCAGTAAAGGAATGTCCCAGGGTGGGTCATAATCCTATTACAGGTGCTCATTATAAGCAGAATGAAACTCAGACAGAGAGAAAGCCACAGAGGGAGCAAGCAGAAGCTGAACATCAAGGGAAACCAGAAGAGAAGGGAGAGGCCAGGAGACGCCACCATGTTCCTTGCTACGTGAACAGCTAAGGACTGAAGAGCTCCACAGCTGGCCCAAGAATGCCAAAATCTTCAGGGAGAAAGCATTGCTTTGATTATGCCTTGATTTGGACTTTCTTCTAGCCTCAAAACCATGAGCAAATAAATCACATGGTTTAAACTGACCCATTGCATGGTATTTGCTTGAGAAGCCTAGGCAACTAAAACAGTCTGTAATTTAGAAAATGCTTCGTGTGATCCAGTTGCTCTTTAAAAAGAACATTAGGCATATTAAAACCATTTAAAAAACAAATCAATTTTATTGGTACATATTAATAAAGCAGAAATCCATCCAAAGTGTACAATCAGTGGTTTTTGGTGTAATCACATATTTGTGCATTCATCACTTCAGTCATTTTTAGAACATTTTCATTATTCCAATAATAATAATAATAATAAAACACAAGCAAACTAACACAACTCATCACTTCCCAATCTTTCTATGCTTCCCTTGCCGTACTAGCTGTTATTCTTTTTTATTTCTCTAGTATAGTATTTATATTTTGTAAAAACAGTCTTATATATGCAATTGCACCCATATTCATGTTTTACGTGAGGTTCTACTGTCTTAAACAGTACCATGTTACAGATTTTACCTTTCCTTCTATTAATATACATGACCTTAGACTTTTCCTTTCAACCACTGTCATACCTATTCAGTAGCACTGCTAGTTACAAACACCATGATATGCTTTCACCATTTCTATTCATTTCCAAAGATTTACAAACAACCTTTTTACCAATTCTGCACAGATTAAACCTCAGGTTTCTGTTCTCTAACCTCATTCTATTTTCTGGTGACCTATATCCTAATTATTAACTCCATGAGTTTATACAATATATTTAGTTCATTATAGTGCAATCATACAGTATTTGTCCTTTTGTGTCTGGCTTGTGTCACTCAACATAATGTCCTCCAGGTTCATCCATGTTGTCATATGCTTCATGACTTCATTTCTTCTTATTGCTGCATAATATTCCATCATGTGCATACACCACAATTTGTTTATCCATTCATCAGTTGATGGACACCTGGGTTGTTTCCAGCTTTTGCCAATCATGAATAATGCTGCTATGAACATTGGTATGCAGATGTCTGTTCGTGTCTCTGCTTTCAGTTCCTCTGGATATATACCTATTAATGGTATTGCTGCGTCACATGGCATGTCTATATTCAACTTCCTTAGGAACTGCCAAACTGTCCTTTACAGTGGCTGCACCATTCTACATTCCCAACAATAACGAATAAGCATTCCTATTTCTCCACGTCCTCTCCAACATTTTTAGTTTTCCAACTTTTTAATAGCGGCCAGTCTAATAGGTGTGAAATGATACCTCATTGTAGTTTTGATTTGCATTTCCCTAATCACTAGTGATGTTGAGCATTTTTTTCATATGTTTCTTCGCCATTTGTATTTCTTCTTTGGACAATTGTCTTTTCAAGTCTTTTGCCCATTTTTTAACCAGGTCGTTTGTCTTTTTATTGTTTAGTTGTATGATCTCTTTGTGTATCATGGATATTAAACCCTTATCGGATATGTGATTGCCAGATATTTTCCCCAAATTTAGTCGACTGCCTTTTCACCCTTTTGACAGAGGCCTTTGAGGTGTAAAAGTGCATAATTTTGAGGAGGTCCCATTTACCTATTTTTTCTTTTGTTACTCGTGCTTTGGGTGTAAGGTTTAAGAAACTACTGCTTCCCACAAGATCTTGAAGACATTTTCCTACATTTTCTTCTAGGAGTTTTATGGTTATCTCTTTTATATTTAGGTCCTTGATCCATTTTGAGTTATATTTTGCATATGGTGTGAGATAGGGGTCTTCTCTCTTTCCTGTGGATATGAATATCCAGTTCTCCCAGCACCATTTGTTGAATAACCTGCTCTGGACTAGCTGGGAGGGCTTAACAATCTTGTAAAAAATCACTTGACTGTAGATGTGAGGGTCTGTTTCTCGATACAGTTCCATTGCTCAATGTGTGTGTCTGTCTTTATGCTAATACCATGCTGTATTTACCATTGTAGCTAAGTAATATGCTTTAAAGTCTGGAAGTGAGTCTCCAAGTTTGTTCTTTTAAAAGATCTTTTTGGCTATTTGGAGCCTGTTATCCTTCCAAATAAATTTGATAGTTTGTTTTTCCACTTCTGCAAAAAAGGCTCTTGGGATTATTGTTGGGATTGCATTGTATCTGTAAATCAGTTTGGGTAGAATTGATACCTTAACGATATTTTTGTCTTCCAATCCATGAACATGGAATGTCTTTCCATTTATTTAAGTCTTCTTCAGTTTCTTTTAGCAATGTTTTGTAGTTTTATGAATGCAGGTCCTTTATATCCTTGGTTAAGTTTATTCCTAAATATTTGATGGTTTTGTTTGCTCTTATAAATGGAATTTTTTTTCTGATTTCCTCCTCAGATTGCACATCAGTAGTATATAGAGATGCCTTTGAGTTTTGCATATTAATTTTGTATCCTGCCACTTTGCTGAACTTGTCTATTAGTTCTAGTAGCTTTGTTGTGGATTTTTCAGGAGTTTCTAGATATAGGATCATATCATCAGCAAATAGTGAAAGTTTTACTTTTTTCCTTTCCCTTTTGGCTACCTTTTATTTCTTTATCTAGCTTAGTTGCTCTAGCTAGAACCTCAAGCACAATATTGATTAACAGCGGTTTCAGTGGGCATCCTTGTCTTGCTCCTGATCTCAGCAGGAGATCAGTGTTTTTACCGAGAAAGGGTGCTGTAGTTTGTCAAATGCCTTTTCTGCATCAGTTGAGAGGATCATGTGATTTTTCTTCTTCAGTTTATCAATGTTGTTTATTATATTTATTGATTTTCTTGTGTTGAACCACCCTTCCATACCTGGGAGAAAACCTACTTGAATGTTGTGTATAATTCTTTTAATGTGCTTTTGGATTCTGTTTGCAAGTATTTTGTTGAGGATTTGTGCATCTATATTCATTAGAGATATTGGTATGCAATTTTCTTTTTTTGTAGTATCTTTATCTGGTTTTGGTATTAGGGTGATGTTGGCTTCATAGAATGAGTTTGGTAGTGTTCCTTGCTGTTCAATTTTTTGGAAGAGCTTGAGCAAGATTGGTATTAGAACATCTTTGAATGATTGGTAAAATTCACCTATGAAGCTTTTCATCTTTGGGTAGTAAAAATAGATTTTTAAGGCCTAATAGGAAGATTTAGATATTTCTACATAGAAGAGACATAGTGAAGAGTAGATCATTGTGATAATTATTTTCAAAATAATACAAATTATTTCTACTTAGAAAACATTGGACTGAGACTCTGAAATAAAGCTTGTAGAATTGGAATCACTATTCTAGGTCTAATTCTACATATAACTTTTAAGGAAGACCAGAGAGAAAGTTCATCTTAGTTTGCAGTTTACTACTTCTCTCACTAAGTGAACGGTCATGCCATTAAAGTTATCTATTATTTAATAATAAGCCCTCAGATATCTGGGGATTGGCAGGTTCAGTTGATTGTCATCAGATGGTCACTGAGGATGGAGTCATTTGATGCCTGCTTCATTCACATGATTGGCACCTGGGACCCTCAGGTAGTTAGTGGTTAGAGGAGCTTCAGGGTGGTTGTGCATCTTTCTCTCTCTCCTTGTGGCATATTCTTACGGCCACCTTGAATTTCCTCACTTCATGGTAGTCTTAGAGGAGCTGGACTTCTTATATGGTGCTTGCCCTCTGCCAGGGAGAATTTTCCTGGAGGAAGTAGGTGAAACCTGCCAGTTTCTAATGGCCTAGGCTCAGATGTTGGAACAGTGTTATTTCTGCCATATTCTATTAGTGAAAACAGTCAAAGAGCCCACCCATTTTCAAGAGGAGAGGATGTAGGCTCCATCTCTCGGTCAGAAGAATGTCAAAGAAAATATGGCCTTCTTTTGCCTACAGCATTTGCTAATGCCTCCTCAGCTTTAAGTTGTTCTCAATAGCATCATTTGGTTGTAGTAGAATAAATTCAAAATGTTAGTTTAAAATCATTTCTTAAAAATCTGTACTCATGAAATTAAGAAATACTAAATTTGAAATGTGTCTGTATTATATGTACATTGGCCATTGATTGTGGTAGCCTATTTAAAATTCTAACTTCAGAAGTTAAAAAAGTATCAAAGGTAGAATAGATGAGATTTAATTTTCTTTCAATCAGTTTATGAAATTAATATATATCTTAATGTCTCTTGGCTGTTGAAGTGTTTGCATGAAATGTCTTTGAAGATTTATTAGGTCTTTATATTATGCACAAGCAAATGATTTTGGTGCCCTCAATTTTTTTGTCTGTCGAGGAAGTAAACTTACATACACTGTTCACTCCGTTCACTTACATACATTTAGACAATTAAAGGAGGGATTTGTAAAGTCCAAAGCAAAATTACATTTGTTTTTGGTGGGGAGGAGTTGAAATGAATGTATTTTTTATCCTCCCATTTAAAATTACAGGAACCAATATTTGGTATATGTTTTTCCCTCAGGCATAACCTGGATACTTTAGCTCTACAAAATCCCAGCTCTTTTGGGTGACATGATTCATTGTCAGTGCTGTGGTTCTACTGTGTATTTCTTGTAAAAAGTAATAATACTTTAACAATAGCTAGTGCTTGTCAAGCAAAAATTCTATACTAGTTTCTGTAATAAGTGCAACTCATGCATTATCTCAATTCTCTCAAAAAGCTCTATGATGTAGGCATTAATATTATCTCCACTTTCCAGATGAGAAAATTGAAGTTTTTTGAGTGGTTAATTCACTTGTCAAAGTTCACATTAACTAGTAGTTGGTAGTTTGGGAATTCATATTTAAGCATGTCTGATTCTGAGCCTATGTTCTTAATTACCTTGTCATATACCCCCAAATAGGCATTCAGTGACTCCAAAATCAGTGCATCTCATACATTTTTGACTGTGGCTCATATAGGCTGGGCATAAATTGTAGGGGTCTAACCATTAGACCCACTTTCCTATTGTAAAAGACCTTGATAATAAAGAATTGGAGAGAAAGAAAAATAAAAAAGTAGCAATTTACTTGCTACTATTATAGTAACATTTAATTTATAAGAAAGGAATTTAGTCTATACACATAATTTTATATTATATGACAGTATCCTATAAATATAGGCTGTAACAGTAATTTTATTACATTTACCTTAATAATATTCTAATTAAATAACCCAAATTCATAGGCAGCATATCACCTACCCATGAAATATCTCCCACCACAAAAGCAAAATTGTGGGGATTTTGTACATACCTGCTTCAGCAATGACTATGTGCTAGTTTTCCCAGAATAAGTTCTTGGAATATATTTATGAATAAAAAGGACAACCATTCCTGCTCTTTTAGTGCTTACATTTGAGTGGAAGATTCAGATAATACAGAATAGGTAAAATAAATAAATTATATTACACGCTAATGGGGGATACTTGCTATGTAAAAAGAAATTTCAGAGCCAAGTAAGTGTGGTTGGGAGTACAAGGGTAGGAGATGGGTTACAACTTTGACTATAGGTAGATCAAGGCAGGCCTCATTGAGAAAGTGATATTTTAGAAAACACATCAAGGAGGAAATTTTCCCAAGTGGGTATCTTGGAGAAGAGAATTCCAGGGAGAGGGGACTGCCAATGTAGGATGGAGTTGCCATCATTAATTGAGAGTGGAGAGGGCTGGGTGGGAAATAGATCCTGGGGAAAGAGCTGGAGGCCTTTTCTGGTCAGGTTAAGTTTGAGATATCTATTAGATATCTGTGTGGACTCATTAAGTAGACAGTTGCTATAAGATTTTGGTGTTCGGAAGAGAGAAGTCTGGGCTAGAATTATAGATTTGAAGTTGCAGCATATAAACAGATGGCATTTAAAATTATGAGAATGGATGATCTCACCAAGAAAGTGCATGTGATTTTAGGAGGACCAGGGGCTGTGCCTTGTGGCCCCCTAGTATTACTAGGTCTACAGAAGAGGAGAACCACCAAGGCAACCAAGAAGCAATGGCCAGTAATGTTCCTTCCAAGACAGAATGGAATTCTAGAAGATAGGAAGAGAAAGTGTGTTGATCAAATAAGGTATAACTGAGACTTGACCATTGGATCGAACAATTTAGGAATCTCAAGTACCTCTTATGATTATGCTTTGCAGGAGTTTTGTGATGTTGCATGTCAGACAGCTAGCTTATTAGAATAATGAATGAGAGTCCTTAGTAAACTTTAGGAAAGCGTTAATTTTAGTTTGTAGATGCCACATTTTAATACTGTTCCATCGCTCATGGACAGGCAGTGTTGCACAGAGCTCTGTAAACAGAATGCCCAGGCTCAGATGCTGTTTCCATTGCTTATTCACTAGGTGATCTTGAACAATGTATTCAAACTTTTTGTGCCTCTATTTTCCCATCTGTAAATAGGGATGATAAAGTACCCATCTCTTAGGTTTAGTGTGAGGAATAAATGAGCCAATATATGTAAAGTATTTATTAGAATGCCTGGAAAATAATAAATAAATGCTAGCTATTATTATGTCTACTGTTAAAAGATTGTACAAATATGATGAAATAATCAAGCCAATGGACTTTATTTTAGGTGCATCACTCGCTCTTGGGATGAAAGAACTTGCAGTTTTAGATCATTTGCTTCCCTCTCAGGACAACCCTTTTGGTTCTCTTATGGTCCATAGACCACACACCACGAGTGCCCTTGGTTCAAGGGAATAAGTTGGGGGCCATGTCAGAGTTCACTCTTGTTCAGGGTTTGAAATGGGGGAAAAAGGAGGTGAAATGGTTATCTTAAAACTGACCGTATTTTTTTTTTTGCATTCCCCTCCCATACTCTTGACTTTTGGAAAAGAATGAGAAAAGCAAAAAGAAGAGGTTGGTAAAAGCCAATGAGGGCAAAGGAAATACAGGAGGGCATTTCAGAGACCTTGGTCTCTATTTACTTTTGGGAGTAAAAAAAATTTAAAAAATAATTTTTGGGTTGACTCCTTTATTGCCAAAGAATAAAGAGAAACAAAAGGGAGTGATAGTGAATTGAAGAGAAATATTTTTCTCTTTAAAAAATTACATGTTGGCATGCCTAGAAGTTTGGGATCAGGTACTTTACCTTTGAATGGTATCAACATGGAACTCATGTAAATCTTGGGGACCTTTAACTTTTGGGTCAATATTTGTTTCTCCTCCTAATCTCCATCCGGAAACAGTGCACCCAAATGAGGCCTGAAGTCAAAATCACAAAGAGCTGCCGTTGTTCACAAAAGTCAATCTTTTGTGTGTGTGTGTCTTTGAAGGCAAATAATGGAGAAGATGTTAGAGAGCAGAAAATTCATCTCTTCGAACTTTTGTGCTCCCAACTGGTATAATGGTTCATATACTCAGTAAATGTTAAATGGAAAACTTAATGTGGAGAAATAAATTACAGGCACATTAGATATGAGGTGATTGAGCAGCAGCCCATTGATGGCCAAGTTTTGATTAAGCGGGTCTAGTTTGTTAGGATTTTGTTTATGTCTAAGGTAGGCCTGGATATCCCAGACCACACAACCCAGGTGTGCAAATTTTCCTATAACTCAACCTAATTTTTACTTTGAATTCTTCTTTTGTCTGATGGCAGAACAATAACAATCTTAATAAATTCTGAAAAACTTAAATGTGGAAAATGTTCTTATGCCCCAAGTCCATCATATTTGCCTCACTTGTGATTTAAGCCTTAGCTGTGCGCACGATTCCATGTGGGCTTGGATTTACTTCCCACTGTCAGCCTCCACTCTTAGGTCTATACACTGAGCCTTTGGTTTTTGATTGGAGGGTTCTGCTGAGCCCATAAGCACTGACAGATACTCACTTGCCTTGTAGTGCACGGACCGCTTGGAAGTGCAGAATGAACACCTGTGAGGGCTTGGCCAGTGGGAGATGGGAGCCAGTGGGTAAATGTTGCATCCGCTCAGCCTTCAGGTGGACTCAGGACATCCCAATGGAATTGAGCTCCCCGTGTCCCCAGTGGCTACCTCAATAACACACCCTTATATTGTCTTTTCCTCTTTGGCTCTCTCACTCTCCCCAGTCCCTCAATTCTACTCTCTGGGATCACTTTCCCAATAAACTACCTGCACACAAATCCTATTTCAGGCTCTCCTTTTTGAGAAACCCAAAGATGCACTGTTATTTTAGATTTAACCTCAGCCAATCCAGGCATTTCTTTTTTCCCCTCCTCCCTAGAGAAGCAGCTAAGATTTCAGGGAGCTTACAGAGTGTCATGTTTTAGAGGAAGGAATTTGGAACTCTTTTGGCATCTGGTTTTTGCTGACATCTGCTGCGGTGGTCCACATTGCTTTCAGCCAAAAACTACCCTTCCACCCTGGTTTCTGCTGAAATGTCTGCATTCCCACTGACCTCTGGCTACCATTCTTGAACTCTATCCTTCTCATCATGACCTTGAGCCTTTTTTCATGCAGCTCTCTAGTGATCTTGGGAATTTTTAGATGTTTCTCAAGATCACCTCGCTGACATCATTTTTGTTCTACTTGTGTTAAGACTCCAAGCTAGTGAGATGTGGGGGAGATCAAAGAGCCTGCTTGCTTTCAAGGGCTCTGCCAGGGACTTGAACACAAATCCTTTCTGCCCTTTGGCCTCAAAACTAATCTGGGGGGTTTAATCATCATTCTCCCCCACGCTGGATTTTAGGTGGGAAGGAGAAGATAGGGCCAGACGATGATCTCATGCCCTTACTTACCTTCTGCCTCTGCCTCTTTTTGCCTTTCCTTCGACCCTCAAGTGCATTGTAGCAGACGCTGTGGATGCCCTGCCCCATAGTTCCTCCTTCCTGGCCACTGCCAGTTCCCACCTAAAGTACCCGCAGCTGTCTCTTCTGCTTGAGGACTTTTTTCTGTCATCATGGGAGCATGCTCAGCTGTGTGGCACAGCGCAGAATTACAGGGGTATTGACAGCCCTGTAGACAGCTGTTGGCCAGCAGGTGATGAGATTTGGAGCACGGCCTGCTTGTCCTCCAGTGGGAGGATGCTGAGGATGTTTTGCAGTTCTTCAGAGTGTCCCCAGTAAGATTTAGCCCCAGTTCCCACAACGGTAACCAGATCATTAGCACAACAGTTTTTGGCTTTCCTCCCTCCCTGTCTCACTTCCCCACATGTGCTTCTCCCAGATAAGCTGTTTATACCCAAGTCTGTGTCTCAGGGACAAAAATGATCTCTTCTAGGAATGGGAAAACGTCTCTTGGCATGTATTCTTTGAAGCCTTCCTGTGATAGCTAGACTATAGTTTTAAGCATTAAAAGCCAAGGATTTTCCATTTTTCTTCTCTTTGCTTTCTTGACAATACAGATGGATCCAAATGGGTAAGGGCTACAGGTTGAAAGGAAGTGAGGAAGACCAAAACAAACATTCCTGTCACCACAGGTGTCTGTCAAGAAGGACAGTGCTGGTTAAGAGGTTGCTGTAGTCACCTTCCACCCGGAACTGCTTCTTCTGGCATTGCAGCCAAATGTCCTGGGGTTTTTAGCCCATCTGTCATGCATTGCCTTGAGGATCTATTCTCAGGTTATATCCATCCATGCAAATAGGCCAACAGCAGGTATTCCTAAGGTGTCTAAAGACGGTTTCCCTGGGCAGCTGCTGCTGAATACAGATGTGGGCACTCAAGCAGCCAACAAGCTGCCGAAAGCAGGCGCCAGGCTTAACCATTCAGGGAAGATTGATTCTATTGTCAGCTGGGTTTATGATTGGGGAACATGCGTCACTGATCTGCTTTTTGATTAAGTTAAAGAAAAGTGCTAAGGATGTTTTCTTGCTGAATGGATAGGGTTTTCTGGTAAACAATAAACATCACACTGGAGGAATCAGCCTTTTCTATGAAAAGCGTATACTTTAGAGGCATTAGTATGTTCCAAGGTCATTTTACAACTATTTCAAATAACCAGCTCAGTGGGGAAAAAAGCCAGTACAAATTTCAACGAAAGTGAGGTAATTTAACCTAAACATATGTCATTCCTTTAAGAAAATATTTATCTTTCTCATGTGGAACAGATGGATAAAGAAGCTCTTGTGTGTGTGTGTGTGTGGGGGGGCAGTGTTTGGTTGAGTTCTCCTGGAAGCAGACCCTGAGATAAGGATTTGAATGCACACAGTTTATTTGGGAAGCACAAATAGGGAGTGGGGAAGTGAGGCAGGGAAGAGCAGGAAGACGACCAGACCGGGGTTCAATTCAGCTGTGTAATTCTGGGTATCAAACACACCTTAAAGGTGTCTCCCCCATCTCCACCCTCAATCTCGAGGTGAGAAAGTTGGGTGGGGGTATTAATTCTCCAGCTCTTTTCAGTTATTTGCTGAAAGCTGCTCCCTAGGGCACTGTGGTGGCTGTGCCACTCAGGCTAGCCTTCAAGGAAGGATTTGTTGCTCCATGGGAGTGCCGTGAGCAGGCAGCCTCCCGCTGTCAGCCTCTTTGGTAATTGCCTCAGCCTCAGAGAGCCTTGTTGCCTGAGGTCAAGCCCTTCCCTGACAGCCCACCTCCAATAACTGATTGAAATGGAGACATAAAGACCTGGTCTTTTCCACCCAACTTGAAACAATGAGAATTTAGCTCCAGAAAGCCTCGTAGGGTTGGCCAAGGAGGCTGTTGGGCCTGGATCACAGTTTGACTTCTCTTTCTACCCGGGCCTATTTCTTTCTCCTCTTTTGCATAGATGTTGATCTCAGGAGAACTCCTTAATAAATGCCATGCACATGAAATTTATGACAGTCTGCTTCCTGGAGAACCCAACTTGGGAAGGCATTAATTCCCTGGCACTTGTGGGCAGCCCCTCAGGCGGAGTCCCAGGCGTTTCCAGTAGGAGGCTATCGGCATATACTGAGGAAGCGTGCTGAGGGCAGGACTCATTCTGTCTGCTGTAGTGCTGGTAGCTTGGTAGTAATTTCTTTGTTTGGGTTGTTCAGGAAAGGTGAGATCAAATGAGAGCAAAGGGAACCAACAGATGTCATGAGAGTCTGGACAGCTAGGAGAGGGGACCACTGAGGCGTGAATTGGTGTCCACTATAAGGGTGGTGGCTTATAGCCCCCGGAGATTGGTGGGAGGGCGGGTGGGCAAGCAGATGGATACATGGGGGTAGAGAGAATGGGAATTAGAGGAAGAAATGGTGCTAGTTCAGAACAGTAAAAAGGAGACAATGGAGACAATAGAACCGGAAATACCTAAACTACACTTGAGGAAGTGAAAATGACAGCAGGAAGTAATAAAGTCATGGAGTCTGAAAATGAAGTCAATACTTCACCCCAACACCTGCCCCTCCTCCAGGGTTTCTCTCTGTGAATAGCACTGCCACCCCCTGACTGCTCAAGATGGACACCTGGGCTTTATTCTGAGCAGGGGATTGTAGAGGCCAAGGGCACAGGCTCTGGACTCGATTGTCTAGATTTGGATCCCAGCTTCCCTCTAAGCAGCATGACCTTGGATAAATTACGTAGTCCTGAACTTCAATTTCTTCACCTGAAGAATGGGGGTGATAAGATAACTACCTCACAGGGTTGTAATGAGGAGTCAATGAATTCATGTAAGTGAGGTCCTTAGAAAGAATAGTGTCTGGCACATAGTGGGCACTCCGTGTTAGCTGCTGTTATTGTTACTATTATTTCTCTCCCTCACTTGGGAAATCCTGCTAATTCTGTCTTCTAAGTGCCATGAGAATTGTCCAGTCCTCTTTGTCCCTGTGGTCACCACTCTAATTTAAGCCTCTATTGTTTTTCTTTCAGTTGAATCCCCACAGTGGTTTTCTGGCCGACCTCATTTTCTCTCTGCAATTTGTTTAAATGTGTATGATTATGACAGTCCCTTTGCTTGTGAAGTCTTCAATGGCTCCCACTATCCCTGGAATAAAGTCCAAACTTTTCCATGTCTCCCAAGGCCCTGCTGAACCTGGTGCGTTTCTGCTCTTTTGCACACACTGTTCCACTCTCCCGTCACACTGCATTCGGTTTCAGCTCCATCCTTTCTCCAGCCTCACACTTCTGCACACACTGCTCCTCCTTTGAAATATTTCTTGTGCCTTTCTTTCATGCTCCCTGCCTCTGTCTGCAGCCCACAGCAGGGCCCTGTTGCTTAGTACCTGGAATATCAAATAACCACTGAGTTTTAGAATCCAGAGGGTCCTATGAGCTTCTCTGTTCTGGCCCTCTTGTTTCATGAACGAAGAAATCAAGACCCAGAGGAGTTAACTGACGTGTTTCAGGCCACAGCATTAGCAACACTGCCGTGAGCAGGACTCCCACCCTTGATTTCTGGGGCATGATTCTTTCCACCCCCTTGCCTCAAGACTACTCTTGCAGATATCATTCTCTTCCATCTCCAGTGATTTCCCAGTCATCTTTCTTAAGCACCATTTCAAGGAGGTCACTCCTCTGCTCAAGAAGTCACCATGGCTCCCTACTGCTTCTCACATCAAGTCTTAGACTATGACTTGTTTCTGGGCTGCTCTGCGGTCTGCCTCTGTTCAGCCCCTCATTTCCTAACAGGCATTCATTTATAGGAGCCACACAAGGCACTTCTGCATCAGTGTTTTGTTTTATTGAATCTAAGATGCCTTCAATTGTAAAACAGATTGTTATTTTAATATACCACCCAAGAAAGAAAAAAAAAATGATGCCAGTTAAAGTACTCCCATTGACTAAAAGAAGGGTTCAATTACAGAGATGTTAAAATGTAAAATTACGTAAGTCTTAGAATCAATACAATATGATATTTTAAAAAAACTGTTGCTTGGCTCAAATTCCACTTACTCCTCAAAGCATTCCTTGACTAATCTTGGCCATATTTCCTGAATTCCTGCAGAACTTACTCCTTTCTCCATTTCATAACATTGCTAGTTTCTTTCCCTCGCCTTCCTCGTTGCACAGGTGTATGAGGCGTGCCTGCTGTGTGCCTGGCACTGGGCATGCAGCGATGAAGAAACATCTAGTTCCTGCCTTCATGGTCTTTTGTAAGGAAGTAAGAAAATACATAAGGAAGTAATCACAGACCACAAAACAGGACGGAAACGATGCCAAGAATAGAGAATAAAGGAAGGTGGTGGAGAGAAATCTACTTAGGTAGAATTTCTTCCACCTGAACTTCACCCTTCCTCCATATGTCTACCTTTTACTTCTTCAAAACCCAGTTCAAATGCCTCTTCTTCCCCCCAATACTTGACTCCTCTTCTTGCACTTTTCTGCTTCACAGCCTGAGGCGATCATCCCCTCCTCTGGCCTGTCTCCCAGCTTTTCCTTTGAGAGAGGCAACATGGCATGCTGTGGACCACGGGGACTCCTAGAATCAGCCTTCCTGGGTTCAAATCCCAGCTCTGTCACTATTGGCTGCATGATTTTAGGCAAGCTACAGTATCTCTCTGTGCCTCAGTTTCCCTATCTTTAAAGTCCCTACCTCATGATATTGCCATGCGATTAAATGGATTAAAAAATAGCAAGTGTTTAGAACTATGCTGATGACATACAAGCAGCATTATAAAATTATAGTTACCCTGATTATACTCGCTTTTATCCATGTTTATCTCTCCTTTTGGACTCTAAGCTAGGCATGGCTTAGAACAAGGGTTTGGGTGTCAGGATAGAGGGAAGGCAAATCCCGAATGAACAACCTCTCCAGGTGCCACGAGCAGCAATGCATTACTTACCCTTTCTGAACCCCAGTTTCTTTTAAATAACAGCAATAATCCCTATATTTTGGACTTGTTAAGGGGAGTCAAGAAGACCAATATGCAAAATGCCTGCTGCATAGCCAGCACTCACTGGAAATTGCCGTCGTCCTTAACTTAGGGCGGAATTCCCGTTTTATTACCCCTCGTTACCTCATACCACTCAGCAGAACTTGCCATCCATATTGTCATTTGACACGGTTAAATGTTTGATAACAGTTCATTGCATGAAAGAATGAATGAGCGAGCAAATGGCAGTGTCTGCCAGCGACTTGGACGTAGGGATTGGTAAAAAGTATCATATTCAATTCACGCTTCTGCTTCTTTATTTTCTGGGGACAAATGATGAAGTGTGTAGGTTTCCCTGGAGATGGAATCTGGTCCTTGAGCCTCTCCCCAAGCCCCTTTCAGGTTCCCCAGACCAGCATGTGCTCCAGTATGCTGATGTTCCTCCACAAACAGAGAGGTTCCAGGGCACGCTGTCTTCTCTTTCTATCCTGTTGCTGAAATCAAAAGGGTGTTGGCTAGGGGCATGGGAAACTGGAATTCATTTCTTATAATATTTGATTTGAAATTTCTACTGGAGAATGCAATCATCAAGATCCAGCAAAATATCTGCTTCCAGCTTTGTTTTTCAAGCTGGAACTTCCGCAGTTGAAAGCCACATGAATCCCAGGGAGCACTATATTCCCTGATTATGATCCTTATACATTTTCACTCTCAGAAAAGCAGTTAACTGCAGCCCTGACAATGCTCAAAATCCCTGTCAGCACATGCAACATTTGATTCACAGATTCTGTCAGCTCTTTTGTGTCACCTTTGTCATGCTACTTTGTAACTCCCCATTAAATCCGGCATCTGGCTTTCTTGCTTTTTGTTAAGTACTAATTTATTTTGGACAATTTTCAGGGCTAATCAACCAAAAGCCATATCCGTATGGCTCTGGGAAAACATTTCTCTTCTCACCTCGCCCACGGTATACCATTTAGAATAAAATGCTTCATTACACTGGATCTGTGATAGACACGTGTCACAAGATATTCCATCTTGCAACACTCCTGGGAGTATTGAGTAAAATCAAACTGAAGCTTAAATAAAAATGGGTCAGTTTTGAAAATAAGTAAAATTCAAATGTATGTCATACAGTTCCTTATAGGACAATGTTATTTTCTCCCTGTTGTCCTTCTCTTTGATAACAAAAATTATCAGATGATTTAGAACGTCATGGAAGAGTGGAACAAGAATATATTACACTAAATATTTGACTACTCCTGCTTCTTGTCCTCTCATTCTCCTCATCTCTCCTATGATTTAACCAACTCCCAAGTTCTCTTTCTCTCCTAAATGTCTCTGAAGTTGATCTATTTCTCTCCATTTTTGCAGGCTCCACCTCAGTCCAGGTCACCATCTTCTTACGGGGTTACTGTAATAGGACTCTTGTCAGTGTTTTTACCTTTAGGCTGCCTCATTCCATGACCCAACAGGGTGAAAGCTCTGCATATTAGACTGGCTGCTTTTATGGCCCCAATTCATCTCCTTTCCCTGTACCCATGTCTTTACCATGTGACTGCAATTCTCACTAATAAGAAGAATCTATTTTATGGGCTGGACTTGTGACTTGCATTGGACAGCATTGGACAGCATGGATCAACCTCAAAACATGCAAAGTGAAAGAAGCCAGCTGCAAAAGACCACAATTTCATTCATAGGAAATTTCCAGAAAAGGCAAATATTTGAGACAGAAAATCTATTAGCAGTTACCTGGGGTCGGAGGTGGGAATGGAGAGTGACTGTACAGAGGCAGGAGAAATAATTTGGGGGGATGGGAATGGTCTAAGATTGGATTGTGGTGATGGCTGCACCACTCTGCAAATTTGTATTGAATTGTATATCTAAAAGGGTGAATTTTAAGGTATGTTAGTTATACTCAGTAAAGCTGCCAAAAACAATAAGAAAAATGAAAATCAGTTAAATCATTTTATCAGCTTTTAGTAGGAGAATACAAGAAAGTAGGCTATGATTGTAATGACTGTACAAAACAAAACAAACCTCTCACCAGGAGAAAACATTTGTCCTTTCACCCTTTTGCCTTCTTCCTCCTTCCTTCCTTGAATGCAGGCTTCATGGCTGGAGGTGCGGCAGCCTTCTTGCACTCATGAGGGTGAGAACTACAGACCAAGGATGGTTGTGGTAGGCTGAGTGATGTACCCCCATTTAGTCACATTCTTAATCTTATGCCACGTACTTGTGGGTGTGACCTCAGTATAAATAGGCATTTTGAAGATGTTAATTTTAGTTAAGTTGTGGTGAATTGAACCAGGATGGGTATTCATCTGGATAAATGGAGTCCTTTATAAACAGAAGCAGTTCACACACAGTCAGACGAAGCTACGGGGAGGAACCATGAGTGGGAAGTCGCATGTCAACAACACCATGAAGAGTAAGAGGAGGCCATTGCTGTGTGATGTGTAGCAGGGATACAAGCCAAGGAGCTTCAAAGATCACCGGTCACCAGCATCAGAATGTCATAGTCTTTAGGGAGATGTTTGCCTCGCTAACATCTCTATTTTGAACTTCTCTAGCCTCAAAACTATGAGCCAATAAATACCTGTTGTTCAAGCCAACCCATTGTGTGCCATAGCAGCCTGGAAAACTAAGACAGTGGTGGAGCAGGAGGACAGAAGGGGCTTGGATCTTTGATGACATCTTCAAGTTACGCATCACCCCAAGAATTGCCTCCCTCCAGACTTCCTTTTTTTGTCCTTACTCATTTTATTTTATTATTTTATTTTTAAATATTTGTAAAGCACTTTATTTTTAAATATATATATATATATATATATATTATTTTTTTAAAGGTACTTAGATTTCATAAATGTTACATAAAAAATATAGGGATTTCCATATGCCCTGCTCGCCATACCACCCACATTTTCCTGCATAAACAACATCCTTCATTAGTGTGGTACATTCATTGCAATTGATAAATGCATTTTGGAGCATTGCCACTGAGCATGGATTATAGTTTACATTGTAGTTTATACTCTCTCCCACCCAATTCTGTAGTTTATCCTCCAGACTTCTTTATATGTGAGAATGAGAAAGTCTCTAAGTTAGTATTAGTTGGATTTCTGCCGATTGATTATAGAAGATAATATAACTGTTATACCTTCTTTCATTGCCTTTAAATATTTAAAGGCAATGGACTGGGTGTGTTTGTTATCTGGCCCCATTTGAGCACCGTTCACTCTTGGGGGGTCTGAAGCAGGTGGGAAGGTCACACCTAAAGGGAGTGCAGCGTATGGGACACATGAGCTAATTATATATAATATCATCCTATCTCACTGGGAGTCTGGTTCCCACTCTTGTTTTTTGTGTCTTGTTTTATTAGAACTATTGGAAAGACCCAACCTGGCAACTGGCATTGACAAGATTTTCTGTCTGCACTCCCAAATGGCCTATACCCTTTCTAATTAACCTCAGTGGTAAATCTAGATTGGTTTTGCTATACCTCTATTCAAACTTGGTCTTTTCTGTATCATCTCCGTCCTCAAACCTGCATTTTTGTTTATTCCCGAAAGCCCATGAGCCCCTCAATTTGTCCCTCCTCTTAGTCCCAGCATGCCATGCAGCTGGTGCAGCTGGGAAATCAACACCATCCCCCTGCTGAGGGATAATTACAGCAATTACAGCCTAGAGTAGCATTTCAAAGGAGCAGTATTTCCACATCATCATTAAAACTGGTTTAATTTGACGTGTGATTTGAGTGGTAAACATTTTCCCCAACATTGTGAATTTCAAAACATTCTACTATCAGTGCTACAGAAAGCTGAAAAAATGTATTGTGCATCACGATATAGCTCTGGTTTGCTATATAAAATGTTTTAGGATGGTTCAACGGTCTTTGGAATGAGATATGCAATTTGAGCAGAGCAGTAAGAAATCCTCCAATCCTTGTAAGAAGGCAGTGGGATAAAGACTTTGAAAGAAAAATAGGAGCACCAAAACTATACTAATTTCTCTCAAATGACTTAAAGACAAGCAAGCTTATAGAGAAGTCTTTGTTTCCAATAAAATTCAATCCACTAAAGGTTGAATTTTCTTGCATTATATGTAAAACTTTCATGGACTAACTCTCCGTTCAACTGACCTCTTAACTCCTCTCCATGTTCACAAACTTAATGAAAAAGTTACTTAGCTATTGGAATCAGAGTCACTGTACACGTTCATAGCCTCCAGATAATTATGGTCCCAAAGAGCTAATGAGTTTCTCCAAACATCAAATTTATGATCCATGATAATGGGAAAAAGAGACCTAAGTAAAATTTTTTTCGTATCGATTGTATACCAACCCGATCAACAGAAACCCTAGTAAAAGTAATTTCATTTAGGTGAAGAAGGGGATTTTCTTTTAAATAGCTTCATATGTTTCTATAACTCATTAGGGTGAGTGATAAGCTGGAATCCATTTTCTTTCCCATTACTTGTTGAGCATGTCAGCAGGGCATTAATAAGATATCAGAATTTCAGTGTTTGGAAAATTGGCCATATTATTTGATATTGTCTGAAAATGTAGCTATACATTTTTCTTGCTTTATTTGGTCTAATTTTTAAATTCGGGTTTTTAAAAATAAGAGCAGTAGTTTAGCAGGAATAGTTCCCCAGCTCCTTTCCTGAACACAGCTTGTATCAGTTAACTTTGGGCACAAACAACTACAAAATCTCAGCGGCACACATCAGTAAATATCTATGTAATTTATGATTCTGTGGATTTTCTGGGTCAGCTGACTGAGGCTGGTCTTGACCTTGTGAGTCAGCTCCACATGTATTGTCATCCTCGTGGGACCAGCAGACTAAATTGGACACATTCTTTTCGTGACAATGGCAGAAGTGCAAGATAATCTGAATGAAACACTCAAGGCCTCTTGAAGTCTGGGCTTGTTAACTTTCATTCAGGCACATCTGCCTTATTCTATTAGTGTGAGCAAGTTACTTGGTCAAACCCAACGTGAACGGGTTAGGAAAATGTCTTACATTTCTTTAATGTGAGAAACTTCAAGTTCCTGGAGGGAAGGGCAGGAATATAGAAGAGGTGAAAAATTGGGGCTAGCCATGCTGTCAACCATGCAGCTATTGCATCATTTATGTACAAAAGATGGAATAGGAACGTGGGTATACAGAGATGAAGAAACTGCAAAGCCTGGCTTTGAGCAAATAATTAGTCTAGCTGATTCCGTGACATATTCAGAAAACATCCATTTGGACCTAAAGACTCCATGCCTAGACTAGCATACTGTTATGGATTGAATTGTGTCCACCATAAAGTTATGTTAGTCTTAACCCCCAGTCTTGCAAATGTGATCCTATTTGAAAATAGGATCTTTGAAGATGTTATTAGTTAAGATGAGGCCAAACTGGGTTAGGGTAGAACTTAATTCAATATGACTTGTGTCCTTATATGGGGAGGAGGGACAGACAGAAGGGGGCATGTGATGAAGGCAGAGATTGTACGCCAAGGAACATATCATGGATTGCTGGCAAGCTACTGCCACAGCCCTATAGACTTACAGGAAATCTGGCCCAGGTGACAACTTTTTTTCAGACTTCTATTATCAGAGCTGTGAGGCAATACATTTCTGTTGTTTTGCCAACTAGTCTGTGGAACTTTTTTACAGCAGTCTTGAAAAACTAAGACACATACCATCATAGCATCTTCAAATTTTTACTCTACTTGGAATCCTTCACAGTCCCCATAAAATTCAGGGTAAAATCCAAGCTCTTTAAATTAGGCTCTTTTTGATCCTGCACCTACCTCTCTATCTAGTCCCAGATTTCCCCCATTTCTATTCTTAGAATATCAATTCCATAAGCTGTTAATAGGATTTCATATTGAATTTGGTAAATGCTAGTCAACAATGCTCAAGCTGGTTTCTCAGACCATTCAGTATGCAAAATATGAATATAATCTTCTAAGTTTCCAAAACATACTTAACCATTGAATCTTTTTGTCATGGAGCATTGCAGGAGACTCGTAATTCTGATGAATACCCTTTGTGGAGGACTCTTCTCAACTCAACTTTAGTGACTTCCCCTCTTAAATCCTCTACTCCAGCTTGTCAGTCTCTGAAATCCATCATGCTGTTACTGTTTTCCAAATGTTTCCACATTTTTCTCTCTCTGTCTACAATGTTCTTTTCCCCTCCATCATCTGGTTCATTTGAAGTTATTTAGCTATTGGAATCAGAGTCACTGCACACTTTCATAGCTAAAAAAAAAAAACTTCCTCGAAAAAGCTTACCCTGGTTTTCCCTCCTCTGTACTTTAACACTTATCCCTGTAGTGTGCTTATTATTTGATGCTGCTTGTTTTGTTTGTCCATTCTCCCTTTCCTCCCATATCCTTGTATTGTAATCTTGAAGAAAGCCCTGTGTTTAGCTCAAGTTTATATTCCCAGTGCAGATATAGTGCTATGTGTATACCAGCTGCTCAAGAAAACAATATTTTCTAAGTGTTAGAACGCAGGAATACTACCTGGTTGTTTTTTCACCTGCAGCAGAGAGTTAATGCTCATAAAATATTGCACATGCTCCCCTTACATTTCCCAGCCTCCCTTGCAGTTATAGTGAGGACATGTAACTGGTTCTGGCTAAAGGGCTATGGGCATCATTTATTGAGATTGAATAACCATAAGTATAAGCATCCTGGATCCCTATGTCATGCATGGAGAAGAACTTCCTGAGATCAAACATCGGATGAGTGAAAAATCAATGAAATGAAGCTTTGTTATGTTAAGTCAGATTTCAGAGTTTAGTCCATCTTGACGACTGTATTGAACCAGGGCTAGTGGAAGTTTGGCAAGGGCAGGAGTATGCAGCATACAGATTAAAAAAAAAACAACTATTCAAGAGACACAGGTGCCAACATGTCACTTTGGAATTGACTGAATTCTATCTTATTTTGGTCTCCAAGAAGCTCCTAGGTGCACATATCTCAGTAAGGAGGCCTTTGGGAAAATAGCTGTTAGGTTTTAAATAGAGATGACTAATTTGACTTATGAAGTATGTGGAAAGGGAGGTAGACTATAGGCAAATATACATGGTTTTGAGAAAAAGTAGCATTCAGTAAAGTGAATGACACAGATTTATTGCCTACACTGAGCAAATTCTGTGAATAATTGCTCAACTTGGCCCTGGTTTGGCTTAGGCAATATAAACTTGAATCTCTAAGAAATTCCTCTTGGATTGATCCAATTATAGCAAGGGTTCCAGGCCCAGATTCTAAGAAACAGGAAGCTTCCTTCTTCATTTATGGAAAAATTGGGCATTTAGGGCTTCATTTTATAAGGAAGACAACAATAGAAGTCCCAAAGATTTTGTTTTTCAGTCTGGACTCTTGGTTGCAAGTAGCAGAAGCTGACTCTGAACTGAAGAGGGATTTTTGGAAGGAGATGTATAGTCCATAGAATCCGTGGGAAGACCAGAAAACCGACTTCAAATTGAAGACTGCAGAAACAATTTGTAAGGGATACCATAACACTGTGTGCTGCTGCAAATCCAAATCTAGAAATGGTGATTGTTGCAGCGAGGACAAACGAAGGTACTCGCCCTGAGAGAAGGGATCCTATGAATCAACCTGTGATGAGATAGCTAGCTGGTTGCCCTGTCCCCACCCTGAGGAAAGGGTTTCTTATCAAGGCTTAGGGTTGGTGGCTGCTGCTGGCAATTTGAGCACTCACTGGTGACAGTGACCAGCTGTCTGTTTTGGGGAGATCCCTCTGGCCCTGTTTCCACAGACACTTTGTTCATTTGCTTCAGACAGAGGCTTACTGATGCCCACTGGTTGGATTGTCTGATTATTGAGTCCCCTCCACAGTGAGGATTCATATGGGGCATAAATATCCTCACCTCTTGGGTCTCTTCTGAGGGTCTACACACATACTTCTTCAAACCTACTTGTACCAGTCCTCCAATCTTTATCCAGCTAAACTATCAGGCAATCCCTGTGAATTGTCTTGAATCATATCTTGAACAGTCTCTATTTCCAGTAAAAGTGAACAATGATATGTACTGCTTGTGGTAGATTATTCTATTTCTCATAACTCTTCATATCTTTTCCTATAATTATCATATGACTAAAAATTCCTCCTCTCGAGACCATTGATTAGCCTTTGACATGCTTTGACGAGTGGAATGTGGCACGATATAACATCTGGCCTGTCCAGATAGAACAATGGGGGTCCATAATGAGCTTTGACTTTGTATCTTTTCCTTCTGCAATCAGAATAGCATGCCCTGGATAGGGGCTGCTCTTTCATCCTGGATACCAGATTGAGAAAACCTGTAAGGAAAGTTATAGCTGATCATGAGCCAACATAGATAGTGAGGAAGACATAAACCTTCATTGTAAGCCACTCGTGTTTTGGGGGGTGTTACTAGAGCTTGCTGAGAGGAGGCTGATTAATGCTCTGTTCAAGCTTCTACCCCTGGGGAGAACTTCCTCTCTTTACTCTCTTTTTTGGCCAGCTGAAAGTATGGTTATAAGGTCGGTGCCAGCACTGTTGTGTAGAACTCTATGTAAATCAAGCTCATGTTTTTCCTTCCTCAGGTCACTGGTGACAGGAAACTACCCAGGTGGCCAAAACTGAGGGTTGGAGGAGAAGTGGAAGGAAACAAAAGTGACTACTCAGGGACTGTAAACCACTTGGTCATGCAAATTACTTGTACTTTTAAGATCTGTTCCAGATTATCTATCTATCTATCTATCTATCTATCTATCTATCTATCTATCTATCTATCTATCTATCTAATCTATCACCTATCATCTCCTTCTCTTTCTTCTCTCTCTCTCACACACCTACACACACACTCACAAACACTCTCTCTCATCTATCATTTGATATACACACATGAATGTATATGTAAATCATTTGATTAATGCTTTGTTGGACAAGCCTGAGTTTATGGTGGTGCCACTGATTTGATAGCTCTTAATACATGATGTTCATGGGCAAGTTGCATGATCAACTGGTGTCCCATGGTGAGGTATTGAGTTTTCATTGGGCCCAATAATAAACCAAGAGATGTTTTGTGGAAGGACATTAGCTAGAAAAGGCATGATTGTCCTGCAAATCTAGAGGCTGCCCTTCAAATTTTACCAAAGTCTTTGTAGAGTAGCATCATCATCTGCCATAGGTGTACAAAGCCCCATCAGATCTGTTTTATAATAAGTGTCAAATATCTGGGCTGCTTGTACTGCAGCCTGGACCAGCTGGAGAATTTCCTTTTGTCCTTGGCCTTCCTTAAGTGGATAGTCATTTGAATCAACAAGAAATGGGTTGGAGCAGTACACCAAAATGTAGTCTATGTTACCTCTAAAATCCAAAAGACACTCCCAACATTGCAACTCTCTCTTAATGGGAAGAGGCTCAAGGTGCAGCAAGTTTCCATCACTTGGAGGGGATAGTTCAATATGTTCCAGACAACTAGATCTCAAAAACTTCACTGGAGGGGCAGGCTCCTGTTTTTTCATGAAATTTAATATCCACAATTTAGCATGCATATTTCTGTCTGAAAAAGTCTAGGGAATGCATTACTTCCTACCCTCCAGGGCCCAATAGAGTGGACCAGAGGTTTGGCATGCTTTGTCTGTTAATTCAGTGGAATTTTTGGCAGATGTCTTGCTACTACCAAATGGTCTTAAGAGTTATGAAAATATTCTTTAGGAGATATAGGCCTCATTTTTAATTTTCTTTAGGTCATGTGTGATTACTAATAGGCATGAAATCAGCAAACTGACAAGGAAACATCTAGTGTGGCAGCTCCACTAAGTAAGAAGTCAAGAAGAAGAGAGAGGTACATCATTGCAGCTGTGACAAATTTGGTAACCCTTCTAAATAAGTAGCCTCATGTGTGTTTGCCTAAAGGGTGCCCTGTCCACACTCAGTGTCCAAGTAGCCTATTTAATCTGTGGTAATGATCTTGACTTGTTTGGGGGTCTTGAAACCTTTATGAATCTAATTAAACTTACAAACCCTCTACTCAGAAACATGACAAACATAAAACTCTTAATATCAATATAAGGGTTTCACTAACTTGCTGAAGTTAATTAATACAGGTCTGAGGATGCAAATTAGACCGCTTGCTCCAGGAGGCTTGACAGGTGTACGTATTTGAGTGGGAAAGGCTGTGAGTGACTTTATAAAGTTTAGCTTAGGCGACTGGAAAGCATTCACCCTATTGACAATTAGGGCAGCTAATCCTCTCAATGTCATTTCTTTTTATCATTGTCAATATTTTGCTCATGGGTACTTCTTCCCTTTTCTGGATTTGATTATTGTAATTATTCATCATGTGCACAGTCTTCAGGAACTAAACACCTTAGGTAGACTCTTTAAATTGAGGCAGACACTTTTAATTTAAAACCTGATAGGTAGAACAACTTTAGAAACATTGTAGAAAACTGTTTATTTCCCTCCTGGCTGGCTGGCATTGAGGACAGCAAAGTCCCTGTGATCTCTGGCAGTCATGTGGGGTGGGATGAGACCAACGTGACCCACAAAATATATATTTTTTTTTTCTATTTTTTTTTTATTATGGGTAAAAATCAAAATTCTCACCATACATACAAACATTTGCAAAATGATATATAAATATATATGCATATATGTGTATTTGCTTACAAAAATGTTATTTATATATATATATATACATATATTTTAAGAGGTGCTTAGATTACCTAAAATATTACACAGAACCCACTGGGATTCCCATGTTGCCCACCTCCCACACCTCCCACCACATCCAACACAAACATCTCCCACAGTGTGGCCCACCAACCTCAATGAACTTTGAGCAAACTTAGCACTATTGAATATTGGATTGGAATTTACCCGAAAGGGACATAGTGAATGATTTTCCCTTTCCTTTACCAGCACTCGCATGCAAAATACTTGGGAAATGGCAATATCTTAACATTTCATTTATTAGTGGGGATAGATTGGCAATTCAAAGTAATTTAATTTCAGTAAATATTTATGAAGTTACTCTAGGGCTTTTGGCTCAAGTACGACAAACAGAAACTTGAAGAAAAGCAAATTTGATTTTTAAAAAGTACAAGAAATTATGGTCAACATAAATAGCAAGCATATACTTGAGCAATTAGTGGGAGGAGGGGAGGAGTAAGAACAGAAAACTCACCTGACCTTATCATTAGGATCACTGCTCTTTGAGTGGCACAGTGATAATTCCATTGTAACCTCAGGGAAGGAAACTTTATCATAGTTTGCTTTGCTGCCTACCTATGCTGTAAACAATAGAGTAATAAAAATGGAAATACTGCCTGTTTTTTAAATTAAAAAAAAATTTTTTTTTTGAGGTACGGGGTCAGGGATTGAACTCTGGACCTTGGACCTCATGTGGGAAGCCAGTGCTCAACCACTGAGCCACATCAGCTTCCCTATTGGTTTTAACATTTACAGTTAACTAATAGACTAAGTGCCAAAGATATAAATTCTCCAGAGCAAAATGTAAATATTATCAACCTTGATAATGGAAAAGTAAAAGTACTCCTGGTTGAAGTTAATAAAGGGAAAGACGGAGGAAATACAGTGGCAAGGAAGTGTTGCTGAGATCTTCATCTTACAAAGGTGGGGAGTCAAGAGACTGCATATCTTTTGGTGTAAAAAGAACTATACTGTATTAATGATCTAAATTTAAAAGATAATCAATAGATAAAATAAAATAATGACAGAAATATTAACACTTTTTGAGGTTTGGAGTAAAAAAGTAAAATAAATCTTCATCTACTATAGCAGTAAGGAAATAAATAATGTCTATATTTAATTAATGAAGAATTAGTGGTATAAAGAGATAATTTTTGGGTTTAAATTTTAAAACCCAAAGCACAAATTGTTAAAAGTGGTTCAATATGAGGAGTGGGAACATCAGAGTAGTTGCTTGTTATATGTTCCATCATTAGTCTTTAATATATAACTAATAGTTGAACCCTGTGAATGTTTTAATTTGGTGAAAATTAAAATATATTTAAAAATGACCCAGGCAGGTAGAGAGAGTGATGAATAAGCCAGATGTCCTGCTGGACGTAGTCATTTTCTGTGTGACTCTGATAGCAAAGCATGATAAACTATCATGGTCTATATATGGTAGAGAGAGGTGATCATTATCGATCCATATGTAGCCTTTTATTCTTTCCAATTTTTTCCGGATAGACTTTTAATTGTCACAGGACAAGAAATTGTGTGTAACCAGGTACATATTTAGGCAGATATCAGATTCACTGAAAATGCTACTTAAAACTCATGGGAGGAAATGACATCAGTAGGAATGAAGAATTAAGGAAATTTCAAAAACCTCTCCTTCATAAAAACAGCAAGAACACTGGCAAAAATTGTTTAAAGCAACTTTTAAAAAATGCTGGAATTTAACCAGAGTTATTTCAATAATATGGGGAGTGTTTATTTGGGAAAAAGTCTAAATCTTGGTAAGAACAGCAAGATTTTAGGCATTTTAACTTGCCCTATTCCTATACTCCTTTTCCCAACCCTTTTTAACTTGCCCTATTCCTATACTCCTTTTCCCAACCCTGGGATAATCTTGAAAACCAACAGTCTCACACTCAGTAGTGAAATCTAGCAGCATCCCAGCAGCCTCTGAAGGGGGTAAGATGGGGTTGAAGGGCCTCCAAAGTCCAGTTCCCATGTAACTGTCATTATTTGACCAGCCAGGCAGTTCTTGGAAAATCCCATTCACAAGGCTTATCTTTATTTGACCTGCCCCATACCTGCCCCATGCAAACAGCCTTTCCTATGAAGGCATTTGTACAAAACAATCAGCGGTAATTGTTAAACATCTCAGCTGCCTGAGATGGTGATGACAGTTGGGGCAAATAACAAGCTGACCGAAAAACTTTAAAGGAAAAGCTAGGGGAAAAGATGTGGATAGGGGGCTTTGAAGGACTCCAGCCTATCTCTACGGATATAGAAAGCCACACTCATATGTAGGGTTAGGCACATGCCCGGGCCGTGCATATGCCTGGGAAAGACCTGAGAAGCCTGTAAGTCTCAGTTTCAGCTGACCCTGAAGCTCTGTGCCAGTAGGAAGTAAAGACTAAGACAGAGTTTTACAGTGAGTGGCTGAGTGCCCAGCACACATACAAGCAAAACTGAGAGATTTATTGGTTCCAGGCATTTAAGAAATCTCTGGCCAATAATGAGAAGATAATTAAGCAAATCAAACAGAGAGCTCCACCCACATCAGAGAATACAGACAGAATAAGACTAATTTGCAACATTAGTTAAGGAACATCATTAAATAAACCAATAGCAGCAACGATAACAATAAACAAATCCTGGGGAGGGGGGATCTGATTCCCAGAGTTGCCACATTATATTCTTTAAAATGTCCAATTTTTGACAAAAAAACTACAAAACATGCAAAGAAGCAAAAAATTAGGATCTATACATGGGAAAGTCAATAGAAGAAACTGTCCTTGAGGAATCTCAGGCATTGAACGTATTAGCAAAGGCTTTGAGTCAGCTATTTTAAATATAATCAAAGAATATATTTAGGAATGAAATTTAGGACAGGAAACTATGTCTGAGGAACTAAAGGGAAGTGAGAATGATGTCTCATAAACTAGAAAATATCAATAGCTAGAACTTATGTACAATCAAATTCTGGAGTTGAAAATTATAATAACTAAAATGAAAATGTCAAATAGAAGATTCAAGCTGGTAGAATAAAGAATAAAGAAATTTGAAAATAGGTTAATTGAGATTGTCCCATCTGAGTAAAAGAAAGAATAAAGATTGAATAAAAATGGACAAAATCTTACAGACCGGTGGGACATCATAAAGTATATTAACATCTTCATACTGGGGATTCCAGAAGGAGACAAGAAAGAGAAAGGAACAGAAAGAATATTTGAAGATATAATGATTCTAGCTAGGGGAATAATTAAGCAAGAAAAAGAAACAAAAGCCATTCAACTTGGAAAGGAAGAAACAAAACTATATATTTTCATATATGGCATGATCTTATATGTAGATATTATATTGCCTAATATGTAATGAAAAACATTTAGTATACACATTCAAGAAGGTCTACAAGCTCCAAGTTGGATACTTTCAAAGATATTCACTCCTAGACACATCATATTCAAACTGTCATGAGATAAAAAGAAAGAAAGAATCTTGAAGGCAGGAAGAGAAAAATGGCTCTAACAGCTGATTTTTCATCAGAAACTGTGAAGGGCAGAAGGCAGTGGGATAATATATTCAATGTGTTGAAAGACAAAGAATCTCAACCAAGAATTCTATGTCCAGCACTACTATTCTTAAAAAATGAAGGAGATATGAAGATATTCCTAGATAAACACTAATTGAGAGAATTTGTTGCCAGCAACCATGCCCTATGAGAAAAGCTAAAGGGAGTTCTTTAGACTGAAATGAAAGAATACTAGATAGTAACTCGAATCCACATGAAGAAATAAAGAGCACCAGTAAAGGTAACTACATAGTTAAATTTAAAGGGCAGAATAATGTATATTTTATTTGTAATTCTTTTTGCCCCTTCTATCTGATTTAAAAGACAACTGCATAAGGCAATAATAATCGTCTGTGTTAATGATCATATAATGTGTTAAAAGTAATTGGATAACTATAATAACAAAGGAGGGGGAAGGAAATGGAGCTATTGAGGAAAAAAGTTTTTGTAAACTATTATAATTAAGTTGTTATTAATTCAAACTAGATTGTTATAAGTTAAGATATTAATTACAATTGCTAGATTGCAACCAGTAAGAAAATAACAAAACAACAAAAATATAGTAAAAAAAATGGCAAGTAAATTAAAATGGTACACCTGAAAATATCTATCACAATAGAAATCGGTATTGGAAGAACAGACAGCCAAAAATGATACAAGACATTAAAAAAAAAAAAAAAAAAAAAAAAAAAAAAAAGACAAACATAAATCCTACCTGGTCAGTAATTACATTAAATGTAAATGTAAAATAACCAATCAAAGGAAAGAGTTTGGCAGAATGGATTAAAAAAAAACCCAACATGATCCAACTATATGTTGTCATTGACAGACACACTTTGGATCCAAAGACACAACCAGATTGAACATAAAAGGGTGGGAAAAGGTACCCCATACAAACAGTACTCAAAGGAAAGCTTGAGTGGCTATACTTAACAGACAAAATGGACTTTATCATAAAAATTGCTACTAGAGACAAAGAAGGGCATTTTAAAAAGATAAAAGGATTACCCCATTGAGAAGATATAAAAATTATATATAACTAAAAACAGAGTCTCAATATACATAAAGCTAAATCTGACAGAATTGTAGGAAGAAATAAACAATTCCATAAAAACAGCTAATTATAGATCAGGAATAAATTTAACAAAATAAGTGGAAGATATGTATACTGAAAACTACACATCATTGTAAAAAATTAAAGAAGATCTAAATAAAAGGAAAGGCATCCTGTGTTCATGGATTGGAAGACTTAATACTGTTAAGATTGAAATGCTCTTTAAATTGATCTACAGACTCAATGACATCCCTTTCAAAATCCAAGCCGCCTTTTTTCCCCCCAGATACTGACAAGCTGATTTAAAAATTCATATGGAAATGCAAGGAACCCAGAATAGCCAAAACACTCCTTGAAAAAGAACAAAGTTGAAAGATTCATACATCCTGATTTCAAAATTTATTATAACTCTATAATAATCAAGACTGTGTGGTAACTGGCATAAGGACAGGCATATAAGTTCAACTGAATAAAATTGAGAATCCAGAAATAAACCCTTATATTTATGGTCAATTGGTTTTTGACCATTGTGTGGAGATAATTCAATGGGGGTAAACAATAGTCTTTTCAATAAATAGTGCTATGACAACTGAATATACACATGCAAATTAATGAAGTTGGACCTCTATCTAACATAAAGATTAACTCAAAATTCTTAGATCAAAATCACAGGCAACAAAAGGGAAAAAAAAATCTAAATTGGACTTCATTACAATTAAAAACTTTTGTGCTTCAAAGGACACATCAGGAAAGAGAAAAGCTAAGGATGCAAGCCGATATGTGTATGTTGACTGTAGAAGAATGAGAGGAACCTGAATCTCTGATGACATTACCTCTGAAATTCTTGTTAATATAACATAAACCATAAATGCCCATTTGTTTTAAATCACTGCTTTAAAATAAAAGAATGTGAAATTACAAATGCCAAGAATGGGAGAAAATATTTGCAAATCATTTATCTACAAGGGGCTAGTATCCAGAATATAGAAAGATCTCTATGACTCAACAAATAACCCACAAATAACCCAATTAAAAATTGGACACAAGATTTCCTTGAACATTTTCCCAAATAAGATGTACAAATGGCCTATAAGCACATGAAAATAAATAATACATAAAATGCATAAATGATGCTCAACATCATTTGTCATTAGGGAAATGCAAATCAAAACCCTAAGAAGATAATTGCTCTTCACACTCACTAGGATGACTATCATTTAAAAGATGGACAATAGTAAATGTTGGCAAGGATGTGGAGACAACATATCCTGGCATAGATTGATTAGAATTTCTATGTTTTTCTGTATTAAGTATTATAAAGGGGACCATTCCCTTTGGGCTCTTAGGTAATTCGGGTTGGTGATGGAGACCACAAGAGGGGAATCTACACATCCAGATAATAAGGCGGGTGAGGGTTATTTGTTCAGTGATTATGTGAACAAGTGAATAATGTCCTAATTGCACCCCGAGTTGGTGAATCAGGTCATAGAGATTGCAGGGAGTTGGAAGATCAAGAGATGAAGGGATATTAATAAATCCTTTGCTCAAAAAATTTTAGCCTACTGAATGGTACATGGAAGCTGGTAATAAATGGCATAATAGAGTGCTTTTTAGAGAATTCAGGTTTCTTGTCGTGATGATTTATTCAAACCAGTTATGGTGGTGATGTAGGATCCAGGGAGGGGGTCATTTTTGGTGTAACTTCCACGTTCCCTGGCTCGTCAGAGAACCAGATATCAGATATGCCATTTGAGTTCACCTGTATCCTGCGTGGAACCGCTTTAGCTGGTCAAGGCCTGAGGAAGCAGGTGGTGCTAATATTTTTGGAAACACAATTTTTTTTTTCCAGCATTTGTCCCTCTTTATGACAAACTACAGATACTTCAAAATCAGAGGCCTCTTACACAGCCCTGAAGGCTCAGCCCCTTCTCTTCTCCCTGCTGAAAAGTGCCGGAGCTGAGAGGGTACCCGCTTTTGTGGTGCCAGCTGCAATTACAGCAAAACTCCTCAAGCACAGAGGGAGAAGCTTGACCTTGTTCAAAGACCTCCGATTTCGTGGTGAAAAACAATGCCGCAATTTTATCTTTTCTAAAGGCCTGTGATAAGTAAGGTCTTTTGTTCTGTTGTTTCTAGAGGTTTCCTGGGAAGGGAATTTATGGCGAGTGGGATTGTAGGACACTTTAAGGACACAGTGATTTCACATAGGCATGGGAGTGGGTGGTGCAGCTTTCGCACTTAGCTCTTCAAGCGCTTATGATTTTTTTTTTTTTTTTTTGGGTCCATTTTTGGTACCGATTTACCCTGGCTCTTTTCCAACTCCAGAAGGAATATGGATCTATGTGCAAAGTTTTCACATAATTAAACATTGGGGAAGCTTCAACCAGATTGATTAAAGTACATAGATGGGCATGCTTGCTTCTCGAACCATCACTCACCCGCGTTTAATATTTGTAACCTTTATGGAAACACTGTGCTGCATGTTTCTTTGTGTAAAGCCGCCGTTACTGAATGCTTCAAGGTCATGTACTGTAGTAAGAAATGGCACCAGGGATATGCCCTGCATTAGGAGTGATGCTCTCAGCCTATAATGAAATATGTCAGTTTAAAATAGCTCTAGCTAAGGGCTGCCCAAAGGACCTATGTAAAAAGGAAAAGAAAAGTCAACCATCCTGGGGAACTGAACTGCTCAGCTCAAAGGAATAGTAAGGGCAATTTCCCCACCCCTTTCTCTGTTATTCCATCAATCTTCACCACCGTATTTATTTTTAGAATCCTAGTCTATAAATTGATGCCTTGCTGATGATGCCTTTTGCCCACTTCATGTCATTCATTTTGAAGTCAAACAGTAGATTTTTGTGCAGGAGAGTAGCCAGCATGCTTATTATGTGTGTTTTTGTAGTTTGTCCTTCAGGTGGCCAAAAATCATTCATTTAAACCAGGAAAATCCAACTTCAAAATATATTCCTGCAAGCTGAGGCATTTCTCAAAGGCTTCCTTGGCTTCTACCTACTAGGATCCTTATGCGTGCGGGGAGCTGTCAGATATCAACTGGAGTCTTCTGCCCCCTTCAGATCTAGCAAAGATCGATTCAAACTCTAAATATCTTATCCTATGGCAGTCCCAAAGATTCCTGAAAACTTCCAGAGTCTTTCTTATAAAAATCCTGGCTTTGAAAGCCACCAAACTTCTTTTTTTTTTTTTTTTTTTTTTAGATTTCTTTTATTTATTTATACCCCCGTCCTTGTTGTTTTGTGCTCACTGTCTGCTCTCTGTGTCCATTTGCTATGTGCTCTCTGTGTCTGCTAGTCACCCCTTCTCGTCTTCTCTTTAGGAGGCACTGGGAACCCATCTCTGATGTGGGAGAGAGGTGCTCAATTGTTTTAGCCACCTCAGCTCCCTGGTTTATTGTGTCTCTCATTGTCTCTCCTCTTTGTCTCTTTTTTGTCACATCAGCTCTCCCCGTTGGACAGCTCTCCGCTCAGGCCAGCTCGCCTTCACCAGGAGGCCCTGGGAAACGAACCGGGGACCTCCCATATGGTAGACAGGAGCCCAATTGCTTGAGCCACATCTCCTTCTCCCAATCCTCCCTTTGTGAACAAGTGTATGGTCTCACAAGCGCTATGTCTATTCTCTACCATGTTGACAGAGACACTAATCTCTGTACCTTCCTTTATTTTCATAAAAGCTCCTGGTCATTAAATGACAGGTCAATATAACTGAAGATGGGCGAGTGGGGATGGTCTTAGGGATTCAGAATTGAGATTTGCTTTTCAGCAACGCAAACAACTTCAAGTTGAACATTACATGATCTTTTCTCTCCTTCTGCTCCTCTTCTTTAATTCCTTTCCTTTCCTTTCCTCCTTCTCTGTCCCAGTCATGCAGGAGCAAAACCAGTTTTTTGTCTCATACATAGCAGCAGTTCAACCACTCTCTACCCTGCAAATATCCATGCCCTTAGGTTTCACTTGCTTTTCCCAGTGGCATATTGCAAACAAAGATACTTTCCACCTTTAAAAAAAATTATCCACTTCTGTTTTCAGATACCACCTAAACGACCCTATTTTTTGTGGTCCACTGTAATGTAAAGCACTCTGTGTAATGCCTGGGTAGCTTTGGTAAACATCAGATTCCATTGGGGAGCTTGTCAAGTATGCAGATGCCCAGGCCCTGGTTGGAGATTCAGAAGGTCTAGGGAGAGCCCACGACTCAGCATCATTTCTGAGTAGGATGTGCAATGTAATTCTTTTTCAGACCAAGTGCCAAGGAATCCATTATGGTGGCTTCCTGGTCACTGTGTTTATTCTCAAGAATAGGAAAAGCATCTGAAAACCAATCCTTTGATCAATCAACTTACTGGATTTTCTTTCTGGGAAGCACATTCAGTCTAAAAAGTGACCTCAGACTTTCCCCCACAACCAGGTAAAGGGATTCCTAAGTATTAGGAAGAAAGTGGGAAAAATATAAATTATTTAATTTCTTAAGTGGCACTTTGAAGTCACACCACACCTACTTTCTTGACCCTGAGGATAAATCCGATATAAATAGTTATTAGGTGCTTGGGCAAAGACTTGCTGGCAGAGACAAAATCCCAGGTCTGTAACCTCTGGGGAGGCACCTAGGCCTTAGTTCAAGGAAATATTAAACAGAGGGGACCATTATTCATTGGTGAACAGTTTTTTTCAGGACCCAGAGCTCAACTTGCTCTAATATAGGTTTAGCTATGACTAATAATTACCCAGTCCCACCCCCTTATACCGTAGAATGTGTTTGGTATCTCTAATAAAAAGTTTATAAAAGGGAATACTGCATGGAGTTGAACTAAGGTTTTTGTGGGGTCAGTTAGCCTATGAAATAAAGCACGCACTTGTTGAGCCTTCTGTTTTGCAGACTCTGCTAAATATTTTTACATACATGGTTTCATGGAATCCTTCAACAATCCTGTGAAATATATGGTTATTCCCATTTTTCTGAAAAACGAGAAAATCAATATTGAAAGAATTCAAAGTTTCAGGGCTGCTAATTGGCAAAGCTGGTATTTCAAACTGTCTGCTTCAAAAGTCAATGTTTTTTTCTACTCTACTATATGTCCTCTATAGAAGATATTCTTTTATTTTCATCAGCACCCATTTACTCATTTGCTGTACTTCTGGTTACAGCCCTGATTTTCTTTTAGTGATCCACTGCCTCCATTCTTATACTTCCTCCCAGACACATCCCCAGTACATGGGGTTTCAGTGGAACTGACTCTACTCCCAGTTCCAAGGGAAGCAACTGATCCTGCTTTTGTATTATGTTATCCTATGGAAAGCGGTTCATAGATGACTTAGTTTCCCATGCTTTTTCCTACTGGATTTGAACCTCGGAGGTTGTGAGGTTGGGGCTGTTGCAGCCTTTTTATCACCATATGGAGATATTGAACCATGAGGCAGGGAGAAGCTGCATCCTAATGACCTGACCTGATCCCTGAAACAGTTATATATAATGCTAAATCTTCCCCTGGGAGTTACTTGTATGAGACATCAAATTTATTTATTTTTGAAGCTTAAGCTAGTTTGAGTTGGATTTTATGTCATTTGCAACAGAATCTGTTCCAATATTCTTTCCTAGTTAATGAACAATCTTGTGGGAATATATTCCTGATAAAACTGTAATGTATATAAATATACACTTTCAGTTGTTCTTTCTAAGGCTTCCTTTTTTTGTTATCTTGTTCCTATTATGTCTTCTTAGAGTTGGGCATTCTCAAAACTCTTGTTCTTCTCACTATTCTGTGCACATTTTTTGAAGCCACCACATCCACTTCCTTGAACTCAATGGTTTCCATCTCTCTTTAACCCTGCCTTACTCCTTAAGACCAGACCTCCATTTCCATATAGATTTTTTTTTTGGCATCCCAGATGAAATATGTCCAAAGTCAAATATGATGACTTTCTCTTGAAAATTAGTCTTCTCTTACTTTCATGATCTCTATTGGTAGAACTATTATTTGTCCAATAGGTCACCCAGTCTAGAAAGTTTACAGCCATCCTTGACTTCTTCCTCCCTTGCCATGTCTGGCTTCTTTCACTCCGCATAAGGATTTTGAGATTCATCCATGTCGTTGCATGTATCAGTGGCTCCTTCCTTTTTATTGCTCAGTAGTGATCCATAGTTTGTTCAGTCATTTTCCACTTGTGGGGCACTTGGATCATTTCCAGTTTATGGCATGTAAAAATAGGCTGCTATGAACATTGTGTACAAACTATTTTGTAGCTGTATGATTTCATTTATCCTGAGAAAATACTCAGAAGTGGAGTTGCTGGGTCATAGGGTATGTGTGTGTTTAATTTTATAAGAAAATGCCAGATGTTTCCAAACTGTCCGTTCCATTGACACACTCACCAATGATATCTGAGTGTTTCCATTGCTCTACCTCCTCATCAATGTTTGGTCTCTAGTGTTTTAAATTTAGCCATTCTGGTGAGTGTGACTTCAATTTGCATTCCCCTTATGTCGACTGATATAGAATGCTTTTTCATGTGCTTATAAGCCATTCACATATTTTCTTTTAGGAAGTGTCCAAATCTTTTGCCTATTAAAAAAATTGGGTTTTTAATAATTTTATTATTGAGTTGTGGAAGGTTTTTACATATTCAGGACACATGCCCTTTGTCAATATGTTTTCCAGACTTTTTCTCCCAATCTGTGACTTGTATGTTCTTTTTTCATAAAGGTTGTTTTCAGGAGTGGAGATTTTACCTTTTTTTTTTTTAAGATTTATTTTATTTATTTATTCATCCCATACCCCATTGTTTGAGCTCGCTATCTGCTCTCTGTGTCCATTCACTTTGTGCTCTCTGTGTCTGCTTGTCTTCTCTCTAGGAGGCACTGGGAACTGACCCTGGGACCTCCTGTGTGGGAGAGAGGTGTTCAATCATTTGAGCCACCTCAGCTCTCTGCTTTGTTGTGCCTCTCATTGTCTTTCCTCTTTGTGTCTCCTTGTTGTGTCATCTTGTTGCGTCAGCTCGCCGTGCCTGACCATCGCGCCAGCTTGTTGTCTCACTTGTCTTCTCCAGGAGGCACAGGGAACTGAACTGGGACCTCCTATGTGGTAGACAGGAGCTCAATCACTAGAGCCACATCCACTTCCCAAGATTTTACTTCTAATGAAGCCAACTTATCATTTGTTTTTCTTTTAACATTATGGCTTTCCTGTCCTATCTAAGAAAAATTTCCTTCCCACTAGTAGCTCTTCTCCTATGTAATCTTCTAGAATTTTTGTAGTCAGCTTTTATGTGCAGGTTTATGAGCCATTTGGAGTTAATTTTTAGAATAGTATGATGTCAGGGTCATGGTTCATTTTCTTCATATGAGTGTCTAGGTGTTCTAGCATATTGTTGAAAAGATTTTCCTCTCCCCATCAGATTAATTAGGTGCTTACATTTTAAAACACAGATCTGATAGTATCACTTTTTTGCTCAAAAACCTTTGAAGGATCTACCATTGTTTCCAAGATAAAAGTATAATTTCCTGCTCCCAGGTTTATCTATAGTTTTAACATCCCCTACACAATTTGCTTCCTATGTCACACTTTGCTTTCCTTGATTCTAAAATGCATTTTCTAATTTTACTTTACTCAAAACGAGGTGCTTTTCAAAACTGATCAGTACATTTGATGTGTTTCTTTCTGCAACACTTCTCAGCTCTGACTATGGTGATGGTGCATCTTATGTCAAAGACGGGAGTGGAAGAAATGTGCTCAGCATTCCTGGGATATGGCAAGCACAGTCACACACCTGTGAGCTTTTGTTCAAACCATCCCATCAACCTGTGATGGATTTGCTCACATCTTCTCATTCTTCAAGGTCCATATTCTTTCTGAAGAGACTATTTATTCTTTCATATTGAATTAATCTCCTCTTCCCGTATATTTCCATATAGAATCCAATTTTGTCTTATTATAATACTTAGCAATTTTCCTTGCAAATGTTGTGACATGTCTTACTCATCTCATTATCTTCCCTGGTGCCTGCACAGCATAGGTTGTTTCTTAATTACGCCTGCCAATGCTTCCCTTTTGCTGGAATGTCTGATGGGTAGGCTTAATATTAATATTAATATATTGACCTATTTATTAATGAATTGGGTATGTGAGGCCATTTAATCAAATGACAGTCTGAATGTCTAATTATCTCTAGACCCAGAGGATAAATTACCCGTGAAAGGAACTAGGGGGTCATCCTCGACTCCTCTTCTCCCCCAGCACCATTTCCAATCAGACTGTAGTTCTAATTATTAAATGTCTTTTAAATCTGTCCATTTCTCTTCATTTCACACCACCTGTTCTGGCTATTATAATATTGCCTTAGATTATTGTAACAGGTACTTCTTGTTTTCATGCTTCAATCCCTTTTCCCACATTACCAGGTTGATCTTTCTAAAACGCACATCTGACCCTGACACTGTCATGCTTAAAGTCACTTAGTGTGCCTGGATCCCAAAGGTGATTTTCATAGTTGCTTTCCAGCTACGGAGACTCCATAAAAGATTCACTATTTCCATCTTTCTTGCTTCATTCTGGGGTTGGGGTAGATTGAGTCTCTATTTTGGTGACAGAGAGATTAAGTGATGGAGAGAGAGAGAGCAAAAGACAGAGAGACAGGGGAGAGGAAGAGCAAGGGAGGAGAGAATGTCATTAACACTGAATGTTTCTGCCCTGCAGAATCTGGATCGGGCAAGGCAATTAGTATGCAGATCAGCTACTCGGGGTCCTGCATGCATTAGCAATTGAACACCAGCTTTCCAAGCCCTTCTCTGCTTCTTCATGAATCCACACAATTTCAGGCTGCTCTGACACTGCCCCGGTTCAGAATCCATTAACTGGAGATTTAGTCCATGAACAGAAATGATTGTGCATGCTCATGATTAATGAGAAAGCTCTTTCAAAATCACAAGGCGCCATCCTGGCTAACTACTGTTAATTATTTTTATCCATCATGATACTGAGAAACAGTTTCATTATACCAGAAATAATTGTTCATATTGGGTAGAAGGTGTACTGTGCAGCATTTTAAAAAACAAATATTTTCTGATGTCTTTGCTTTATAAAGATGATAATATTAAGAGCCAGCAGTCATGCTTATATTAAGTACCTTACATTGCTGCAAGGTTTTTATATATCTTAAATTATTTACTTCTCATTACAACCCCAAGAGGCATATACAATTTTTATCTTCTACTTTTTTAGGTGAGAAAACTGAGGCAAAAAAGTTAGGTCACACCTAGAAAGTAAGCGGTAGAGTCTCAATTAAAACACAGGCAATCTCATGCCAGAGCCCACGCTAACTCTTACTATGTCACAAGAGGAGACTGCTTGTTAAGATGGATCTCGGTTGTCATGGTGAGGAACACCTAACCTGTGCTGCATGTTGAGAACTCCTAGTGGGGCAGATGGGTGGACTGATGGTGTGACATCCAGGGTTCCAAAAAAGAAATGGAAGGACAATATATCTGACCCTCACCCTGGAAGAACTCTGGAAGAAGCCAGAGTTTGAAAAATAACTATGATCAAGGAGGATTAGTGAAATCTAGATGAACTGGAAACTTCTCGGTGGGGTCTAATGTGAAGCACGGAGTGTGGGAACATGGTTTGTAGTATTTAGATTATCAGCAAATTAATTCCCTCTTTGAGGTTGTGCAGCCAGATGCAGCGGCTTCCTGGGGCTCTCCAAGACCTTTGCTTTTTTCCACCTACTCCAGTGCTTTCAAGATGAAGTCAGTAATGACTGTTTCTCTAGTCTTGTGATGGCAGTCTCCAGATGGTCACTCTTCCAGAACCTTCCACAGTCCTGTAAGCCCTGATTCCTATAATTAACCCTCTATGATGATAATATTGCAGTAGCCCCGTTTTTCTGATGAAACCCAGAATGATGCAGTCTATTACTTATTCACAGCCCGGGGGGGGACTAGTTATCAAGAACAAGGGTTGGCAAGCTTTTTCCTAAATGGCCAGATACTAAACATTTTAGCCTTTGCAACCCATTTCATCTCTGTTGCAACTATTCAACTACTCACTTCTGCCATTGTAGTGAGGAAAGCATTCATACATATGGAATGAATGTGGCAGTGTTCTATTTAAATTTTATTTCTGGACACTTAAAATTGAAATTCCTATAAATTTTGTGTATCAAAAAGACTCTTCTTTTTTTTTTTCTACTGTACAAAAATATAAAAGCCATTTTTTAGCTCATGGTTGTAAATTACCAGGTGGTAACTGCTTTGGGCCACAGTTTGCCAACGCGTGATCAGGAGCACAGCTGGTCGAGTCAGTTAGATTTGTGTGTAAACCTTTGCTTCCCATTTACTGTGTAATGTTGGCAATTTATTTAATCTCTCTGAGTTTCACTTCTAAACTGGGGACATTTACAGTGACGTTATAGAGTAGGGTTGTTGTGAGGATTTAATAAGGTAACATCTACAAAATCTTAGGCTGGGTGCTGGGTAGATTTTGGAATGATCATGGTAGACCATTTTTCACCATTCCTGTGTTTCAACGATCACCTATTTGGTGCTTGCAGCTCACTTACTTGAAGAGGGAACTGCTGGGAGTTTGCAGCCATCAGGACTAATAGTGTTTTTTCCACAGACACAGTAAAATGTTGTCTAGCAAAAGAACAATACAAGAACTACTAAGGTTTTGCAAATTATCCATCATACTTGAATTAAATATACAAATTGTTATATAGAGTGCATATCAGTACTTCTGTCAGCAACTGAACTGTTACTAGTGATTCCAATGGGCCAGCCATGAGGTGTTAAAAGTGGGAAGAACTTTAACTTCATTAACTTCATATTTAAGTGATGGGATTATGTTTTTAAGTGATGGGTATTTTTTAATTTGGTGTAAACCTTTCAAATAAAACTCTTTTCTTTTCAAATAAAATGGCAACATTTCGTTGTGGAAAGTATCTAAATAATAGAAATATTTTCATGATAGATTGAGAAAACATCATAAGTATATAAACCCATTTAAGAGGGTATATAAAATATTCTACAGTGTTAAAAGTACTTTGGCTACTACCTACCTTTCAGATTTCATCTCAGATGAAATCCTATAAGAGGATTTTCTTGCTCACTCTATCTAAAATAGCCACTCACCTCTGTTCCTCAGTGTCTCATTACTTGAATTCTTTTCTTCATAGCACTTATTACTACCTAACATTATTTATTAGATTGCCTGATTATTGTCCATCTTTCTCCCATGTATCTATGGGACTCATGTATGAGCCCTCCATGTATCTATGGGACTCAGCATTGCATTCTTTTCACTGAGTGACAAGATAACCCCTTCTTTATTGGTCAGGAAAGAAAGTAAAGCATCCTTACTTTAGAAGGACAGACTGCTGCTGCAGCCTTCTTTGTGCCTGATTGCATTAATTTTTTTCTCTGCTAGCTTTTATGGAGGAGGAAACATCTGGAAAATTGGCCTGGCCATAGAAATTTAAAAGGCACTTATACTCGAGGCAGATGGTGCCGTCATGTAACAACATCTGGATCTGAAAATCTAGCTGACAACTGGGGTAATTGTCAAAATATTTAAAGACTGTTCAAGTTGTTCATTTCAAATTATATGTCCATCTCTGCTGAATGTATTATTCAGTCTTAAAGTATTGACTTTCCCCTGTCTGCATATAGAACCCCTGGACTCCTCCTACCCCTTGGAAATGAGAGTTGGCTTCAGTGGAGGCCCATTCTGCAGGTTCAAAACTTTGCCAGAAAAGCCAATTTAAAATGACCACACATTGGGAAGAAAAATGCTTTCGATGTATTAGGTTTCAGTGAGTGTCTTTAGTCAATGGGAGTTTAGTCAATGGGAAGTCCTAATCTACTTTGCCTCCAAAGGGATGTATCTTATTCTCTTTAAGTCATCTTTCAATGTCTTGTGACCCTGGAAATAGGGCAGAATGGTTAGGAACATGACACCTTTCACCCTAGAAAGCATAGTCTTGTTGACTAATTCGGTAGTTACAGAATTAGGAGAAAGAAAGGAATGCAGAATGAAAGACCTCAGTAGCGCTTAGCTCATGGGTATTAGAAGAGTCCTAGATGTTTTTCAACAGAAGACACAAACATTTCTTAAATTTTAGCCTTTCACACATTCCTGAGATGTTGCTGTTTCTCTGATGTCTGTAAACTGTTTGGTGTTTTTGCTCAGATAAAATGTATATACATTTGTTTCTTCCAAGTAAGAAATATCTTCTGAAATATGAAAGTTATACCTGTCCTGTGAGGGAGCTGGTCTTAAATCAAGAAGGATAAGTATATGTGAAGTTGATCCTTTAAGGCTGATGTATTAGTCAGCCAAAGGGGTGCTGATGCAAAATACCAGAAATTGCTTGCTTTTTATAAAGAATATTTATTTGAGGTAGAAGCTTACAGTTACCAGGCCATAAAGTGTTAAGTTACTTCCCTTACCAAAGTCTATTGCCATGTTTTGGAGAAAGATGTCTGCTGATGTCTGGCAGGGTTCAGGCTTCCTGGGTTCCTCTCTTCCCAGGGCTTGCCTTTCTCCGGGTTCAGCTCCTCTGGTTCCTCCACAAGGTCAGCTGTAGACTATGAGGCTCTCTAGGCTTTGCCTCTCTCCACAAGGCCAGCTGTGAATTGTCAGGCGAATGGCTCGTCTCTTTTCCTGGGGCCTTCTCTTCTTCCTCACGTCCAAGCTCCTCTGTGTGCTTACTTCCTGGGGCTCCAGCTCAAAAACTCCAGCATCAAAACTCCAACTAACTCCTCTGTTCTGCCTTGTAGTTTTATCTTTGAGTCCCCACCCACCTACGGAGGTGGCCTGATCAAAGCCCTAATCATAATTTAGTTAAGTAAATGTGAAACTTAAGACAGTTTACAAACATAATCCAATATCTATTTTTGGAATTCATAACTATATCAAACTACTACAGCTGACTAAAGAGAAGTAATTTAGACCAATTTTTATTTTTTGTCCAGAGCCAGCAGGACTACAGTGTTAAAGAAGTTTTATAGTAATATCTCTTTGATAGGCCTTAATTTATAGATTTTTTCAGACCCAAAAGGCTAAAAATGATGTCCTGCTTTCAAACTGTTTTCAGTTGAATAAGTAGCAATTTAAGAACAAAAGTTTAGGCTCAAACTTAATGAACCTATAGCAGCCTTATTTTTTATGGCTTTATTTTATGATCTTACTATCTAAAAATTGTTTCTTCTTACTTTAACAAGTATGACTAAAGAAAGCTTGTGGTGTTAAATTTAGGCATTTTTTGAAAATAAGATTTTAGCTTTCTTCACAGAAGTCTCTGAAACTGGATACCTTTTTAAAATTCCTCATTGATTTACTTTCTGATTTGACACATAGAAAGCTGAAACCCAGGGAAGCCTAGAAATTTGAAAAACTTTACAATCCACCTAAAACCTAAATTTTGGAGCTATGGTTTAACAGTCCATCAGCTCTCCTTACCTCTTACTTTGAGCAGCTTTTTAGCCCATTGCTCTGTTTTCTCTGGACACTCCTAGAAATAGGGTTTCCCCATGAAAAATATGAATTCAAAATTTGTGCTTTCTACATTAATATTTCCTCCATGAAAAAACATTTTAATTAAATTTTCCCTTTTCTAATACTGCCAGTCATCAAAAATGGGAAATGATCTTTCTTTTTGATGTAAATAATGATAAAGGAATGCCAAGGTCTCAATGAAGTTTTGATAAGACCCATAGCAAAATGGGAATTAGAATTAAGAGTACTTGAGTAAAGGTGAGAATCTCTGTCTCTCAAGATGCTCCCTCTGTGAAATGGAGACCAGTTAAGTCCGTACCTACTAACTTGAGGGAGGTAATAAAGAAGCTGACCAATGCCTGAATCAGGGGGACCAGGGGAACAGGAAGCCTTGACCACTGTGGATGTAGAGTCCCAAATCCCCTTACCTCTATGGAATAGAAACTCCAGCTGAATTACTTATTTATAAAATAGTCAGACAGTGGGAAATCCTTAGACAATAGCAGAGACAAATAAGAAATTGCCACGTAAGGAAACTCCTCAGCTCAGGTCATGTGGGAAACTCTTGGAAAACAACTTCTCCTTCCATGTTTGGAAGCTAAAAGTTATGAGAATCAGCAATTCAGAAAACTTACAAAATTCACACTTTAATAACTGTAAATTTTAGAACAATTAAAAAAGACAATCGAGAACCAGCAAGACGGCAGTGGGGTAAGGAGCTCCTAGAGTCAACTCGTGCTACAGGGCAGTTAGTAATCACCCAGCGCTATCTAAAGCACTTGTTTTGGGGCTCTCAGACACCAGAAGAGCATCCTACCACATCCTTGAAAGAATGGAAGGAGAAGACTGCCCATCTCCAAAGAAGATTAGTGAGTAGAGCACTCCACACCATGGAGGCCCATGCCCATCCTCCACTGCTGGTGCAAGTCACCTTGGGAGATATTCCTGTGACTGGAATTGGAAGGTCCATTTCCCAAAAACGGGGGAGGAAGAGATGGTTGGGCACCAACTTCAGCTACTGATTAGTAAATTTGGCTGGCTAAAGTATAAACCTAAAAACAGCTAAAGTTTGAACCTGTCCAAGTCAGAAAGAGGCCGGGAGCTGCCATTTTGACTCCACCCTTGGCATGAGGGGAAGCTGGGCTGACTGAAAATCACAGTGATGGTAGGGACTGGCTTCTTTTCACCCAGATCAGACTGCAGCCCTAGTCTAGGCTCCAGCCCCACTTCTGGCAGGGAGGACGCTGGTGGGGTAACTGCAGGTACCTTCGGCTAGCACAGACTAAATAGTCAGACACCTGTAGCTCCATGCCAAACCCCCAATAGGATAAGAGGGGAGCTGTGTTTCCTCACCCTCTCTAGGTACCTGCAGGTGCTTTCAGCCCACACAGACTGAATAGTTGGACACCTATAGCTCGATCCCTGCCCTCAAGTAAGGTAGAAGGGGAGCTGTGTTTTCTCAGCCTTTCTGGGCAATGGCAGGCACTTTTGGCTTGCATAGACTGGACTGGTGGGTACCTGTGGATCCATCCCCACCACGCAATAGGATAGGAGAGGTGTTTCCTCAGCCTCTCCAGGCAACAGCAGGCATTTTCAGCCTACATGGACTGAACTGTTGGGTATCAGTGGTTCCATTCCCACCCCCTAAAGGGCAGAAGGGACAGTACTCCTTTAGCCTCTCAGGGCAAATGCAGGCATGTTTGGGCCACATGGATTAGATTGGTGGGCAGTCCAGAGAATCCGTCTCCACCTCTGGCAGGGAGGGGTGGGCTGGGGCTACATCAGTATACCTGGGCAACTGTGGTCCTTTTGGACCTGCATGGCGAAGATTGCTGCCCATACCTACCAGCACCATCCCTGCCTCAGGCAGGAGAGCAAGGGATGTGAAGCTTCATCAGTCTCTCTGGGCAACTACAGATGGTCTTGGCCTGCACAACTTGGATTATTACAGATGGCTATGGCTCTCTCCCTACCCCTGGCAAGGGAGAAAGGTGGAGCAGCTTCATCAGTCTCTGGGGCAATGTGGGCAGTTTCAGCCTCTTCATCTTAAAGCACCAACCACATCCTTGGCTTCTACTATACAACCAGCAAGGGAGAAAGGGCAAGAGAGAAACTGTACCCAGAATAAATACATCTAGTAGGCCAGATGCCAGACACCAATAAAAAATTACAATCTACACCAAGAAACAGGAATATATGGCCCAAAGGAACAAGATAAGCCTCCAGATGACATAAAGGAGTTGAGACAATGAATCATAGATGTTCAAACAAATTTCCTTAATAAATTCATTGAGATGGCTAAAGAGATTAAAGATATCAAGAAGTCATTGGGTGAGCACAAAGAAGAATTTGAAAGCATGCCTAGAAAAATGGCAGATTATTGAGAAGGAAAACAACAATAAATTAAATAAAAAATACAGTGGAATCATATAACAGCAGAATTGAGGAGGCAGAAGAAAGGATTGGTGAGCTTGAAGACATGGTCTCTGAAAGCGAACATACAAAAGAACAGATGAAGAAAAGAATGGGAAAAATTGAACAAGTTCTCAGGGAACTAAATGACAGCAAGAGACATGCAAACATATATGTCATGGGTGTCCTAGAAGGAGAAGAGAAGGGATAGGGGGCAGAAGGAATATTTGAAGAGATAATGGTAGAAAATTTCCCAACCCTATTGAAGGACATAGATATCTGTGTCCAAGAAGCACAATGTACTCCCATCCAAATAAATCCAAATAGACCAACTCTGAGACACATATTAATCAGAATGTCAAATGCCAAAGACAGAGAATTCTGAGAGCATCAAGAAAGCAGTGTTATGATATATTTAAGATACTGGAAGAGAAAAACTTCCAGCCAAGAATCTTATATTTAGCAAGACTGTCTTTCAAAAATGATGGTGAGTTTAGACTATTCAGATAAACAGAAACTGAGAGAGTTTGTAACTAAGAGACCAGCTTTGCAGGAAATACTAAAGGGTGTGCTACAGTCTGAAAAGAAAAGACAGGAGAGAGAGGCTTGAAAGAGAGTCTAGAAATGAAGATTATATCAGTAAAAGTAAATAAAGTATCAAAAGGGTGGTGAAAATAAAATATAACAGATAAAACCCAAAGGTCAAAATGGATGAAATAAGAACCACCTTTATAGTAATAACATTGAATGTTAATGGATTAAACTGCTCAATTAAAAGACACAGACTGGTGGAATGGAGAAGAAAATATGAGCCACCTATATGCTGAATGCAAAAGACTCACCTTAGACCCAAGGATACCAGTAGATTGTAAATGAGAGGCTGGAAAAAGATATTCCATGCATGCAATAACTAAAAAAAAAAAAAAAAAAAAAAAAAAAAGCTGGAGTAGCTATACTTATATTAGATGAAATAGACTTTAAAAGACACTAGCAATGCACAATCTGAGCAGGAAGTCAGGAAAAAAATCCCATTTATAATAGTGACTAAAAGAATCACATATTTGGGAATAAACGTAACCAACGATGTAAAGCACTTGTATTCAGAAAACTACAATCCATTGTTAAAATAAATAAAACAACCACCTAAATAATTGGAAGAACATTCCATGCTCATGGATTGGAAGACTAAATATCATTAAGATGTCAATTCTACCCCAATGGATATACAGATTCAATGCAATCCTGATAAAAATTCCACAAGCATTTTTTAAATAAATGGGAAACACAATTATCAAATTTATTTGGAAGGATAAGGGGTCCTAGATAGCCAGAAACATCTTAAAAAGGAAAAGCAAATTTGGAGGCCTCCTGCTTCCGGACTTTAAGTCATATTCCCTAGCTACAGTGGAAAACAACAGCATGGTACTGGCATAAAGATAGACACATAGACCAAATGGAACTGAATTGATGGTTCAGAAATAGACCCTCACATCTATGGTCAAGTGATTTTTGAAAAGCCCATCAAACACACCCAGTTCGGGCAGAACAGTCTATTCAACAAATAGTGCTGGGAGAACAGAATATCCGTAGCCAAAAGAAAGAAAGAGGACCCCTACCTCATACCTTATACAAAAATTAACTCAAAATACATCAAAGACCTAAATATAAAAACAAGAACCATAAAATTCCTAGAAGAAAATGTAGGGAAATATCTTGAAGACCCGGTGGTACTTGGGGGTTCTTAAACTTTACACCGAACATGAGGAATGAAAGAAAAAAATGGATAAATGGTATCTCCTCACTTTTGTGCTTCAAAGGACTTTGTCAAGAAGGTGAAAAGGCAACCCACTCAATGGGATAAAATGTTTGGAAATCTATATCTGATAAGGGTTTGATTTCCATGCTACATAAAGAGATCATACAACTCAACAATAAAAGAGTTAGCAATCCAATTAAAAAATGGTCAAAAGATTTAAAATAGACATTCCTCCCAAGAGCAATTACAAATGGTGAAATAGCACATGAAAAAAATGTTCTATATTACTAGCTAGTAGAGAAATGCTAATCAAAACTACAAAGAGATATCTCACACCTCACAGAATGGCCATTATTGAAGGAAAAAAAAAAAAAACCTAGAAAACAAGTGCTAGAGTGGATGTGGAGAAATAGGAACACACTTGTTGGTGGGGATGTAGAATGCTGAAGCCTCAGTAGAAGATAGTTTGGTTGTTCCTCAGGAAGCTAATTATGAACTTCTGTATGATCCAGCAATCACTGTACTAGGAATATATCCAGAAAAACTGAAAACAGTGACACAAACAGACATTTGCACACTGATGTTCATAGTAGCATTATTTACAATTGCCAAAAGATGGAAACAAGCCCAGTGTCCATCAACCACTGAATGGACAAGCAAATGGTAGTAAATACACATGTTGGAATACTATGCTGCTGTAAGAAGAAATGAAATTGGGACACGTATGATAACATGGGTGAACCTTGAGAACATTATGCTAAGTGAAATAAGCCAGACAAAAAAGAACAAATATTGTATGGTCTTACAAATATTAACTAAATATGAAGAATAAACACACGGAGTTATAACCTAGACTGTATGTTAGGAGGAGATAGGATGAAGATTGAGAAGGGGTAATGATGCTTAATGTATGAAGAATTTTCAATTAGTTTGACTGTAAAAGTGTGGAAATGGATAGAGTTGATGGTAACACATTATAGTGAGTATAACTAACATGGCTGGTTTATAAATGTGATTGTGGCTGAAAGGACTAATCTAGGGATGTAAATGTCAATTGAAAGAAAGCTAGAGAACAATCTACATAATGAATATATTAGTGAACCCAGTTGTGGATGAGGATTGTGGTTAATATACAAATACAAGAATGTCCTTCTATGAACTAGGAATGTACACCACTATTACAAGGTGGTAAGCTTATCGTGATGCATGGGAAAAATACAATTAATGTAACATATGGACTATAGTTAACAGTAATCTTGTAATAATCTTACATCAGTGTCAAAGTAGGTACCATAACAAGGCTAAGATTCAATAATAAGGGTGTATGGGATTTTTTCTTTTGGACTAAGGAAAAAGTCCAAAGGTTTACTGGGGCAATAACTGCAAAATTCTGTGATGAAATTGAGAGCCATTGAGTGTACACTTTGGATAGAATGTGCAAGGCATAGGACTGTATAACACAGTGAACCATGTGGTGGAAGATGGACTGTGGTTAACAGTATACAAATAAGAGACTGTTCTCTCATGAACTATAACAAATGTACAATACTAATATACAGTGTTAATAATTGGGGGTGTATGGAAAAATATACCAAGTGTATACTATGGACTAGAGTTAATGGTAATAGTCTGATCATATTATTTCATAATCTGTGAAAAATGTTCCACAACAACATAAGGTGTTGATGGAAGGGTGGTGTATGGGAATTCTGCACATTATGCATGATTTTTTTTGGGTAAGATTACAACTTCTCAAATAGAAAATATTTTTTAAAAAAGAAAAAATCAATTGACCATAGAGGGGAGGGTCTATCTCTGAATTCTCAATTTGATTCCACTGATCTATGTCTATTTTATGCCAATACCATGCTTTTTTTGACCACTGTAGCTTTGTAATATACTTTAAAGTTAGGAAGTGTGAGCCCATTGACTTCAGTTTTCTTTTTAAAGATATTTTTAGCTATCCAGAGTCCCTTTCCTTTCCAAATAAATTTGGTAATTGACTTTTCCATTTCTGCAAAATAGGCTGTTGGAATTTTTATTTAGATTGTGTTGAATCTTAAATCAATTTGTATAGAAATGTCAATTTAATGATATTTAGTCTTTCAATTCATGAAAATGGAATGGCCTTCTATTTTTCAGGTCTTCCTCAATTTCTTATAGCAAAGTTTCATAGTGTTCTGAGTACAGAATCTCTACATCCCTGGTTAAATTTATTCCTGTATATTTGATTCTTTTAGTTGCTATTGGGTTGTTCATTTCTAGTATTTAGAAACACTACTGATTTTTGCACATTGATCTTGTTTTCCACCACTTTGCTGAGTTTGTTTATTAGCAGTTAGTTTCATTGTCGATTTTTTTGGGGGTTATTTGATAGGATCATGTAATCTTCAAATAATGAGTTTTACTTCTTCCTTTCCAATTTGGTTCCCATTTATTTCTCTTTCTTGCCTAATTGCTCTAGCTAGAACTTCTAGTACAATGAGTTGAATAACAATGGTAACAAGGGGCATCTTTGTCTTGTTCCTGATCTTTCAGGGAAAACGTTCAGCCTTCCACCACTGAGTATGATGTTGGCTGAGGGTTTTTCACATATGCTCTGTATCATGTTAAGGAAGTTTTCTACTATTCCTATCTTTCAAGTGTTCTTATGAAGAAAGGATTCTGGATTTTGTCAAATGCCTTTTCTGCATAAATAGAGATGATCATGTGATTTTTCTCCTTTGACTTGTTAATGTGGGGTAATGCATTAATCGATTTTCTTGTGTTGAGCTACCCTTGCATACCCTTGGCCATGGTGTGTAATTATTTTAATGTGCTGTTGGATTTGATTTGTAAACAATTTCTTGCAGATTTTTGCATCTATATTCATTAGAGAGATTGGTCCACTATTTTCTTTTCTCATAGTATCTTTATCTAGCTTTGGTATTAGGGTGATGTCGGCTTCATAGAATGCATTAGGTAGTTTTCCATCCTCTTCAAGTTTTTGGAAGAGTTTGAACAGGATTGGCATTAATTCTTCTTGAAATGATTTTTAGAATTCACCTGTGAAGTCATCTGGTCCTGTGCTTTACTTTTTGGTAGGTTTTTAATGACTGATTCAATCTCCTTACTTGTGATTGCTTTTTTGAGTTCCTGTTTGAGTTTCTGCTCAGATCTTTGTTATTTCTCTCCTTCCACTTGCTTTGGGATTAGTTTGGTGTTCTCACCTGTTCCTCCAGGTGTGCAGTTAGAGCTTTGATTTTAGTTCTATCTTCTTTTCTATTGTCAGCATTTAGGGCTATAGATTTCCCTCTGAGCACAGTCTTCACCGAATCCCTTCAGTTTTGATATGTTGTGTTATTGTTTTCATTCATCTTGAGGTATTTACCGATTTCTATTGCAATTTTTTCTTTGACCCATTGATTGTTTAAGAGTGTGTTGTTCAACCTCCACATATTTTTGAAATTTCCCATTCTCCACTGATATTGATTTCCAGCTTCATTTCATTATGATCAGAGAAAGTGTTTTACATACTTTCAGTCTTGTACAATTTATTGAGAACTGTTTTGTGACATAACATATGGTCTATCTTGGAGAAAGATACTTGAGCACTTGAGAATAATGTATATCCTGTTGTCTTGGGGTGCTATATATGTTAGGTCTAGTTCATTTATCATATTATTCAACCTCTCTGTTTCCTTGTTGATCCTCTGTTGAGATGTTCTTTCCAATGCTGAGAGTGGTGTATTGAAGTCTCCAAATGTTATTGTAGATATGTCTCTTTCTCCCAGGAGTTTTGCCAGTATTTGCCTCATGTATTTTGGGGCACCCTGGTTAGGTGCATAAATATTTATTATTGCTATTTCTTCTTAAATAATTGCCCTTTTATTAATATATAATGTTCTTCTTCATCTCTTATAACAGTTTTATATTTAAAATCTATTTTGTCCTCTATCAGTGTAACTACTCCAGCTCTTTTTTGATTACTGTTTGCTTGGAATATATTTCCAATATTTCACTTTCAGACTATTTGTATTCTTGCATCTAAGGTGAATATCTTGTTGATAGCATATAAATAGCTCATGTATTTTTTTTTATCCATTCTGCTTCTCCTTGTCTTTTGATTGTGGAGTTCAATTCATTAGCATTCAATGTTATTAACGTAAAGGCATTACTTACTTTGACCATTTTTATCCTTTGGCTTTCCTATGTCATATCTTACTATTGTCTGTGTTTTTATCCTCTTAGTTACCCTTACTAATAAAGCTCATTTCTACACTCTTCTCTAAACCCCTCTCTCCTGTCTTTTCCTTTCATGATGTGGCTCTTCCCTTAATAGATCTCATAAAGCTGGTCTCTTGGTGACAAACTCTCTCAGTTTCTGTTTATTGCTGAAAATGTTAAACTCACCTTCATCTTTGAAGGACAGTTTTCTAGATAAAGTATTCTCGGCTGGCATTTTTTTCTTTCAGAATCTTAAGTTTATCATACTACAGCCTTCTTGCCTCCATGGTTTCTAATGAGAAATCAACACTTAGTCTTTTTGAGCATCTCTTGTATGTGATGCATTTTTTTCTCTTGCTTCTTTCAGAATTCTCTCTTTATGGTGCCATTTGACATTCTGAATAGTATGTGTCTCAAAGTAAGTCTATTCAGAATTATTTTGTTTAGAGTATGCTGTCCTTCTTGGATGTTAACATTTATGTCTTTCATAAAGGTAGGGAAATTTTTGGCCATTATTTCTTCAAATATCCCTTCTGCCCTGTTTCCATTCTCTTCTCCTTCCTAGGAACCCATTATGTGTATGTTTGTGTGTTTCAAACGTCATTCAATTCCCTAAGACCATGTTCATTTTTTTTCTGTCTTTTCAAGTTCAGATGATCTGTCTTCTAATTTGCTTATCAATTCTTCTGCCATTTCTAATCTTTTGTGGTATGCCTCTAATGTATTATAAATCTCATCCATTGTGTCTTTCATTCCCATAATATCTGTTACTTTTCCTTGCAAGCTTTCAAATTCTTCTTTATGCTCACCTAGTGTCTTCTTAATTTCCTTTATCTCTTTAGCCTTACTTTTTTCAATTCCTTGAAATTGAAATTGATTTAGGAGATTGTGTGAACATCACTGATTAGTTGGTTTAAATACTGTGTCTTGTCACGATTTTTAATTTGTTCCTTTGGTTGGGTCATGTCTTACTGTTTATTAGTATGGCTTGTAAAGTTTTGCTGATGTCTAGGCATCTTATTATGTTGGTGTGTTTTTTTCTGATGGCTAATTTCTTTCTGTGGCCTAAGATTTTACTATTGGGTGATTTTGTTTCATGACTCTTCTTTGATTTTTGTTTCAACTTATTCTAAATCTTTAAAATTGCCCTGTTTAAGTTATCAAAACAGGGCCAGGGACTACTAATGGGGTGCAGACCAATTCCAGAGGGACCTGAAGATAGGGAAAGGAAAGACTCCAAAAATCCCTTTTTTCTTTACTTTCCCAGGCTGCCAGCAGATGGTGCTCTGTGGAGAACCTTTCCAACGAGGTATCTCTTACAAACTCCTCCAGCTGATGTTTTCTGGTCGGTAAGAGCCAGGATTCAAAGCTGAGTCCTGCTCTTTAAAACTCACTGAAGAGAAACCACACTCAGCCCTCCACCAAACTTTCCCTCTTCCCAGGGAGGAAAACATCCACTTCTCTCTCAGTAGGTGACAATCAGCCACAGGTTTTTCCAAGGCTGTTCACCTTGAGGGTGGGGGTGGGCATTGTTCTCTGCTGCTGGAGTGAGAAACTCACAGTTTTGTTTTTACCTCTTCATCTCTCTGTCCCACTCCCTCCTGGATGATGTGCTCAGGACTCCCTTGGTCTGCAGAACCCCAAAGCAGCTCCTTCAGACAGTTTCTGCCATTACACTCCTGTTTTTGTAAGGGTGGTGAGCCCTGGTGACTTACTCCAATGTCATCTTCCTGGAACTTCTCTATCATTACATTTTTATGTATTTGCCTTTTAGATCCTGTAGAAAGTAAAAAATGGACTTACAAACCAAAAATACAACAGTATTGCTATTTATACATAGCTCTATCTCCTCACTGGAGATCTTTCTTTCCTCACATGGCTTCTATCTATTGTCTATTGTTCTTTGCATTCAACCTACAGAATTCTCTTTGGCATCTCTTGTAGGCCTGACATAGTGGTGATGAACACCCTCAGATTTTGTTTATCAGGGAATGTTTTAATCTCTCCTTCATTTTTGAAAGGCGATTTTGTTGAATATAGAATTCTTGGTCAGCATTTTTTCAGGACTTTAAATATGTCTTCTTCTGCTGCCTTTTTACCTCCATGGTTTCTAATGAGAAATTGGCACATAATCGTACAGAGGCTGCCTTGAACATGACATGTTTCTTCTCTCTAGTGGCTTTCAGAGTTCTCTATCTTTGACATTCAGCAGTGTGTTTATAATATGTCATGGTGTGGGCTTATCTGATCTATTGGGGTTTATCCTGTTAATAGTTCATTGAGTGCCTTGGATATTGTGGTGGTTTGAAGCTGTATGCACCCCCAGAAAGACATGTTTTTAAATCTAATTCATTCCTGTGGATGTACTCCCTTTGTAATTAGGCCTTTTTGATGAGTTTACTTCAGACAGGGTGTAACTTCAATCAGAATGGGTCTTAATCCTCTTATTGGAAACCTTTATAAATGGAATGAAATTCAGAGAGAGAGAGAGAGAGAAAGCCACAGAAGCAAGAGACGGAAAGCAGCAAAACCCAGAAGAGAAGGGAGAGATCCGCAGATGCTGCCATGTGCCAGAGGAGCCAAGGATCTCTGGTAGCCAGTCTTTGAGTGGAAAGCATTGCCTTGAGTTGGGCATTTACTTGGCCCCAAACTCTAATAATAAATTCCCATCGATTAAGCCAACACATTTCATAGTATCTGCTTTAAGCAGCCTCGGAAATGAAAACAGATGTGCATATTTACACTTTTTGCTAAATTTGGGAAGTTTTCCGCTATTACTTCCTTGAATAGTCTCTCTGTCCCTTTTTCTCTTTCTTCTTCTTGTACTCCCACAATTCATATTTTGGTAGTCTTGATGGTGTCTAACAGGTTTCTCAGGCCCTGTTCATTTTTCTTCATTCTTTTTTCTTTCTGCTTCTCAGACTGAATGATTTCAATTGTCTTATCTTTAAGTTTACCAATTCTTTCTTCCACCGGCTGCAATCTGCTGCTGAACCCCTCTAAGGAATTTTTAATTCCCGGTGCAAGTGCTCTCCTTCAGAGCTTATGCATACAGTGGGTTGTATGGAAATAGATACAAGCCATACCTTTTTCTGGATTTGGTACTTGCTCTGTTACTGAATTCCTTTAACTGTTTTCTGGTGCCCTGATAAATATATTTCTTCCAGTTCTTGCTGGTTCTTCAAAGTATCTATGGGGGGACAGAGCCCTGAAGTGTCTCACTCCACCATCTTAACCAGGGCCTGAATCTTTGATTCTGATATTAGATCTTGATCCACATCTCAAAAGTAGCTATGCTGCCTGTAACCTGCAGGTCATTTTTATTAGTGGGCTTGATTTTCATTGGCTCAGCTCTCCACCTCTGTGAACTCAGTCTGAGCCTTTTCTCCTTTTTGGAGCTGGCCCAGCTTGCATATGACAGGACCAGGACAAAAGGTGGGAGTGCTTCTTATTTGTAGCCATGAGTGTGTGGAGCCAGGGAATCTGTATCAATAATATCAAAAGATCATTATGAGAATAGTATTAGTGTTTTGGTCAGTGCACGACATATATACTCTGGCATGTCTGAAAGGATCAAAGTTGTAGTAGTATGTCAAAACCTATTAGACGCTAAACAAGGAAATCCTGGGGTGGGTATAGAGAGTCAATGAAGTTGCTCATGAATAAGATCAGCAGATAGAGAAGGGAGTTAGGGATTGAGACTTAAAATAGTACCGATTCTCCTTTGTCTGTACCTACTGGTGCAAAGGATTGGATCCATTTTAGGGTTTGGAATAGAATAAATACCTTTCCTTACTGAGCCTCCATCCTGTGTGACATAGTGAAGACCAGGGTTGAAATTTTCCCAAGTTTGCTGAATTGAAGGATTAAAGGAATTAAAACATTCCAGTATATTCTGAAGACAGGAGGCAAGTTTCCTCTCTGGTCTTTCCAGCTGACATCATTTCTGAAACTGATCATGATATTTGTAAGACTCTGGTACTTCATTATAACTTTCTCAGAGGTATCATCTAACATGGACAGGACCAAATGATGGTGTGTGGAAAAGAGGCTTCTGTTGAGTAGTCCTGGGTATAGTATGAATTAGTGAAAGATGAGAGTGGAAGCAATCAAGTGGCAACTTGAATTGGAAAGATATAGGTTTATCAACTTAGGCTACCTGAGATTGCTTCTGCCCAAGCAGGGTGAGAATGCCCCACTTGGATATGATCTCTACAACCCTGGTCTCCATATTCCTTATACTGTGGCTTGGGTTGCCTACAGGCCAGTGTTCTAGCACCTCCAGTTTTTGGGATGTGGTCCTCTCTGGAATTATGATGTACAGCTAAATGTACTTCCCTGGTTAGAAAAGATTTTATTTTGCTTGTTTGAGATGAAAGACACTTGAACAGGGTAATTGATGGGTTGTGATAGAGAAAGATGTGCCTCAAAAACACTCTTGATTCTAGGAGAAATCTTGGGTAGGATCAGCTTCTGAACAAGTGTGTGCAGACATTATTGACTCCACATTCTACTTCCACTCTGGGAAGAACTAGATTTCCAGGGTGATGGAAGTGCAGGAATATAATTCAAGCCCTGTTTAAGTACCAACTGAATGAGCACGTGCCTTTTCTAGACCTTGCTCTTGATTTTGATGATTTCCTTCCAAGCATTAAGGCTGGAATAGAACTAGTGATACAATGTGAGTACATCCCTATATGTTTTACTACTTGATTCTAATTCCAACTAGTCAGTAGAAGCAAGAGGTATGCAGAACCTGGAAACTCTTCCCAGTCTCCTGTGCAAAGGAACATTACCTTTTTATGTTCAGGTCAGGGTATTTCCCATTTTGTCATCATTCTTTGTCTTTGAGCACAAACCCCTACTTTGTTCCCAGGGGAAGCTAACTGTGTGACACTGCCTATAAAGAATCTCTTTATTTGCATGTTTTTCCACTATAATTCCATTTCCATAAGGTGAGAATCCTATTGTCATGGCAACTAGAAATGGAATATACACAGAGTCCTTTAACTCTGATTATTCTCTTGAGGTTAAAGTAATGTCCATTTTCTTCCTTGTCTCTCTTCCATTGAAAGGACTGGATCACTTTAACAATTTCTCCTAAATTCAGTAATTTAGTTATTTGAAACCTATTACCTTTAGCAAGACATATGCCCCTTCCTAGATTTCATTTCTGATCAATATTTCTCTCTTACAATATCCACTTATCTTTTACAAGTGCCCTCCTAAATTTTTATTTTTATAAAGGATCCCATTCATGATTTTCCCCATATGTTTCTTGTTTAATTTTTTGCATGTATTACTTTATTGCTTTAATACATTGCTATAAAAAATAATCATATCCCCTATTATTAAAACTCCCCACACTAAACATTGTAAACTCTGAACCTCTAATCCCATCTTTCTAGAGTAATCATTTAACTGGGCACAGGTGCTGCATTCAGAAATAACATTGTCCTACTGCCAGATAGAGCTGTGACCTATTTCTTCATCCCATTGTTCCAAGGCTTGCCATGCTGCAGTGGTCCTTTGTGATTTATTGGCTCCTCTAATTATAACTCTAGGCTGTTATTGTAATAGGCACCAATGCTCAGGGTAGTTCTCCGTGTGCTAAGTCCTGTGTATATCTTCCATAGGAACCACTCTAATTTCTCTTCAGTGGGAACATGGATGTGGGACACACCCATTCCAAGGAGGCCTGTTTCATACTTCCCTGTCTAGACCCAAAGACTTCTATGTGCATTTTTCAAATGTGTCCCTCCTTGAGTAATCCAAGATCTGTTATTCAAAATCACTCCTGAAATTCCCAGTAGGGCTTCTTTGTGTTCGTTATCCAATGTTAGGTCAAATTACAACACAATTCCTAATTATTGTTCTCTTAATGAGGTTGTGCTTTGTCCTACCTAATCTCTAGTCAATTCTCTTTATTTCCGGGTTTGAACCCAGGCAACCCAGCATGTAATCCGTATAACTGTGACCTCACAGCCCTGTTAACCTCAGTCCCGGGTGGCTTTCTGATACTTTTGCAGATCATGTAGTCAAAGTACAAGTTCCTCCCACAACTGGGAGCAGCCTGGGTTACCAGGGTTCATTTACAGAAAACATAGCAAGAGCTGACTGTATTGCCCAACTCTGAGACCCTCTTTTCACTGGTCACCACCATGGGTGAAGGCAGATTTCAAATTGAAGAGATCCATTGGCCCAAGGGTCTGCCAAAACCAAATATTAAGTGAATAGATTTTTAAAAATATTAATTTTGCATCAAATCTTCAATATAGTTTTTCCTATAATAAAAGATGAAATTCCCCAGTCTTAATCATCATGTCATCTCTCCAGTAATAACTATGGTCATTATTCTTTTTTGATGTATATTTCCATACTTTTGTCTATACATTTTCTTTTTTTTTTTTTTTTTTAAGATTTTATTTATTTATTCATTTATCCCCTCCCCCCCTTTTTTTTTTATGGGGTAAAATACATTTTCTTTTTCTTTCATTCAATAACATGCTTTTGCTGATTGAGATGGGTTGAATTGTGCCCCACCCCCCAGATAAAGGTATGTTCAAGTCCTAATTCCTTGCACCTGAAAATGTGACCTCAAAATTTGGAAATAGGGTCATTGCAGCTGTCATTAATTAACATGAAGTGATACTGGAATAGGGTGAACACTTAATCCAAAATGACTGGTGTCCTTATAAGAAGGTAGAAGAGACACAAAAACAGAGACACACAGTAGAGAAGGCCAAGAGAAGACAGAGGCAGACACTGGAGATATGTAGCTACAAGCTGTGGAATGCCAAGGATTTCTGGCCATCTCCAGAAGCCAGGAAGAGGCAAGGAAGGATTCTTCCCTAGAGCAGTTGGAGAGAGGATGGTCATGCTGACACTCTGACTTTGGACTTCTAGCCTCCAGGGCTATGAGGGAATATGTTTCTGTTATTTTAAGTCACTAAGTTTGTGGTAATTTATTATGGAAGACTTAAGAAACTTATATACTGATCTCTCCGTGTTAATGCATATAGATTATATTAATTATAATTAAGTTCAGCTGGTAGTAATAGAAACCCTCAAAAAACTATGTCTTAAGACTGTAAAAGCTTATCATCTCCCCATTTAAGTAGTCTAGAGGTCATCAGTTTGGGTCTGGAAGAGTGTTCTGTGGTGTCAAGAAGCTCAGCCTCCTTCCTGCTGGTTGCCCTACAGTATGTGGCTTCCTGTCTCAGAGTCACCACATGATCCAAGATGGCTCCTGGGAACTTCAGCTATTTTGTCTTAATTCATAGTGAGCTGGAAGAAGGGATTTTAAGAACATTTCCCTGAAGTTACACATGCCATTTATACTTGTGTACCATTGGCCAGAACTTAGTCATATTGCAAACCTAGCTGCAAATGAGACTGAGCAATGTTATCTTTTGCTGGGGTAGCTGCATCCTCCAATAAAATGTGGGAGTTCTATTACTGAGAAAGAAGGGCAGGACAGTCATTGGGAGAAGACTAGTGATTAAATGTACCTAATATTTTTGACTTCTGGGTAGTTAGGCTGTTTTGCTCTCTTTTTGAGTAGTAGGAGGACAAAGGGGGATGAATACCTGGAATTAGTTGTGAATCTCAGGAATTGCAGGTCATTCTTGGTGAGTGTTGTGTCAAATATCTTCCATGTGCCCTGCCAAACTCACCTCCATTCTTCTCACTTCTATCCTCTGCCTTGGGAGGCTGCTGGCACAGATTGCACCCATGGGTTCCTTTGACTTCTAGTTTCCAACTGAGTTTGCCCAAAGGGAAGCTCTGACAGTAAAGCAGAGGGAATGCAGAGAGTGAAATCAGGGATTTTTGTCCTTTAGATTCTTCCCTGTGAAGTAGCCTCAGGGGGGCTGTGTCCCCTGGACAAAAAGATCACTGCATTTTTTAATGCTCGCTTTTCTACATGGCTTCCTCCTTCTGTCTCTTTGCCCCTTGTGGTGGTTTGGAGCTGTATGTACCCCAGACAAACATGTTCTCAAAGTTAATCCATTCCTCTGGGTGTGAACCCATGAACCTACTTCAATTAAGGCATGAACCTCCTCTTTCAGGATGAGTCTTAACCCTATTACTGGAGTCCTTTATAAATGGAAGCAAGACAAAGAGAGAAAGCCATGGAAGCCAGAAGTTGAAAGCAATGGAACCCAAAAAAGAAAGGAGAGACCAGCAGCTTCCACCATGTACCTTGCCAGGTGCAGAGGAGCCAAAGATCTCTAGTAGCTGGTCTTTGGGAAGAAAACATCACCTTAATGACTTCATTTGGACATTTCCCCAGACTCTAACTCTGAGCAAATATATTCTCATTGAACCATTTCTTGTGGTATTTGCTTTTAGTAGCCTGCAAAACTAAAACACCCCATTCAGGCCTAAAAGTGGTATAAGCTCCTCTGATGTTACTAGCACCGGGATACTGTACTTTCCCTGTGGTTTCCTTGCACTTCACCCATAACAGTATAAATAACTTTTTAAAAAATTGTCTTAATTTGATTATGTTGAGGGATTCCTGTCAATATCCTGACTAATAAAAGTATTGAGATCTGAGATATTGGTTCTCTAGCATTCCAGTAACTATCTAACTTTGCACTGGGTGAAAATGAAGATCAGCTCTTGTGGGACGCTGAGTATTTATTGGAAGATAAGGTGATTTCATTTCTTAAAGATGCATCTAGGAGAAGAGGTGATGAGAAAGGTGTAGAAGCAATTTCTGAAGGATCTCACATAAAAGACAATGAACAGGGGTGCAGGTGTAGCTCAGTGGTTGAGCACCTGCTTTGCACATAGGAGGTCCAGGGTCCATTTCCCGGTACCTCCTGACGAAAGACAAAAAAAAAAAAGGACAATGAACAAGCTTTATATGAGTTGGTTAAATGCAATTTTGATACAAGGGAAGCATTGAGAAGATTAAGATTTAATGTAAAAGCAGCTAGAGAGGAATTATCTGTTTGGACAGAGGAAGAGTGTAGAAATTTTGAACAAGGACCGAAGACCTATGGGAAAAAAATTAATTTGATTCAGGCAATAAAGTCTCAACAAGGTCAGTTGGTGAATGTATAGCATTCTACTACATGTGGAAAAAATGTGAACATTATGATTTCTTTTCTCAGCAAATGAGATTTGGAACAAAGAAATATAATCTTTATCCTGGTGTAACAAATAATGTTCACACATGAACTATAGTCAATATGTCATCATCAGCAGTCAGAACATAAGAATCACCATGCTGAGTCAGACCCATGGGTCATCCAGTTTTCTCTTTTAGAAGACGTCACCAAGGGAAGTGTTTTGGCTAGCTTTGTTGGTCTTCTGTGATGTCAAGCTCAACAGGTTAGGTAGGGATGTGCTGCCAAACATTGTAGTTTTTCTAAAAATCACTCCATAGTTTCTCAAAACATTTTGAAGATACTTGTATCTGTAAGCCTGATTCCTCTTAAGGTTAAGTATTCTGTAGGTAGAGTAGCCATAGTTAAAAGTAACCCCTTATCTTCTCTTTTCTCATGTTTACTGAACACTTGTAGTTTATGTATGTTCATGTATGAATGATAGACTTCAATAAATTGTTTTTTTTAAAAAAGAGTAAACAATGATTTCCCAGCTGAAATGATATGCAGTGAACAAATGTGTTTTTTATCCTGGGCAAAAATACCATATAGTTTTGTAGTTATGTACTCCTGGATCTTTTATATTATCAGTTGTGTTTATTGGTTATCCATTGCCTTCTCTCTTTTGCTTGAATCTGAGTTTTGTCCCGTACTTCTGGGAATTATCTGATGTTTTCATATGCTCTAATTTACATTTCCCAAAGCTTATTTCTTAATTTAGTTTTGGTGTGATTTTTGCACTAGGCTTTCCTAGTATGCCCTTTAGGAATATTGGCAAAGGTATCTCACAGAGAATTGGATAGAAAACAAACACGTCTATTGACTCAGTTCTTAGTCTGGCCTTTCCTAACTTCAGCTCAATTGCCCAGCATTTTCTCGTCATTTTAGACCCACCTGATGATTCAAAGTAAACTGGATTAACTTACATGAATAAAAAAATCTCTTTGTAATTTTCTTAACTGTATGGTGGAGTTCCAATCCATAAACCCTCCACTCTAGATACATTTTTTCCCCCCAGAAGATAACGAACATGAAATTACCTTTGAGAAGAAGGAGGATGCTAAGATTGCGAGACTCTTTCCTCACTGCCTGGGTGGTGCCATCTCCAGCTGTGAATTTTTGCAAGTGTTTCACATTTCCTGTTTGCAGCACTATCCTTCATCTCTTGTCGGCTCCTGTGTGAAAATTGAAGAAGACCAACACAGCAGGACTCTAATAAGTTTCTCAGTTTTGCAAGCAGTGTGACTTTTCTTACTGTGGAACAAGATAGCAAAATGAAAATCTAAACAACAAACACATTTTCCCCACAAAATCTGTAAAACTATGCAATGTAAACTTCAGCTCCACAGGCCTTAATTTAGCCCACTTGAGAAACTCAGCTCCTGTTTCTTTATTTGGGGAAGAAGACATATTTATTTCTCTTTGTTGCTAAATCTCTCGTCTCTAAGAAGGCCATTGGATTCTAGGTGGAGGAAATATTTGGGTAACATATAATGGCCATACTTACTTAGGATTGACTTTTATCTGTGTTTATGTTGTGAAAAGATAGGGCTCCCACCACACAAACCATAATCTAAGGATCTGAACATACGTATCATTCACATAAGGATTTTGACCCATTTTCCCTTTTTAGGGTTTACACGACTTAAGTGTAGAAGAAGAATGAACATAGTGAACATAGAACAAAATATATTTCAGAAATGTACTTATTCTTGGTGAGGTTTCCACCAAAAGAATAGACTCGTGTAACTTCTGTTTTAACTTCTGAGGCTGGTAGATGCTGCCCGTACAGAGGAGTCCAGGATCGCCGCCCGCAGCCGTCTTCGGGCAGAGAGTGTCACCTGATGATGCCTTGATTCGGACACTTTTCTCAGCCTTGGAACTGAGAAGTTTGAAAGCCAATAAACCCCCCCATTGTACAAGGCAACCCATTTCTAGTATGTTGCTTTCGGCAGCTTTTAGTAAACTACGATGGCACAGCAGAAAAAGAAGCAGAAAATAGAAAATCATTTTGTCAAAAGATGTTGACAACCAACAAGGCTAACGTCAGCCTTCGAGATTTCCTTTTGCAGCTATTGATACTTCTGATTGGCTATCAGTTCTTCCATATTGACTCCTGAGTCTAAATTACAGAAGTTTCAGTGCCCTTCAGGCTTTCTCTGTTGTGGGGAGGTCAACAAAAAACTTACAATAAAACAATAAAAACACACCCTTGGGCTTGGAGTTGAATTTTTTTGAGACCAATCACAAAAAAGTCACTTTTGCCATCTTTTGCTACTTTAGGGAGTCATTTGTTCCCCCTTTTTGTCCCATTGTTGTTAGAGGAATCTCGTCCCTGCCATCCTTTCCAATCTCAGCTCATACTTCTTCTCTTGCTCATTCTTCTCCAGACACATTGGCTTTCTAGTTAGTTCTTAAACAGTCCAAGCTAGATTTGCCCCAGGATCTTTGCACTTGCCATACTCTTTCCCTGGATGCTCTTTTCTCAGATGCTTTGTACTGGGACCACTGGTCTCTCTCATTTTATTCAAGTTTTCATTCAAATATCACCTCTTCAGGGTGGACCTCTCTATCCCTCCAGCACTCTCTAGCTACTTTTCCTAATTTATTCTTCTCCATAGCACTCACCACTACCTGACATATATTACTTATTCATACATATATTATCTATTTCTCCCACTAGAATGCCAGCTCCACAAGGGCAGCGCTTTCATCTGATTCACCATGGTACTCTCACAATCTGGAACAGTGCCAGGCACCTTGAATGAAAGAACGATCAAGTGAGTGAATGAGTGAACGATGGTGAATCTCTGGCCTACATAGAATGACAGATGATCTGTCATGATGAATAGCCTCTGGTTGAAATTATGGTAATTTTGGTGATGAAAGAGAAAGGGAAACATTTCCATGTTAAGAGACTCTTTCTTGAATTCAGTAGAAGGCCCAGGAAGCATCTTTTCCTCCAATAGTCTTGTTACATGAGAATTAGCAGCACAAATTTAATTGGCAAAGTACTCTGGAGGTAATAACGTATTTCTTTTAAATAAACAGGAAAATTCTTGGAACCTTTCTTTTTTCCATTGCTTGTATCTTGCCAAATATCTCCGTGTAAACTCCTGAGTTAAGGCTCAGGCAGTAGGGCTCAGTGCTAGTCTATGGAGCTAATGAAGACATGCAAAGGCGTTTGTGCCTCAAGGAGTGTCCCATCTGGTTGGGAGTCCAGGCTTTCACTTGAAGCAGCTAAGCCAATGCACGAGAGATGAAGAACTAGGATGAAAACTGCAGTCTACAAACACTGTGGAGGTTCCTTTGTGGGGATTCCCTACAAAGGTAGGGAAGTCTTGTAAAGCAGATAGGATTTTCACCACGCTGTCCGGGAAGGATTATATTCTTCTGATCCGGAGAATAAACAGGAGAGCATTTCAGCAATCCTGGAGGGGCGGGCAGAGGGGCTCAGGGAGCGTGATTCCATGTGCAAAGGCAAGGAAGCTTAATGCACTTGAGGGACAAGGAGGACCAGCCTGCTCTGCCCTTTGTTGCCCCATTGGAAAGGAAGTAATTGCCTCTCAGTCTCCACTTTGGAAATGCACAATTTTTGGTGGGCTCTGCCATCTGATATCCTTTTCAACTTTTGTGGTTGAGTTGGAGGTTTTCTAATCTGAGACGTTGTTTGCTCTTGAGCAAAGGCACTCATTATACACCGCAGGGACCTCCTCTTCTATGTGTGGACTGAGCACTTTCTTTCTCCCGTGTGTGACAGAGGCCTCCAACATCCACATTTACTCTGGAACTTTATGGGGTGGAAAGATGGCAGATAACTTTGATGAAGAACCTTGAGGGGTGATGAAGGGGTGATGTGCAGAACTCGCCTATCCTGTGAGGTCAACCAGTGCTAGGATGGGGGGTGGTGGAGCAGCTCATCATCCAAGCTGGAGGGAGCACTTCAGTTAAGTGCATATCAGGAACTAAGACAAACGGGAGGCCAAAAGCCTAGACACCAGGAGACTAGACCAAGAATGGGTGGGAAAAATAAGGGAGTCTTTCAGAAGAGGATATTGGAAGCTGGGGCATGGAGTCAGGGAAAGAAGAGGAGCAAACATTAATAAAGGGAAGGGTAAGCCTGGATAAATACCTGAAACTAGGTCATCTCAGAGCTCTAGAGAAACCCCTACCATTGAAATTTATTGAGGCACCTCATATATTAGAAAACAAGAGGAGAAAGAAGGAGGAGGAAGAGGAGGAGAAGGGAAAAGAGAAATGCCAAAGGGGCTTTCAAACTGTGGTCTATTTTAAATGCTTGCATTCATCAAATCAACATTTTATCAAAAGAGCAAAAAAAAAAAACTGCTCTTTTCAAGGGATTGATATAAAAAAAATAAGTGCACTTTGTACTGTGTGGTCCAGTCATAGAAGAGTGATTTAAGGTTGGAAGATGAATGTCTGCTCAGCGGTGTACCAAGAGGGAGGGGGTGTAGGGTGGGAGCAGCCCACCCCAGGTGGGATGAGTATTTTATCACTGACGTTAGCACTGCCAGCACATGGTGACAATAAAAAAGCAGACTGAACTGAGTCAGTTTTATTATTGTTTAATAATAGTTTCCCTATGGAAAATTCACATGCTTATTCACCTGGAGTGGATGCTTTCTCCCCCATGCCCTGCTCACCTTAGCACACCACCGTGTCGTTGTCTTTCAATTCTGACCGTATGTTCTGTCGCTGAATGTGAAACCCCCCTTGAAGAAAATGTCAAAAATCTGAAACTGAGGCCCTCCATGAGCATCTCTCCTTGGCTAAATGGCTCTCTCACTCGCACATCCCCAGACTCGGCCTTGCCTTGACCAGAGAAGCTGCCTGTGAGGATGGTGTTTGGAAGGCCTGGAGCTCCCCAAAGGGTGAGGACACTCACCAGTTTTCATTTTTGTACTGCCTTGGAGTGGGGAGCAAGGGAGCTGGCTCCTGGCCTTCGGCGAGAAGTGGTATTCCTAGAATGTGGACAAGGATGAGTCTCGTTCTTGAGGTAGCTCTGCTTTCATTCCAAACTCCATTTCCTGTTCTTCTTTCCTGAAGCAGCCAGGTAGGGAGAGCCATTGGGTTTGAACAGTGACTAGAGCAATTCTGCTCTATTGTAATAGGAAGGTGCCATTTCCCTTTTTCCTACCTTTGTCTCTTCCCTTGGGGTGGAAATGTAATTCATTAAAGCACACATGAAATTCCCACGGATGACAGAGCATGGGTTTTCTCTCCAGTGGGGCATTTCCTTTGGGCTGAGAATCTCAAAAAGCCACAGACATACGGACCATTTGGCTTGTTTGGCTTCTTTGCAGGACCTAGCAGTTCCTTCACTGATTGTCAATGGCATGGAAGAAAGTCCGCGCTTCTCTCCCGGCCCTCAACACCCCCCCCCCCGTGAAGGAGAGAAGGGAAATAAAGAAGAGTGGAAAGAGTGGGATGGAAATGGATGGGGTGCTTAAGGCGCGTGGCATCATGGCGAATCCTTTGTAGAAGGGAAGCGCTCGTATACTTCCTGCTCCCCCCGTGGCCCCCCACTTCCATAGAGGGCAATGTTCACGGACCCGCTTCTTTTGCTCTTAACTTGAGACAATGTATAATTCTTGCAGGTTTGGTTCTCCCTCCAATTCCATCTTTTTCTCTCAAGAAAGCCTGTCAGAAAGCAAGAGACTGAGGGAAATGATGTCAGAATAACCTCATACCTACTCCTACTTATTTATAAGAAGTGAATCCTTCATAAACATCAGGTCTTACTTTTTATTAATTAGGAGTTCCACAAGATGTGCCTCACATCTGTGATAACACACCCACGTCTGGCCACTCCACGCGGCTGAAAAAGGTTGAGTTACAGAAAAGGTAGGAATGCGATGCAAAAGTAGCCTTGGCAGGAGTCACTCACATGCTCACTTTTGCCCTAGCAAAAGGGGGTCCCACCCCCTTGTACTCCCACCATTCGGCTGTTCAGGACCTCACAGAGGGCCCGGAAGCCAGCTGGATCAAGTTCTGTTGCTGCATGCCTCTCCTGCCACGGAGAGTTAAAGCAATTCATAGCCAGGCAATGCTATTTCCCTGATGAGATTGGGTGACACATGTTCCCAGAATTAAAAAAGAGTATCCTGTATCTATTTGCAGTTTCATCTTTTCAATGAAGAGCAGAGAACATTTATTTATTTATTTTAAAACCAAATCACTAACCCTGCATGTTGCCACCCAGAATGCAAGTTGGGTGGTTTAGGATTAATTGTGGCTTCTGCAATTGTGAGAACCATAATGTGAATTTGATTCCAGATTTATGGTTTTGAGAGGGAAGCTCAGGATACTCTGCAGTAAATCCCAACTTCTCTCTATGTCTTTTCACCCATGAGTGGTTTCCTGTGTATTTTGGCATCTTTGCATCCTCACTACTTGCTTTTCATCTGCCTGGGAAGAGGCAAGTGATACCCACGAAAACCTGGCTACTCTGGGAAGTTCAAAACACCACCAAAGAAGGCAGTGAGTAGGCTCTCGAGAGACCATGTACAATGTACTCTCCCATCTGTCTCTGCTTGGGCAAGTCAGTGGTTGAAGACATCATTTTGCACGCTAGCTATAATGTAGGGATGGAAACTTGTCCTGGGGCAAAGGGGAAGGCAAGGAAGATCTAGGAACAGATGGAAATCTACTAACCAGACAATGTGGTATGCTATTATAGAAATTATTACTTTGGGGAGCAAGGAAGAGGTATGGCAGTGTGGTAGCACAAGCTGAAAACATCTTACTTTATATTTGTTTACCTTTTGTTTTTTTCATATTAAACACATAGTAAACAAATTAATAAATTAAATGAGTAAATAAATGAAATTGAATTCAATAATTAATTGGATCTTTGCAAAGGGGACAGTATTTTATACCCAGCATTTCATAGTAAGGATCATTTTCCCTTTCTTAAAAACCTTCCTCCTTTATTTTTCATGGCACTATATTATCTCAGCTAACTTCTTACTGCAATGACTTTCTTGTCCTCTTTCTTGTCCCACACCCAAGTAGGACCCGCCATTGAGATGCTTCTTCTCTCATCTCCTTCCATTTTCTCATCCATCATCTGCATATGGATGAGTACGTGAATCCCACAGTCTTCAGCCCCATGATTCTATCATCCGTCCATTGACTTCCAAATCACAACTTTAGCTTTTCTCCCTCCATGGAGTTTAAGGCATTTTCACCAAACATGCTCCTCCTACCTTTTCACGTCTGCTACCCAGTGTTAGGGAAATCCCAGATACCTGTTAAATGGCCATTACCCAGACTTCACCTACCCCCACCTCCTTCTCTGGGGAAGTCACAAACACACACTCAAGGACCATGCTCTGACCTTCTGCTGCCCCCACCTCCTTTTCTATTGTGTGCCATTCCACAATCTGGGGGAGATGTTAAGTGTAGTGAAAAGGACCCACCTTAAACCTGGAAACTGAGAAAAGCTGTCCCTGATGCTTATCAGAACAGGAATTCCCAGTGGTGGGATCGTCTCCTCCCGAGGTGGATAAAAACCACACTCAAACAGTAGAGATGTCTCTCTTCTCTGAAGGAAGTGGAGCATGTGGAGTTGCCATCTACCTACCCTCAGCCAAACCTGGAGACCAGCTGGGATAAGACTTCTTCCCCTGCTTTTGTGGACTCTGTGCTGTGTGAGGAGATTATTTGCCCTTTCTGGTCTCTTTATTGTGTACAAAAAAGGGATAATTTGCTGAAAATTTCTGCTGTGCCCTAAACCTGAGCTCCCACAGTGTACCATTTTAATAACTCCCTCTACACCCATTTTCAAGGGGTTGTGGTTGCAGCAGGCTGATTCTGTCGCACCGAAGTGGTTTGTTTGATGGGCATAATGGTTTTGTGTGTGTTTTGGACGTTGATTTTGAATGTGCATTCTCCAATTCAACAAAGCTCCCACTAATTCCTGATATTTTATACCTGCCACTTTGGATATTTCTGCTACATGCATGTCCCATGAAGAGATTTAACCTTGTGACTCTTTCTCTCTGCTTCTCTCTTTTCCCATCACTATATCTAGGCAATTCCAAAGCACTATTTATACATTCCCCTTGGTGTCCACCAAGTCTGCCCCACTCTTTCCATTCCTTAATTACCTAAATGTCTGCAATAGATGCCTAGCTCTGATCTGCTCACCTGTGATTAATCTTTCTAAAAGCTCCCTATGATGGCATTTTCCTGTTCTATTATTCCTAATTGACTCCATAGTTCAACCAAATTAAGTCAACCCTCTTCATCCTGCTATATTTTATAGGGACTCCATGGAATCCCCCCTCCCTTGCCCCAGCTACTGTTTGTCTGTCTCTCAGTTTTATCTCATTGTTAAGCCCAAGCAGGTTGCACACCCTTCTCTGAACATAACCTGAACTTTTCCTCCTCTGTAACTTTGCTCTGGTGTTCCCTTTCCAACTGTGTATGTTGACATCCTATCTGTCCTTCAGAGCAGACTCACTTGTCTACAGGAGCAGGCCAGACCAAAGAAAGGACTAGAAGCAGGCCACATGCTGTGCTGTGGTGTAACAGGGAGTGATGGAGAGCCCGAGTCTGGCTTAAAGGTAGAGCCACAATTCAGTTCTAGGTAATTATTGCCAGATGGGAATATGGACCCGGAATGTTCAGATCTTCTGTTTTTTGCAAAAGGATTCAGAATTCAATTTTTACAAGCAATTTTCAAAAGTTCGAACATTGGCAGCAAATTTACAGAAAATAATTTTAAAATACTGTGTGTCCTGGACAAAGCCTGTGTATGACTTCCACTGAGCCAGCAGATTTCCATTAGAAGCTCAAAATCCAGTCACACGTGGTGCCTTTTCTGACCTCCCTCATCGTGTGTCCTTCCTTCTTCCTTTGACCATCTTGTTATGTGGCACTTACCTGCTTCTCCTGTGGGTGATTGCTGTATTGGTTTCGTTCCCCCTCTTACACACAGCCTCCTTGAAAACTGAGACTGGATCATGCTCGACTGTAAGTCTCAGTGTCTTCCACAAATTGAAACAGTGCTTTATACATACTAGACATGTTTTAGTAGGTACATTTAAAAATAGACTACGCAGTGGTAACCCTGCACTGGACACTCCTAATAATTAGGAGTCAGTAATGGCTAAACTGGCCACATTATGTAATGAAACTATATATAAACTTCCCCAATCCTTGCCTCCATCCAAACCTTTTGATGTATCCTTAGCCCTGGGAATTCTCCCTCACCTTTCATTCCTAAGTAGGAATTCTGCTCCCTGGGGAAATGCTGCACACCCATTGTTTCTAGTTCCGTGAATTTTTTCTAGTTCACCTGGATCCTGGATCCATATATAGAGAAATGAAGTTTTGAAATTTCGCTTTTCAGCTTTATTATTACAAGAATGGGTTATTCTGCCTTTCATAATATACTTTCTGGTGGGAAAGAAAAGGGTTTAACAGTCTTAAAAAGTGTTTCATAAGGTTTAGATTTTTGTTTCCTGTTAGCTTTGGATATTTAACACATTCTAGAATCCTGAACCTCAGATCTGGAGGTATTTTGAGGTGAACCTAATAAGAAATCATTTTGTGCTTCTTATACTCTGTTTTTCATGAAATGAGGAGTGAGAGTATAAGGTCAAACTTAAGTGCTTTGTATTAACATTAAAATTCAGTGAAATCTCATGTCTTAGAAAGTACAGAAAAATAAAAGTGACGATTTATGTGGTAAAGAAAAAAAAAAAGGAACATTGGAAGGGTGGTTTTCTGGCAGGATGAATGATCGAATATAGTCCCTGAACCCCATTTTCCAAAGCCTGCCAAGATTGAGAAATGGAAATGCCATACAGTTCAATGTGTTTACTTAGGCTGTGAAATTCTGCACAGTTGCCCCAATGCCCATGGTAACAGCTGAAAGAAACCTGAAACATAAAGACATGTGATTGATTATACTTGGGAAAGAGTAAGGCTTGTTGAAACTAGTGTAAAAATAACATATCCTGTACCAGCCCCAGAGATAATCACTGTGTTGAACCCAGGTCATGGTTTGTGAAATGGCTCAGGTATTTCTGATTAATTTGATCCCTGGGCTGCATTTCCTAGGAAGTCTTGTGTGTGTGTGTGTGTGTGTGTGTGCACACGCATGCCTATGTGCATGCTTATTAGAAATTCAGTTACTTTGGTTGGCAAGCAGAAAGCTAAATCCTACAAATGATTTATAGAGGATTTTTTTCTCTTCATTGACCATCCACGGTACAAATCCCATTTTGTGAACACAGGGGTTTTGCATAAACATCAAGCACAATGCATCTTTTAGTTAAGATGAAAATTTTATTCCTTTTACATTGTATAGCCCCCCCCCCCCCCGTATCTCCCAGGGAACACAAGTTGAATTTTTAACATCCAGGTTTTTCTTTTTCTTTTCTGTTTCCCTGAACTGCCTCCTTCTGAACTGGGATATTTTGTTTAAAGAGGATTAGACTTAGATATCTTTCAATAGATTTCTTCCAAACATCCCTAGTCATGTTCCTTTCATTGCATAAGCTATGGTATTTTGGTTGCCAGCAATAGACATCAATTCTAGTTAACTTTAGCAAAAAAGGAATTTACTGAAAGGTTACAGAGCACGCAATAGAAACGAGAAGCAGAATAACCAGGCATTAGGAAAGAACCAGGCATCTTTGGGGAGTCGAGGAAGTGAGCACTAACAAACTTTCTTTTTAGACTGTCCCTGCCGGGGTGAATCAGGTCCAATAGTCTCTTATTAGCTACACCTTTCGAAGTAAAGTCACAGTTCCAGTAGACCTAAGCTGGCATGCTGTTATTTTCCACTTACATTGATTTGCCAGAGCAAGTCAAATAGCAAAGCCCAGTATCCCTGGGGCGGGAAAATATTTCTTGCCTCTAGCAGGATGAATAGCTAAGTCACATGCCAAAGGGTAAGGATACAAGGAGGAATAAAGAATTGTGGCCAATCATTTATTCTATCACAAGGTCCTTCCCTAAGGTAAAATGGAGTGTTAATATCAAGAGGAGGAATAGATGCTAAGGAAGCAAACAAAGGTTTTCAATAGGATAACAGTGCCCTTTACAATTTGTCTTGTACATTGGGGGTGTTTGAGAGGATCTCTTGGTGCTTAAGGTTGTGGGTGAGAAAAGACGTTCTGGAAGACTTTTGTAGAGCAGAGTTTCCAGCCCATACGTGTGTCAGTGTAGAGCTGTTTCTCAGCTTGGACAGTGCGAATGGTCTTGGAATTGCCTTTCCATCTTTGGGAAAGGGGTGAAAGGGCTTCCTCTTCTCAGAGGTTACTAAGTGGCTCTGAGAAATGTGCCCAGGCCAACTGGATGTTCATTTGATGCAGCTTTCACCCTTTAAGGTTGCTCTTGATACTCACTTTAAATTATTTTTGAGAAAATATGTTGGTATACTAAGAAAAGTTACACCTAAAAGTGACCTTGGACACTCACATACTTTATGGATGCTCTGTAACCAATTATCCCAAAATGCAATGGTAGAGACAACCATTTATTTTGCTCGTAGAGTCTGCAGGTCAGGAATTCAGAGAAGGAACAAAAGGGCTGTTTTTCTCTGCTTATGATATCAAGGGCTTGAGCTGGAAGATTCAAGAACTGGGGTTGATTTGCAGCTGGAGGCTAGAATCAGCTGAGGCTTGGTCACTTGGTTGATACCGGCAGGCGGCTGGAACTTATACAAACTCCCCCTCCATGTAGCCTGGACTTTTAATCTACACCTTGGTTGGGTTCCAAGGGTGAGTGTCCCAAGATAGAGAGACAGGGGCAAACTGTATTGCCTTTTCAAAACTACCTTCTCAAGTAGACTCTGTAGAGTCAATTACACAGCATTCATTTATTACAGTGGCTACAAAAGCCCACCTGGTTTCAAGGGGAGGGGGATAGATTTTACCTCTTCGTTGAGAAGTTGGCAAGGTAGTGGAAAAACATGTGGAATCCAAATATCGATGCAGCTATGTCTGGAACCTACAATCTGCCCCAATCAACTCTCTGGACACAATTCATATCCCTATCCCATACTTACCCTTTTTTCAAAAACTCTAAAGCCTCATCTGATTATAGCATCAGGCCTACATTTGAGGCCCAGGACCCTATCTCTTAGTTAGTCCGGGGTTGGGAAGGGGGTGATGCAGGAGCAGCAGGCCCTGGGGCATGCTCGTTTTCAGTTTCCACATCCAGCTCCATTGAGCTTCATGCACAGATCAGTCAGCAGTTGGGGAGCTACATCAGGCATGGTCCACACCAAATGTGGCCATCTACTGAAATTTGACATGGGTTCCTGTGAGCCAAAGATCCATACTTCCCTAGCAGAGACGTGGAGTGAAAAGTTAGTGCAGGGCCGAGTCCCAGCGGCAGGCAGATCACGTATATTACGCAATGGACAAAGAAGCTTCAGCCATGTGCCTGCATGATGGCATCAGAGCCCTGGGCAAATGCTGGGCATAACTAATTATTAGACGCAAGAGCATTAGAGACATTTCCATGATGAAGACAAGCTATAGGCAGATTGGGCATACTCAGGACCAACCAATTTTGGAAAAGAGGGAAAGCCTTGAGCAGACAGACTGATGCTTTGCTTAGGTTATTATAGATGATCATTTCATTCTGCTTTGTGCTTTCTGTAGGCCTGTTTGATATGTCATTATTCCAGTTTTTTATTAGTATTTACTAGGTGAAAGAACCACATGGACATACCTTTAAAAAGTATTTTAATTATTTCCCTGACTCTTACTCAAAGTGAAAAATGTTACTACCCCTTTAGATAGAATACTCTGCAGTCAACATTTTTTTAAAAAATTTATTTATTTATTTATTTTTTAATTTAAAAAAATTTCATAATATTTATATTATATATATTATATACATTATGATATATATGTATGACTGCTGTTGGTTCTCTTTCCTTAGAGGACCCTGGCTAATACAGAGGTATTCTATTCTGCAATAATCTTTTTTTTTTTTTTAATTTATTTATTTTTTATTGTGGGTAAAAATCAAAATTTTCACAATACATACCAATATTTGTAAAATGATATATAAATATATATGCATATATGTGCATTTGCTTACAAAAATGTTATATATATATATATATATAAATATATTTTAAGAGGTACTTAGATTACCTAAAATATTACATGGAACTCACTGGGATTCCCATGTTGCCCACCTCCCACACCTCCCACCACTTTGATCCTAATAACCTCTTCAACTTATTGGTAATCAAGCATTCCAAAGCAACTTAACTGAAATCAAAGTATCGGTGTTGGCAGGGTCCTCAATGATTATAAAAGTTGCAGCATTCCCCTAAGAAAGTGTAAGCGTTTACAGGTCTGAGTGTGTAAGATACTTAAAATGACTTCAAATATATATATCAATCGAAAACATTAAAAAAAAGAAAGAAGCCATAAACATGAGAATGTTAAACATCAGTATATATATATATATATCAGTCTCATGCTTTGTATGGCTAGAGGACAGCCAGCTGCGTCCCTCAGCACTTCCAGGTGCCCCATCCGCCATGGGAGCTGCTGGCAGTCAAGTCAGGGGAAGACGCTGTGGGCTGATGAGGTCAGACTCATTTAGGCAAAATCACCACACTGTCAGTTTTCCTTTGGTCTTTAAGCTGTCTGGTTCGGTCCCTTTTCCTGTTCTGTGTTTACCTATTTCCGGAATCCTAAACGTCCAGTCTCTCATTTCATTAAAGTTCAACCCTACTGTCACAGAGAAAAGAGAATTTTATGATTCCTGGCTGTTCTCGGTAGTACTTGCACATTAAAAGCACTGCACGAAGAGGGGATACTGCTTGAGAACCTGGCGTATTTGTTAGTCATTTTAGGCATCAGTAGGGGAGTGGTCTGTAGTATCTGCTCTTCTTCAAATCACAATCTTTAGGCAACTGCTGCTAAATCAGCTTTGATTATAACATTTGTCTTTCCAATTCTTTCTTCTTTTATTCTCTGTCTCTCTCTTTTGACCATGAGTATTGGGGTGTAAAAATAAAAGATATGAAAGCTTCCTAGTCCTACTTTTCTTGTAAACTCTTATGAGACTGGAAAGTTTGGCATTCAAAAAGATTTATAGCCCACAAATTCGAGTAAGCCAGAAAGATCATATTTTCTCCTCCCCAGCCATCATCCCAGTTTGGCTTCTGAGTGCCCACCTCCTGGCTGGCAGAAGATTCAACCCAGTCATTCTTGAGAATGACTCGTCCTCCCTCTGGGATCTAAGGCTCCAAGGTCTTAGGAGGTGCCCAAACCGGGGAGGATTCTCAGTCCTTGTTCCTCATCTCATGTGCTTTTCCTATGTTCATGGCCCGCTGAGGACCAGGGGCTTCTGCTGCCATAACATTTTGGGGACTAAGGAATTGTTGACAGTCTGGGATCCTCAGGTAGGATGGGGTCTTCCTAGGCACACACCACAGACCACATCTTTGAGAGTGCAGTACAATAGGACACTGTGGGACCTGTGGGGAACAGAGCTTTGGACCTCACCGCTCTGGAGAGCCTCCCCTGACCCCTCTCAGTCTTTGTGACTTTCCTTCTTCTCTCTTGTCGCTCTTAGAATAATCTGGTCAATGAGTTTAGGCTTTCGGAAACAAAAGCCAAGACAAGGAAGTGTATTGCACAACCTCTGCTTTCCAAACTTTCCTCTGCCTGCATGACTTGGGAAAGGGAGAGGGGACAATGAAAGGGAAAATTAAACATTGATTTTTAATGAAAAAATCATTCTAAAGAGAGATCTGAACATTGCTAGATCGGCAGAGGTTTCCCTGTAATCAGCCCATCGACGATGCAAAGTTGCTCTCCATGACAGCAGGAAACTTTTTGGCTCTGATCCACTCGAGCCATGTCTTCCTGAGGACGAAGGGAATGTTTGTAAGTATAGATTCACATGTACAGAGAGTTTTGATGCCTGCTGTGTCATCAGAGAGAGGCGGGTTGGCATTTTCAATTGCCTAGATTGACCTGGAGTGGCTAAGGCTGGGCCACTGCCCAGGGGGATAGTTTTAGCTTATTTTTATTTAAGTTTTCACAGCTAGTCAGAGTCAAATTCTACTCCATTTGGCTCAGCTCCTTTTGCCCACTCTGCTTTATGGATTCAATTGTAGACTTATTTTGCTTCCATAGCAAAGATAAGCCATTATCTTAAAAATCCCTCTCTCTCTCCATACACACACAAACATATACATATGTGTACATGCACACACACACATATAAAGTTGTTTTGTTTAGTTTCAATAATATTTCGTAGATAAGAGTTTCTCAGTGTGGGGTTGTGTGTGTATGTGTATGTGTGTGTGCTGTGTTTATTTCTCTCTAAATATAAATTATATATATATATATATATTAGTCTCAATAACATTTCTTGGATAAGAGTTTCTCTGGGTATTTCTCTATAACTTAATTCTCTCTATAAATTACGTTCTCCCTCAAAAAGAGAGGTGGGATAGTTAGTACTTTGGAGCTAGTCTGGCCAGGTTCTAATCCTCATTCTAACATTTATTTGCTGTGTGATTTTGAGCAAGTTGCTTGACCTCTCTGTTTTAGTTTCCTCTTCTATAAAATGGGAATATTGATAACAGTATCTCATTGGGGAGTAGTGATAATGGAATGAATTCATCATACATCACACTTAAAGCAGTGCCCTGCACAGAGTACACACATATAGGAAGTGATACCTATTACCCTAGAAACATCTCTATTGTTTGATCTATATTTCAAAACAGATTTTCTATTTGGGGAGATGGAAAAGCTTTGATAATGGACGGTGATGATGGTAACACAACACTGTGAACATAATAAACAGCACTGAATTATGTATTTTCAGGTGGTTAAGAGGGGAATTTTAACTTGTATATATGTTATTAGAATAAAACTTTTAACGAACCCCAACAGCCACCACAGGACTGTACAACACAAACAGGGAACTCTAAACCATGGCCTATGAAAATAGTGCAATTATACTACTACAATTGTACCAATGTCCCATCCTGGTGCCATGTGTTAATAGTGGGGGTGGGGCGGTATAGGTAATGTGGGGACTCTATTTCCTGCATGATTTTTCTGCAAACCAACAACTTCTCTAATAAAAGATGCAAAAAAAAAAAAAAAAAAAAAAACAACAAAAAACTGCAAAAGTAGTAAAATGTGGGGAAAGCATTATAAATGATTGTTTCGCTCTTCTGCTGATAAACTATCAGCAGGTTTTCCCTTTATTCAGAATATAAAGCCTGGGATCATGAGTACAGCATGCAAAGCACCCCCCCGCCCCAGCCCGGCCTCTTCCCGACCTCTTCTCAGCGCATCTCCTTCTCCTCTTTCCCACAGGAACTAAACTCCACTCGCACTAGATTTTTGTTGACACGTGCTTTGCTGCTGGAACATATCACACATTTGAATGTCATCACTTTCCTGCTGCTTCTACCCCGAGGGCCCACCTTTCCCCTTCTCTACCTGTTCAAATCTTTTCACTTTCCAACGATTTAAATAGTTCTTCCTTTAGGCAGTCTTCCTGCTTTCCCTGAGTCAGAATTAGTCACTATCTCCTTTAGCTTGGATAATTGAGACAAAGTTATATTTTGGTGCTTATTCCCTTCTATCTTGTATTAAACAACTATCCGTTAGCTGAATATTTTCCTGCTCACTCTATTGGAGACCCCCATAACTTTTCTTTCCCCTGATAGTGTTTTTCCAACTTTTTTAGTATGAGAATTTTCAAACATATAAAAAAGTTAAGGGAAGAGGACAAGGAGTACGACCCCCCCTGCCCATGCCTTTTCTCCAGCATTCATTGTCATGTTGTCCCATTTGTTTTATGTGGGTATATGTATTTTTCACTGTACCACCTGAAGGTAAGTGACAGCCAGCATGACACTTTACCCCTAATTACTTCAGCACACAGTTCTCAAAAATAAGGACAAATTCTCTCATAGCCATGGTACTGTGATGACACCAAAGAGAATTAAGAGTAATTCCCGAATGTCACCTAATATAAGTTCCATGTTCAGTTTCCCCAAATCTTTGTATCTTAGTGGAGAACGTCACTTTCCATTGAATTGGAGAATCTGAGTGCTGCTGATGGCTTTAGGAGCCCCTTTCCTGGCCTTTCCCTTTGCACTTTGAGGCTTGTTTTCCAGGCTTTCTTAGCTGTGAGCCTCTTTCACCCACCCCCCCTCGCCATCTGATGCTATGGGAACAAGAGAAAATGGTTTCATTTAGAGATGGGGATTTTAGGAAGATCCAGTTGTGTTTTCTTGTTATCAGCACATCCTAGTCACCTTTTTGAGCCTTTCTAGTGTTTCTCACAAAGTAATAGCCCTGGATGCTGTGAAGCCAGCACTGATCTGGGGATTGATTTATTCAGCTGGTGGATTTTACAGAGACTTTGCTTCTCTTATTCTCATTTGTCCGCCTTCAGGCCATTTCACTAATGGAAGTATTTTCATAACTGTAAATGTCAAAGGAAATGTATTCCTTATTTCTTTAGCAGCTCTGGTCAAAGAGTTGGTAGTGATTGAAGCTCAGGCTATATTTAAGTTTGTGGATTATATCTGGACTTCCCTTTCCCATAATCTCCTTGTTCCCTCTGGTGAGAACAACCAAGAGTTACTTTTTAAAAAAGATTTAGTTATTTATTTACTTTTATCCATTTTTACTCCCCCCCCCCCCATTTTTGTTGTTTCTGTGTCCATTCGCTGGGCAATTCTCTGTGTCTGTTTCCTGCCCTCTCTTCTCATCCTTCTCCTCCTGTCTTCACCGGGATTCGATCCTGGGAACCTCCGAAGTGGGAGAGGCATGTCCTACCACCTGCGCCACCTTAGATCCTGTTTTTTTTTGCTGCATGTCGTCTTGGCTTTCCCTTGTGTTGCTCTCCTGTTACGTCATCATCTTGCTGTGTACCTCGGCGGGGCCTGGCAGCCCGTGCGCCTTCTATATTTTTCTTTACTTTACCAGGAGGTCCGGGGGATCGAACCCAGGTCCCTCCATATGGGAGACGGACGCCCAACCACCTGAGCCACATCTGCCCCCCACAAGAGTTACTTGTAATAAATAAATTGTGTTAAGGAATCTGAAGTGTTCGTGTCAGTATAAGACAGGGGTTCTTAACCATTTTTGTTCCACGGACCCCTTTGCCAGTCAGGTTCAACCAAGGACCTCTTCCTAAGTCCACATATACTGTGTATCATTTAACAAATATGTCACACCCACACCAACACGTCCCCACAAGAATGACGTTTTTTTGAATTTGAATTCAAGCTTGTGAATCCTTTATTAAGAACCCCTGGTATAAGAGACGTTTATTGTAAGAACTGTCAGTAAGGATCTGATACTGTCGTAAACAGGAAAGAAATGGAATCTGTTATGCTTCAGAGACACCCTTCCCATTTGAGGTGCCCAAAGCTAAATCAATTTTTTACTTGGGCTTATAATTCATTTCTCTGCCATTGTTTAGCTTTTTCATTTTCATTTTCATGACTTTATACCGAGTGCTTTAAGCATATAGTTTTTTAGGGCTATTAAGAAACATGATTATATTTTCTTGGGTAACCTAGTGAAAATGGATGTTTTTACTTGTGTCAGTTATTTGTAAAAGTAAAGCTTGTAATCAAGTTTCTGCCCCATAGAATTATTGACTCTAAAGCTCTTGCCCTAGCCTCCTCAGATATAAGCTCCAGAATAATAAGTACTAAAGTACTGTGAGACCTCCTTAAACTCCGACAGTCCATCCCACCAGAAATGCAGGCATAGTTGACATTTATTCAGCTCAGAGAAACAAAGTGAATGGCTAAAATGACAAGAAAGGGAAATGGCAGTAAAATAGAAAATATATGGCAGCAAACCAGTTTTAAAAATATGAAAAATAAAACCAAGATTTATTTCATCAAAGAATATCAGCTGAACGAAAGACATTACTCTTTCATTTTCATTAAATAGACATTAATCTATTTCATTTTCGTCAGCACTCTTGTCAAGACATTAAAGATGGTGTTAATTGATTGATCGCATGTCCATTTTCTGTCTCCCTCTAGCCCATGAAGGCAGAGACTGTCTTGTGCCTGGTAGAAGACAGCCTGGCTCAAAACATGTGCACCCCAAGTGTGTATTGGACAAATGGATGAATGAATTTTGTGTAACTCGATTTTTTTTTTCATTAGCCACCTAAATTATTAAATGAGTCACTGTTTTTCCTAATTGAATATTCATAATGGAGCTTAAACACTATGTCTATAACCGTTGGTACATCAGACATATCCCTTATGCTGTGATCTTGGTTTAAAATGCATTATTTAAAAAGTAATAATGATCTTTGGGTTCACCAAGTTAGAGATTCTCTCTACCTACCGGTCTCATTATTAGGAAAAATAAAAGGAGAGATCTGTAGGGTCTGTGATGCCTCTGAGATTGAAGGGAACTTCAGTTTAGTCTCCTGAGCACCATGGACTCTCTGCTTCAGTGAGGAGTCAGAGGACACTTCGTAATTCACCAGAGAGAGGAAGTCCAGATTGCTTCTCCAAAGATCTGTGCTAAGGACCACAAAACAAAACAAAATACATTAAGCTCCGAATGATAGCCATAAAATACAACAGTTCATGTGAGCTGTGCTTTGAGTTTCTTACGAGAATGTCGTTGGCCAGTTTAAAATTCCATTCTCCACGAGGGAAACATTCAGCTTCTTTGGCAGGGGTTAGTGATTGCCGGTGATCGCCCTCATTTCTCTTCATCCTAGCATTTTCCTCATTCTTTCAGCAATGAACTATTTTGCGACATCACTGTTGGAGCTTGACCTTGCAAATGACAGGATGAACTTAGCGGTTTTCCCAGCCTCTTCATCTCACGACCGAGGTCTCATTTGGAACCAAATTGCTCCAACTCCAATGATGTATGGCCCTGTGGATGCCATCGGTCACAGGATCAATGAGGTCGACAGAAAACGCACGGCTCTTCCAGTGTGGTTTTTTTTTTTTTTTTTTTACATTAAGCCTTAGAAACAAGGAAGCTCAGGTGGAGAAATCTGTTATATTGAATGGCACTCTCCTTCTAACCTCCACTTAGACGATCCTTTTTGTCTCTTTCTTTCACCAAAACAGCATGCCCTTTCCTTCTGTTTCTTTAAGCAGGCTCTCAGATTCCAAATTAGGAAGAGACCAGAGGATGCCAGCTTCATAATACTTTCCTCTAAGAATCTTCCAGTTTGCATCTGAGAGCAAGGAAGCAGAATGTGGGACCATTGCTTATCTTCCTTCTATCATCCCTCAAAGGAAAACTCTTCTGTGTGTGTCTGCTGAGACCCACGTCTATCAGATAGGCCACTTGCTGCCCTGGTCCCCAGGAGCCAGGCTCATGAGGTCTTAGTTTCATAAAGAAAAGGAGATCTCCGAGTTTTAATTCATGTCAGACCGTCAGGACATGTATGGTTCAGGCAGATAAGCTTTGAGGTTGACTAACAGATGCCCGTTCCCCCACGCGTGGGAGGTAGGAAGAATGGGAATCAGGAAAAAGTCAGCTTTGCGGGCTTTCTTAGGTGTCTTTCTGACTGATTCATGTGACAAGGTATTATGAAGCTCCTTCCCTGTGTCCACCACGGCTCTGCTCCTTGTCACTTCAGTTAAAGATGTAGAGCCCATAAAAACTTTTATTAGTTACCCCGACCCTCCTTCCTATCCACTCCCCAAACATCAAAGTGCTTTGGCTTTGTTGTCAGGAAGGAGGACCTGGGTTCGAATCCTATTTCTGCCACATAGGAATATCAAAGTTCTAGATTTTACTTTGGCTTCTCCTCCTTCCAAAGAGCACGTGGTTTCCTTTGGGGGGGATTCTCTCTCCTCCTCTGTGGGCTGTCTTGGTGGGACTGTGAAGCTAGGTGCCCTGTCCTTTCTAGTGTAGCTAGGACTCTCCTAGGATGTGACTCTTGAGTAAGGCTTGGCAAAAATGGTAGAAGCTGTTTAACCTAATACATGTATGGGTAGTTCCTGATGTCAGATGTTTTCTTGGATCTTGTCCTGTTTCAAGATCAGTTCTCTGTGAGCGTGTGGAGCTACCCAAATTCTGTCAACAGATTCCCTTTTCTGCTTAAGTTTGCCAGACTTGGTTTCTGTGGCCTGCAATGCAAGGGCCCCCACCCCCATTTTTTTTTTTTTTAATCAATGGAATATCTTTGCAGTCTTGTTTAATAAGAAATGGCATATTGCTCTATTTTTTTTTTTTTTAATTTAACTTTTCTTTCTGGCAATAATAAGAGGAAAAACTTCCTTTTGCCTAGAAGAACTCCTAAAGGGGGCTCAGTGTGGGGGCTAATTGCATGTACATTGGAGCTGGTGTGCTGGGGTTCTAATCTCAGCTTTTCCACTACCTAGCTGTGTGACGTTAGAAAAGTAGCATAACCTCTCTCTGCCTTGTTTTCCTTATCCGTAAAGTAAGGATGATAATGGTATAATGCTGTGAGGATTAGGTGAGATCAAAGCACATGACACATAGTGAGATGCCTAGTAAGTGCTTAATAAATATATTTGCTAAGATTACATTAGTTGCCAACAACAGGAATAGACATTGGTTAACAAAAAAAAAAAAAAAGAAAAAAAAAAGAATAGAGTGGAAACAGATTGGGACATTCACAGAATTGGAGAAAGTGCCGGGACTCTGGGTTAAGGAGGAAGGAACATGGCAGGGCTGCCGGGCTCACTGCCCCTTATTTCAAATGCACAGTGTCCTAAATATTGAGCGATGGAAAGAGAACTGCCAAGAGCCCGCATCGTATCACCTGGGGGACACTGATTCAGGCTCAGATGCTGGTTTGGCCTTTTGGAAACATGAACTTTGCAGCTCTTTTCCTGCTTATCAAAACTGAAATTGAGGGTATTAAAGGGCAGGGCTCAGGTTGAGCCTGGCAAGACAGAAGCCCAGTGAAGCCCCAGCTCCCTTTAAATCCTCACTCAAGGCATAATCCCCTTAGAGAAAAGTCATTTTATTAGCCTTGAGATTAGGGTAGGAGAACTCAGAAAGCTGCAGATTGTCTTTGATCTTGAAGGCCTTAACCAAACAGAACATTTTCATATTTTCTTTTGCAGGCCACTAAGCAGTCATGTCAGTTGCGGAAATACCTTTGTTTTCGTTTTGTGTTGTTTTAAATACAGTCTGTACTTAGGAGTAGGACAGATTTGTGAAGGATGTCCTGGGTTGCTTTGGAGTTTATAAATGTTGAATAGATCCTTTTAGTAGGTAGTCTGCAACTAATTTAGGATGTTTTGGGGGGAAATCTTTTAGAGCAAAGTTACACTGAAGCAATAATGTATTCAGTATCGCACCAGTGACCTATTAAATTAAAAACAATTTCCAAAAGTGTAAGAGTTCAGTATAAGAGAGTGATGATGATGAGCGCTGACACTTACTAAGCACTTACTCTGTGCCTGGTACTATGCTGCTTGCTTTACAGGCATCTGCTCTTACCTCCATTTTACAGGTGAGGAAACTGAGGCACAGCCAAAGTTACACAGCAAGTCAGTGTCAGAGGTGGATGTAAACTCAAGTCACTTAACGTCAGAGCCCAGGCTCTCGGCCAGAACCTTCATTCCGCTGTTGTATATAGGTTTCCCAACCAAGGAGGAAAAGGGACTTAGAAAGGAAATAACCGTATTTAGTGTACACCATGGGCCAGCACACGCATCGCCTTGTGTGTCCCAGCAAGTCTTTGGAGGCGGCTCTATTATGCCTGCTTCACACAGGGGTAAGCAGAGGCTGCTCAATGCTATGCTGTTAGTTATTACAAAAAGCAGAAGGGCTGGTGTGCAAGGCCAGGCATCTTGGACTCCACAGCTCGTTGTTGTCGTTTTTAAACATCTCACACGGTCTTCTAAATGCGAGAGCCGAAACGTTTCTTCTAGTTCTTTAATGCTTTCCATGTTATACTCGGGTGTGTTTGTTATTTATAATGCATCAATCTAATCCAAAAGAGGACTCTGAGAAGTGGGGTCTCAGAGCTGTGACCTAGAAGCCAAACCATAGACAGAGGATCTGAAATATCAGGTTCTTGTAGTGGTTTTGGCCTGAACTTCTGAGAATCGTTTGTCATGGATTGTATATAGAATCTAATCTATCCAGGGGAGTTTTAGCCTCAACCTCTGAACAAACAAGTGAAGGCACTTGCCATTTCAATAATAAAATGAATGGAATTTTCTCCTGACATGTTCTGTACTCTGAAACATGAGTAAGATAAATCTCTACGTAAATATAAAGTTGGCAATTTTCTTTAAAAACAAAATAAAAGAAGAAACAAACAAACAAAACTAATGCTGTTGAGATTGGAAAATGAATTTACATGTGTATGTGCAGATAGCTCAGGGACTTAGGATACGAGGCCTACAGACTCATAAGGGGTTTGGCCTGAGGATGACCTCAGTTCTCCCACCTGAAAAGTAGAATTGTAATATCAACTCGATGTCTATGACAAAGTTGAATGAATGTGACATATTTTTCTACTACACAAACTGAATGTAAGCTATTTCAGCATAGATTATTAGCTTCTAAGAAGATTCGGAGAAAGCTTTTAAAAACTCTCAAAGTAAGCCATGGGAACAAATTTTCTTGGGACCCACTATTTGGCATTTTATAACCATGAACCTGATAAAACATAGGGACTACCTCGGTGTAAGAGGCCTGTGCTCTAATGTGTTATGAAAATTCCACTCGTGCCCAAATGCCCTTTCCTGATGCCAAGTGGCATATTAAAGGTGAGAACGGAGTTGGTCTAGCTTTGGGATTTTCTCGAGAGCGTTTCCATCACCGGGAGCAAAGTGTGGAAATGCCAGCTCATACCACCGGCGCCTGCAAACATCCTCTTTTATCCTATGATGATGCTTTTGTATGAACTGAAATCCAAGCTCAAATAAAGGAGCAGTAAGTGTACAAGAGAGATATTTAGTCTCCAAGGATGCTGCTTCCAAGTTAAGTCAATAAACAGCCATTGGGAGACGTTTTCGAAAACAGAAAGAAAGACCCAGGCAAAGTAGCACAGTAGCTAAAGGAAACAGAGAAAAGTCAGGTATGTTATTTTTTTAATTCATTACTTTATTTATTCATTCCATTCTATTTTCAGCACCCGTTTATTGAAAGTCTGTCTTGTCACATAGCAAAAAAAATCACATGCAATATCTCATTTCCTCTCTACAACAACTTATGAGACCACCCCACATTCTATATCAGGAAACAGGCTTAGAGAGTGGAATTCACTCAGCTAAGGTCACACAGCTATTTAGTGATGGGGCCTGGATTTAAAGATTAGGCTTTTTGGTTTCAAAGTCCACGCCTCTCCTACCAGGCCAGTGCGTGTCAGAGGTTGCTGTGTCGGAATCCTCTGGGACAAGCTTTCTTAAATCCCTCAATTAGTTGAATTAGTTGGCCTGGGCAGGGGCTAGGGATCTCCGTGATTCTGATGTCTTTCATCAGCGGGCTGCACCTTGATAAACTCTGCCCCATACTATGTTGTTATCCAGTATACAGGAGGTTATTTTGAACAACTCTAAGTTCATCCTCATAGTGAGCTTTACTGTCGTCACCTAAAACCTGAACTGATCAAACCTACCCTGATCCTCAGTGGGCAGATCAAAGAAGATGCTGCATGGAAAGCGTATCTGACATGTAGCAATTATACCTCTCTTTCTCAGAAAAGGCAGAAAGGACCAGAATAGTCCACACTAAGAACTCCAAAGAGTGACCAATTTCTGAGGAGAATACCTTGCCTGACCTAAATTAGGACTAAGAGAAAGAGAGGAAATGCAGGAAAAGTATTTGCCTAAACAAGGAGTCATGAGAGTGAATGTGCAGTTAATCATAGAAGCAAAATTAACGGAGAGGCAAGCAAGTCTTTATTTGGTCACATAGCCTAGGGAAATCTCATGAATGCCAACTCCACCACTGGCTGCTATGTGACCTAGCACAGATTATTTCTCTCCAACCATCACTTCCTTCAGCTATAAAGCTGAGATAATAAAAGCTTGATGTGAGGATTAAATGAAATAAGGATATATGTAAAGAGGAGCTAGCAATAAATGAGCAAATTCCCTGGCACGTAGTAATTTGTGAAATAGTAGCTCTGAAGTCTGTGGTCAAATTGTGATTAGGAGTATTGTTATTATCATTTGGTGGAAACCATGGAGAAATAGTACAAACTCCATAAATCCTTTAAGGGGACCAGGGGTGTAGCAGATCTTTTGGATTTTACAAAGAAATATGGGATCGATTCCACATATCACATATCATAACAGGGACTGGGAAAACACCCTGTAACTAAACACCCTCATCTTTCTGCAGTGAAATGGATGAACAGTAAGTGGTAAAAATAGTCTCATGTCAGTTCAGATCAGGTTTTATCATCACACAAGTTGTAAAAAGCTTTTGGTTGTTACAACATTTTGGATCTCAGAATTGCAGAAAAGGTATGTGGAGATGAGTAAAATTTCCACTAGCATGTTATTCTCCCTGCACACTACATTCCAAATCTATAAAGTGACCACAACATTTGAAGCTATAATAATATTACTTCTTGATTAATTAATTCAGTACATTTTTATAAACACCAAGATTTATAGATTATGAACTAATTGGATGAATTGAAAGGTTAGATTATACTTTGCTTTGCTTTGCTCTCCTCTTCTTTTCTTTTCAATGATAAAAACTGAAACAACATCACAGAAAGTTAAATCAGTGAAAGAAATGACACCATTATTCAAGCACCCTAAAACACACCTTTCATTTTCTTGCACATTCATTTGTAGTTTTTAAATAAATTTTTGTCTGAATGTAAATATATCCGCTATATAAATTTATATAAAATTTATTTTTTAAAAAGATTGTGAAAGGCTGCGTACTATTCCATATTACCATATTTATATAATCATTTCCTAATTTGTGGGTGTTTTCACTATTATGGTAATGCTCTCATGAACCATGTTTGCTTTTAGTCACTTTCGTTATTTACTAGGAATCATTCTTAGAATGGTGACATAAAAATCTTGGTACAAAATATGTAAAGGGATATAAAGGTCTTGGACCAAAATTTGGAGGGGGTTTGGAGGCAAATAGAGCCAAGAATTCTAAAGGTATTTGTAGCAGTTTGATATTGTTTATGAATTCCAAAAATAGATATTGGATTGTGTTTGTAAACTTCTCTGTTCCTCTGGGTGTATTATATTGTATTATCTTCAGATGTTTTGCTTTTACTTTATTAAATTATGATTAGGGCTTTGATTGGGCCATGTCAGTAGGACGTTGATTCCCCGCCCCCTTGGTGAGAATTTATTTATTCATTCCATTCAATTTTCAGCACCCGTTTATTGGAAGTCTGTCTTGCCACATAGCAAAAAAAATCACATGCAATATCTCATTTCCTCTCTACAACAACTTATGAGACCACCCCACATTCTATATCAGGAAACAGGTTTAGAGAGTGGAATTCACTCAGCTAAGGTCACACAGCTATTTAGTGATGGGGCCTGGATTTAAAGGTTAGGCTTTTTGGTTTCAAAGTCCACGCCTCTCCTACCAGGCCAGTGCGTGTCAGAGGTTGCTGTGTCGGAATCCTCTGGGGCAAGCTTTCTTAAGTCCTTCAATTAGTTGAATTAGTTGGCCTGGGCAGGGGCTAGGGATCGCCATGATTCTGATGTCTTTCATGAGCAGAGTAGAGTTTTGGATGCTGGACCCCTGGGAAGTAAATACACAGAGAAGCAGATACATGAGGAAAAAGAGAAGGCTCCAATAGACATGGCAGAGGCCCTGGGAAGAGAGACAAGCTGTTTGCCTGATGGTTTATACCTGGGCTTGTGGAGCGAGCAGAGCAGCTGAGCCTGGAGAGAAAGGAGCCCTTAGAGAGAGACAAGACGTATCCCAGCCTGGGTCTGAGATTGGAGGAAGCTGGGACCATGGAGCCTTAAGAGGAAGAGGAAGGCTTAACCCTTACAGACAGCAGCCATCTTGCTCCAACATGTGGCAACAGACTTTGGTGAGGGAAGTAACTTACACTTTATAGCCTGGTAACTGTAAACTTCTATCCCAAATAAATATCCTTTATGAAACCCCACAGATTTCTGGTACTTTACATCATTACCTCTTTGGCTGACTAATACAGTATTTAAGTTCAAAAAGGGAGTCTGGGGGGGTGGTGGGGAATTGTGGGATGATGGCATCAGACTAGGCAGTCAGGACTCAACTCTCTCACAGAAAAAAGGAGAAAGAGCCAAAATCTGTTGGAGGCCCTCCTTTGGGGGTCAGCAGACCTGGACAGTGCTACACAAGGCCCAAGAGGGTGAAGGACAGAGACAAAGAAGCCAAAACAACAAACATGAGTTACCAAACCCCCACCTAGGACAGGAGGGCCTCCTCTCCCCACCCCCACGCCAAAGATATTAAGCTGGGGTAAAACCCCTGGCTCACTGCTGCTGACTAAGGGAGAACAGATATCTTCCTCCCTGCTAGCTGTTATAAGGGAAAAGGGAGGGGTAGTCAGGGGGCTTTTCTTTAATGAATTTGGCTAGCAGAGCCCACTTTGAATCTTGGCTCTGGATAGACCAAAACACAAAAAAATGGAGATTTCCTCTCCATGGAAAGGTGCACAGACAAGCACCATCTGCTAGCTTATCTGGAAATTGTATAGACAAAAACTGCTTTTGGTTTTTTCTGTACCCAAACTCCTGGAAGAAAATCTGTGCCTCATTTGTGACTCCCTGGCCCAATTTTGATAACTGAAGCTGGGCAATTTTAAAGACTGAATAAGTTGAACTAATATCAAAGAAGAGCTCTGAAAAAAAATAAGAAAAAGACAGAAATTGGCCATCAGAATAAATTTACCAACATATTCAGATGTCTAAACATCAGCAAAAAATTACAAGCCATACAGGAAACAGGAAGAGATGGCCCGGCCAAAAGAAAAAAACCAAATATCTTGATGAGATTCAGAATTTAAGACAATTAATTAAGACAATGATAATCACACAACTCTTTTAAATCATTTCAAAGAATTGAAAGAAAATATGACTAAAGAGATGAAGGATATTAAGACACTGGGTGAGATAAAGAACAATTTGAAAGCCTACAAAGAAAAGTAACAGTCCTTATGGGAATGCAAGACATGAGGGATGGGATTAAAAACACATTAGAGCTACATAAAAGCAGATATGAATGGCTCAAAGACAGAATTAGTGATTTTGAGGCAGAACATCTGGACTGGGAAATACAGGAGAACACAAAGAGAAAAGAATGTAAAAAATGGAACAGGGTCTCAGGGAATTGAATGACAATGCCAAAGGCACAAACACACGCATTATTGGTGTCATAGAAGGAGAAGAGAATGGAAAAGGGACAGAAAGAATATTTGTGGAAATAATGACCAAAACTTCCCAACCCTTATGAAATATATAAATATCACTATTCAAGAAGGACAACACATCCCAAACAATAAATCTGAATAGATATACTACAGGGCACCTACTATACAGAATGACAAATATCAGAGATAAAGAGAGGATTCTGAAAGCAGCAAGGGAAAAGCAAACCATCACATACAAGGTAACCTCAATAAGATTAAGTGCCAACTTCTCATCATAAACCATGGAGGCAAGAAGAAAGTGGTATGATGTATTGAAGGTACTGAAAGAGAAAAACTGCCAGCTAAGAAGTCCATATCCAGCAAAACGGCCCTTCAAAAATCAGAGTGAGTTCAAAGTCTTCACAGACAAACAAAACTGAAAGAGTATATTACCAAAAGACCAGAATTACAAGAGATACTGAAGGGAGTGCTGCAGCCTGAAAGGAAAAAACAAGGATGAGAGACTTGGACAAGAATGTACCATTCCTTTAGGAATGGTAAATTATAGGGTAAAAAAGACAGAAAATAGTATGTGTATTAGTCAGCCAAAGGGGTGCTAATGCGAAATACCAGAAATGGGTTGGTCTTTATAAAGGGTATTTATTTAGGGTAGAAGTCCACAGTTACCAGGCCATAAAGCATAAGTTTCTTCCCTCACCAAAGTCCATTGCCACGTGTTGGAGCAAGAGAGCTGCTGACGTTTGCCAGGGTTCAGGCTTCTTGGTTTCTTCTCTTCCTGGGGCTTTGTTTCTCTCTGAGCTTAGCACCTCTGTTTCCACCACAATGTCAGCTGTAGACTATCAGGTGAATAGCTCACTTCTCTTCTCCTGGGGCCTTCTCTCCAGCATCAAAACTCCAACATCAAAACCGCTTCTCAAAAACTGCTCCCTCTGTCCTTTGCCTTGCCTTTTATATTCGATTCCCCCACCCACCGAGGGGTGGGGCTCAACACCCTACTGACGTGGCCCAGTCAAGGCTCCAATCATAACTTAATCATGCCCAGATTAACAGATCAGTTTACAAGCATGATCCAATATCATTTTTCAGAATTCATAATTACATCAAACTGCCCAAGGGCTACACTCCACCCTCCGAATGCCAAAAAACTAGCAGTTAAGAACGAGAAGGACAAATTCCTAGAAACACACAAACCACCTACACTGAGCCTAGAAGAAACAGTAAACCTCAACAAAATAATCACAAGTGAAGAAATTGAAACAGTCATCAAAAACCTCCCAAAGATGAAAAGCCTGGGCTGATTTCACAGGAGACTTTTACCAATCATTCAAAGACAATCTAATACCAATCTTGCTTAAGGTCGTTCAAAAAATTAACAGGAAAGAACGTGACCAAACTCATTCTATGAAGCCAACCTCACTCTAAATACCAAAACCACATAAAGATACTACAAAAAAAAAAAAAAAAAAAATTAAAAAAAAAGAAAGAAAGAAAATTACAGACTAATATCTCTAATTAATGTAGATGCAAAAATCCTCAAAAAAAAAATTGCAAACAGAATCCAAAAGCGCATTAAAAGAGTTATACACCACAATCAAATGGGTTTTATCCCAGGTATACAAGGATGGTTCAACACAAGAAAATCAATTAATGTAATAAACCACATTGATAAATTGAAGAAGAAAAATCACACGATCTTCTCAATTAATGCAGAAAAGGCATTTGACAAAATACAGCACCCTTTCTTGATAAAAACATACCAAAAGAGAGGACTAGAAGGAAGCTTTCTCAATATGGTAAAGTGCATATATGAAAAACCTACAGCTAGCATTGTACTCAGTGGTGAACTACTGAAAACTTTCCCAGTGAGATCAGGAATAGGTCAAAGATGCCAACTCTCACCATTAATATTCAATATTGTGGTAAAAGTTCTAGCTGGAGCAATAAGGCTAGATAAAGAAATAAATTGCACCCAAATAGGAAAGGAAGAAGTAAAACTTTCACTATTTGTTGATGATAAGATCCTATATTTAGAAAATCCAGAAAAATCCACAACAAAACTACTAGAATCAATAGACAAGTTTAGCAATGTGCTGGGATATAAGATAAATATGCAAAAATCAATAGTGTTTCTATACACTACTGATGTGCAATCTGAGAAGGATATCAGAAAAAAATTCCATTTGTAATAGCAACTAAAAGAATCAAATATTTAGAAATAAACTTAACCAAAGACATAAAGGAACTGTATTCAGAAAACTACAAAATATTGCCAAAAGAAAATGAAGAAGATGTAAATAAATCGAAGGACATTCTGTGTTAATGTCCTGGAACACTAAATATCATTAATAAGTCAGTTCTATCCAAATTCATATGCAGATTCAATGCAGCCCCAATAAAAATCCCAACAGCTTTTTTTTGCAGAAATAGAAAATCCAATTATCAAATTTATTTGGAAGTTTAAGGGGCCCCGAATAGCCAAAAATGTCTTTAAAAAAAACAAAGTTGGAGGACTCTTGCTTCTTGACTTTAAAACATATTACTTAGCTACAGTGGTAAAATCAGCATGGAACTGGCATAAAGACAGGCGGATTGACCAATGGAACCAAATCAAGAACTCAGAAATCCACCCTCACATCTACAGTCAAGTGATTTTTGACAAGGCTGGTAAGCCCACCCATCTGGGCCAAAACAGTCTATTCAAAAAATGGTGCTGGGAGAACTGAATAGCCATATCCTAAAGAAAGAACGACGACCCCTGTCTCACACCTTATACAAAATTTATCTCAAAATGGATCAAGGACCTAAATATAAAAGCGAGAACCATAAAACTCCTAAAATTTTATGTAGGAAAACATCCTCAAGATATTGTGGTAAGTGGTAGTTTCTTAAACCTTACACCCAAGGGATGAGCAAAAAAGAAAATATAGATAAATGAGACTTCCTCAAAATTAAACACTTTTGCACCTCAAAAGACTTTGTTCAAAGGATGAAAAGGCAACTGACTCAATGGGAGAAAATATTTGGAAATCACATATCTCATAAGGGTTTAATATCCATGATATATAAAGAGATCATACAACCCAACAATAAAAAGACAAGCTACCCATTTAAAAAAATGGGCAAAATACTTGAAAAGACAATTGTCCAAAGAAGAAATATAAATGGCGAAGAAACACATGAAAAAATGTTCGACATCACTAGCTATTAGGGAAATGCAAATCAAAAGTACAATGAGATATCATTTCATACCTGTTAGACTGGCCACTATTAAAAAGTTGGAAAACTGTAAATGTTGGAGAGGAGGTGGAGAGATAGGAACACTTATTCACTGTTGGAGGCAATGTGGACTGGTACAGCCAGTGTGGAGGCAGTTCCTAATGATGTTGAATCTAGGCTTGCCATGGGACCCGGCAGTACCATTTCTAGGTATATACCCAGAAAAACTGAGAGCAGTGACACGAATAGACATCTGTCCACCAATGTTCATAGTGACATTATTCACGATTGCCAAAAGTTGGAAACAACTCAGGTGTTCATCAACTGATGAATGGATAAACATTTGTTGTGTATACACACAACATTAAGAAGAAATGAAGTTCTGAAGCCTATGAATGGATGAACCTGGAGGACATTATGTTGAGTGAAGCAAACTAGACACAAAAGGACAAAAACTGTACGATTGTGCTGCTATGACCTAAATAGGTACACTCGTGGAGTTAATAATTAGAATATAGGTCACCAGAAAATAGAATGAGGGTAGAGAAGGGAAAGCTGAGGAATAATCAGTGCAGATTTGGTGAAAAGGTTGTTTGTAAACCTTTGGAAATGAATGGAAGTGGTGAGAGCACATCTTGGTGTTTGTGACTAACAGAGCTATTATATGGGTATGACAGTGGTTTGAAGGAAAAGTCTAAGGACACGTATATTACTAGGTGGAAACCTAAAAAATGTATAACATAGTGAAACCTCATGTAAAACCTGAATATTGGTGATATTGCATATATAAGACCGTTTTTATAAACTGTAAATACAAATAAACTAGAGAGAAGGAAACAGAGTAGCAGCTATGTACTGCAGGGAAGCATAGAGAGATTGAGAGGTGATGAGTTTTGTTTGTTTGGTTTTTGTTTTTTAGTATTATTTTTATTGCTGGAATAATGAAAATGCTCTAAAAATGATTGAAGTGATGAATGCACAACTATGTGAATATACTGATTGTACACTTTGGATGGATTTATGCTTTATTAATATGTATCAATAAAATTGATTTATTTAAAAAAAAAAAAGGGAGTCTGGGGAATGATTCCAACTTAGGGAGAAGAATTTTATTCAAACCTGGAGTTATGGAGAGAGCAGGCCAGGGGTGAGCAGGTGAGTCCAGGGCCCCAGGGGAAACAACCCATGCAATTGTGTGGGACAAGCATTGCCAACAACTCGGCCTTAGGCCTTGTGTATGGGCATCCAGGGTTAGTCTTCCCAGGCACAGGCAGAATCGATGAACCTGGAAAGTTCCTTTTCTCAAATATGTTCTTTATTCCTGTTAAAGCCAACTTGGAGCAGTCACGTATTTCTACCTAACTTTAGTCCAAGTTACCACGTATTCTCACTTGGACTCTTGCAAAACTCTCCTAACTCGTTTCCAGCATTCACCTTGGAGCCTTTCCAATCCATTTCCTATACAGCAGCCAAAGGATCTTTTTGAAGTGCAAATCTACTAATCTATCCACCCTCTGCCTTAAAACCCTCAGTGCCTTCCTAGTGTTTCCAGTATAAAGACAAAAATACCAAACGTCCATCAGTTCAGGCTCTTTTTGTTGTAAGTAACAAGCAACCTGATTCAATCTGACTTAAATAGAACAAGAAATGTTGCTGGGTAATTCTATCCAACAATCAAGGCTCAGATAGATACAGGAGTTTAAAAGATTTAATAAAGATCTACTTCCTCTCTCTACCAGCTGGCTTCCTCTGAGTTGACTTTTTTTTCTCAAATGACATTTCTCTCTGTGGCCATAGCACAACTTCCAGGAACTCCTAATTTATGTTCTACGTGGATAAACCTTTGCCCTGGCAGTCTCAACCAAAGCCCTGGGATTCACTCTGATTGGACTGGCTTTGGTGATGTCTTCTTTCCTGAACGAGTTACTGAGGCCAAAAGTATGGGAAATGGTGATTTGCCAAGGCATGAGTCACATACTTTACTTAGATACTGTATCACACAAACCACATGGACTGAGAGTAGGGGAAGCACAGATATCCAAAGGAAAACTGGGACTTTTGCTTTAAGAAGAATGAATACATGTTGGGGAGGCAAATATGCCATATGTATATATAAGGCTCTGCGTTGTCTGTTCTCTACCTATTTACCCTGCTTCTTCTACTAACACACTCTCCTTTTTGTGTTCTACAATCCAGCCACATTGGTTCTCATATCAGGTAGCTATTGCTGAATAACAAACCATCTCCAAACTTAGTGCCTTAAATAATAGCCATTTAGTATTTCTCATCAGTCTGTGAATCAGCAGGGTGGTTCTGCTTCTCTGAGCTTGGCTTGGCTGATCCTGGCTGGCTCAGTCTGCATCTCTGGTCAGGCAAGCCGGGAGCTGGCTGCTCAACAATAGCCTTGGCTGGGCTGACTCCAGTTCACCTCCATGTAGCCTCTCATCTTCCAGAAAATTAGATCAGTATTGTTCTCATTGTGGATGCAGGCGTCCAGAAGAGCATGCAGTCGTGTTCAAGGTGTCTTGAGGTCTAAGCTTGGAACTGGAATTTCCACTACAAGCAAGTCACCATGACTAAGCCCAGGGTCAGTGTGAGAGGGTACTACCAAAGAGTTTGGTACAGGGAGGTATGAATTTGGGGCCCTTATTGCAATTGACCTGCCATAGTCCCCTTTTAGTTCCTTTAAAGAACACACATTGCTTTGTATCTTCTGTTCCTTTGGCCTAGGACACCCTTCCCTACCCTTTGATTTCCCTGGCTAATTCCTACTCATCCTTCAGAGCTCTCTAACTAGGTCAAACTGCTCTCTAACTAGGTCATACTTTAACAGCACTAGGTAGCTATCTATCAAAGTGTATTTTTTATTTATCTATATCATTATTTGATTAATGTCTTTAATAGCCTGCTCTAGACTGTAAGCTCCTTAAGGAGAAACACTGGTTTTTCTTCTTTTTCCTTTACTTTCTCCTCTTTTTTTTTTTCTGTATTATGTTCCTTTCTTTTAGATTTGGCAGTTAGCACAATGCTTGGCAAATATTAAGATATCAAAAATATTTGTTAACTAAATGAATAATCTGATGGGTATTATAAGAAAAGTTGCCCTCTGCAGTGTGCTCTGAAAAGACAGCTGCTTGTTTTACCTCCCTTGTCTTATTAGTTGTAGCGCTGGTCCATGCACGTGTTCTTTGCCCTACCGTGATAAAGGAAGAGATTCATTATGTGTCTTCTGACTGGGAGAATAACTTCCTGATTGGGAGCAGAACTGAAAACTTACTCTTTTATTGAGCCAAATAATAGATGAAATGAAAAGTCCAGTTTAACAGCATTAAACCATGCATTCCTTCTGGATGCAGCAACTGGGGTAGAAATATTTTTGTTTAAAAATTTCATGACCAATATCCTTTCTTCTACAGGCAATTGTAGGTTGAGAATTAATGGTTGATTAGGTATATGTAAATTCATTCATTCATTCATCCATTTAGTCATCAAAAATTTATAAGACTCTACTGTAAGCCAGAATTTATGAAAGTAAACTTGAGTCTAAATGCAATGGAGTGAAATCTAGAATAAAGGTTTTTCAGAGAAAAGCTTAACATATGAAAGTACTTGCTGGAATACTGTCAATGTCTGATATTTTTAAAGAACAAAGAGAAACCCCTACTGAGATTTCTAAAATATGCTTTCTTTATATATATAGGGTATTGAAGAGGAGATAGAATAACAGTGTCAGAATGAAAAATTAAATCTTTTTCTGAAATATGAAGAATATTGGAACTGGGGGAGAGAGAAAGAAATGCAATTCAATGTAAATGATTCTGTCTGCTGCAGAAAAAAATTTACATGTTTCTCCATTCTACAAGAGCTTCCACATTTCTGAAATTATGACTCTTTCATTTTGAATACGCTCAAGCCTTATGTGAAAGTCAGTCACAGAATTATAAGAAGCTTAAAAATTTATTGAAGAACTGCAGGAAGCTCATTCATTGGGTAAAGAGGAGAGGCAATAAACTTCAGGTGTTCGAAGGCGCTCTGTGATCCTGGTGCTAATCCCCTTTAGACGTAGAGACTTAAAGCCAGCTCGGAGGAGGGAACGCCCCATCAGTCACCCCTAAGGCCAAGGCGTACATTGCAATAAAGGTTCCAATTCTTCACTTTTCTCTCTGCCCATGTCTTTAGGCATATCTTGCAGTCCCCTTCCAACGTGGACAGGGTGACCTGCCCTGCTCCTTGACACGGGACGCTGTCGTGGGACCTGATTTGGCCAATGGAAAATTATCAGTCAATACAAGCAGGAGAGCCTTTTTTTTTTTTTTTTTTTTAAGATTTTATTTATTTATTCATTCATCCCCCCCTTGCTGCTTGTGCTCGCTGGGTCAGCCAACCACGCCGTGCAGGCAGGCTTGCCTTCACCAGGAGGCCCCGGGAACCGAACCCGGGGCCTCCCATATGGTGAACGGGAGCCCTACTGATTGAGCCACAGCTGCTTCCCGTGCAAGAGAGCCTTGAAATGGGCTTTTACATTGGGACCTACCCTCTCTGTTGGACATCTACCATCACCATGGAAACAAACTCAGGCTAGGCTGCTGGTCCTAGAGGGGTGATGAAGAGTGTGTACAGCAGTTGAGTGAGCTGAGTTAGCTAAGACCAGCCTACATCAGCCACAGACAGCCAAACCCAGAAATGTGAGTGATCCCAGCCAAGGATAACTGCTCTGCCTAGGTAACTCGCCGCTGACCCCATGTACTTGAGCAATATACACCTACTGTTGTCTGCAGCCGAGGTTTGCATTGTTTGTTATGCAGAAGTAGCTAATGCGTAAAGGGTATATTGATCTTTAAGACATCTTGATTGAACCTGGAAATGCAGAACAGGGTTTGGAGGAGTATTCCGGGAACTTAAACCCCCTTAAGCACTACGGTCCTAAGATCAGTGTTCTCACTGAATTCAAGGGTTAAATGGTATAATTTGAGGGGAACTGGACTGGGACCCAGAAATCCTGAATTCAAGTTCTGTCTCTGCAACATACTAGCTATGCTAACCTCAGCCTCCCCATCTCTAAAATGCTGATAACATTTGCTTCGGGCTATTATGATAATCAATTTAGCATCACACAGGTAAGATGGATATCTAAAGCAAAACATGGATGTCAGGTATTCAGGGAAATTATGAATTTTACAAAGAAAAGGAGTCACCTTGTTTATGAGTATATGTGAGTAACCTATGGGGACTCTCAGAAATACATAGGGTAGGATATTTTTCAGGTTGCTTGTGAAGTAAACAAGCTTGTGGAATTTGAATATTCATGTTAATGTGAACTCAATGGTGTCCACAGAATAGTAAAGGCAGGGGGATTTCTAGTTGCTTAGTTGAGCTGTAATATTTAATGAGCATTAATCTCTCTCAAGTTATTCATGTCCTCAATGTTTTTAAGTATTACTTCATTTCACCGACAATAACACTGGGTCTAACCAAGTCTGACCAGGGAAACCTTACCTTAAATATTTAAAGCAGATTTGATGCAGGAATCATTTACACAGGTGGCGGCATTGATGAGAAGCTAATCAGGGATGCGAAAACACCTTCGATTAGCAGCATCAGGAAGCTGCTGTCATCACAGTGAGGCTGGAGTGCCTTGGTCAAGATCTTTGATCTTTAAGACATCTTTTTTTAAAAGAAGGCTTGTCCAGATAGGGCTGGAGCTGAAGCTCAGCCCCTGCAGGAGAAGCTGCCTCAGGAGGGGAAAAGGTCCCCTGTCTTTTCCCTTCCTCCCACCTTCTGGTCTCCCATTTAGTGCCACCCATTGGCCAGACAGAGCTGGAAGTCAGTTGAGGGAGCCTGAGAGATGTACCCTGAAGAAACTCCCCTGTGATACAGAGCAGAGTGGCGTGTAAACAGTCCCTGCATCAGTGAGGCGCCCACTATTACATCTCTCATTTTAGAGCGGAGAAAATTGAGTTCCAGAAAGGTCCCCGTGTCACTGAGCTGGGGATGAGACTAGTAGCCAGCAGAATGGCTCCCAAGTCTTCCCACTTACCCACGGCCCACAACACTGCTGCACTAAATCTGAGAGGCAAGTGGAGACAGAGAGCCCAGGTTGGAGATTATTATCATCATCCAATGGGTTGGGAACTAAGAGCCTGGATTAGTTTGGTATCTGTGAAATTGAAGAAAGTAGATTTCTTTGGGAAGTATTACAAAGGAAAGAATTATTTGTTTAAGAAAATGGGAAATGAAATAGCTTTTGGTTATATAAAAATATTTGAGAAGAGAGAGACAATCTATTTTAACAGTATTCAATTTCAAGTCAAAATAAGTGAGGCAGCATGATGAGATTTAAAAACAGCCCCATATTCATTATAGCAAATTTCACCTCCACAAAATAATTTGAGATGTCCCTGAAAGTCTCTATTTTTCTTTTATGAAACTTTCAAAGTTGTTTCCCTTCTATGATTTCCTTTTCTCATCTGCCCCAAGATACAAGCTGGCTATGCTATTCTCCATAAATAACAGTATTTGGGGATATTTTTCTGTGCAACTTGGAATCATGAGCCTAACATGACAGTAATAAAATTACAAGTGTTGTTTTATGCACGATTTGCTTTGTAGTCTAGGGAGTATAGAATAAAATAAGAAATAGTTAATTAGTTGGACTAGAAAAAAATTGTTGCAACTTTTCTGTATTTAATGATTTGTTAGCTAAGTTTAATTAAGGAAATCAACAAGTCTGCTAGAAACTGATAATTACTGGAATAATGGGTGATACAAATTCTTTCTAAAAATATAAGTTGCAAAAGAGGAAAAAGCCTGCAAAAGGAAGCATAAATGTTCTTTCTAATGGACGTGGCATATGGGGGAGAGACTGTTTGTACAAATTAAGTAGAAAGTGAGCAGTTATTTCAATTTAACCCAAACAAATGCAAATCTGGATGATTTAAATCGCCCTGAATTCCCTTTTACTTCAATAACTGCAATTTTCCATTGACCTGAATTATCCAGATGATTGCTTTAACTATCTCCTTTACTCTGCCGCTGTGGATAAACACGGGGTGTGATGGTTTCCTTATGTAGGTAGGCTAAAGCAAACCATCCATCCAGTCACTGCCACTTGAGTAAATCTGAGCTTGCTTTCAACTTTAGATATTTCATTTAACGACTACCTTTTCTGTGTCAGTAATGGAGTATGAAAAGGATACGGATATTCAGTTCAGGCAATGGAAACTCTGTTTGGTACCGGTGTCTGTAAAGGTTGATAATGCACTTGAATTATGAAACCACTATAAACATCCCTGTCAGTTCAATTTATTCAAGCATAGTTTGGACCATCTTTAGGCAGAGCTGTTGTAAAGGAAGGTCTTATATTAAGGATCTAATTGTACTGATTAGCTGAGACACCTTTCAACTCTGTGATTATATGAATATATGTGCAATCTTAAGACTATCCTTACAAGCCTGATTGAATCTTGTGGGATTGAAAGCAGGCATTTAATGGCCTCACTTTCTATGGGGGCGATCAATAAAGTGATCTTGAACAGACTTGTTTGGTTCCATTATAGTTTAGTTCCTATTCTGTATGTTTGGATAAAGATTCAGGCTAAGGGAAGTGGATGTGGCTCAAGTGATTGGGCTTTCGCCTACCACATGGGGGGTCCCAGGTTCAGTTCCTGGTGCCTCTTGGAGAAGACGAGCAAGACAGCGAGCTGGTGCGACGGGCAGGTGCGGAGAGCTGACACAACAAGATGACGCAACAAAGAGACACAAAGAGGAAAGACAATGAGAGACACAGCAAAGTAGGGAGCTGAGGTGGCTCAAATAACTGAGCATCTCTCCCCCACATAGGAGGTCCCAGGTTTGGTTCCTGGTACTTCCTAAAGAGAAGATGAGCAGACACAGAGAGCACAAAACGAATGAACACAGAGAGCAGACAGCGAGCACAAACAACAAGGGGGCAGATTAAATAAATAAAATAAACCTTAAAAAAAAAAAAAAAGATTCAGGCTAAGGAGCTGTTTCTCTGATATAAACTGTGGAATTCACCTACGAGTATAGACTACAAAGCCAGATGGACTTTTGCGGGGCCGGCAATTCCAAACCTGGAACACCTGTGGAGGCTCATGAGCACAAAAATGGGGACCACTGACTTATGTCCAACATTTTGAAAAGGCTGAAGAAAATTAAAAAATCCCCTTTTGATCAAAATATCCAGTTGCGAATTATACTTCTTTCTGCTTGATAAATATTGGTAAATCCAAACCTAAAAGTGATCTTTTTGGTGGATAAAAATTTTTTAAATATGGGGTTTATGAAAAAGAAATGAGAAAATGTCTTTGATGCTTAAGTGGGTTGGAGTTACTTTGTCCAACCCCTTGTTTTTCTCAAATGAGACAACTGAGGCCAGATCAGTAAAGCAGCTTACTGTACACAGTGGTCTGTAGTGGCAGTGCTAGTAACAAACACAAAATCTGGAGATTTCTTGTGAATAAAGGTCAGAACTCACATGTTCAAAACTTCCAGGCAGAGAAATATAGCATTTAGGAAACTCTGTCATCCCCAGTTGCATTTGGATTTATCCTGGACAATTTATATGCATGAATATATATTCTCATAAATGTTTTCAAGAGCATCTCTTCCACTACACCCAGGTCTCCGAAAAGTTATAAAATACAGGTGCATTTTAGGTAAGGAGAACCTGTGTATACATTCATACCTTTTGTAGATAAAACAGCCATTGGATGTTGGTGTTATAAGTCCCAAAGGTACATCAGACCAACGTCACGTCAATTAATCTGCCATTATGAAACTGTAAAGACCAAAAATAGTCCACAGAAAAGAAATCTAAAGCTCCAGAATGAAGAAGTGGGTAACTGTGATGAAAAACCTCCATAAGGTGGTTTGTAGAAACCTTATAATTAAAGATAAATAATTTAGATGAACTTAAATATTATAAAGGTACTATAGTTCATCAAATCTAAGACACTATATTAGTCAGGGTCTTAGTAGGGAAACGTACGCAAATCATTCTGTACGTTTCCTACAGAGGCATAACAGAACTGGATATGCAGGTATTGGAAGGTTAAAGTGCGAAGAGTGGATACTGAGTTTACCTAGATATGGAAACTGCAGGAGGTGGCTTCTATCATAGGGAATAAAAATAAAAAGATAGGTTCACCAAAGCAAGGAGCTTGACCGTGCATGGCTGGTTCTCCAACTTCTAAAAGGCTTACAATGTGGCTGATGCTTGTACCATAAAAAGAAGAATGGCTGGTTGGACTCATCTCTCACTGGACGTGTCTCATAGCTGGCTCTGGACTGCAACTGTCCTTTTAGTTGGAGCAATGCAATGACAGGAACAATGCTAGAAACAGTAAGGGAGTTTCTCCTCTTTTCCCACCTCCCAGTCTCCCTATCGGGTCTTCCATTGTAGAGTCTAACAAAAAGATGAGGTGCAAGGCAATCTGGGATCTGTGGTTTCCACATCCTACTTTTAACATCATAGAGTACACAAGGGTGGACTTGACACTGAGAAGAATAGGTAAATAGCCTGCAGAGATGCTACTGATTGTAAGATACTCCATTATTTTACGTATCACTAAGAAAGAAAAACTGATAAATTATAATCTAAAACTTTATCTTAGAAATTTTCCACAAGCTATTGCCCTCTGTTCCATCATTAAAGGTGAGGAGAAAGCAGTATTTCTTAAAAGATTGCTTTGATATTGTTTCAGATTTTTCCCCAAGTCTCAGATCCCATTCTGCAAGTTTTGATGCTGGTGCTTTCAGATGTCCGCTGAAGGTTTTCAGACAGCAACCAGGAAGAACCTTTCAAACAGCATTTAAACTCAACACTTGAAGGTTCACCAAGTCACATAACTTGCTGAGATGTGGACAAATGAACCTCTGAATGAACCTGGCTCCTGTACAGGCAATGAGAACTGCATGGTAATTGCAGCCTGGCCAATTGGAAGATGCATCCTGGTTTCTGAGATTTGAAATGAGAAATCAAAGATGCATCTTATATTCAGTGAAATGCAGTCATTACTTCAATTCCTTATCTTCGAAGGACCATAATTAACTATCATGTCTATTCTCTCTAGACTCTGATCTCTGTTTTTTTGTAAATTCTTACCAGTCAATAAGTTCTGAACATGAGCTTACATACTTTATATAGTCATTGACTCAGGAATCCAAATAAGAGGAAATAGGATAATTCAATATTGAATTGAAAATTAAAAACAATTTGTGTATGTATAATTTTAATAAACAAATCAAGAGTCCTCTTGCCACAGAATAATTTAATCTGTGCAAGGAAATGGAATCCTAATTGTGCTAAGTGAAGGGGAGCTCTGGTTAACGGAAAGAAAAGTATAAAAGCCAATTCATGGATTCTATCTGAATGGGAAAAAAAAAAAAAAGACTGGTAATTTTTGCAACAATTTTTCTTGTTTTGAGTTATCTAGAAGTTCAAGCCTTGGCATTTAAAATGATTATTGTAAATATAAGATTCTGGCATAGACAGAATGTGTATGAAAATAAACACTTTAAATGCCAACTGTTCATCTCCTTGTTGTCCTTATTCATTTCCTCTATTGCTCTTAGGAATAACATGCTTTTTTTTTTTCTTTAAATAAGCAAGTTAACAGAATACTATGGCGCCATCACAGAGAACAAAAACCCTCAAGAGAGCAATTCCAGCTTTTATGAACTTGGAACAGTGACTAACTTTCTTCATGCAGTCCCATTGGGGTGAAAGCACCCCTTTACAAGTGCTCTAACCAAACTGTAATGAAGCAATTATCTTCCAGTTTCCAGCATGGAGTCTTTTCTTTAATTGACTTCTGGACTCTGAATGGAATTGTTTTCAGGTTCACTCATGCCTCTGTCCTGGTGCCCAAAATTTCATTACCTTTGGGCTTTTTCACCCATTAAGTCAACTCAGGTAATTAGATGCTTTTGGTCACAGGTTAAAGAAAGCAAAACTCAAGTGGCTTCAGCAATAAAGGGGGTTTCTTTCTTTGTGATTCTCTCACTTTGTTTTCTGAGGTTGGCTTTATGGTTCCCTCATGGTCACAAGATGGCTGCCAAGAGAGTGTAATTTTCCATAATTACTTAGTAAAATTGCAGAACTCAATGCAGAATGGAGTACCTCAAAGCAAACCCTTCACTGAAGATAATGAAATACCTTACTGGCTTATCTGGAAAAATACTTGTGACAAAGAAGTTGTGATTTACATGATTGGTTTGTCCCATCAGATCCTGCCCTGTAGCTGGGGTTGGAGAGCTAACCACAGTCTACACTCTAGGCACAAAATTATTTTACTTTCCTTTTTATATATTTTTCCCATACCCTTAAGTGTTTTTCCTGAAAAAACGTTTTTTGCTGTAGCATATCATATCAAACTTCTCTTCAATTTTCATTCATTAAGTTACTTGCCATTTGGAGCATGGAATTATGATGAATGTCCTGGCTAGAATTCCTTCATTCAAATCAGACTGTGATCTGAACACTGCCATTATAGTCTGGTTTTAAATGAAAGTAGGTTCTTTGTCTTCTAACCAAAGAGAACACAAGGTACGAGAAAAGCAAAAGCAAGTTGTTATGTTCTTTGTCATGCTCCCGAGAAACAGTAGGGAGCAGGAGCAGGTATGATAAGTGGCCCCAGAAGCCTGCAGATCCTCACGGACTTGGTTCTGCCTCTTCTGGTCAGGGAGTCGGCAGCAGTTGTGCCAATGGGCCCTAATAAATGAAATTGAGATCAACATGTCCCTGGTTGTAGGGAAAGAGAGCTGGGGGTTTGCCCCTTCATGGGATATTCAGGTGGAGTCAAGTGATTAGTAAGAATGGCCAAGAACTCAGGCCATTGAGTAATCAAACATTATTCAACAATCCTGTCAAATTATAAGTGCCAATTATATTCTTAAAATTTGAATATGGCATTTCCCCTTAAATTAAAATGATGGCATTACGAGTGAGTTGTACCTGTCTTCTTGCTTCAATTAACTGGGGGTCTGTCTGGTGACCATGCCCTAATGAGTATAATATAAGCCATCCAGGGAAGCGAAGTGGTTATTAAGAAAATGTTAACACTTATATGTATTGCTATATTATCTTGTACATGTTATCAGCCATCTTGTCCTTTTCAGAATCAAGACTCAGTGAGACCAAGGGTTAAACCATTTTTAATTAATTTTTAAAATCAAAGTAATATAGGTACATAGTTTTAAAATTAAATAATATTGGTAACTATCATCAAGTAATCTAATAATGAAAAAAACATACTCAACTCCTCCCATTCTCACCCCCGAGCTACCAGCTCTTTTAGATTTTCTTCGAGTATTCACCTCTGTATTTTCACATGCTATATAATCATCTTGCTGATTTTTGAACTTTTATTAAAGAAAGAGAGAATTTAGTTTTCTTACTCACTTTTTCCTACCCCAGACTAAATACACATATTCTCTCTCTCCTCCCACCTCTGGTACTCTTGCGTTCTTTCCCTCACTTCCCCAATTTTCCCATCGTAGGGTAGTTGTATCAATATTGGGTTTACATCATCATGCCTATGTAAGTCTTACCTCCAGCTGATCCAAGTAATGCAATATGATTGCATTTCCTTTCTTATACCTCCCCTATATTTCCCCCTGGAGTTTTAATGACATCTTCATCTTTTCTGTTGCTTAATTGATTCTTTAACTGTCACTAAATCTGCCCCCTCCCTTGCCTCACTCAAGTTACTGTCTCAGCTGTAAAGCTCTTCTCCACTCAACTCAGGACATTTTGCAAACTTATCAATTCTGCTTTACTCCAGGCAAGTACCTCCTGAGCCCTGTGTTCTCTTGCTCCAGGCAGGGCTGGTTGTCCCCTAGGCTGCTGCACTGCAGTGCCTGGGGATTTCCTGTGACCAGCGCTGTGATTACTGAGAGCAAAATATTAATGCTACCTTGGAAGGGAAAAATGTGTTGTGTGAAATATCTGTCCCTGTCACTTTTGATGGAAAGGCTAACACATAGAAAATGAACATTAAAGAAATGTTTTAGAAGAAAGAATGAGAGTAATGTATAGGACTCAAGGTTGAAACAAACAAAAATCCCATATTATGCTTCTCCTTATCAGTATAGCTTGTTAACCGTGTACATTTAGTACATCCATCTATTGGATTCATCCAATAGTATTTCTCCTTTCATCTCCTTTTCAAATTTTCTTCTGTTTTGTCAAGGCTGTCTACCATTCTTCAGGACCATTGACTTTTTTTTTTTTTTTTAAAGATATTTCGATTACATAAATTTTACAGAGAATACATAGGGGATTCCCATATGCCCCACTCCCCACACCTCCCACATTTCCCACATTAGCAACATCTCTCATCGGTGTGGTACATTCATTGCAATTGAACACATTTTGGAGCATTGCCACTAAGCACGGATTGTAGTTTACACTGTAGTTTGCACTCTCTCCCATTCGACCCTGTAGGTTATGGCTGGATATATAGGCCTGTATCTGTTGTTGTAGCCATTGACTTTTATATCATTTCTGTGATCTAGTTGATCTCCCTTCTAGGACCTCAAAGTTCTCATACACAATTTATTACACTCCTTCAAACTTTTAAACCTTTCATTAAATTAGGAAAGCTGAAAATAAGTGAAAACCTTGATTAAACAGATGTTCAGAAATGCACACAATTAATAAAAATGTTTTTTTTATAATAGTTTGAGTTCAAAATAGCACACTTTTTACGAAGCACATTATCAACATTGCAAGCTTCATTTAAAAATGTTTTAAAGATATAGGCTGAGAAATAATGCATCCTAATAAGTTACTCCTAGTGCCAACATTTATCAATTAGCAGATTTGATTTTCACAGCACTGAAATCTCACCTGTCCATTGACTGAAATGCTCATATGAAATTCTCCCAAGCCAAACCTACCTAAGTATACCTGGAACATATCTGAGCATATGGATGTATAAATATGAAACGAGATATGGCTTGATAGGTATCTACCTTTTTTTTCTTTTTAGCAGGTACTAGAGATTGAACCCAGGACCTCATACATGGGAAGCAGGTACTCAGCCACTAAGCTACCTCCACTCCCAGTGAGAGTTGGTTTGTTCCTTTGTTTGTTTGTTTTGTTTTTGTTTTTAGGAGGTACCAGGAATTGAACCTGGGTCCTTGTACATGGGAAGCAGGCGCTCAACCACTTGAGCTACATCTGCTCCCTGGTATGTACTTTTATGGAGCATTTACTATGGGCGAGGTGATCTTCCAGCTGTTTTACTTGAATTAACTTAACAAGTAAGTTCTCTTTACAATCCTATGAAATAGGCACTCCATGACCTACCTTCATTTTAAGGACAGAATAACTGAAACTGAAGTGAGTTGGTTCAAGGCCACAGAGTTAGTAAAATGGTAGCACTGGATTTCTAATCTGTATCCACCTGACTCATATCTGAAGCTCTCAGTGAACACTGAGAATGTATTAGAGCAAGACAGGATTCTCAAAGCTACTGACTGAGTCTCACACGTGGAGTTTTGATTTTCAGGCACCACATTATTACCCATGTACATATATGAACATACTTTCACAAACTTTCTTTTTGGTGGACATATGCACACATTCTTATTGGGTATACCTGATGCTGCAATTGTTGGATGATAAAGTAAGAGTATTTTCAGCATTGCTAAATACTGCCAAAGAGTTTTCTAAAGTGATTGTTCGAATTTACTCTCCTCCCATCAGCAGCTTTTGTGATTTCCAGTTGTTCCCCATCCTTGACAACAATCGATACTCCTGGCCTTTCTCATGTTAGCTGATTTGGTGGGTGCGTGGTATCTCCTGGGGGTTTCAGTTTGCATTTCTCTGATGCCTAATGAAGTTGAGCACCTTTTCATTTGTTTACTGGCCACTTGGATACCCTCTTTTGTGAAGGGCCTGTTCAAATAGTTTGCCCCTATTTCTGTTTGGAGGACAATTTTTAATAGCTTTGTTTATACTATGGGCCCACGTTTTTAAGAGCACGGAACAATCTCACTATTGCAGGGCCAGACATTTTGCCTGAATATCGTTGTTGCAGCTTGTTGAGTATAACTGAGTAGTTCCACAAAATTGCCTAGGGAAAAAATAATGCCTCCCCACATTCCTCCAGAAACTGAAAGCTGTCATAAACAATATATATTTTTTGGCAACTGCTCTTTAACACCTGACACGCTAGTGGGGCATTTTCTTCTATCCCAATGGCCATATGCTCCCAGGTGAGCGCTCTGAGGATACTTACCTCTTAGACGAATGCTGACATATGGTGAGTGGTAGGTGGACCCTTGCTTCTCTATAGGTCACCTGCTCCCCACTGCTTTCCTGGCAAGGTCAGTATGCTTTGGGGCACATGCCTATGTAGGCCTTATGCCAGTGACACTTTCCTTCCAAAGCAGGCAAGAGGCCCAGCCCATGTCAGTGGCCATGCCACAGTGTCTTTACATGGCACAAATTGGGAAATGACCTTGTGAAAAGCAAAAGTTTGAGTATAAAGAGCAGGGACTTTGTTGATAAATAGACCCTCTGAAAGGCTTAGTTTTCGGTTCATTTGTTTTGTTTTGTTTTTTATCTGTAGAATGGGGATAATTTTAGAGAACACACTTCTCAAGATGGTCATGGGATCAGAGATAATGGGTACAATGTGCTTACTCTGGTTCAGTGTTCCAACTATAAACATAAGGCATAAAAGTCCTTTCTTCAGGCATCTGTGGTGCTTTACAAGCCACCCCAAAACTTAATAGCGTAAAACAAAAAAGATTTCTTATTTCTCAGAGTCTGTGGATTGACTGAACCCAACTGGACAGTGCCTCTGCTCCAGGTGGTGTAGACTGAGGAGGCTCATGTGGCCACTTTCAGCTGGGAGGGTGACTGAGGCTCAGCATCCAGAAGGGCCTCTCCTCCTCCAGGGCTTCCTTCCACGTGATCCCTCATCATTCCTTTAGTAGACCAGAGCCTCGTTTTCTTTTTCTTTTTTCACAGCCTGGCTTTGTCTTAGAGCCTTAACTACCATAGGATCATTTCCCTCACATTCTCTTGGTCAAGACAGGCCCACTGGTTTTCTATTTCTGCATAACAAATAACTATACACTTGGCAGCTTAAACAACACCCATTTTTTTTGAAAATTTATTTTTTATTGTGTGTAAAAATAAAAATTATCACAATACATACCAATATTTGTAAAATGATATATAAATATATATGCATATATGTGCATTTGCTTACAAAAGTGTTATATATATATATATATATAAATATATATATATATATATATATTTTTTTTTTAAAGAGGTGCTTAGATTACCCAAAATATTACACGGAACCCACTGGGATTCCCATGTTGTCCACCTCCCACACCTCCCACCACATCCCACACAAACATCTCCCACAGTGTGGCCCACCAACCTCAATGAACTTACACATCCTGGAGCCTTGCCACCAACCATAGACCACAGTTCACACCGAAGACCACACTCTCTCCCACACAGTTCTGAGTGGTGTGTGCTGATTTAAAATGGCCTACATCCGTTGCCACAACGGTATTCAGGAGGTCATCCCAGAGGTAACTCTTATGCACACCTCAGTAGGAGCTCATAGAACATCTAAGTGCCTATCACCCCACACAGAGGGGCTCCTGAGAGCTCTGGAGACACCCAGGTCCTATATAAGGGGCGATAGCCCCAGAGACTGATGCCTTATCAGTGGGTTCTATTTTGGAATCTGTGCTCCTGAGAGTGACAGAATTAGACTCAAATAAGTCCTCCCTGCACATGGTTCACCAGTCCCTTCTATTCAAACCTATATGTGATGCTGAAGTTTTTAGATATACTTCCAGAGACTGGAGCCTCTGGTCCACCTATGTGCCAGGTGTGTGTGTAATCTCGGTGGAGCTGCAACTCCTGCCCTACAGCTCAATGGACTCATCCAAGTCACCTGGCGAGGAGACAACGATGGGCAATGGCCATCCCAGGGAATGGAGAGGGCCTGCATCTGCAGGCAGGATCATCCCACCCACCATGTCCATGGGATATAAGCCTTCTCTCACTTGGAGGTGGAGTGGACATCACCATCCCAGTCCCCTCAGGATTGGGATCTAGTCTATGGACTAGAGTGGACTTGATGGTATTCTGTTGTACACATATGGTGATTCTAGCAATGGAAGAAATTATAACAATGAGGTGGAGCCAGTGGCCACTTGACACTTTTGGGGCAGGGAGGGGACGAGCAGTTGAAATACAGGGGCTTCTTTTGGATTTGGAGGTTGTACCGAGTACCGTTGTGGCAACAACACCCATTTTTAATCTTAGAGTTCCGCAGGTAAGGAATTTAAGTAAAGCTCATCTGGCTTCTCTGCTTAAGGTCTCACAAAGCTGAAATCAAATTGTTGGCTAGGCCACCCTCGAATCTGGAGGCCTGGGAGAAGAATCCATGTCTAACCCCATTTGGTTGTTGGCAGAATGCAGTTCTCTGTTCCTTGCTGACTGTCAGCCAGGGGCTGCTCCCTGCTACTCACATTCCTTCTCAACCAGCAAGAGCATCAAGTCCTGCTCATGCCTCAAACCTCTTTGCCTTCCTTCTCTGCTACCAGCTGGAGAATGTTCTCTGCTTTTAAGGGTCCATGTGATTAGATCAGGACCACCCAGACAATTACCCTATTTTAAGGTCAATGGAACCAAAAACAATTACAACGTTATTTTCAGAGGGTCTGGAAGTTGGGGCAGGACATCTTTGGGAGGCCATTTGAATAGGTCTGAGGCCCAGATTCAAGGGAAAAGGATGCGAGGGTGATATGTGTGTGCAGGGAAAGGAAATTATTGGCAGACCTATTTGCAATTTAAGTGTCAGAGGCAGTTGTGACTAATCATATAGTGGCTATGAGTCTTTGGCAGAGTTGTATAATCAAGCAAAGTGGGCAGCAGAAATTTTTATGACCTTCTCAGCAGTTCTCTTCCATTCATGTGAAACGAGTGGTCCCTAGGTTATAAGACCCATGAGAATAAGATCTTTATCTGTTCTGTTTACTGCTATATTCCCAGGGTCTGAAGAGTGTCTGATGAAGTTCAAGTATGTGTTTGGTGAACAATGAATTACCATTTACAATGTGAAGTGATTCAGCCCTAGGCATCATGTATACATGGGATGGATTTTCATAGGTGATGTTTATCCAATCAATAAATAACTCTTTATTACTCTCAGAGTGCTTCCATAGGAATTAGTTATCAATGAACAATTCTCCATTGAGTGACTGCTCTGAGCAAAGGCAGGTTCTGGAGGAAAAGGCAAAGAATGCATTCCTGCGCTCAGGATTAGCTTATGTTATTGGGAAGAGAAAATGCACATAATAAAGACCATGGACAATGCCAGTCTGTAGAATTATCTAGTAAACGATATAGTCAGTAGGGAAATGATTTAAATATTCAGAGGAGGGAATTAGTTCAGACTTCTAAGCCTTTAAGTGAAGAAGTGCATTTGACTTGGGCCACAGAGTGTGGGCAGAATTTGGATACAGGCAAAAGAAGATGAAGGTGACATTTAAAGAGACAAAAATGGACCACACCAAAGTAACAAGGTAGGAAATAAATCAATATGTGAATAGAGAATTTTTTTAAAAGTTGGTTTGTACAGAGGGATGGAATAGAGGGATACTGGGTAGAATGTTGGGCAATGTAGTCTTGAACCCAGTTGGGGAAGGGCTAGAATTCCAGGCTAGAAAGTTGAAACTTCTCTCACACTCAATGAGGGAATAGAACAGGTGACCGGTGCCCTTCCCATATCCCTTGGACCATTTCACTGTCCTCAGCTGACTTCCATGTGCCAGTATCTGCATCATTATGCCCGAGAACTTCCCCTGGAAGCAGCCCTCACCCAAAGGCTGGTAGAAAGATGGTGTATCTAGAACCCAGCTCCCTCACTCAGGGTGGGGAATTTCTAACATGTGAGTTTCAGGCCATTTCCCCAGGTTTCTCCACAGGATTAAGCGCCTACCCACATTGGCAGCTGGCTCATTAGCACCCTCTTTTTGGCTCCCTTCCCTTCTACATATCATGTCCCCAGGTCTCCTGCTGGAGTTCCCTGAACACCTGGATAAACTTCGTACATGTTGATCCTTGTCTCAGAGTCTGTTTCTGGAGGGCCCCCAACAAACATAACAAGTCACCAAAGATTTTATGGCAGACTGACATGTTTAAAAGTTTCCTTTTGGACTTCAGTGGACAGTGTAACACTTTGGGATGGGTGGGTAGCATAGAAAGTGTAATGAGTCGACTAGAGGCAAAGTGATGCTACATTTATTCCTATGCTACACTTGATATGAAAGAGATGGACCCTGTTGGTATGCAGGAGGATCCCACTTTCTGAAAATCCTGTTGGTCCCTGCTTCTCCAGTTCTGATTGGAACCAGAAGCTTGCAAACCTCCATCAAGGACGTTGACAAAGGGCTTTTAGCCCTTAATTGTATTATCTGAGATTTATGTTGTTTATAAAAACAGTCCTGGTAGAGGTTCAACTATGGACCATTGACACATCATGCCTTTCTGTGAACGGGCCTCAGGGTTTCTTATATTTTTAGTTCACCTAAGGATTTCTAAGCATGCAATTTCTGAAAATTTCTCCTTGTCCCAATTCTTCCATTAGTTTAATTGAACTCATAAATATACTGCACGGAGTTGTTGTTTTGGTGCAAGAAAGAAGGAAAAAATTCCTAGTCCTTCAGAAAAAGGCAGCAACAAAATGAAAAATAACTGCCACAATATCAAAGGCAGTTGTGGTGTGACATCAAAGAGTGGGAAGGGAATGATTGGTAAGGGGCAAAGTGAGGTTATCTTCACAACAGTCTTTGTCTCCTGTGCCTGTCAGAGAATTATCCATTGGTGATCACATATGCAATACAAATAAATCCCTATCACATATGAAGAATCATCTGTGACAACTTGAAACTAACATTTAGATGAGTGAAGAAATACATAATCAACTCTTTGACCCATGCGTGGTGGTCCTTCCTGATTCGCTTAGCAGCTGCATCCCTGATAACACCCTCTGTCCAGGAGGAGAACCCTTTGCCTATAAGGGTGTGTCTGTCTGGAGCACGGCATCTGAGATCATGGCCTCTGCATTTATTCAGCTGTGGCAACGTGGGCTTCAGCGCAGAGATCAGGGAACCGCAAGGTTCAGTTTCTGATTAGATGTACTATTTTTTAATGCACCGATGGCTTATAGCTCATGCATTTATTATGGCTACATTTGTATTCTGCATTGTGTTCTAGCAATGGCTTATTTACATATGTGTCCTCAATTCTTGGTACAGAGTCTTAACCATAGGAAGTGCCAAATACACGTTTGATAAATAAATGGATTGTTTAGAAATCTTGTAAAATGAGGTATATGACCGAGGATAAAATGTGGAGGCAGGAGTTAGAGCTGAATATGCACATGAAAGATGATCTTGGTCACCCACGAAAACAAGCCACATAATCAGATGCAAAAAATTCTGTGTACGCATAAAGGAAATATAAAAATAGCCCCCAAGGGATCATAGCTTTGTCTAGATTCCTTTTACCGAGAATGTGTTTATAAGTTGATTCCATTTCTTTCAGCCAGGAAAGCGGTGGTATTCTCTTAACAAGTGAGCCGAGGAGTAACGAAGAAGTAAATAAAAGGAAACAGGGTGAAGAGTTCTCTGCAGATATGTGTTATTTAGTAGTGAGGGATGCTTTGTTTAAAATAGAGCTCAATTCCGAGGGGAGATTGCTCTTGCTTAGAAAAGCTTCCGTTCTACCTCCTGAGACACACATGCACACATGCATTATCATCCAATTAAGCAATGACACAGACAACACAGTATTGGGCATGGAATGGTTAAGCCATCTCCTTAGGAGATGCTCAGTAGAATTATCCAGGGAGAAAGGTCATGCTGCTCAGTGTAGGGAGCCAGGTATGGGAGAGGGCTCTGCTGGAAGAGGCTGCAGGACTAAGTGGAAAGACGTCAGTCATCTCGGGGTCAATCCCTAAAGCAGGTGGCCAGCATTTTGTTGTCAGTGTTGGAGAGGCAAAGCCTCTGTAAAGAGTACTCTAAAAAAGAATGTCTGTTTTCAAGTAATAAGTAAAGACCCCGAAACAATACCATAGTCACGGTCGATAGACCTCATCAGTAAACCTGAGTCCAATGCCATCAGAGATGTTTGGCTGCATTTCAGAGATGAGAAAGTAGATGTGAAACGGGTTCAAGGTCACAGACTCGTAAGAGGTACAACAGAGATTCAAATCTGGATCTGTGTGATTCCACAAATCCGACATCTTTCGTTATACTGCCATGGAATGGCTTAGTAGAGAACAGAGCAGGGCATGTCTTTATTTGGTAAGTCAAAGAGGGACAGCAGGCTTGAAATGGAAGAGGAACCTAGACCAGAAAATTACCAAGATACATGTTCACAGTTATTACCAGGTCCCCAATAAGGCACAACCTGGACCGGTATTAGAATCCACTGAATATCCTTATGCTGTGAATGAATAACATTTTTTTATCATTTAAGAATGCATACATTTAAAGAAGCTCTTTCAGGTATTATCACAGATATAGATCTTTACCAATATCATTGATCCAAGATTCTGATCTCCAGAGCAGGCAAAACCTTTTCATCGGCAGACTCTGATCTAGAACCGCTGTTCTCATAAGGCTGGACCTCAAATAAAAGCCTGTCCTCAAGGAGCTGCCACTCTATGAGTAATAGCATCAAACTTATGAGTACAGATCAGACTCACCGCATTTCCATGTGAACAGTCAGTGTATTCCACCATGGATTAGTTGTCACACAGCAAGATTAAAAAAACTCCAAGTTTATGATGGCCTTCTCATATCCCAAAGAAGATGTCATTTGAGACTGATGTGACAAGACAGAGTCTGCAGAGAAAAGCTTAGTAAAACAATTAAAAGGGATTAACATTTAAACAAGTGGAAATAGCACCTGTGGTCACATCAGGGAGACAAGAATTTATAAGCATTATGAGGGGCAGTCATTCTGTTTCTGGACATGAACTGTTCACCAGCGTAAATCAGGAAGAAATCTCTTCCTCCCACTGCCAGGGCAAAATATCGCAAATTTCCCTTTGCTGTCCTCAGCCTGGCTTGGCAGTTAGCAGATCCCACACTGTGACTCCCAGGTCACTGTCTTTGAGTAGCAGAAAATTGAAAGTGTCTGTAATTGAGCAGGGAGGACCTGTTCCAAGCCTGAATTTACCTGAGAGGTTCTTCTGAAAGGGCAGAATGAAAGCAAATGTATGCAAATAGAACCAGGCAGGGGGAAAGATTAAATGTTACTATTTGAATGCATAAATCCCTTCATGTTTAATAAGTACTCCCTCATCTGGGAAAAAAGTTTCAGAGAAAATAGTTATAAATAGCATTCCATAGGAGCCCCTCCACCCTGAGGCCAGCCACTGGCTCTCTGTTTATACTGGTACAGGACCTCCTGTTGCTTTCGTTTCCTGTTTGGTGTTTCTGGACTTGGGCTCCTAACTTACGCTGTTCGACCTGCCAGCATCTACCACCACCCATTCTGGTATCATCATCCTGAGTTCCTTTGGGGAACCATCCTACACCCCAAAATTAGTCCAGGTGCTTTGGGTGGGCCTGGCATCCTTTATTCTTTGCTCCCAGCTCCAGCAGTGGGCACAAGACCCAGTCTTGATCAGTCAGTGTATTCCACCATGGATTAGTTCCATAACTCTGATTAGTCAATGATGGTTGTGTGACCCGAGGCCATCCAAAGAGACTCAATTGTGAGACTTTTTTTCCTAGAACAATTGAAAAAGAGAATGTCACTTCCTGTTAGGGTTTGCTTCTGAGTAGGATATAGACAAGGAGTTGCTGATGGACACTTTGCCACCATGAGGTGCAGGCATCGTGCAGGAAAGCAGAATCCTGAGATGAGAGAAATCAAGTCCTAACGACAAGCTTCTGGAACATGCCGTGTTTAAGCTAGCATATCTCTGGGCTTTTCAGTGCTGTTCTAATAGCCACTTTGGGTTAGGCCAGTGTACTAGTCAGCCAAAGGGGTGCTGATGCAAATCGCCAGAAATTGGTTGGCTTTTATAAAGGGTATTTATTTGGGGTAGAAGCTTACAGTTACCAGGCCATAAAGCATAAGTTTCTTCCCTCACCAAAGTCTGTTACCATGTGCTGGAGCAAGATGGCTGCCAACATCTGCCAAGAGTTCAGGCTTCCTGGGTTCTTCTCTTCCCGGGGCTTATTTCTCTCTGGCTCAGGCTTGCTACTCTCCACAAGGTCAGCAGTAGACTATCAGGTGAATGGTTCATCTCTTTCCCCAGGGCCTTCTCTCCTTCCTCACGACCAAGCTCCTCTGTGTGCTTACTTCCCCGGGCTCCAGCATTAAAACTCCAACATCAAAAACTCCAACTCTGTCCTTCGCCATGTCTTTTATCTGTGAGTCCCCACCCACCAAGGGGCAGGGACTTAACGCCCTACTGACGTGGCCCAATCAAAGCCCTAATCATAATTTAATCACACCCAGAGGAACACAGCAGTTTACAAACATAATCCAATATCTATTTTTGGAATTCATAAATAATGCCAAACTGCTACAGCCAGTGTGAAGTAATAGAATCTTAATAGATTTCTCAAGTCTTTTCCAAGGACTAGAGTTTGTGCCTAAATCTTGGCCACCCTGCCTGGGTTCCTCCCCTCAGATCTCTGATTCTGAGGGTTTCCCCTATCTTCACTTACTCCCTGGTTCCTTTAGATCAATGGTTCTCAACTGGGGGCAATTTTGCCCCTTGGCGGACATGCGGCAATGTCCAGAGACATTCTTGGTCATCACAACTGGGAGGATTGGATACAAACCAGGGACACTGCTGAACATCCCAGAAAGGACAGGGATGCTGTCCAAAACAAATATTTATTAGGCCCAAGCTGTCAATACTGCTGAGCTTGAAAAATCCAGTCTTAGATATTAAAATCCACCTGCTTCCCAGGTACTACTCCTTAGACTTAATCTTGTCACTATTCTTCATGTCTTCATTCAACACTCACACATTAGAGGTCCCCGTGCCAAGCATGGTGCTAATGTTGGGGATGCAGTAAAGGTCAGGACACTGAGGGATCTATTTGATCCTGCTTTCCTTTGTGCCTCTGTATTCCCCATCTGCTCGCCTCAGTCACCTCGCTGGACCTCAGATCCACCCTGGGACTCTGTCAAGCCTTGAGGGGATGGACACCCTGAATGTGGTCCATTGTGTTGTCTCACAAATTGGATCATGACACACAACATTTGTCACCCAATACAGATAATTTTAGCACAGCAATATGTCACTTGTTATGGCAGTGGAGAATTTTCTCATGTACCAATTTTGCATGGGCTGAAGGTACTTAAACTTGTTCATTGTTTCTTTTAGTCTTTTGTTTGTTTGTTTGGTTGACTCTCTCTGGGAAGTCAGCGGACCACAATCATGTCTTTTGGACTCCATGATGTGTTGTGTTTTGGATGCTAGTGGAAAAGAGACCATTTACAAATGTAGGAGAAGTGAATCAGTGTTCAGTTTAAAGTATTTGTAGTATATAATTTGGAAGACCGCTTGCTAATCAGGTGGATAACCTCTCAAGGTGTCCTTTCAGCATCATTATGCTAGGGGTATATTTTAGATCTCAGGAATGTGATTGTGAGAGCAGGACTTTTGCGTGTGAAAAGGGGGCAGGGGAAAGAATTCATTATAGGAATATTTTTTTTTCCCTAGGAGAATCAGATGGACAAAGAAAGTTTCTGTGTAACGCTTTGTGGCTGCTATTTTGAAAACCTGGTCATATATTTTTAGCCTGCAGAACCTCTGCTCTGACACATTTCCTCAGAGGGACATGTCACAGCATGTACAGCATGCTAAACAGGAGGGCGACGGAGGCCATTTTGAATTCTAGCATTTATGATCTTAGAGTCTACATGGTCACAGACCCCAGCTTTGGAAAGTTTTCTTTTTTTGACTTTTAAATTAATTTTATTAGAAAATTAACAAGTTAATAAACACTCCTACCTACCAAACAACCCTCCCACTTCTCCAATCTTCTCAGGCTCTTGTAATCTCTAATCTATCTATATGAATTTGCTATTCATAGGTATTTCAAAAAATGAAACAGTACAGTATTTGTCCATATGGTAAACCTTACTAATTTCACAGTACATAATTTTTTTAATTTGTTTTTATTTGAGAAGTTACAGTTTGACAGAACAGTCATGTGAAAAAAGCAGTCTTTCCTTATATCCCACTGCACATACAGAGTTTTCCCTTTAAATAACATTTTTTTTGGTAATGGCTTTATTTATTAATACATATATCACAAATGTTCACAACATCAATGCATTCTTTTTTTTTTTTTGCCAAGGGCTTTATTCAAGTGTGATTAGATAAAATCTATAGATACGTTGGGACATAGCAAGAAATGTAACTGTGTTAGTTATCATATATGTTATCCTTTTTTCCTGCTTCTTTCTCTTTTTTCATTTTTTTTTAAACTTGAGAATTTGTAGGTTAACAAAGAAATCATGACACTATAAGGATTCACATACATGGCTCCACCACCAACATCTTACGTTCTTGTGACTCATTTGTTTCAAATGATGAAAGAACATTGTCATAATATTACTGCTATCTATAGCCCACAGCTTACATTTGGTGTATTCCCCCCCCAAAACCATCCTATTATTAACACCATACATTAGTACTGTGTATTTGTTATAGTTCATGAGAGAACATTCTTATATTTCTACTGGTAGCCACAGTCCTTCATCACCACAGGGTTCACTGTGTTATATGGTCCCCTGCCTTGTACAATCCAGCCAAAGTGTACCCTCAGTGGCTCTAAGTTTCATCACAGAGGTGTGCTGTCATTAGCTCAGTCCATTCCAGTACGTTTTCATTACTCCAAAAGGAAAAATCCTATATTCCTTCATACCCCCCTATTATTGACCCTTAGCATTTGATATAGTACCTGCTTTGCCATTGCTGTAAAATTTTACAATATTCCTGTTGCCTATATGTTACATTAGTTATATTTTCCCCATGTATCTCCATATTCCTAACACCTTGTAATAGAGGAACATTCTTGTATTTGTACTATTAACCACAATCATCATCCACCACCAAAATCACTATGTAATACAATCCCGAGATTACCCATATAATACACACACATACATATATATATAAAGGTACACATATGCACACAGACACATACTTATTGTTATGTCCATGCATTTATTATATCTATCTCTGTCCATTGGGGGAAAAAAAAATCATCCAAATCTAGCATTTCTGAGAACCAAACAAAGAACTGTTAATAACAGTGGTATAAGTGGTATAAATGGACCTGTGTTAAGTAAATATAGTATCTGTGGTCACATTACCTGTGTCCACACTGGTAGCCAACAGCAAATCTATCTCTCTCTCTATCTCTCTATATACAGCTATATCTATCTATCATGTATATCATTTTTATTTTTATATTTTTGCACCTATATCTGTTTTTATTTATATGTGTATATTTTTGTAAAACCATCTGTAGATAGTCCTCTTTCTTTCTTTTTTTTTTTCTTTTTTTTTTTATTGTGGGTAAAAATCAAATTTTTCACAATACATACCAATATTTGTAAAATGATATATAAATATATACGCATATATGTGCATTTGCTTACAAAAATGTTATTTTTGTATATATATATATATATTTTAAATATATATAAATATATATTTTTTATATATATATATATATTTTAAAAGTGCTTAGATTGCCTAAATATTACATGGAAACTACAGGGATTCCATGTTGCCCACCTCCCACACCTCCCACCACATCCCACACAAACATCTCCCACAAGTGTGGCCCGTCACCCTCAATGGACTTACACATCCTGGGGCCTTGCCACCAACCATAGACCATAGTTCACACTGTAGACCACATTCTCTCCCAATCAGTTCTGAATGGTGTGTGCTGATTTAAAATGGCCTACATCCGTCGCCACAACGGCACTCAGGACAACCCCCAAGAACAAATGAGTTTTATTGATACATATTAATACAGCATAAATCCATCCAAAGTGTACAATAAATGGCATTTGGTATAATCACATGGTTGTACATTCATCACTTCAATCATTATTAGAACATTTTCATTATTTCAATAATAATAATAATAACAAAAAACAAACACAAAAGAAAACAAAGCAAAAAAACCACATCACCTCTCAATCTCTTTGTGCATCCCCTGTTGTACATAGCTGCTATTCTGCTTCCAAATCTCTAGTTTATTTGTATTCATATTTTATAAAAGCAGTCATATGTACAATATTACCCATAATCATATATCACATGAGTTTTACTGTTATACAGTCTCATGTTACATTTTTTAGCTTTCTTTCTAGTAATATACATGTCCTTAGACTTTCCATTTCAACCACTGTCATACTCATAAAATAGCTCTGTTAGTTACAAACACTATGATGTGCTTTCACTATTTGATTATTTCCAAAGATTTGCAAACAAACTTTTCACCAATTCTGCACAGATTAATCCTCAGCTTTCCATTCTCTACCCTCATTCTATTTTTATTCTATATTCTATTCTATATTCTAATTATTAACTATATATTCTAATTATAACTATATTCTAATTATTAACTCCATGCGTTTGCACAATATATTTAGTTCATAATAGCACAATCATACGGTATTTGTCCTTTTGTGTCTGGCTTGCTTCACTCAACATAATGTCCTCCAGGTTCATCCATGTTGTCATATGCTTCACAACTTCATTTCTTCTTTTTTAAAAAATTCTTTTTTACAAAATTTATTTTATTTTTAAAGAAGCTTTAGATTACATAAATGTTACATCAAAAATATAGGGGATTCCCACCTCCTCCCCACTCACACTTTCCCAAATTACTAACATCTTTCATTAGTGTGGTATATTTGTTACAATTATTGAACACATATTGAAGCCTTGTTACAAACCATGGACTATAGTTTACATTATAGTTTACACTTTGCCTCACACAATTTTATAGTTTTTGACAAAATGTATGATGGGCTGTATCTGTCATTGCAATGTCATGCAGGGCAATTCCAATGTTCCCAAAATACCCCATGTTCCACCTGTTCTTTCCTCTACAACTGCCCCCCTGCCGGACTCTGGTGACCACTGTTTTTATATCAATGATACAATTTCTTCCATTCCTAGAATAATAATGAGTCTATAATAGAATAATAATAGAATAATAATAAGTCTACTTTAGTCCATTGTTCGTTCCCCAATCTTGAGGGTTTTGAGATGGTGATGCCCACTCTGATTCTGATTGAGAGGGAGCCTAGATCCCATGGGACAGATGGATGGAGCTGTCTTACTTACAGTTGTAGATACTCTCTGATTTGGGGATGGGCGTTGCCCATCATCATTCTTTTGTTAGTTGTTCTGTGTGAGACCAATGAACTAGAAAGTAGGTGTTGCAGCTCTGCTGAGATTCAGGTCTCAACTGGTATATGAACAGACTGAAGATTTAAGTCTCTGGGACATATATTTAACAAGTATAGTGCTAATTGTAGGTTCAAATAAATGTGGCAAAAGAGCCATATGTAGGGAAATTATAAATAAGTCTAACTCTGTTGCATTGGGGAACATATATTCCAAAGTAAGGCCCATTGACAGGGTGCCAAATTCCTAAGATTGTCTGCCCTGCCTATAGTGTCCAGATGTCTCTAGAGCCTTCAGGAACCGGGCTGCTTGAGATACTGTTTACTGTGGCAGTCAGTAGAGATTCTGCTGAGATGTGCATAAGTGTAACCTCTGGAATGACCTCCTGACTCCCTTTGAAATCTCTTAGCCATAAAAACTCATTTGTATTTAATATTTCTCCCTTTTGGTCAAGGTTTTTTTCCAGATGCATCACTAGTCGGCACTTGGTAATAATCCCTCGGTGCCAGGGAGGCTCATCCCCAGGAGTCATGTCCCACATTGGGGGGAAGATAGTATGTTCATATGCTTTGTTTAGCTTAGAGAGAGCCCACATTTGAGCAACAAGGAGGCTTTCAGGAGGTAACTCTTAGGCAATATATAATACTAGGCTAAGTTTCAATTTCATAAGAAAAAAGTTCATAAGTATAAACATCAATATCAAAGGCCTGGTGTAATGGTCTTTCCTCCTTCTCTAGGCACACTGCCCATGTACTCGGAGGATTCTTGCCACTCTATTAGAGAATGTAGCAGGACTTCCCAGGATGGGAATTCAATATTCTTTCCAGTATTATGTGGGTCTTTACCCACGGAGACAGTGCCACATGAACACTTGAACATATCCACATGCCTTAGAGGCATGCCCCAGGTGCACCCCTCCCCACACATACCCCCATCACGGATACCCCTCAGCAGTGATTTCCTCACCTACTACAGTTGCGACCCTTCTGCAATCCCAAAACCTCCCCCAAAACAAAGCAAAAAATAACCAAATAAAATTAATAATAAAATAAAATAAAAATAAAAATAATAATAACAACCAAATAAAATACAAAAAGAAAAAAATTTATTCATTGTGTCTTTCATCGCTGTAAGGTAAGATCTGTTGTCTTTTAGGTACAGTGGCAATTTCTTCCATATGTTCCCCCAGTGTCTTATTTTTTTTTTCACTTTCTCTTCAAAGAAACTTAGGTTACAGAAAAGTCATGTAGAAATTATAGGGGATTCCCATATACCCAACACCCTCCCCCCTCCCCTGTTAATAGCATTTTATATGTGTATAATATTTATTACAATTGATGTGTAAATACTGAAGCATTGCTACTAACCATGATCTCTGGTTTACATTCTGGTTTTCATTTTGTACCACACACTTTTATAGGTTTTGACAAAATTTAAGATGGCCTGTATTCATTATTGCAAGATTGTGCAGAACAATCCCAATGCTCTATGTTCCTATTCTATTCTTCCCTCCCCCTCCCCTAGGAACCTATGGTAACCACTCAGTTTCAGTTTTTGAAGAATAAGGTTCATAGTTACACGCAATAATATTGAGGACATGTTTTCTTTTCTTAGAAATGCCTAGGTTCTTGAGAGATTCTTGCTCCTCTAATTGAGAACATAGTAGGACTCCCCAGGATGGGAGTTTAACATTTTCTTGTTTATTGTGTGGGTCTCCACCCACTGAGATAACACCCTATGACAAGATGAACACTTTCATTTCCATAGAAGCATGCCCCAGGTGCGCCCTATCCTGCATATTCCCCCACCCCTGATGCCCTATACCAGTAATCCTCCCCTGCCATATTTGCCAAAAGAACATTCCCACTATTGTAGTTTTAACCACAGATCTGCAAATCCCCAGAGTTCACCTGCTTCTTCCTCCAACACTTCCCCTGTTCCATGGATAGTCCAACCCAACCCCCCCACCCTCACATTCCTGCACCACTGAAGCCAATCCCATCACTGCACTACCATCACCCCTATCCACTGCCTAACCACACCCTTCCACCTTATCATAGACTTTGCCTATATTGAGCATTGGCTCACCACCCTCTACTCCCTTTCTTTCTCCTGTTAACCTCTCTTCCAGACTCTAGCTCTTTGGGTCTGCTCAATTTGCTTAAGTCATATCAGTGAGGTCATGTAATATTTGTCCTTCAACTGGCTTATTCACTCAACATAAGGTCCTCAATATTAATCTATGTTATCCCATGTGTTAATACTACATTCCTTCTTACAGCTGAGTAATATTCCATTGTATGCATATACCACAATTTGCTTATCTATTCATCTGTTGATGACACTTGTGTTACTTCCAACTTAGGAATAGTGAATAATGCCACTATGAACATTGGTGTGCATAAATCTGTTTGTGTCCCTGCTTTCAATCCTTCCAGGTATATACACAGAAATGAGATATTGCTGAATCATATGGTAGTTCAACAGTTAGCATCCTGAGGAACTGCCAAACTGTCCTCCATAATGGCTGCACCATTCTATATTCCCATCAGTAGTGGATGAGTATTCACATTCCTCCACATCCTCTCCAACACTTGTAGTTCTTTGTTTTTTTTTTTAAAAAAATAGCCACCAGTTTAATGGGTGTAAGATGATATCTCGTTGTAGTTTTGATTTGCAATTCCCTAATAGCTAAGGATATTGAACATCTTTTCGTGTTCTTTTTAGCCATTTGTATTTCTTCTTTGGAGAAGTGTCTATTCAAATCTCTTGTCCTATTTTTTAAATGGGTTGTCTGTAGGATTTCTTTGTACATGCTGGATATTAGGCCCCTGTTGGATCGATGGTTACTAAATATTTTCTCCCATTGAGTAGGCTGCCTATTCACTTTCTTGGCAAACTCCTTTGAGAGTTTTTAATTTTGAGCAGGTCCCATTTATCTATTTTTTCTTTCATTGTTCATGCTTTGGGTGTAAAGTTTATGAAACCATTTCTCATAGAAGAAATCTCATAGATGCTTCCCTACATTATCTTCTTGGAGCTTTATGGTCTTGGCTCTTATATTTAGATCTTTGATCCATCTTGTGTTAATTTTTGTATAGGGCGTGAGATGGTGATCCCCTCTCATGCTTTTGGATATGGGAAGCACCATTTGTTGAAGAGGCCATTCTCTCCCAGTTGAATGTGTTTGGTTGCCTTTTTGAAGGCCGTATGTGTGAGGATCTGTATCAGTTTGTCAATTCAGTTCCATTGGTCAGTATGTCTATCCTTGTGCCAATACCATGCAGTTCTGACCGCTGTGACTTTGTAGAATGCTTTAAAGTCAGGTAGTGTGATTCTTCCAATTTCGTTTTTCTTTTTCAATATGTCTTTGGCTACAGGGGCACCCGTGGCCTAAAAAAAAAAAAAAAAAAAAAAAAAATATGTCTTTGGCTATTCAGCCAAATAAATTTCATAATTAGCTTTTCCAATTCAATAAAAAATGCTGTTGTAATTTTTATTGGGATTGTGTTAAATCTGTAAATCAATTTGGGTAGAACAGGCATCTTAATGATGTTTAGTCTTTCAGTCCATGAACAGGGATATTCTTCCATTTATTTAGGATTTCCTTTAACAATGTTGTATAGTTTCCGTGTACAAGTCCTTTACATCTTTAGTTAAGTTTATTCCTAGGTACATGATTCTTTTAGTTGTTATTGTAAATGGAATTTTTTTCTTGTTTTCCTCCTCAAATTGCTCATTATTGGTGTACATAAATACTACTGATTTTTGCATGTTGATCTTATATCCTACCACTTTCCTGAACTTGTTTATCAGCTCTAGAAGCTTTGGTGTAGATTTCTCAGGGCTTTCTATGTATTGGATCATGTCATCTGCTGAAAAGTGACATTTGATTGCTTTTCTTATGTTGAACCATCCTTGCATACCAGGAATGAAACCACTGGTCATGGTATATAATTCATGTGATGTGTTGCTGGATATAATTAGCATTGGTCAGTATGACAAAGTACTTTGTTGAGGATTTTAGCATCCAGGTTCATTAGAGAGATTGGTCTGTAGTTTTCCTTTCTTGTGGCATCTTTATGTGGCTGATGTTGGCATCATAGAATGAGTTAGGCAATGTTCCCTCCACTTCTTGTCACTTCTTGACATACAATTTTTCAAAGTATTCTCTTATGACTCTTTTTATTTCTGTGGGATCAGTGGTGATGTCCCCTTCCTCATTTTTTATTTTATGTATTTGCATTCTCTCTCATTTTTTCTGTTAGTCTAGCTAAAGGTTTGTCAATTTTATTAATCTTCTCAAAAAACCACCTTTTGGTTTTGTTCATTTTTTCTAAAACTTTCTTATTCTCAATTTCATTTATTTCTGCTCTAATCATTGTTATTTCCTTCTTTCTGCTTGCTTTGGGATTAATTTGTTGTTCTTTTTCTAATTACTCCAGGTGTGCAATTAAGTCTTTGATTTTAACTCTTTCTTCTTTTTTAATATAGGCATTTATGGTTAAAAATTTCCCTCTAAGCATTTCTTTTGCTGTTTCCCATAGGTTTCGATACATTGTGGTATCATTTTCATACTTTTTAAGGTAGGTATTGATTTCTTTTGCAATTTCCTCCTTGACACATTGATTATCCTGGAATGTGCTGTTTAACTTCCATATCTTTGGGCCTATTCTGGTTCTCTGCCCCTTACTGATTTCCAGCTTCTTTCCATCGTGGTCAGAGAAATTACTTTGTATACTTTCACTCTTTCTGAATTTGTTGAGAGTTGTTCTGTGACCTGGCATGTGGTTTATCTTGGAGAATGATCCGTGTGTGCACAAGAAGAATGTTTATCACACTGTATTTGGGTGTAATGTTCTGTATATGACTATTAGGTCTAGATTCTCTAACATATTATTCAAGGTCTCTGTTTCTTTATTGACCCTCTGTTGAGATGTTTTATCTAATGGTGATAATGGTGTATTAAAGTCCCCCACTTTAATTGTAGAGACATCTATTTCTCCACTTAGTTTTCCCAATGTTTGCCTCATGAATTTTGGGGCACCCTGGTTAGGTGCATGCATGTTTATGATTGTTCTTTCTTCTTGATAGATTACCCCTTTTATTAATATATAGTGTCCTTCTTTGTCTTTTAAAATAGTTTTTGCATTTAAAGTCTGTTTTACCCTATATTAGCACAGCTACTCCCACCCATTTTTGGTTATTGTTTACATATAAAATCATCTTTCAACCATTCACTTACAACCTCCTTGCATCCCTGGGTCTTAGGTGAGTTTCTTGTAGACAGCACATAGATGGGTCATATTTCCTCATCCATTCTTCCAATCTATGTCTCTTGATTGGAGACTTTAATCCTAATGGATTAACTCTCTCTCTCCTGTTTTTTCCTTTCAACCTGCGGAACTCTCTTTAATATTTCTTGAAGAGCAGGTTTCTTGTTGACAAGCTGTCTTAATTTCTGTTTGTGAATAGTTTGAACTTTCCCTCGTTTTTGAATGACAACTTTACTGGATACAAAATTCTTGGCTGACAGTTTTTTCCTTTCAGCGCTTTAACTATGTCATGCCACTGCCTTCTCACCTCCATGGTTTCAGATAAGAAATCAGTGATTAATCTTATCAGGCTTCCTTTGTATGTGATGGATCTCTATTCTTATGTTGCTTTCAGTATTCTCTTTGTCTTGAGCATTGGATAATTTGATAAGTATATGTCTTCGGATAGGTCTGGTAGGATTTATACTGTTTAGGGTGTGCTGCACTTCCTGGACATGTATGTCCATGACTGTCAAAAGAGTTTGGAAATTTTCAGCCATTATTTCTTCCAACACGCCTTCTGCCCCCTTCCCCTTGTCTTCTCCCTCTTGGATGCCTATAAAGCGTATGTTTGTGCATTTAGTGTTGTCATTCATTTCCTTGAATCCCTGCTGTTTTTTTTCTATCTTTTTATCTATCTGTTCTACTATTTATCTGATTTCAGATGTATTATCTTTGATGTCATCAATTCTTTGCCATTCAAATTTGCTGTTATGTGCTTCCAGTGTATTTTTTGATTTCTTGCATTTTTGCCATTCCTCACCGTCAGATCTCTTATCTTTTTATGTATGTTTACAATTTCTTCAGTATGTTATCCCAGTGTCCTCTTATTTATTTATTTATTTATTCGCCCCCCCGCCCCTCTGCCCCCCCCCCTTACTGCTTGTCTTCCTTTGTTGTGCCAGCTCTCTGCACTGCACGGGCCCTGAGCTCACTGCGCTGCATGGGAGCTCTTTCTCCAGGAGGCCCCGGGGATCGAACCTGGGGCCTCCCATATAGTAAATGGGAGCCCAACCAATTGAACCACAGCTGCTTCCCCCCCAGTGTCTTCTTAATATCCTTTATCTCTTTGTTCACTTCCTTAAGTTGATTCATGATAGTAGTTTGGACTATAAAGGCAGTACTTACTTCAACCATTTTATCCTTTAGCTTTCTTTTGTCATATTTTACTATTGTCTGTTTTTTTTAAATCCTTTAATTTACCCTTCCTAAAAACCTTCATTTCTACACTTTTTTCCAAATCTCTCACCCTTGTTTCTTCCTTTCAGGCTGTAACACTCCCTTTAGTATCTCTTGTAATTCTGGTCTTCTGGTAACATACTCTCTCAGTTTTTGTTTGTCTGTGAAGACTTTAAACTCACCCTCATTAGTCAGGAGTAGAATTGTGATATGTTATAGTGCATTGATGATTTATGAACTCCAATGCTGCCAGATTAAAAATACCTTCCCTGTTCTTTACTTTCACTTTGCTAGTGTACAGAAAAATATTAACACTGGGTCCAATTTTCTCTTCTTGAACTGAAAACACTAACAAAGGTGTTTAAGTTATGGAAGGCACAAATAATGATTAAAATATATTTCACATTTACTATGTGCCAGGAATTATGTTGTGTGTACTACTTTCATTATCTAATTTAATGTCTATGATGGTTAATTTTACATGCCAACTTGGCTTGGTTATGGTGTCTCGTCGTTTTGTCAAACACTGGCCTTGTTGCTGCTGTGGAGATATTTTGTAGATGATATTAGCATCTACAATCAGTTGACTTTAAGTAAAAGAGCCCACCCTCAATAATATGGGTGGGCTTCATCCAATTAGTTCAATGTCTTAAGAAGGAGAAATGAGGGTTCCAGGGATCAGAAGGAATTCTGCCTCAAGACTGTGTCCTCCACTCCTTCCTAAGTTTCTAGCCTAAGACATTTTGATTCAAGATTTCAATATCACTCTTACTGGAATTTCCAGCCTCTTCTCTACAGAATTCGGACTTACCAACTCCCACAATCATGTTAGCCAATTCCTTATAATAAATCTCTTATATATATGCACACACATATATAGTTAGTTCTCTTTCTCTGGAGAACTCTGCCTGACATTCTCTATGAAGGAGTTACAATTAGCATTTTCATTTTATAGATGCAAGCACCATAAGAACAGTGTGTTTTGGGTCTTATTCACCACTGAATCTCTCCTAGAATTGTGCCTATAAAGTAGGTGGTGTCCAATTAATATTTGTTGAATAATTTGTAAAAGAAAATAACAAGATAACTCTGGATAAGAAAGGTGAATTACATTTTTACCCTCATTTGTGATTGTAGAATGGCTTATTGCAGACATAACTTTCAACTGAGAATAACTAGTTGGAGAAAATACTGAAAAAAAAAAAAATCTGTCAGGAGTTAAAGTACAGACAGTGACCAGGTCAGCCTTTCTTCAAAGAAGTCATAAAGAGACAAAATCCTGAACTGAAGTGAGACATAGGGACATGAGTGCTAAACTGATGTTTCCTTTCCCCCTTGAGAGGTGTGCCAATTCCAAGGCAGTTGTGGAAAGCCCAAGACACTGAGAAGTGCTTTCAGAAACTTTACAGGGCTTAGGTACAAATATTGGAGCTCATTGCCCTCCAAGATGAAGAGGTCCTGGTAAAAACCCTGAGGACACTGAGTTTCTGCAGACCTGGTCCAAACCCCAGTTCTACCGCTTTCTAGCTGGACATATTGGTCCACGTTTTTTGGCTGTTGTTATTAATAAGCTTTTTACTGAAGCACTATCACTGTGCATCTTGATGAATTAACACAAAGTGAGCATACTCACTTAACCACTATCCAGATTAAGAAATAGAACCCTGGAAACATCCTTCACTCTTCCTTTCCCCAAAGTAACTGTTATCCTCACTTCAAATGCCATAAATAAAGTTTGTCTGTTTTTTTTTAACTCCTTTTAAATGTCTGGCTTTTTTCATTCAAATTTATGTTCATGGAATTCATTGCTATTGCATGGCCATAGTTCATTCATTTTCTGTTGCTGTATATAATACCATTTTACAGAACAACGTAATATCTATTTTGGTAAACGTTTTAGTTTCCTGACTGTGAAAGCAAGTACCATGCAATGGGTTGGCTTAATCCATGGGAATTTATTGTCTTATGGTTTTGAGGCTAGGAGAAGTCCAAAATCAAGGCATCATTAAGGCGATGCTTTCTCCAGGAAGACCGACATTCTGGGGCTGGCTGCTGGCCATCCTTGATCCTTGGCTTTTCTGTCACATGACAGTGCACGTGAAGGCTCTCCTGCCTTCTCCCTTCTCCTGTGGGTTCTGTTGACGGTCAGCTTCTGACTGCTCCCTCTGACTTTCTCTCTCTCTGTGACCTTCCCTATAAGGCCTTGAGGAATAGGACTAAGACCCACCCTGAGTCAGCCGGGTCACACCTTAACTGAAGTAACCTCATCAAAAGGTCCTGTTTACAAAAGTTCACACCCACAGTGATGGATTAAGTTTAAGAACATGTTTTTCTGGGGTACATAGCTCCAAACAGCCATAGTAAATTTTCCACATGCACTTGAAAAGAATGTGTGTTCTGGAAGTGTTGGGTGCCGTTAGGTCAGGGTTGTTAATTTTGTCTCCATATTTTTACCGAATTTGTCTTGTTTTGTTTTCTTCTATTAGTAATGGTGTACTAAAATCTCTAATGAGTTGGAAGGGAGCTTAGAAATCATATAATTTAATTATTTAACCTTACAGATGATAAAACTAAGGCCAAGAAAAGGAAAGCAAATGGATTATAAATGGACTGAATAAGTGCCTTGTGTCAGGTGATGCCCTGGTCTCTTTACACACATTAGCTCATTAAATCTTCACAGGAATTCTATGAGGTGGATAAAATCCTCGACATTTTACATGTGAGGAAACTGAAACCCAGTGACATCAAGCAGCTTTCTTAGATCTCTCTGGATTCTAAAATGTACCTACCAAATTGTATCCTAAGGGTCAGTACCTTGCCTTCAGATTCACCGCAGATTAATGTTAGAACTTTTATGTTCGTTCTACGGATGCTAATTCAGGCTCTTCTTGTACTATTCAGTGTATCTGGAGCTAAGACATTAAGATGAAAAGAGAAAAGGCATAGATTTTTATCCCCAAGAAATTCACAGGTAAATAGAAAAATGAACAAGTAAATGAATACTTGCAACACAGACCCAAAAGAAAGCTTCTCATACCCTGTAAATGAGTTTGTATTTTATTTTGAAACCATTGGGGATATCTTAGAGAACATTTTGCAGGAAATCATTTAGAAGGCTGAACATTAATTCTAGCAGTAGATGACCGCAGCCTGAGTGGAGGCCGCAGCAGTGGGAAGACAATCAGTGTATAGACTCGAGATAAGTGGGGGAGGTAGACCTGGTGGTAGGCAAAGAGTGCTTTCTCCACCTTTGCAGCCCCCAGTCACCTCCTGTGTAGACGTGGCTTTGGGAGAGGTTATTTCTCAGCACTGAAAAATCAGTGCAGATTAGAGCAACTTCAAATAGCACTTTTGCAGAGTCGTGGTAACCCTGACACATCAGGGCCATTCTCTTGTTCCAGACTTCCCTGAACTACAACAATGACTCAGAAGGAATGGGAAGGGCATCTAAGAGTAAAGCAAATTTAAGCATGAAGAATGGGTTTGTAGGTGGAAGGGATACATCTCATCCCTGGCCACACCCTTTTCCATCAAAATTCCAGATAGTTCAAGGTGCTTGTTCATACTCCAAATGTGGCTATTGATTTCTGTCCACATGTGCAAACTTCATGTTCTTCTTCTCTTCTCTGTCAGCACTTGGTCCATCTCCAAGGCTAAGAGAGATACAGGGGCTGCTGGATTACATTGCACAGAGCACTTCTGAGTGGTGCTTGCAGGCTGGGAAGTCACCTGCAAGCTTTCTTCATCTTATCTTCTATAGGACTGGGCTCCACAACCTTTCTGGCTTCCAACTGAATATCCTTTGGGGACACTGGGCCTTTGTCTACCTACCTCCTTTCAGCTCACACTCAGGAATACTTTCTTCACCTGGCCTCATTCTGTAATCCAACTTTCTCATTGTCTTTTTAGGGTCTTCTCTTGTTTTAAATTTTATTTTATTTTAACCCTTACAAATAGGAATCTTTTAAAAATATTCTGAGTTAAAATATTCTTTGTATAGGGAGTGGATGTGGCTCAAGAAGTTGGGCACCTGCCTCCCACATGGGAGGTCCCATGTTCAGTTCCTTGTGCCTCCTAAAGATGAGCAGACTCTGCAACCATCAGATGCCGCAACCAGCAGGGAGCAGAAGTGGCTCAAGCAGTCCCAGGTTTGGTTCCCAGTACCTTCTAAAAGAAGACAAGCAGACAGACATGGGAGCCATCTGGGGGAGGGGTTAATAAAATAAAAAATATATATATATTCTTTGTTTAAAAGCATAACTGAAAATAGTGGAATTTTGGATGCTTTTAAATTATCATCATGATCATCAGTGTTTGCACTTGCTCTGATAGTACAGCAGTCTTGTTGCTTTTGAAGTGTTTGATGTTATATAAAAATGCCTCCAATCTATCACACTTTACTAGAAGTAGCTCTATCTCCTGGCTTACTGTTATGTCTTGATAATAACAGTGAACCTGTGACTTCCAGTCTGATGCTCTGTTTAACCCGTCAGGACTGTGCTTATATCCCCTTCCAAGGAGCATGTGGGCTTTATGAAAGCTGTTTCCCCATCATTTTTCCAAATGGTTGCACTTGCAGAAGCACTGAAACCTATCTCAGTAAATTTGACGGCAAATTGCAACAGAGAGTATCAGGCAAGCTTTCAAAAGGAAGGATACATCTTTGGAAATTTTCTTTGCCTGAATTTTTCAGTGAATTATCTCTCCTTGTTTAATCATCCCACTCTTTAATCATCCCTCTTTCAGATTTTCAGGATTGTTCCTAACGTCTGCTTCACTCTTGGAGTACTTAACCATTCAGGGTCATAAAATTGTCTATCTCTTGGTGTAAGCTGTGTATCCACAGGTGGATTTTACTTGCCCTCTTTATTCTATCCAGCCCCTGAGTGTAGCAAAAGACACAGTCCATTTTTGATGTCTGAAAGAATTATATGCTCAGTGGAGAAAGTATTTTACCTCCAAGGGTTTGGCATAGTGGATCTGTACAACCCACCTCCTGACTTCCCTGTTGGCGTGAAGATGTTCTGAGGTCCCAGGAAAGGAAAACATACAGGGGATGGCAAAATTGAAATGGTGAGCAAAGCTGAAATTGAGCCAAGGTGCCAAGATCTCAGAAGCCAAAAGGCAGGGGGGTTGTGTGGTGGTGGTTGGTGAGGGGAGACAGAGAGTTCCCAAACACAAATAGGGCAGAGAAAGATATGGCAGCCTGTAGCCAGAGAGAAAAAGCATCTGAGTCAAGAAACAAGTGAAACAGAAAGGAGACGGCATGGAGAAGAAGCAGAGGCCCCCGAGTGATCGCTAGTCCTAGTGTCCCCTCCCGGCTGCTGACAGTGCTGTCAAGAGATGGCCTGTAGCTGTCAGCCCTCTCTGGGGATGGGCAGCCTTCCTTCAATGACTGCTCAGTGCAGGGGTATAGGCCCAGCACTCTTGCCCCTACTTAGGACAACTGAAGGGTCCTCCCAGCTCCAGAGCTCCCCACAGAGTTGACTGAACCCTTTGTTGAAACTGGATTCAGCCCAACTTCTCTGTCTCTCCAATCCTGCTTCCTTCCTTTCCTTCCCATAGGTTTGATCCCAAAGCATTTCCTAATAAATATCCTGAATGCCAATCTCAGTCTTAGATGCTGCTTTCTGATAGCACCTGAGAAAACCACTTAGTACCCCTGTTAGATTTGCAGCTTGATTTATGAGCAGCCCTGGATTGTGAAGGGAGACTGGATCAGACTAGATTAAAGATTAAGGAACAAAGAATAAACTTGGGGCATAAGGGTCTTTCATGGCCTTATATGGCCTATGATGCTGAACCATGTAGAAAAAGGATTGTCTACATGACCAAAACCCAAGTGTGGGAAGCCTAGAGACATGCACACAAAGGTAAGTCACACCTAACCTCAGAAGAGACAAGACCTGGGGCCTGGAGAGACAGCCAGGCGGTACTTCAAGCTAAGGGGCTGGGCAGAAATGAGTCTAGAGTGCGAACCAAGGTGTATAATGAGGAATCCATTAGAAGGAGGGAGGCCCAAAGAGGAAAATGAGTGGTGTACTGGACGCTGGTGTCCACTGGGGCAGGACTCAAAGCAGGAAGCATTCTATGTGACTCTGACACCTGGGGTGGATGAGAGAGACCAATAAAAGAAAGCGGGGTCATTAGCACCTAGGGTTTCTATAGGCTGATGAACTTCATCAGCAGCTTGCTGCTGAAGACTGGGCAGGCACAGCTGGCATCCTGACAACTGGGCCTAGGGAGAGTGCTCTGGACCAACCCTGGCATACTCAACCTCTCTCTCTCCTTTCCATGTCTACAGAGCAGCATTCTCCAAATCCAAAGGCACATAGGTGAAATCTGCCAGGTTCTTTTGGCCCTGAACTCTTCATAGCACTTATAACAGGCATCTTATGAGATGGAGTATGGTGGGATGGGCTCAGAATATTTCTTTTCTTGGTTCTTTCAGAGCGGAATAAAGTGCTATGGACATTGAACTTAGTGAATTACACTTGCAAATTAATCCTGGGTATTGGGTGAGCAGGTCATGCTCTTGTGCCATGACACTCCCCCACCCTTAAATTCAGCTTGTTTATTTCCATGGACAAGCATAGATATATTCACGATTAGTTTAGGTTAGGTCAAGTGTCAGTAAGCAAAACTGTTGGACAGTTAGGATGATGATTTGAAATGGTGGTACTCAGTCTTTTTGGTATGACAGATATCAAATAGTGAAAGGCTGTGCTAGCACAAAATTTAATATGACATTACCCGACAGAAATAACCGTATCACATCACATCTACAGTATTCTAGCGTCGTGCAGCATCAGTGAAAGTATCCATGCCATTCGCTTTGTCTCCCTTTAGCACCAGGCTATTTGCTGCCCTGATGGCAGCTCTTGCACTTAGAAGGCAGAGTCTTCAGGTGCTGGGAAACAGTCTTCCAGCTTAGCAGGGCGCCTGCCTGGGCCTCGTGCTTCTTACCAGCTGCAAGTCCACCTGACTCCACACCACATCTCCCGGCTCAGTCAGCTCAGCATGCGGTAACTGGGTCTATACCAGAAGAAGGAATAGAAAGATTTTATTTGCTGACCAGAAGCGCAGTGTGTTGGTGAAGCTCTTACTGAAGGAGTAGAAGCAATGCTTTTGTTGACAATAATTTTGTGGGAAAATCCACACTTGACTATGAATTCTTATCCTTTATTTCTATAAGAAGTACTAATAAACATACCTTTATTTTAAGATATGCAAATGTGTTACTAAATACTGTTTTCATAATGGTGTATTCCACCTCCAATGAAGAATTCAATAAAGTTTAAATAAAGGGAGTAGAGGGTGGTGAGCCGATGCCCATATGGGCAAAATCTATGATAAGGTGGAAGGGTGTGGTTGGGCAGTGGAAGGGCATGACAGTGGGGCAGTGATGTGATTGGGTTCTTCGGTGCTGGTCTGAAAGGAGGAATTGGGTGGGAGGAGGTTGGTTGGACTATCCATGGAACTAGAGAGAGGGTCGGGGGAAGAAGCAGGTGAGCTCTGGGGATTTGCAGGTCTGTGGTTAAAACTACAATGTTGGGAATGTTCTTTTGGCAAATATGGTGGGCGGGGATCGCTGGTGTAGGATGTCAGATGTGGGGGGTTATATGGGACAGGGCACACCCAGGGCAGGCTTCTGTGGAATATGTAAGTGTTCATCTTGTCATAGGGTGTCATCTCAGTGGGTCGGGACCCACACAATAAACAAGAAAATATCAAACTCCCATCCTGGGGAGTCCTGCAATGTTCTCAATTAGAGGGGCAAGAGTCTCCTGAGAACATAGGCAGTGCCTAATAAAAGAAAGCAATCAATATGTCAAGCCCTCAGTATTATTGCAAGTAACTATGGATCTTATTCTTCAAAAACTGAACCTTAGTGGTCACCATAGGTTCCAAGGGGAGAGGGAGGGGAGAATGGACTAGATGGAATATTCCTATTTTTAGGCATAGGAATTGTTCTGCAATTTAAATTTCGTCAAAACCTATAAAAAATATAAAGGTTACAAACTTCATAAGAACAGTAACAGACGAATAAGCCTATTCAACACAAGTAAATAACTATGGAGTGCCTATTATTTGCAAGATGTTGTAATTAAGCGCTAGAGTCATTTACAGCCAGTGCCTTTACTCAAAATAAGACATCATACATACATTTTTTTCTTCTATTCAGCAATTTCCCTCAACCTCCACTGAAGATAGTTTGTGTGACTTTATTATAGAAATAGCAATAATTTGGCTTACGTACAAAATTCTTATCTTTTCATTTTTGAATGCAATTCTCTTTCAGAAAAAAAAAATGACAGTGCCAGCAGTCATCTGCGTTTTGGAATGGGATAGAAACTAACCTCTTTTTCTAGACACTGGTACTGTGGCAAATTTATTAATAACATAATTGCTCAGGATTACGGATGTACCACCCTGAGTGCTGTCTGAGTTATAAATGGACAGGCCTTACCTTGAACAGTTAATAAAGACATCACGCAGAGAGCTGTGCAACATGTTTGTGCAGCTTTCTTTCCTAGACTCTTTCTCCAGAAAAGGGATTTAAATCCCTCCAGGTGAAGCATTTAGGTTACCTGCAAAAGTAGTTTATCCCGCATTTACGTTGCCATCCAATTTTTTTCTGAGACTAAGAGAAAATTTATTATGTACTTAACACTTTTTGAGATGTTAAGCTAGCACCCAAAATTTTAGCTACTTTTTAAGAACAGAAAAATAGTTTGCTCTATCTATGAATTATTTCTTCTTCCTTCTCAAAGGTAACTGCTCCTTAAATTTTTTAAACAAATCGATTTTATTGATACATATTAATAAAGCATGCATCCATCCAAACTGTACAATCAATGGTATTTGGTATAATCACATAGTTGTGCATTCATCACTTCAGTCATTATCAGAGCATTTTCATTATTCCAATAATAATAATAATAAAAAAACCAGACTAACAAACAAACAAACAAAAACCTCTCACCTCTCAATCTCTCTATGCTTCCCTGCTATCCGTAGCTGCTATTCTGTTTCCAGCTCCTTAGTTTATGTATATTTATATTTTGTAAAATCAATTTTATATAGGCAATATTACCCATATTCATATTTCACATGTTATACAGTCCCATGTTACATTTTCAGCTTTCCTTCAGTAAATATACAAGTCCTTAGACTTTCCCTTTGAACCACTGTCATACCCATATAATAGCTTGGCTACTTATAAACACTGTGATGTGCTCTCACCATTTCCATTCATTTCCAAAGATTTACAAACACCCTTTTAATCAATTCTGCACAGATTTTATTCTACCCTCATTCTATTTTCTGGTGACCAATATTCTAATTATCAACTCCATGAGTTTACACAATATATTTAGTTCATAATAGTGCAATCATAGAGTGTTTGTCTTTTTGTGCATGGCTTGCTTCACTAAACATAATGTCCTCCAGGTTCATCCATGCTGTCATATGCTTCACAACTTCATTTCTTCTTACTGCTGCATAATATTCTATCGTGTGTATACACCACAATTTGTTTATCAGTTCATTGGTTGATGGACACTTGGGTTGTTTCCATCTTTTGGCAGTCACGAATAATGCTGCTATGAACATCAGTGTGCAGATGTCTGTTCGTGTCACTGCTCTCAGTTACTCTGGTATATACCTAGAAATGATTGCTGGATCATATGGCAGTTCTATGTTCAGTTTCTTGAGGTATTGTCAAACTGCCTTCCACAGAGGCTGCACCATTTTACATTCCCAACAACAGTGAAGAAGTGTTCCTGTTTCTCCACATCCTTTCCAGCATTTGTAGTTTTGTTTTTTTGCTTTTTAAATAATGGCTATGTTATAAGGTGTAAAATAGTATCACATTGTAGTTTGGAAGAGTATTTCCTAAGACCTAGTAACAGTGAGCATTTTTTCATGAATTTTTTGGCCATTTGTATTTCCTCTTTGGGAAATGTCTATTCAACTCTTTTGCCCCTTTTTAAAATTGGGTTGCTTGTCTTTTTAAAATTGAGTTGTATGCTTTCATTATATAACATGGATATCAAACCCTTATCGAATATGTGGTTTCCAAATCTTTTCTCCCATTTGAGTACGCTGCATTTTTACTTCTTGACAAAGTCTTTTGAAGAACAAAAGTGTTTAATTTTGAGGAGGTCTCATTTATCTATTTTTTTTCTTTTATTGCTCATGCTTTGGGCATAAGGTTTAAGAAACCACCACCTATCACAAGATCTTCGTTTTCCTGCATTTTTTTTTCTTGGAGTTTTATGGTTGTCACTTTTAGATTTATGTCCTTGATCCATTTTTAGATAATTTTTGTATAAGGTGTGAGATGGGAGCCTCCTTCTTTCTTTTGGATATGGATATCCAGTTATCTCAGCACCGTTTGTTGAATAGACTGGCCTTGCTGAGCTGGGAGGGCTTTACAGCCTTGTCAAAAATCACTTTACTGTAGATGTGAGGGTCTATTTCTGAGTAATTGACTTGGTTCCATTAGTCAATCTGTCAGTCTTTATGCCAGCACCATGCTGATTTTTCCACTGTAGCTAAGTTAAAGTCAGGAAGTGAGAATCCTCCAAATTTGGTCTTCTTTTTTGAGACATTTTTGGCTATTCGGGTCCACTTACCCTTTCAAATAAATTTGATATTTGGCTTTTCCATTTCTGCAAAAAGCCTGTTGGGATTTTTATTAGGATTTCATTGAATCTGTAAATCACTTTGGGTAAAATTGAAATGTTAATGATATTTAATCTTCCAGTCTATGAACACAGAATGTCCTTCCATTTATTTAAATCTTCTTCAGTTTGTTTTAGCAATATTTTGTAGTTTCCTGAATACAGGTCTTTTATGTTCTTGGTTAAATTTATTCCTAAATATTTGGTTCTTTTAGTCGCTATTATAGAGTTTTTTTCTGATTTCCTCCTCATATTGCTCATCAGTAATGTGTAGAAACGCTACTGATTTTTGTGTATTAACCTTGTATCCCACTACTTTTCTGAACTTGCCTATTAGTTCTAGTAGCTTAGTTGTGGATTTTTCAGGATTTTCTAGATATAGGAGCATATCACCAGAGAATAGTGGAAGTTTTACTTCTTCCTTTCCTATTTACGTTCCTTTTATTTCTTTATCTAGCCGAATTGCTCTAGCTAGAACTTCTAGCACAATATTGAGTAACAGTGCTGACAGTAGGCTTCCTTGTCTTGCCCCTGATCTAAACGGGAAAGCTTTCTGTCTTTTACCATTGAGTATAACACTAGCTGTAGGTTTTTCATACATGCCCTTTACCATATTGAACAATCATCCCTCTATTCCTATCTTTTGGAGTGTTTTTATCCAGAAAGGATGCTGTAGTTTGTCAAATGCCTTTTCTTCATCAATTGAGAGGATCATGTGATTTTTCTTCTTCAATTTATCAATGTGGTTTATTACACTAATTGATTTTCTTGTGTTGAATCACCCTTGCATAAGGGATAAAGTCTGTTTGACCATGGTGTATGATTCTTTTAATGTCCTTTTGGATTCTGTTTGCAATTTTTTTGAGGATTTTTGCATCTATGTTCATTAGAAACATTGGTCTGTAATTTTCTTTTCTTTTTTTTTTTAAAGTATCATTACATGGTTTTGGTATTAGGGTGATAATTGGCTTCATAGAGTTAGATAATATTCTCTCCTGTTCAATTTTTTGGAAGAGCTTGAGCAAGTTTGGTGTTAGATAGTCTTTGAAAGATTGGTAGAATTCACCCGTGAAGCCATCTGGTCCTGGGGTTTTCCTCTTTGGGAAGTTTTTGATGATTGTTTCAATTTCTTCACTTGTGATTGGTTTGTTGAAGTCTTCTATTTCTTCTAGGGTCAGTGTAGGTTGTTTGCATGTTTCTTGGAATTTGTCCACTTCATCTCTATTGTCTAGATTTTGGCATACTGCTGTTCATAGTATACTTTTATGAATCTATTATATCTATGGGGTCAGTGGTATTCCCTCCCCCCATTTCTGATTTTATTTATTGCATCTTCTCTCTTTTTTACCTTGTCAGTCTAGCTAAAGGTTTGTCGATTTTGTTGATCTTCTCAAAGAACAAACCTTTGATTTTGTTCATTCTTTCTACTTTTTTGTTCTCAGTTTCATTTGTTTTTGCTCTGATCTTTACATTTCTTTCCTTTGGCTTGGTTTGAATTAGTTTGCTCTTCTATGTCGAGTTCCTCCAGACATGCAGTTAGACTTTCAATTTTAGCTCTTTGCTATTTTTTGATATAAGCTCTGAAGGCTATAAATTTTCCTCTCAGCACTCCTTTTGTGGTGTCTCGTGGGTTTTGATATGTGTTGTTCCAATTTTCATTCGTCTCAAGATATTTACTGAATTCTCTTGCAATTTCTTTTTGATCCACTGATTAAGAGTGTGTTGTTTAATCTCCATATATTTATGAATTTTCCCTTTTCCTGTCCATTATTAATTTCCAGCTTCATTCTGTTATGATCAGAGAAAGTGTTTTGCATAATTTCAATTTTCAAAAACTTTATTGAGACTTGTCTTGTGACCCAAAATATGATCTATCCTGGAGAAGGGTCCATGAGCACTTGAAAATAATTTATGTCCTGCTGTTTTGGGGTGTAATGCTCTATAAATGTCTGTTAGGTTTAGTTCATTTACCATATTATTCAATCTCTCTGTTTATTTATCCTCTGTCCAGATGTTCTATATCCAATACTGAGAGTGGTGTAGTGAAGTCTCCAAGTATTATTGTAGTAACATCTATTTATCTCTTCAGATTTGCCAGTGTGTGCCTCATGTATCTTGGGGCACTCAGGTTAGGTGCATAACTATTTAGTATAGTTATTTCTTCCTGGTGAATTGCTGCTTTTATTAATATATAATGAATTTCTTCATCCCTTATAACAGCTTTGCATTTAAAATCTATTTTGTCTGATATTAGCATCACTACTCCAGCTCTTTTTTGGTTACTATTTTTGTGAACATCTTTTTCCAACCTTTCACTTTCAACCTGGATGTGTCCTTATGTCTGAGGTGATTCCCTTGTAGACAACATATAGATGATTCATAATTTTAAAAAATCCATTCTATCAGTCTATGCCTTTTAATTATGGAGCTCAAGCCATTAATATTCAATGTTATTACTGTAAAGGCGTTACTTACTTTGTCCATTTGTAACACCTGCCCCTTCTGTAATTTTCCACAAGTACTCACTATACTTGGTATTTCCAATAATATGCCATAACTGATTCACAGCTCCTTACTTGTTGCTAGGACTGCTTTTCTGCATTGAACACCTATCAAATTACTGCTCATCTTTTAAAACCTTATTCACATTTTACCACTTGTGTGAAGTCATGCTCCTCCCTTCCAGAGTTAACTATCCTCTTCTTTGCAGTGCCCTCTGTCTTATACACACTTCTATTACTGCCCAAATAACATTTCATTATAATTATGTTTGTCTTCCTTATTGAACTTAGGACCCTTGAGAGTTGAGGTTGTGACTTATTTGTCTTTGCATTTTTAATGCTAAATAGAGTTAATAGATTGCTAATGTTGAGTGAAAGAGTCCTACATGCATTTGGCTATATTTAAAAAGAAAAACACACAAGACTATTGTCTGCATTTGTGGCTAGGAGTCAATGGTTAGTCTTAGATATTTAGATGATGGGGACCTTCTGTGGTAGAAAATGCCCTTTGGAGTGATGGTAATTTTAGTTTTTCTTCTTTCCTACTGTGTGAGAAAATAAAAAAAATATTTTATTTTCTTTGGCATTCTTCTGCTTACTGGCATTGTGACTTTAGATATATGGCTAACCTATTCAAAAAATTTCAGGTTTTAAGGAGACATAAAAAAGTTGATAAGATTGATACAAGGTACAACATTGACACCAAAATGAAAAATCTTGGACCAGGAAGAAAGAATGACCAAAAAAAAACCCCAAAAAAAACAAAAACAAAAACAACAACAACAACAACAAAAAACAAACGCTTATGAGACCACAAAATTTTTTCCATGTAATAAAGTTGGACAAGGAACATAAGTCAATTTTAGATTGAAGGAACATCCTTTGGTCCCAAGTATGATGAATTACCATTAATTCAATTAGAGCAAGAACAAATTAACCCTCCTCTAAAAGTTTGTGTCAAAGACACATTTTTATTTTTAGGATAATTGCTATCTAAATTTCTATTTTTCTCAAATAATATTTTGAATTCTCTGATTATTTACTTATTTTTAGAGCAGTTGTAGGTTTACAGAAAAACCATTCAGACACTACAGAAAGTACCCCCAACACACACATACACACACACACACAACTTTCATTATTAACATTTTGCATTAGTGTGGTAATTTTGTTACAATTGATGAAACAATATTATTATAATTATGCTCTTAATGTTAGCCCACTGTTTACATTAGGGTTCACTCTTTGTATTCACTCTATGGGTTTTTTTTTTTGTGTGTGTAGTAACTAACTTATATACAACCTGAAATTTCCATTTTTACCCCTTTTCAAATATACAATTCAATGATGCTAAATATATTTACAAACTTGTGACTCCATCACTATCATCCATTGCCAAAACTTTTCCATCACTCCAAACAGAGACTCCATATCAGTTAAACATTATTTTTCCATTCCCTTCTACCACTGGGCCCCTGGTTACCTCTATTCTAGCTTCTGACTCTACAAAATTGTATATTATGCTTATTTCATATAAGTAAGCTTGTACATCATTTGTCCTTTTGTGCCCAGCTTTTTTCACTCAACATGAAGAAGTCAAAGCTGTTCCATTAAATGCGTATCAGAAAGTCATTTCTTTTTATGGCCTAATAACATTCCATTCTATGTGTATACATTTGGTTTCTTCATTCATTGGTTGATGGACACTTGGGTGGCTTCCATCTTTTGGCAATTGTGAATAATGCCACTATAAACGTTGCTGTGAAATTATCTGCATTCATTGGTTGATGGACACTTGGGTTACTTCCATCTTTTGGCAATTGTGAATAATGCCACTATGAACATCGCTGTGAAATTATCTGTTCAAGTGCCTGCTTTCAGTTCTTTTGGGTATATACCAAGAAATGGGATTTCTGAATCCTATGGTAATTCTACACTTAACTTTCTGAGGAATTGCCAAACTATTTTCCTCAACAGCTGCACCATTTTATATTCCTAACAACAATGAATGAGTGCTCCTATTTTCTACATTCTCTCCAACACTTATTTTCCATTTTTAAAATAGAAGTCATTTTAGTAGAAGTGAAATGATATCTCATTGTGGTTTTGATTTGGATTTTTCTGATGGTTGACAATATTGAGCATCTTTTCATGTATTTCTTGGCCATGTGTATATCTTCTTTGGAGAAATATCTATTCAAATCCTTTGCCTATTTTCAATTGGGTTGTGTGTCTTTTTGTTGTCAAATTGTGGGAGTTTGTTAAATAATCTGGATATTAAACCCTTGTCAGATATATGGGTTCCAAATATTTTCTCCCATTCTGTAAGTTGTCTTTTTAGTTTCTTTTAAGGTAAGTCCATTGATATACAAAAGTTTTTAATTTTGATGTATCATTTATCAGGGTTTTTTTTCTTTTGTTGCTTATGCTTTTTGTAAAATCTAAGAATCCACTGACTAATACAAGGTCCTGAAGGTATTTGTCTATGTTGTTTTCTAGGATTTATATAGTTTTATTTCTTATATTTCAGTCTTTGATCCATTTTGAATTAATTTTTGAGCATGTTGTGTGGTAGGGGTCCACCTTCATTCTTTTCCATATGACTATCCAGTTCTCCCAGTGCCATTTATTGAAAAGACTATTCTTCCCCCACTGACTGGACCTAGCACCCATGTCAAAGATTAATTGGTCAAAGATGTGAGAATTTATTTCTAAACTCTCAATTCAATTCCATTGGTCTATCTATCTGTCCTTATTTCTGTACCATGGTGTTTTGATTAATCTAGTTTTGTAATAAGTTTTAAATGCTTTTATCATGTTGAAGACATCTCCTTCTAATCCTAAAGTTCTAGTGTTTTTTTTTTAAATGTCAAGAATGGGTGCTAGATTTTGGCAAATGCCTTTTCTGCATCAATTGAGACAATCATGTTTTTTTTCTCTTCATTCTATTAATGTGGCGTATTACATTAATTGATTTTCTTATGTTGAATCATCCTTGCATACCTAGGATATATTACAAATGACCTTGGTGTATAATACTTTTAAAGTGCTGTTGGATTTAGTTTGCTAGTATTTTGTTGAAAATTTTTGCATCTATATCCATGAGAGATATTGGTCTAGAGTTTTCCTTTCTAGTGATATATTTACCTGGCTTTGGCATGAGGGTGATATTGGTCTTGTAGAATGAATTAGGACGTTTTCCCTCCTCTTTAATTTTTTGGAAGAGTTTGAGCAGAATTGTTTATTTTTTCCTATTTCATTCATCTCCACTGTAATCTTTGTCATTTCCTTATTTCTTCTTGCTTTGGGTTTAGTTTACTCTTCTTTTTCTAGTTCTTCCAGTTTTGAGGTTAAGTCTCTGATTTGAAGTCTTTCATTTTGGTCTGTTGCATTTTCATTTTCATTTACCTCAAGATATTTTCTAAATTTGCTTGTGATTTCCTCTTTAACACATTGGTTGTTTAAGAGTGTGTTGTTTGATTTCCACATATTTGTGAATTTTCCATTTCTCCCTCTATTTATTTCTAGCTTTATTCCATTGTGGTCAGAGAATTTACATGGAATGATTTCAAATATTTTTCAATTAACTAAGACTTGTTTTGTGACTCAACATGTGGTCTATCCTGGAGAATTATCCATATGAACTCAAGAAGAATGTGTGTTTTTTGTTGTTGGGTGTGATGTTCTATATATTCTGTTAGGTCTAGTTGTGTAGTGTATCATTCAAGTCCCGTACTTCCTTATTAATCTTCTGACTAGCTGTTCTACCCATTATTTAGAGTAGTGTGTTAAAGTTAAAGGTGAGGAGACAACTAGCAGGATGGCAGCAGAGAAAGGAGCTCCCAGAATCCTGAAACATCCTTGGAAGAATGGGAGGAGGAGATTGCCCATCTGAAGAGGAGATTTGTAAATAGAGCACTCCATGCCACGGAGGCTAGTGTTCATTCTACACCAGTGGCACAAGCCGCCTCAGGAGCTGCTCTGCAGGTGGAATTGGAAGCTCCACTTCCCAAAAACGGGGGAGGAAGAGACAGTTGGGCACTAACTTCAACTACTTATTAGTAAAATTGGAGGGATAAAGTATAATCCTAAGAACAGCTAAAGCTTGAAACTGTCCAAGTCAGAAAGAGGTCGGTAGCCACCATTTTAACTCTGTCCCCAGCATGAGGGGAAGCAAGGTGGACTGAAAACCACAGTGCTGGTTGGTATCTGCTTCTTTCCATCTAGATCAGATTGTAGCTCTGGCCTAAGCCCAAGCCCCACCTCCAGCAGGGAAGAAGCTAGGGGGATCTGCACCAGCCTTTCTGGGAAAATACAGGCCACACCACTGAGGCTAGTGATCATCCTACTCTGGTGGCACAAGCCACCTCAGGAGCTATTCTGTGGCTAGAGTTGGAAGCTCCATTTCCCAAAAACAGGGGAAGGAGAGATGGTTGGCCACTAACTTCAGCTACTGATTAGTAAATTCAGCTGGATAAAGTATAACCCTAAGAAAAGCTAAAGTTTGAACCTGCCCCAAGTTGGAAAGAGCTCAGTAGCTGCTATTTTGACTCTGGCCCAAGCATGAGGGGAAGCCAGGCTAACATAAAATCACAGTGACTGTAGGGACCGGCTTCTTTCACCCATATTTGAATGCAACCATGCCTAGGTTTCAGTCCCACTTCTAGCAGGGAGGGGGCTGGCAGGCCCTGCACCAGTCTCTCTGGGTAACTGCAGGTACATTTGGCTGGCACAGACTGAAGAGTCGGAAGTCTACAAGGGCAACTGTCGTCATTTTGGACCCACATGGCATATATTGCTGCCCATACCTGGGATATATAGCTCCATCCCTGCCCCAGGCAGGGGAGAAGGGGGTGTGAAGCTTCATCAGTCTCTCTGGGAAACTAGAGTCTAGGACTGCATGACTTGGATTATTACACACAGCTGTGGCTCTGTCCCTACCCCTGGCAAAGGAGAAAGTTGGGAGAAGCTTCACTGGTCCCTTGGGCAATGTGGACAGCTTGAACCTCTACAACTTACAGCACCAACTACATCCTTAGCTCCTACTACACCACCAGCAATAGAGAAAGGGCAAGAAAGCCTTAACTAAAGAGAGAAACTGCACCCAGAACAATACATCAATAAGCCAGATGCCAAGACGCTGACAAAAAATTACAATCCACACCATGAAACATGAAAATATAGCCCAGTTAAAGGAGAATATAAGCCTCCAAATGACATAAAAAAGTTGAGACAACTAATCATAGATGTTCAAACAATCTCCTTAATAAATTCAATGAGATGGCTAAAGAGATTAAGGATATTAAGAAGACATTGGATGAGCACAAAGAAGAATTTGAAAGTACACATAGAAAAAAAATAGTAGATCTTATGGGAATGAAAGTCACAAAAAGTGAAATTTAAAACACACTGGAATCATAATAGCAGATTTGAGGAGGCAGAAGAAAGGATTGGTGAGCTTTAGAAATGGCCTCTGAAAGTGAACATACAAAAGAACAGATGAAGAAAAGAATGGGAAAAATTGAACAAGGACTCAGGGAACTAAGCAACAGCAAGAGATGTGCAAACATAGATGTCATGGGTGTCCCAGAAGGAGAAGAGAAGGGAAAAGAGGCAGAAGGAATATTTGAAGAAATAATGGTAGAAAATTTCCCAACCCTATTGAAGGACATGGATACCCATGTTTAAGAAGCACAATGTACTCCCATCTGAATAAATCCAAATAAACCTGCTTCAAGACACATAGTAATAAGAATGTCAAATGCCAAAGACAAAGAGAGAATTCTGAAAGCAGCAAGAGAAAAGCAATGCATAACATATAAGATATACCCAATAAGATTAAGTGCTAATTTCTCATCAGAAGTCATGGAGTCAAGAAGACAGAGGTATGATATATTTAAGATACTGCAAGAGAAAAACTTCTAGCCAAGAATCTTATATCTGGCAAGATTGTCTTTCAAAAATGAGGGTGAGTTTGGAATATTCACAGATAAACAAAAACTGAGAGAGTCTGTAACCAAGAGACCAGCTTTGCAGGAAATACTAAAGGGTGTGCTACAGTCAGAAAAAAAGAAAAGACAGGAGAGAGAGGCTTGAAAGAGAGTCTACAAATGAAGATTATATCATTTTGTAAAAGTAACTAAAAGTCTCAAAAGGGTGGCAAAAAAAAAATATGACAGATAAAACCCAAGGGTCAAAATGGGTGAAAGAAGAACTGCCTTTACAATAATAACATTGAACGTTAATGGATTAAACTCCCCAAACAAAAGACAGACTGGCAAAATGGATAAGAAAATATGAGCCACCTATATGCTGAACGCAAGAGACTTACCTTAGACCCAAGGATACCAATAGATTAAAAGTGAAAGGCTGGAAAAAGATATTCCACGCATGCAGTAACAAACAAACAAACAAACAAACAAACAAACAAACAAACAAACAAACAAACAAACAAAAGCTAGGGTAGCTATACTTATATTAGATGAAATATACTTTAAAAGGCACTAGTAATGTGCAATCTGAGGAGGAAGTCAGGAAAAAAATTCCATTTACAATAATGACTAAGAGAATCAAATATTTAGGAATAAACTTAACCAATGCTGTAAAGCACTTTTATTCAGAAAACTACCACTCATTGTTAAAAGAAATTAAAAAAGACCTAAATAATTGGAAAAATATTCCATGCTCACGGATTGAAAGACTAAATATCATTAAGATGTCAATTCTACTCAAATTGATATACAGATTCAATGCAATCCTGATAAAAATTCCACCAGCATTTTAAAAATAAATGGAAAACATTAATATTAAATTTATTTGGAAGGGTAAGGGGTCCCAATTAGCCAAAAATATCTTAAAAAGGAAAAGCTAAGTTGGAGGTCTCTCACTTCTGGACTTTAAATCATATTACCTAGTTACAGTGGTAAGCAACAGCATAGTATTGGCATAAAGACAGACACATAGATCAATGGAACCAAACTGATGGTTCAGAAACACACCCTCACATCCAGGGCCAAGTGATTTTTGACAAGGCTGTCAAACCCACCCAACTTGGGCAGAATAGGCCATTCAGCAAATGGTGCTGAGAGAACTTAATATCCATAGCCAAAAGAAGGAAGGAGGACCCCTATCTCACACCTTATACAAAAATTAACTCAAAATGGATCAAAAACCAAGCAAGAATCATAAAGCTTCTAGAAGAAAATATAGGAAAATATCTTCAAGACCTGGTGGTAGGTGGTGGATTCTTAAAGGAGACAAGAGGAGAACTGAGATGGACTACTGATTTTTAGTGCATATAGAAGTTTTACTTAACTTTATTGTAAAAGTGTGGAAATGTATAGAGTTGATGATAACATATTATAGTGAGTAACAGCTGGTTTATAAATTGGAACGTGACTGATAAGGGTAGTCTAGGGATGTAAATGCCAATTGAAAGAAAGCTAGAGAATAATCTAGGGACTGCATAACACAGCAAACCCAGAGGTGGATGATAATTGTGGTTGATGGTACAGATACAAGAGGGTCCTTTGTGAGCTAGAGCAGATATACATCACTATTGCAGGTGGTGAGAATGTGGAGAAGCATGGGAAAAATACAACCAGAATGAACCATGGACTGTGATTAACAGTAATAATGTAATATTCATGCATCTATGCCAAAGATGTACTGTGTTGATAATGCGGAAGTATGGAAAAAGTGTACCAAATATATGCTATGAATCTGATAGTAGTCTGATGATATTATCTCATAATTTGTAACAAATATTCTACCATGGTGTGGTGGGTTGATAGAGGGGTGTTGTATGGGAATTCTGCACATGTGCATGATTGTTTCATAAGTTTACAACTTCTGTCATAAAAATATATTTAAAAAATTATTCGTGTCACTGCTCTCAGTTCTAATATTATGCAGCTGTAAGAAGAAATGAAGTCATAAAGCATATGGCAACATGGATGAACCTGGAGGACCTATGTTGAGTGAAGCAAGCCAGACACAAAAGGACAAATACTGTATGAATGCATTACTATGAACCAAATATATTGTATAATATATTGTTTGATTCACACACACACACAAAAACAGAAAAACAAACAAAACAAAAACAAAAACAAAATTTACATGTATCCATTACATTTAATTGAGAAATGTATATATTTATTCATCTGTGTTTACTTTTTAGTTTTTAATTGTTTATGTTTTCAATTATTAAATGTACAAAATAAAGTTTAAAAAAATTATAATAGGGTGGGTTGGGGTAAAAATACACCAAGTGTAAGATAAGGACTATAGTTAGTGGTAAGATTTTTATGATATTCTTTCATCATTTGGAACAAATGTCTCACAACAATGCAAGGTATTGGTGGTGGGTTGATGAATGGGACCCATGTATGATGTTATGCATATTTGCTTTTTAAATTCACAACTTTTACTATACTCTTTTTATTTATGTATGTTCATATATAAATGAGATAATAATAATAATAATAATAGGGTGAGTTTGGGGAAAAATACATCAAATGCAAGATACTTTGGTTGGTAGTAGTATTTTGAGGATGCTCTTTAATCATTAGTTAAAAATATTTCACAACAATGCAAGGTATTGTTTGTAAGGTGAGGTATGAGAGCCCTGTATGATGTTATGTATGTTTGTTTCATAACTTCACCACTACTATATATTTAGTGTTTATGTATATTCACATGTGAGTGATACATTTCAATAAATCAAAAAAAAAAAAAAATTAACCTAAAGTTAAAGATGAGTCTCTTGTAGAGAGTATATAGTTGGGTCATGTTTTTTTTTATACATTATGCCAATCTCTTCCTTTTCCTGGAGAGTTTAATCCCTTTATATTTAAAGTCAATACTGATAATACAGTACTTTCTTCTGCCATTTTGCTATTTAGCCTTTGTAATTCTTATGCCTTATTTGTTCCTCACTTTTGTTAATGCCTACTTTTAACTTTATTTGCTTTTTTGTATTGTACCATAGTGAGTGTCTTCTACTCTCTATCAGGATATATTTTTTACATCCTTGTGGTTACCATGGTGTTAAAATTTAACATCCTAACTATATAACAATCATAAATGGTTTGATACCAGCTTAACTTTAATAGCACACACAAATACATTTCTTATATTCTTCTACCCCCCTACCACATTTTTTCTGCTTTCTGCCACTTTTATCTTTGTATATTATATGTCCCAAAACATAGATTTATCATTATTTCTTTGTATTAGCATTTTAGCACCTGTAGGAAGTAAAAAGTGGATTTACATACCAAACAATAAAACATAATAATGCTGGCATTTATAATTACCCAAATGGTTACCTTCACCACAGGTCTTCATTTCTTTGTGCTGCTTTGAATCACTGTCTAATGTCCTTTCCTTTCAGTCTGAAGAACCCCCTTTAACATTGCTTGTAGGAGAGGTCTAGTGATGACATATTCCCTCAGTTTTGTTTATGTGAGAATGTCTCGATTTCTCCCTTACTTTTGAAAGAGTCTCACCAGATATAAAATTCTTGGCTGGCAGTTCTTTTCTTTCAGCACTTTAAGTATTTCAACCCACTGTCTTCTTGCCTTCATAGTTTCTGATGAAAATCAGCACTCGATCTTATTAGGACTTCCTTGTACATATAACACATTGTTTTTCTCTTGCAGCTTTCAGAATTCTATTCTTGTTCCTTGATTCAATAGTGTGATCAACATATAATGTGGTGTATTTTTCTTCATGTTCATCCTGTTTCGTGTTCTCTGTGCTTCTTAAATGTGCATGTTCATATCTTTCACTAAGTTTAGGAAATTCCCACTCATATTTCTTTGAATATCCCTTCTGACTTTTCCCTCTTTCCTTTCCTCCTGGGACTCCAACAATGCATATATCATGTACTTGATGGAACGCCAAAGTTGTTTTAGGTTATTTTCACTTTTCATATTTCTTTTCTCTTTGTGCTCCTCAGCCTGACTCATTTCAAGTGTGTTGGTTTCAAGTCCAATGACTATATCTTCTGCCAAGTACATTCTGTTCTTGAAACCCTCCTGGGGGTTTTTCATTTCTGCTAATGTGATCTTTAACTCCAGTAGTTTTGCTTGGTTCCTTTTCAAAATTTGTATCTCCATACATAGACTCTTATATTGCTCATTCACTGTTTTCCTGATATCTTTAATTCTTTCTCTGTGTTTTCCTTCATCTCCTTGAGCATTTTTAAGATCATTTTTTAAAGAAAATATAAATCCTAGAAAAGAACATAGGCAAATATCTTCAGGACTTGTGTTAGGCGGTAGGTTCTTAGACTTTACAAAAAACATAAGCAACTAAAGAAAAAAAAATGATACATCAAAATTAAAAGCTTTTGTACATCAATGGACTTACCTTATCAAGAAAGTAAAAAGACAGCTTACACAATGGGAGAAAGTATTTGGAAACCATATATCTGACAAGGGTTTAATATCCAGATTATTTAACAAACTCCCATAATTCAACAACAAAAAGACACGCAACCCAATTGAAAATGGGCAAAAGACTTGAATAGACATTTCTCCAAAGAAGACATACACATGGCCAAGAAATACATGAAAAGATGCTCAATATTGTCAGCCATTAGAAAAATCAAAACCACAATGAGATATCATTTCACTTCCACTAATATGACTGCTGTTTTAAAAATGGAAAATAACAAGTGTTGGAGAGAATGTGGAAAGTAGGAACACTCATTCATTGTTGTTAGGAATGTAAAATGGTGCAGTGGTTGAGGAAAACAATTTGGCAATTCCTCAGAAATTTAAGTGTAGAATTACCATATAACTCAGTAATCTCACTTCTTGGTGTATGCCCAGAATAATTGAAAGCAGGGACTTGGACAGATAATTTCACATGAATGTATAAATGTTTTTAAGGTTCACCCATGTTGTAACATGTATCTGAATGTCAATCTTTTTTTATTGCTGAATAGTAGCCCTGTGTGTGGATACAAAACATTTTCTTTATCCAGTCATCTGTTGAGGGAGATTTGGATGGTTTCTAATATTTGGCTATTAGGAATTACAGTTCTATAAGCAGTCACTTACAGATCTTTGTGTGGACATGTTTTCAGTTCTCTGGGATTGTTTTCTAAAAGTAAAATTGTTGGGACATATGGTAAGGTTATGTTTAACCTCATAAGAAAGTGCCAAACTATTTGCATTTTACTTCCTGCCAGCAAGAAGTGAGAATTCCAGTTCTCTACATGCTCTCCAGCATACTAAATCCTCTTTCCTTTTGATTAAAACCATTCTAGTGTGTGTAATGGTATCTCATTTTTATTTTGCTAATGACTAATGATGCTGAGCATATTTTCACGTGTGTATTGGCTATTCATTTACCTATTTTCTGTGTATTAAAATCTTTTTCCCATTGTTTTTAGGAATTTTTCCATTCCATCTAAGTTGTATACTCTTATGGTATAAAGTTATTTATAAAGTACCTTATAATCTTTTAAATTTCTTTTAGCATTGGTAGTAATGTCTCCATTTTCATTACTGGAGGCATACTTTGGTAACCTGTGTTTTCTCATTTGTCTCTTGGTTAGTCTAAAGACTTGTCAAGTTTGTTTATGTTTTCATGGTACTAACTTTTAGTTTCATTGCTTTTTAAAATAATTTAGAAGTATATTATTTAATTTCCAAATATTGGAGGGGCTCCCAGATTTCTTTTTGCTGTTCATTTCTAACTTAATTCCATTGTGGTTTAAGAACATTCTTTGTATGATTTTAATCCCTTTAAATGTATTGACACTTATTTTATGGCCCAACATATACTCTATCTTTTTTTTTTTAATATTTTAAAAGATGCTTAGATTATAAATGTTACACAAAAATTACAGGGATTCCCATGTTCCCCACCTCTCACACCTCCCACAACCTCCCACATAAACATCTTTCATCAGTGTGACACATCACCTGCAATGGATATACACATCCTGGGGTTTTGCCACTAAGCATGGACCATAGTTCACATTGTTGACCACACTCTCCCCCACACAGTTCTGCATGGTATATGCTGATGTAAAATGGCCTATATCTGCTATTGTAATGTCACTTAGGATCATACCCAAGTCCCCAAAAAGCCCCTGTATTACAACTGCTTTTCCCTCTCCCTGGCCCGAAAGCGTCCAGTGGCTGCTGGTTCCACATCAATGCTGTAATTTCTTCCAATGCTTGAATCACAATATGTCTACAACAGAATACCAGTAAATCCACTCCAGTCCATAGATCTTCCCCCAATCCTGAGGAGTCTGGGGTGGTGATGTCCACTCCATTTCTAAGTGAGAGGGGGCTTATATCCCATGGATATGATGGATGGGATTATCCTGCCTGCAGCTGCAGGCTCTCTCCATTCCCTGGGATGGCCGTTGTCCATCATCATCTCCTCACCAGGTGACTTGGGTGAGTCCATTGAGCTGTAGAGTAGGAGTTGCATCTCCACCGAGATTCCAAGCACAGCTGGCACATGGGCAGGCCAGAGGCTCAAGTCTCTGGAATTACACCTACAAACTCCAGTACCACATATAGGTTTGAAGCGAAGGGACTGATGGACCATATGCAGGGAGGACTTATTTGAGTCCAACTCTGTCACTCTCAGGAGCACAGATTCCAAAGTATAGCCCACTGATAAGGTGTCAATCTCTGGAGATATCCCCCCGTATATAGGACCTGGGTGTCTCCAGAGCCTTCAGGAGCCCCTCTGTTTGGAGTGATATCCACTTTGGTGTTCTATGAGATCCTACTGAAGTATGCGTAAGTGTTACCTCTGGGATGACTTCCCGACTCTCTTTGAACCTCTTAGCCATATGAACTCATTTGTTTTTACCTTTTCCCCCTTTTATTCAAGGTCTTTTTCCAGTCGTATTGACAGTTGGCACTTGGTATTAATCCCTCATTGCCAGGGAGGCTCATCCCCAGGATTCATGTCCCACGCTGGGGAGAAGGTAATGCATTTATATGCTAAGTTTGGCTTAGAGAGAGGCCACATTTGAGCAACAAGGAGACTCTCAGGTGGCAACCCTTAGGCATCCCATAACAGTAGGCTAAGTTTCAATTATAAGAGCAAAGACTCATAAGCCTAGTCATCAATAACGAGTAACCCATCAGTGGACCATCCTCCTTTGCCAGACACTGCCCCTGCACTCGGGGAACTGTTGCTGCTCCCTTGGAGAATGTGGCAGAGCTCTCCAGGATGGGAATTCAGTATTCTCTCATTTATTGAGTGATTCTCTACCCACTGTGACCATGCCCCACCCCTTGATAATTTGAACAATTTTATATACTTTTATGTATATTCAGGTGAACTTCCACCCATGAAACCCCATCCCAGACACACACCACCACCAATGATCCTCTACTGCCCCCATTGTAACCCTTCTGTGATCCAAACCTTCCTTAAAGATGAAGCCCATATAATAGCCAAATACAATTAATAGGAAAATGAAATAATAATGATAAGTTTAAATGTAAGAGATAAAATACATGGAAACTTAAAAAAAAAACCCACTAAAAATAAAATAAAATTAAAGTATTGGGATATTCAAAAAATGGGAAAAAAAATTTTTTTTTAAATTTTAAACATTTTTCCTTTTATCACTGCATTATCGGGTGTCCAGTCTGTATCATGGCACCTTCCCCCTCTTACTCCCCAGTGTCTCCCAAATTTTCATTTAATTTTCAAAGAAGTTTTAGGTCACAGCAAAGTCACACAGAGAACACTAGACACTCTCATATACCCAACCTCCTCCCCCTTTCCTCACCCCATATTAAAACCTTTTTGTATATGGATGGTAGCATTGTTACATCTGTTATACAAATAGTGAAACATAGCTACTAAACATTGTCAATGGTTTACAGTATAGTTTACAATTTAGACAGCACAGTTTAATAATTTTTGAGGATATTTACCATGTCCTGTGTCCATCACTGTAAGGTGATGAAAAACTTTCCCCCTGACCACTAAATATCCCGTTTGATCTATTCTGTTCCTCCCTTCCCATCCCCCTGGGGCACATGACACCCCCTATCTTGACTCATTGGAGACAAGATTCATAGTTACATGCAACAAGAGGTCCTGACATGCTGATTGTCCTCCTCTATTAGGATCCACCCTTGCTCATAAGAGACGCCCACCTGTCTGTTTCTGGGTGAATTGGTCCTCCCAAAGATGGGGGTCCATCTCCTTCCCACTCACCGTGTGGGTCTCCACTCCCCTACACAACACATTATGACAGGATGAACACACACACACTCCCCAGAAGCCTACTCCAGATGCACCCCGTCCTGAATGGCCCTCCAACCTACACCCTAAACCAGTGACACTACCTTGTCATATTGCCATAAGAGCATTCCCACTCCTGCACTTTCAACCTCATACCCACAAATCCCATGTTCACCTGGTCCCTTTCCCATCTCTCGCCCCTGGTATCCTGGGTATTCTAACCCGCCCTTCCTAATCTACCCACCTATCAACCCTGCACCACCAAGTCCAATAATATCACTGCCCACCTGTCCTAGACTTCAATATGCAACTACACTCTATCACTTTACCATAGATTACGTCCATATGGGTGATGGCTCACAACGTTCTCTTCTCTTTCTCTCTCTTGTTAACCTATCTTTCAGACAATGGTTCTCGGAGACCACTCACTTTCCTCAATTCAAATCAGTGAGGTCATGTAATGTTCATCCTTCAATGCCTGGCTTGCTTCACTCAACATAAGGTCTTCAGGATTCATCCATGATATTCCGTGTGTTAGCACTTTATTCCTTCTTACAGCTGAGTAATATTCCATTGTATGTGTGTACCACATTTTGTTTATCCATTCATCTGTTGATGGGCACTGGGGTTGATTCCAACTTTTGACAATAGTGAACAATGCTGCTATGAACATTGGTGTGCATATATCTGTTCATGTCTTTGCTATCAATTCTTCCGGGTATATATACCCAGCAGTAGAATTGCTGGCTCATATGGAAAATTTATTGTTAGTTTTCTGAGGAACCGCCAAACTGTCCTCCACAGTGGCTGGACCATTCCAGAATCCCACCAGCAGTGGATGAGTGTTCCCATTCCTCCACATCCTCTCCAACACGTATAGTCTGCTGGTTTTTTTTTTTTTTTAATTTAACTTTATTTGTACATTTAATAATTGAAAATATAAACAATTAAAAACTAAAAAGTAAACACAAATGAATAAATATATACATTTCTCAATTAAATGTAATGGATACATTTAAATTTTTTTTAATAGCCGCTATTCTAATGGGTGTAAGATGGTATCTCATTGTAGTTTTGATTTGCATTTCCCTAATAGCTAGCGATGTCGAGCATTTATTCATGTGCTTTTTAGCCATTTGTATTTCTTGGAGAAGTGTCTTTTCAGGTCACTTGCCCATTTTTTAAATGGGTTGTTTGTCTTTTTATTTTCGAGGTGTAGGCTTTCTTTATATATGCAGGATATTAAGCCCCTATCAGATATATGGTTGCCAAATATTTTCTCCCATTGGGTAGGCTGCCTTTTTATTTTCTTGATAACATCCCTTGACGTGCAGAAGTTTTTAATTTTGAGGAGATCCCATTTATCTATTTTTTCTTTTGCTGCTCGTGCTTTGGGTGTGATTTCATGAAACCATTTCCTATTACAAAGTCCTGTAGATGCTTCCCTACATTATTTTCCAAGGTCTTTATGGTTTTGGCTCTTATATTTAGATCTTTGATCCATCTTGAGTTGATTTTTTTAATAAGGTGTGAGATGGTGTTCCTCTCTCATTCTTTTGGATATGGATATCCAGTTCTCCAAGCACCCATTGTTAAAGAGGCCATTCTCTCCCAACTGAGTGGGCTTGGTGGCCTTGTCGAATATCAGATGACTGTATATGCAAGGATCTATATCAGAACTCTCCATTCAGTTCCATTGGTCAGTATGTCTGTCCTTGTGCCAATACCATGCAGTTTTGAGCACTTTAGCTTTGTAGTATGTTTTAAAGTCAGGTAGTGTGATACCTCCAAATTCACTTTTCTTTTTCAATATGTCTTTGGTGATTCGGGACCTCTTACCTTTCCAAATATATTTTGTGGTTAGTTTTTCCAGTTCCTTAAAAAATACAATGTTGATTTTTATTGGGATTGCATTACATCTGTAGATTAGTTTGGGTAGGATAGACATCTTGATGAAGTTTAGTCTTCCTATCCATGAACAGGGAATGTTCTTCCATTTATTTAAGTCTTCTTTGATTTCCTTTAAAAGTGTTGTGTAGTTTTCGGTATGTAAGTCCTTTGGATCTATAGTTAAATTTATTCCTAGGTATTTGATTCTTTTAGTTACTATTGTAAATGGTATTTTTTTCTTGATTTCCTCCTCAGATTGCTTGTTATTGGTGTACAGAAATGCTACTGAATTTTGAGCATTGATCTTATAGCCTGCAACATTACTGAACTCCTTTATAAGTTCTAGAAGCTTTGTTGTAGATTTCTTCTTCTTTTCCAATTTGGATGCCTTTTATATCTTTTTCTTGCCTCAGTGCTAGAGCAAGTACTTCTAAGACAATGTTAAATAGGAGTGGTGATAGTGGGCATCCTTGTCTTATTCCTGATCTCAGAGGGAAGGCTTTTAGGATTTCACCATTGAAGATGATGTTAGCTTTGGGTTTTTCATATATACCCTTTATCATTTTCAGAAAGTTTCCTTCTATTCCTATCTTTTGCAGTGTTTTTTTCAGGAAAGGATGCTATATTTTGTTGAATGCTTTTTCTGCATCTATAGAGATGATCATGTGATTTTTTAATTTCAATCTGTTCATGTGGCTTATTACATTGATTGATTTTCTTATATTGAAACATCCTTGCATACCCAGGATGAAACCCACTTGGTCATGGTGTATAATTCTTTTGATATGTTGTTGAATGCAATTAGCAAGTATTTTGTTAAGGATTTTAGCATCTAGGTTCATTGGAGAAATTAGTCTGTAATTTTCCTTTCTTGTGGTATCTTTGTTTGGCTTTGGTATTAGGGTATTGTTGGCATCATAGAATGAGTTAGGCAATATTCCTTCTACTTCTATTTTTTGAAAGCGCTTAAGCAGGATTGGTGTTAGCCTTTCCGGAATGTTTGGTAGAATTCAGCTGTGAAGTCATCTGGTCATGGGCTCTTCTTATTTGGGAGTTTTTGATGACTGAGTCTATCTCTTTACTTGTAATTGGACTGTTGAGTTCATCAATTTCTTCTTTCGTTAATGTAAGCTATTTGTGAGTTTCTAGAAATTTGTCCATTTTCTCTAAATTATCATTCTTGTTGGCATATAATTTTTCAAAGTATCCTCTTATGATACTCTTTATTTCTGTGGGGTCAGTAGTGATATCCCCTTGCTCATTCCTTATTTTGTGTATTTGCATCTGTTCTCTCTTTTTCTTTGTTAGTCTGGCTAAGGGTTTGTCAATTTTATTGATCTTCTTGAAGAACCAGCTTTTGGTTTTGTTCATTTTTTCTAGTGCTTTCTTATTCTCTATTTCATTTAATTCTGCTCTAATCTTTGTTATTTCCTTCTTTCTACTTCCTTTAGGTTTAGTTTGTTGTTGTTTTTCCAATTCCTCCAAGTGTGCAGTTAGGTCTTCAATTTTAGCTCTTTCTTCTTTTTTAATATATATATTTTAATATATGTATTTTAATATATGTATTTATGGCTATGAACTTCCCTCTCAGCTTTGGCTGCATCCCATAGGTTTTGATATGTTGTGTTGTCATTTTCATTAGTTTCAAGGTAGTTACTGATTTCTTTTGAGATTTCCTCCTTGACCTACTGTTTGTCTAAGAGTGTGTTGTTTAACTTCCATATCTTTGTGCCTAATCTGTTTCTCTGGCCCTTAGTGATTTCCAATTTCATTCCATCGTGGTCAGAGAAATTACTTTGTATAATCTCAATCTTTCTGAATTCATTGAGAGTTGTTCTATGGTCTAGCATGTGGTCTATCTTGGAGTATGATCCATGTGCACTTGAGAAGAATGTAAGTCCTGCTGTATTTGGGTGTAGTGTTCTGTATATGTCTATTAGGTCCAGGTCCTCTAAAGTATTATTCAGAGTCTTTGTTTCTTTATTGATTCTCTGTCTAGATGTCCTGTCTAACGGTGATAATGGTGTATTAAAGTCCCCACTATAATTGTAGAGGCATTTACTTCTCCACTTAGTTTTTCCAGAGTTTGCCTCATGTATTTTGAGGCACCCTGATTAGGTACATAAATGTTTATGATTGTTCTCTCTTCTTGAGAGATTACCCCTTTTACTAATATATAGTGTCCATCTTTGTCTCTTACAATAGTTTTGCATTTAAAGTCTATTTTGTCTGATATTAGGATAGCTACTCCTGCCCTTTTTTTGGCTATTGTTAACTTGTAAAATTGTTTTCCAGCCATTCATTTTCAGCCTCCTTGAATCCCTGGGTCGAAGGTGGGTTTCTTGTAGACAGCATATAGATGGATCATATTTCTTTATCTATTCTGCCAATCTGTGTCTCGTGACTGGTGAGTTTAATCCATTAACATTCAGTGTTATTACTAGCAACGAATTTCTTACTTCAGCCATATTTTCTTTGGGTTAATGTATGTCATATGTTGTTTTTATTTCTCTTTTTGTCTTTTTAGTTGTTCTTACACTCTCCTCCAGCTCTCTCCTCTCCCCTGTTTTTTCCTTTCAACTTGTAGAACTTCCTTTAGTATTTCTTGAAGTGCAGGTTTCTTATTGGCATACTCTCTTAATTTCTGTTTATCTGTGAATATTTTGAACTCTCCATCATTTTTGAATGCCATTTTTGCTGGCTAGAAAATTCGTGGCTGGAAGTTTTTTTTCTTTTGGTACTTTGACTATGTCATACCACTGTCTTCTTGTCTCCATGGTTTCAGATGAGAAATCAGCACTTAATCTTATTGTGATTCCCTTGTATGTGATGGTTCTCTTTTCTCTTGCTGCCTTGAATATTTTCTCTTTGTCTTGAGCATTGGACATTTTGAAAAGAATATGTCTTGGAGTTGGCCTGTTGGGATTTATACTGTTTGGGGTGCGCTGTGCTTCCTGGACTTGTACATCCATGACTCTCAATAGGGTTGGGAAGTTTTCAGCCATTATTTCCTTCAACACTCCTTCTGTTCCCTTTCCTTTCTTTTCTTCTGGGATGCCTATAATGCATATATTTGTGCGTTTTGTGTTGTTGGTTAAATCTGAGTCCCTGCTGGATTTTTCTATCTTTTTGTCTGTTGTACTATCTGTTTGATTTCAGATGTATTGTCTTCCACATCACTAATTCTTTCTTCTACCTGTTCAAATCTGCTGTTATGTGAATCCAGCATCTTTTTGATTTCTTGGATTGTGCCATTGATCACCATCATATCTGTTATCTTTTTATGTATGTTTACAATGTCTTCAGTATGTTCTTCCAGTGTCTTCTTAATATCCTTAATCTCTTCCTTCACTTCATTAAGTTGGTCCATGATATTTGTTTGGAAATCTTTGATTAGTTGTTCAATGTTCTGCATCTCTTCCTGGTTTTTAGTTTGTTCATTGGACTGGTCCATGTCTTCCTGTTTCTCAGTGTGGTTTGTAATTTTTTGTTGTCCTTTAGTCATCATTTTATCTTGATGGGTTTATTCAGTTCATTAGCTTCTCTATCTGCTCTAGAGTTTTATTTAGCTGGTGGTTCTGTGTGTGTGTGTTAAGTTTTCTCTTTGACACTTTGTTCTTCTTATTTTATTTCCTTGCTTCTTTCTATGTTCCCTTGAAGGTAAAAGATTAGGGCCAGAGGAATTGAAAGATGTGAGAAAGGAAGAAGGATAATAGTAATATTGATAAAAGTTAGAAAAGGGGCCAAATAAGACTTAGTAAAACAAATATTTAACTCCTGTAGGCAGTATAGAGTAATAGGAAAAAAAGCAGAGTACCTACAATGGACTGGGAAACTAAATAGAGGAAAATATATAAAATGATTTAGAAGGCCAGAATGATGATGAGAGAGAGAAAGAGCAAAGGAAGGGCTGACAGGAAAAAGTTAATAATAATGAAAAAAGAAGAAAACAGAATAGATAGAATAGAAATTGACACCCTTAAGATGTGGGCTAATGAAAAAAGGTGGTATGTAAGAACCACAACAGAAAGCAGAAGGCAGAAAGATTTAAGAAGGAAAAGAGATAGCATTGGGAGACAAATATAGACAGAGAATGGGAAATCACAGAAGAAGCAGCACAGCAAAGAAAAGACAAGCTAGCAGCATCTAATTTTTTTTTTAGAAAAGAAAAAATAAGGGGGGCAGGAAAGAGGAAAGAAAAGCAAGAGACAACAAATAAACAAAGAAAAACCAAACAACCACACAAGCAAGCAGTCAAACAAAGCTAAGGAAGAACAGTGTTCCTTCTTGGGCCCTCGTGGAACCTCTCAGTCTGCTTGTGTTCATCAATCAATTGCCCTGTAAGGTTCTATCTGCAGGTTTTGAGGCAGATTAAACTAAGTTAAAAAAAAATTTTTTTTTAAAGTGACTGTCTTCTTCTTTTTTTTGGCGAAATAAGGGACCCAAAAGAATTCCTCTTTTAGACCACCCCCTTCACCGAGGGGACCCTAAACAGGTTCGTGGAAACTAATCAAGCACTTCTTACTTCCTGGCCTCCCCAGGAGAGCTGAAGCTCTGATGCTTGTCAGTGCAGAATGATAAGATTGGCTGACTCCGCCCCCTCTGGAGTCAAGCCTCGGTATCACTGGGCTGTTGGGTAAATCAGGCTTCCTCAGCAGATTCGCCTCTCCCCTCAGCCTGGTGCTGCTTCAAGCCAGCTTATTTGCTCCCCAAAACTATGAGGGGTCCAGGCAACCAAACCCACAGAAAGGAAACCCCTTTCCACCTTCTATCAGAACCCTCCCACTCTCAGAGAACGCTCCCTCTCACCGGGTTGCCTGCGGAAGTTGGGGCATATCCCTGGGCAGCTAGGTAAATCAACCTTCCTCAGCAGATTCGCCACTCACCTCAGCCTGGTGCCGCTTCAAGCCAGCTATTTTGTTCCCCAAAGCTGCAAGGGGTTCCAGACAGCCAAATCCACAGAAAGGAAACCCCTCTTGACCCTCTGCCAGAACCCTCCCACTCTCGGAGAATGCTCCCTCTCTTTTTCCCTGAGGGTGGGGCTCAGCCATCTGTGTCGCCTACCACAAGCAGGGGAAAAACTCACGAATCTTTCCTGAGCAATCCACCTCGCCGTCCAGCTCCCTCCAGATTGATGTCTGCAAGATTCTCACTCTATGAGCCCCCAGCACAGACCCTTCAGGCAGCATCCTGTCCCCAATCAGCTGTCCTCTGAGACTGAGTTAGTGAGTGCCCTCCTAAACTGACTCCATCTTGCCAAGAACTTATACTCTATCTTAAATAATGTTCAAGGAGTGCTTGAAAAGATTATTATGCATGTGTTGAATGTGTTCTACATAAGTCAGTTGGTTGATAGTGTTTGTGGTAGCTTGAATTATGTACCCTCTCAAAGGACATGTTCTTAATCTTAATCCACATTCCTGCTGGAGATCTTCTTTATTGTAAGGTCTGGACAATTGAATCAGTGTGAGTCTTAATCCTTGTTACTGAAAGCTTTATAAAGAGAAGAAAACAGAAGCCAGGAGTCAGAGAAGACCACAAGAAGAACTGGAAGTCTGAAGAAACCAGAAGAGCAGACATAGGAGAGAGATGATAGCATGTGATGGGAGGCAGAGATGCAAGCCAAGGCACCCCAAGGATTGCAGGAAGCCAGTGCCAGAAAGCCAAAGACTTCAGGAAGAAAGTGTTGCCTTGCTGACACCTTGATTTTGGATTCCTAGCCTTCTAAACCATGGGCCAATAAATTCCTGTTATTAAGTCATCCCATTGTGTGGTATTTGTCATAGTAAACTGGCAAACTAAGGTAGTGTTGTCAAAGTCTTCTATATCCTTGCTTATTTTTTATCTAGTTATTTTAACTATGAATCTTGGGTATTTAAATCTACAACTTTTCTTGTTGAATTGTAGATTTTTCTGTTCCTCTGCTTTTTTTTTTTACCACCTTCTTTTGCATTAAAAATATTATTATTTTACCACTTTAATTCCTTTGTTAATTTTTTAAACTACTTTTTTAGTTATTTTCATGGTAATTTTATAGGAATTACAAAACTCATCTTGATTTATCATGACCTCCTACAGATTAATAGTGACTTAATTCTGGTAAAATATAGAAACTTCACTCAAATATAGCTCTGTTTTCTCCTTCCTTTGTGTTATTATTATCACATATATTACATCTATATATGTTATAAATCTAACAAAACTGTCTTGTAAATATGGCTTTATAGAATCATGTCTTTTAAAGAACGTAAGGGGAGGAATGTGAAAAAAAAAACATGTTTACAGAGATTTTCATATTAACTTACATATTTACCCTTTCAAACTGCTCTTCATTTCAACATCTGGTGTCATTTTTCAGGCTAAAGGACTTCTTCCCATCTTTTTAAGGTCTTTCTTCTCTTTTCCCAAGAGCTCCAAACAGATAAGTGAACTCAAGGATCTCTCAGCAAGTAGAAAAAGACCTAGCCCAGAAGATAAGCCAGCTCTTAGTGTGAAAACCAAGGTATCTCCTAGTGTTTAGGAAAAACTTAATTGTGAACACATGGGAGAAAGCTTAGAGCAAATACAAGGTTAAGAAGCATATCATTTAAAGAAAGTTGACCAACAAGTATATCCCAGGTTTGGGAATGATGATTTCAATGTGAGTCTTCTTACAAGCAAATGGAGATGATCTTGGTTGCATGACCTCTTTCAAGGAAACAAAGAGTCTCTGTGACAAAAGTCACTGATGCTGATTCTGCTACATTAGGTAGATGAGAGCAGACAGTCCATGGCTTGCTGGCCTTCTTTTTATGGTAAGTCAGAATCTCAAACCTATGAGTAAATCTCCTAAGAATGTTGCCAAAGCATTTGATTCAGACATCCAAGGAACCAAAACCATGATTTGGAAAGAAATACTTGGAAAATTATGTCTATGTGAAGGTCTGAACCAGGAGGTGACAACAAATTTCACAAAGAAAAATGAAAACATGATTTAATAGTGTGTCTCTTCATTTTTTCATTGTTTACTAAAAATGAAGCTCAGAATAATAAAAGGAGAGGACAATACTCTTGAAAGACATGAAATTGATTCCCCTATATGGCTTTATTCTTAAAAAATAGAAGCATTCTACTCAAGATTAAGTTATGGCTCCACTAATTCATGATATTATCCATGAATTTCATGCTTAGTAGTCCCATTCTTTGAGAACTGACTCTATTATTAATCATTTTGAATATCATCATTACTGTTAGTGAGGCATACAAAAGGTTTGTTTGTCAGTTCCAGGAGTTCTATTTTAAATTTTTTGCTCTACATTTTTCTTGGTGACATTTTCTTATTTTCTTAGACATTTATATTCTTCTCTTTTATTTTCTGAGAAATGTCATGAAGTATTTTATTTTTGTTAACTTTTCCATGATGTTGGAAAGCTGGAGAGATTTGTGATGTTGAAATGAATTCCTTCTTCATCATTTTAGACATTTTCATAATTACATATATATATGCAGTTTCTCAACTCTTTTGATTCATTGTACTTTAGTAATGTTCCTGTAAGGTTAGTGTATATTAATCCCATTTTGTGGTAGGAAAAAAGATCTACAGAGGAGTTTGATAGCTATTTGAAAACAATTCTAAAATATTGGTGTGTGTGCGTAGGTGGGTGAGCTTAATGAAGGTCTTTTATGCATTTTACTATTGCATGAGGAGGCAGGTCCACTAAAACTAATAGATCACAGGTTGAAAACTGTCACTAGTTGTCAGAGAGGATTTGGGAGCTATAAGGTTGGACAGATAATTGTTGCAAGCTGGATACCTACTCTTCTCCTAGCGACCCTCTGCTAGATTTTGAACTAAGAGTTCTCAGCATCCAGAGAATCCGATAATATGTAAATTGATTCCTCTCTCTCCATCTGTCTTAGTTTGCTAGATATGCGATGACAAATACCCCACAATGTGTTAGCTTAATCAAGAATTTACTGGCTCAAAGTTGGGAGGGTAGACACCCAAAATCAAGATGTCAGCAAGGCCATGCTTTCTCCTGGAGTTGGTAGAGTTCTGGTGACCGTGGTCCTCTGTTACATGGGAATCCTTCTCTCTTCTTGTGTCTGCTCTTCTGGTTTCCACTGACTTCTGGCTGCCACAACTGCTTCTGAATTTCTTCTCTTTAAAAGACCTTCAGGATGTTGTTAATGTGGGAAAGTGTGGGAAGGGTAGGGAACGGGGCATATGGGAATCCTCTATATTTTTTATCTAACATTTATGTAATCTTTTAAGTATCTTTTTTTTAAAAAAAACATTTAAGTATCTTTTTAAAAAAAGTTAAAAAGTATATTAAAAAAGAAGACCTTCAACCATACAGTTTAAGGCCCATCCTGATTCAGCATGGCCACCTCTAAATAGGATCTTTGAAGATCCTATTCACAGAAGAGTCCGCACCTTAACCGATAATATCTTCAAAGGACACACCCACAGGATTGCAGATTAAGACCAGGATCTTTTGCCTAGGTTAAAGAAAGATTCCAACATCATTGAGGAGTTTGTGGTGGAAGCAATGTTTCAGGTAGAGGGTGGAGGCATGACTTGTCCAAGGGACCCAAAAAAGGCAAAGATGTCCAAAGCAGTGAATGCCAGGGCCAGAAATGGAAGACTAGAAAGGTAAGCAGACAATAGATCATTAAAAATAGATCATTCTTAAAGGGTAGAAAGAAGTTGGTCTTTAGAAGAACTCTGAGCATTAGCATTCAAGGAAATAGTTTCAATTTTGCATCATCAGTTAGGTAGGCAAAAGATTCTTAGCTCAAGAATCTTCCAATAATTGCCTCTCCTTCTCTGTTGAAGGAATAATAAAATTAGTGATTTGCTCATTGTTGCATATGACTAAAGGAATACCACTACTATCCACAGCAGGAAAACAAAAACACAATTTTTAATGTTTAGTGTTGTGCTCTAGTATCCCCTTCTGGACATAGAACTAATTATTTGCTAAATTGAAGCCTGCCATTGTTAGCAATATTATTATCACTTGGAAATAATTGATCACCTTGGCTTGCAGGACTCTGGTGTAACACTAGGCAATAGGGTTTTTCAAACTCAAAAGGTCTTTAATAAAAGTAGCTTGATAGGTTTGAACAGTTAACTTTAGAAATTGAAACGTAAACAGAGCACAATAAAGAATTTGCATTTTGTTCTTTCCTGGTCATTAACTGGCCTTAATGTTTAGAAACATCTAAACACTTACATTCCAGTAGGAGTGGCTTAATGAGGAAAATGAATGCAAACATATTTTTATTTTAAATTTATATATGTATATATATGAATATAAATAGAAATGAATGACACGTTTGTAGATGGGCAAAAGCTAAGGCAACTTCTATGTGGAGTCTTTGTGTCCTTCAGTTGCCTTAGAGCAGGTAGCTAAGTTAAGGGTTACTTTTATTTTCCTTTCTTTGTTATGATTCAGGTGAAGTAGCAAAGAAACTTAAATATGATTGTACAACATTGTACCGTACATAGCAATTTTCCCTGATAGTCTTTGATAAGTTTGTTTTATTTTTAACGAAAAAGTAAAATGTATTCCTTCTTTCTCCCATTAGGTAAATTTGGAAGAAATACCTTACCCCTTTCTCTCCTCCAGACCACCCCAAATACCACATTGGAAGAGCGGCTGCATGGATAGAAGTAAAATGTGGAATCTCACCCCCTTTTCAGGTAGCCATTGTTTACTCTGGATGAGAAAACCAACCAGATGTTGCATTACTATCCTTGTTAAAAGTCCAAGATTGGATAGGACTTCCCTTGTGGTCATCTGCACCCCATGGGATTTGGTTCTGACCCTCCAAAGACTTTTGTCCATTTCTGGGGTGGTGTTCCATTTGTCGCTTGGGTCACATATCTTCTCCTGGAGACATCTGGGGCGCTGGTTGAATGGTAATTTGTAACAAGAGGCCCATGACACATTTGGCCAAGATCATCTGAAGTCAGATTTCACATTTTTCCCTATCCCTTGCCAACCCCAACCTTGCTCTTTCAATCCCAGTATACCTTTCCTTGTTATTTAGTAACTGTGGAGTCTTTTTTTTTTTTTTTTCTATTTTCAAATCCTTTGTATCATAGTCATATATTAGTCACACTCCATAAAATGCACTGTGCACACACTTCAAAATGAAAAAAATATTGATCACATATCATGCAGCATGCGCTATGACAATATTTGACAAGCATTCTCATTCAATGCTCTCAGCAACCTCATGAGACAGTGTTATTATCCCTATTTTACAGATAAGAAAACTGAGGCAAGAGAGACAACATAACCCGTCAGTTACTAAGAATCCAAGGTCAGAGCCCCAGCTTGGCGATATTTGGTAATACTGCTATTTTGAGCAAATTGTCTCCACTATATCAGCAGTGTATTCAGAACATCTTAATTTCCACTTAGTGAAAAAATAGAACATGCACAGCATAAAATCTCTCAGGAACTCATCTGGACCTCTTCTGTCAGACCCAAAGAGTGGCTGGAATTAAAAGGAGGAGACCCTGATTCCAGTTCAATTTTTCATGAAGTAAGGAAACTGTAAAGAAGAAGAGGGAAGTTTGTAGGAAGCCTACTGAAAAGAACTTGTGAGGTGAGGCAGCACATGTTGGCTTTATTTTTCCTTTCTCCAATGCTGAGAAGTACGTAAGCAAGATAAAGAGACAATTGAAGAGGATTCTGGGCTTGTGAATGAATGGATTTAATGTAGAGTCATTATGATGGAAAGTCTACATGGAATGGGAGGAGGGAGGAGGTCTTGGAATTAGTTTCCATTCTGCTACTCACCAGTATGACCTTGATCAATTCAAGACCTGCCTCAGTGTTATGCTGTTATGCCAGGGTAAGAAAAGCAACTAAGCTGCAAGAAGCTCATTTCAGAATCAGACGAGCTCTTGGGGCCCTTCTAAGTCTGTGGGTCTATGAATTTAAAAGCAGAAGGAACAGAGTTTGAACCCACTTCTGGGTCAAAAATGGCAGACAATCAAGCTTGGTAAACTAGAGGGAGACAAGACAGTGCCTGTTGCCCAATGTTACATAATTCCTTTTCCATATATATGTACAATTAAGATGACCTTACTTAAAAACCAGGGTCAACCATTTTGAAAGAAGTTAGGCATGGGAACTTTGATTGGGAGAGTTACTGGGGACTCATTGCCGCTCATGAAGAAGAAATATGATTGTCACTGGTGATGTGCCTTTCTGCCTGCTCTGAATATTCCTCCTCTTATCTTCCCAAAGCACTCATCTGTGGTTTCAAATATCATTAAGGTTTCCATGGTAAATTAACTACTAATTATTTTTGGTCTGTCTGAGGCTGCAGCGTGCCTGATCAAACAGAAATGCCAGCTCTCTTTGATGGGACGAGATGCAGAATAGCCACTGAAAGGAATCCGGTTATCTTTGCCTTTCTTAGAATAAAAACACAAAGATGGTAGAAACTGTATCTGTTAACACACCTGTTCATGGCACGTACCCCAGAGGGCACTGTTAGGTGATGTTCTTGGTTGTCTCGAGCATTTTGGGGCTTGAGACTCACAGCAGAGAAGTCTTTTTTTGATCTGATTGCTGCGAAGAGCCCATGCTGTTATGTGAAAAATAAGGATGTAAGATATATAGGGCCACTGTCCTCTTCGGTTTTCTCTAGTTCCTTCAAAGTAACTGGGTGCAGCTTTGTGCCTCCAGCAAAAAGAATCATCAACGAACAGAAGCTTGTTTTATGGGTAACAGCAAGAAAGAATCACAACACTCTCCTAGGACAGCTCTATTGATCTGCATCATTGCACTCAAGCTTCCCACCACGTTGCAGAATATTTAGAGAGCCAAGGTAGAGGAAACCTACTTCCACCACTGTTCCTTGCTTTATTTACTGAATAAAAGAAAAGCTAGCCCAGGGTTGCTCCATGACGGGCTGGCCCAGATTTTGCATTTCATCACAATTTTATGTGTTGCAGAGAGTGAGTGAATAATAAGTGCAGCATACAAAATAAGGCAAATTATCACAAGCAGGAACGGCGATGGAAGAAAAGAAGGAAGAAAAAGAAAGAAAGGAAGGCTAAAAGACAATGTCAATATGCAATGGAAATAAAGAAATAAATGAGTATGGTGCTACTATTTTTTCAAGATTTATAAACCTACTCTAACAAATTTACTATCGATGCTTTTTAAGGCATGGATTTGAAATGTTATACAAAAACTTATTCTGCAATTTAAAAATGCCATTCAGGATTAGAAGTGGAATTTGTTCTTTTACCAATACTGGAAGGCAAGCCTCATGATGTGTACTTCTGAAATACACACCTGTATGTTTAGAATCTGTGATGAGTTAGGCATAAGCTGGTCTGGAGTGTAGCTCTCTGTCAGGGGATAAACACATTCTCCATTCTGTGAATATGCCCCTGAATATTAGTTTCTCAATAGACCCAAGATTATTAGCAATATTATGAGGAAATGGAAGTGTTTGTCTGTGCTGAGTCACAGTGAATGGCCCATTAGTATCCTGGGTGACAGGGTGCTGAAAAAGATATGAAGAGAAAAAGGAGAAATCAAAAAAGAAAAGGAAGAGTAGAAATGAGTCAACTATTTGAAGGCAGTAGACATTACAAAACAGTAGAGATTTCTGTCATATAAGGATCATTTTCAATTGTGCTTTGCAATACTACAGGTTCTAGAGAGGGGAAAGACAGAATAATTTACCCATATTGAGCACTTGTTTGGGGTATATCTTCTCATTTAATCTGATCATCCAACCGTGAGAGGTAGCATTTCTTAACCCACGACATTGGGTTAAGACAAAAACTCTGGGAGATGATATAACTTTCCAAAGGTTGCACAACTAGGAAGGGAAAGAGGTAACATTTGCACTCGGGTTCATTTGACTTCAACTCTTTCCTCTTGTGACAAAGGGTTATTTTCCAAAGATGGCCATAACACTAACTCCCATTTCAAATGATTGAAAAATGTGACCCTGCCATTCTAATTTCCACTCTCTTGAGTCTAAGCTGGCCTTGTGACTCACTTGTAACCAAGAGAATATGGCAGGAGTGACACAGCATGACTTCTGAGTCTAAGTCAGAAATGGCCAAAAAGTCACGCATCTTCTGCCTGGAGCACATTATCTGGGGGAAGCCACTGCCATGCTACAAGTCTGCCACCATGGGGCTGCCATGCTGGACAGGCCATCTCAGAAGCTTATGTCAACAATCCTAGCTGAGTCCAGCCTTCCAGCCATCCCCGCCAAGGGATCAGACACACAAGGGAAGCAGCTTTACTCTCCAGACCAGCCCATCTGCCACCCGGGTATCACCAAGTGATCTCAGTCAACACCATCAGGAGCAGAACAGCCAAGCTAAGCCCTACCCACGTCCCTTACCCACAGAATCATGAGATAAAATAAAGCGGTTGTTTTCAATCACTGCGTTCTGAGGTAGTTTGTTAAGTAGCAGCAGTAACTGGAATATCTTATAAATAGGGCAAGGCAAATGGAGAAACAGGAAAGACCTGCACCCTTAGCGACTAGGAGAACTTCGATAGCCTCATCTTAAACTAGTTAGAAGCAGGTTGAAACCAATAAAAAGACAGTTTTCAGCAGACTAGGTAGAAAAGGACTTGGACTGAAAACAAACCAGCCAGCTCTATCCCCTACAAGTCTTTCCAGTTCTAAACTTACATAATTACCTAAAATTTCTCGTTTTATCTTTTACTTTAAAATACTCCGCTCATTCACTCATGTCTACAGAATGAAGTCCAAAACCTTATCTTGTCAGATCTGACTGTTCAGTTCAGTATAATGGCTCAGAATGAGGGTGTCAGCTTTGCCAAAAGGCTGCCAATGCAAAGTAGCAGAAATGGGTTGGCTTTTATAATGGGGAATTTATTTAAGGTAAAAGCTTACAGTTCTGAGGCTGTGAAATGTCCAAATCAAGGCACCATCAGAATGCTTTCTCCCCAAAATCAGCTGCTGGTGATCCTGGCTGTACTGCCATGCGGTGATCAGGCAAGGCACTGAGTCTGCCAGTCTCACGCTACTTTCTCCTTGAACTTAGCTGTGGCCAAGCAGTCGTCTCTCCCTGAGCTTTGGCTCCTTGAGCCTCTCGGCGCTTCTCTCTCTTTCTGTATCTGTAGGTGAACCTGTAGTGCTCTCTCACATGGCAGGATCAAAAATGGCAGAGCTCCCTTTTCCTGGGTGTGGCTCTCTCTGTGTGTCTCCATTTATATCAGACCCAGCAAGAGGGCGGAGACTCAATCTGAGTCACGCCTCCTGACATAGTCCAATCAAAAGGGTCTCACACCCACAGGAAAGGATTAGCTCAAAAACATAATCTTTTTCTTTTGGGGATTCACAAGGGAACTTCAAATGTCATAGATGGGTTCAGAGTCAGGAAAGATTTGGGGAGGAGGTATATTTCTAGCTAGAAATCCTTGTTTTCTGTCAATGTTTCTTGTGTGGCCTATTTCTGGATATGCAGCATCTAAATATGACAAAAATAATGTAGACTGTTTTCTCCAATAATGTGATTTTTCTGTAAAAAGCATCCTTATAGACAGATAACTCATATTGGTGATTTATATATTTTCTTAAAAATTTTCAGTAAATTTCACTATTGGTCACCCTTTCCACATGTAATTTAAGGCCTATCTGAGATCCCAAACAGTTATTTATAGCATTTGCTCTACCCAAAAAGGCATCAGGGAGTTAGTGCATTAAAACTGCCAGGAAGTGGCCTGGATGAGTCAGGGTTATGTTCTTTTGCCAGGTTTATGAAGTACATTATTCAAAGCACCTGGGAAAGTCCTCCGGCCTTCAAACATTGTGACAGAGTTAAGGGTGGGGAACTTTCCCAAGAAAACTGTGATTGTAGACTTCTGATTAGTAGAGATTTGTAAGGCATAGTTGCAGAGGTTGCCAAGAAACGTTCATTTCGACCATACTGCAGCTGATAACTGACACTGCTGTGGGGAAAGTGATAAGGTCACTGCTATGTATAAACACACACACACACACACTATGTGAATAAAATCAGTTTTAGCTGCTGGTTTTATTATTATTATTACTGTACTCAGGGGTCAAATCAAGGACATGAGGTTAAGAATGATTCTAGCTCCTTTTCTTCTCAAGTATGGTCCATCAACCAGCACCTGGGAGTTTGTCAGTAAGGAGGACTCCCAGGCCCCACCCCCAAGCCTCAGGACTCAGAATCTGCATTTTAACAAGAACCCCAGGTGCTTCATGAGCAAAGGGAAGTATGAGAAGCTCTGGTCCAGATCAAAAGACAGGGAGAGGGGGAAGATTGAAAGCAGTGTCCTGAACTTGCTCTTCTGGGCTGGGAGGAGCTGACTGAAGTGATGGCTGCCCTGGTTGTCCAGCGGAGAGACCAGGACGTGGGACGATGAGAAATAATAGAGCAAATCCTGGGGCCTTTCTGTGCAAGACTCTGACCGATATTTACTTAAGAATAAAACGAAGAGCTCTCATAATTGGAAGCCTACAATAGGGTGACACACATCGAACCCTTCAGTGCTCCCACAATCCTCCATTTTAAGACTCAGTCTGATCAGGTGCCAGAAGGAAGGTCGTAGTCAATTGATTGCCAATCATTTATGAGAATGAATTTCCTTTGTTTAATAATTTCCACCTTTTTTATCGGAGCTTCCCTGAAGGATCCCTAAGTAGAAAAGATATGTTGCTGTGTAGAAAGATGATCTCTACTGTAGTAAAATACATCCCTGCCCTCCCCCCAAAATGCTGCAGCACTTAAAGAATCTAGAAAGCCACCAAAAGATCAGCATTGAACTGCAGACTCTTCCCCCCACCCTCCTTTTTTTGCATAAGAATCCCATCAGAGGAGAAAAGACAGAAGGAGCAGGCCATCTGAATCCTTTCCCCTAGTCCTCTGATTGAGGAGAGGCATTGTTCAGCAAATGACACAGGTAAACAAGATTTTAAGGAGAATATTTAAACTACTTAATAGAACAAATTGTTTTTTAACACCCTTAAGCAGCTGTTGGAATCATTGATTTGCATACAAATCACGAATATGTTAATTGAGAATGTTTTTCTCCTACTCATTAAAATAGGTCTCTCCAGGGGCTCCTGAAAGACAGCTTGTTGCTATTCTAGGTGTAATTACTATATATATTTTTGGGTGCATTCATTTAAAAATCTTTACAATTTATGTTTTTGCTAATTGAAATAGGTCTTGTGTTACTGTATAGTTGAATTTGTGACATTCTTTTACACGTAAACATTTACAAACTTGCAGATAAATTTTAGAATTCATTGTCTTGCAAAGTAAATTTAATCTGCCTATGACTTGTTTTTAATAGTCATTCCACATTTATCAATATCCTACTTATGATGTATCCTATGGCAGTGACTATGAGGAACCCAGAGAATTACAACATATTGCTTTGGGTCATGATTTCAATTATTACTGATATTCCTATACTCACAGGGTATAATTTATTTTAGGTCCAACCTAATTTATTTTGGAACCTGAGCCTGTGGGGCTTATTAATCTGTATGGGTAATTTTGCATTAATATGAATGGGAATACTGATCATTTCTGAATTATTCATCATTTATGGTTGTTAATCTGAGTACAATTGCTTCCTTGAAAAATCAAGCGTAGTATATATTTTATTTATTTAATACAAGAAGCAGTTTGTACAGTTAAGTATAAGACAGTTAAAAGTAAACCCAGCAAAACTAAAAAGAACAGAAGTACTTGGGGTGAGATGGTTATCTGAATTAGGCACTGAGGTTGACTATAAATTTCCTAGTCAGTAAAGAAAAACAAAAAAAGTCATCTTGCATTTAAGATCATATCATTACCCATATTTTAAACTCTGATTTAGAGCTTTGATTGAAAAATAAAAAGCCCAGATAAGGATCATTTATAGCTTTAAGAAACTTATATGACCTGATTATTAAAATTCAACTCAGATGGCTATTAAATGACCATGCTGACAAGGTACTGAGTTGTAACTGCAAAATGCATGCTTGGATCATTTCATTGAATCAATTTTTTAAAAATAATTCAAGGAAATGATAAGATAGTGTCCATTTATGTATAAAATCTAATAATGTGTTTATAATTCCAAAATGCATCTTTATATAATGGTTAATATGTAATAGACTGACTATAAAAGATGAGAATAAAAAGCATAAAAAATCTAAAATTGTTTCTTGGTTCATTTATATTAATTTTTTTCTCCAAAATGCACTCAAGTAAGATGCCTCTTGCAACTTTCTTAATGAGCTCCCCTGCCCATTTTCACACCTGGATTATAAAAGTTTCCACTGAGTTTCATTTTTTCTTTAACCCAATTAAAATTATTTTATAGAAATTGGGCCAAACATGCTTTCTGTCCCTTATCAACTTGTCATCTAGAGATCTATATTTTTCATCTCACATTTTTGTGATTTATTTACAGCATTCTCCAAATTACCATTTTTCTGGGTTTTCCCCATACTATCTATCACTCCATATTTAGAATATTCACTGAGTTTCAGAGTTGTCTTAAGGATCAAACAATTAGAGATATTTTATAACACATCATTTTCTTCTAAATCATCCTTTAAAGTCTTCTTTTTTCCTTTTGTTTTCTGCTTTTTACTTTTCTTTTTTTTAAAAAAAACCTATTTACATATGCTTTTCACAATCACACACTATTGAAACTGAAAACAGGAAAGTTAAAATTTTATAACCTGGGCAACATGATGCATTATATTCATCTGTAAACAAACCTTGACACTTAGCATAATGATGTCGGCAGCACAGTGGACAATATCTTGACATAAATTTTTTAAAGATGTATAAATATTTTTCAAACAACTGATTATTCTAGTGACATTATTAAAACATAGGTTATACCATTAAATGTGACCTCAGTGACATTTCTGCAGAAACTTAGAACAAAATATATACCTTAAGCGAGCATTCAGCAGGTTGCAGTTAAATCATAATTAAGTTCTTAAATAAGTGTCTTTGCAGTTCAAATCAGAGTATGAGTATTTAATAGAATTAGACCCTCTTCTGAAGTTATTAACAGAAAAGAATAATATGTTGCTAGTAACATACGTCAGAATATTCATCCCTATACATATATGCATGTATACGTGGTGTGACTATAACTATAACTAAACCTCAATGTGGAATTTAAGTATGTACTCCTATCAAAATTAATATAGCAAACAATGTCTTTACCTGCAACTAAAAATGAGGACCAAAATCGTAAGAGAAAAAAGAAATCCTCCCTGGCACGCTGAGATTAATAACGGGGCATTAAGAACAGGCAGACGTTTTCAAGAAAGCAGCATGGAGTCTAACCAAGCTAGTCTTTGATTGCTAATGACATATCCTTTGTAATTTTCCTTCTTCTTCCGTTTCCATCTGCAAAATAGAGTCCTAAAACCCCTTTAGTCCTAGTATTGTTCAAGACAGCCAGAAAACTCTGTAACTCCTTTTGACAGAACTGATTTTTTTCCAGTTTGTTCTTTCTCTGTAGGGGTCAACAATATGACAAGCGATTATGAATCTTAAGGTAAAAACAGAATATCCATGCAGAGCTGAACATTTTTCACCCCAGGGGATTATTGACTTGTGCGGTGACTTTTGTCCTTTTTGTCTTCTCAATTTTCAATAGTGTGCAATTTTTTTTTAAGTGTAAGCCAAACTCCCTGGGCCTTTCTTCAATGAACACATATTTTATCAGGAAGCTTGTCTTTCTCCATATGATTTCATGTTAGACAAAACGAGATTTTGAAAAAATAATTACTAAAGTAGTGAGCTAATGTCAAAGTCAAATTAGCTTAACAATTTGGCTTTCAATTTTAGAAAAACCCATCGTAAGGCTAATCTTATTATGGTCACATAATACCCTAAAATAACGTTCCTCAATTGGGTTGCCATTGACATTTTTAGCAGGGTAATTCTTTGCTGTGGAGGGCTGCTTTGTGCACTGTGGGAAGTTTAGCAGCATCTTTAGCTCCCGCTCGATGCTACTGATCTTAAATATTCTGTGACCCCTCTTGCAAGTCATACAGAAAACTCCAGATCCACGTAGCTAGAAGTTCTCCTCACGGATCCAGGATCCCTCACTGGGCAAGGTTTTTGTTTGGTTTTGTTGCTTTTTTTAAATTCAGCTCTTAGTTTCCTAATTTGTAAGGCACCCAACATTATGCCATAACCTTGTCTGTCTCTAAAGTCCAGTGGCATGATATGAGATTTCCTTCAGGAAAATTGCCCATGTATCTCTCACCAGCAGCGCTTCACCCTTTTGCTCGTTATCATTAACACCTGGCATCCCTCCACCTCCAGCAGTTCAAATCTGGCTCTCCCTTCCTCTACCTCTATTTCTAATCTGCTGATGCTGCCAGTAGTGAACGTGGATTGCCAGTAGCTCAATATATTGGTTAAGGCGATGCTAGCTGCTATAATACATATATGCCAAATCTCAGGGACTTATTACAGCAGAAGCTGCCTTTTTACACATGTCATAATGTATTCACATATATATTTCTTGTTGGGCACCTTCTATGTGATCATTCTGGGCTCCAGAGTACTTCCATTCCACGGCTCCATCTTCTCTAGCCCTAGAGTCCTTTCTTTTTAATTAATGGATGGGCAAAGAGACCATGGGGAAGGCACATGCTCATTGTAACAATCTGAGCCCAAAAGTGGCATATAAAACCTGCTCTACTTGAATCCCGGCAGAGTTGCAGCCAACACCTGCTCTCCAGTTCATCAGACTCACCCCAAACAACAAAGAAAAGGATGATGATGGACAATGTCCATCACCAAAAACAGAGTGTCTATAACTGCAAGCAAGACAGTTTCACCCATCTGCCCCATGGGATCTAAGCCGCCTCTCAATCAGAAACGGAATGGGCATCAACACCCCAAAATCCTCAAGATAGAGGGATGAACAAACATAAGGAGGAATGCAACTATAGACTAAAGTAGACTTACTATTATTCTAGTAATAGAAGAACTTGTAGCACTGATATAAAGACAGTGGTCACCAGAGGTTCTGAGGGGAGGGAGAGGAAAGAATAGGTGTAACATGGAGACATTTTTGGGACACTGAAATTGTCCTGCATGACATTGCAATATCAGACACAGGCCATTATATATTTAGTCAAAACCTAGAAAATTGTGCAGTGCAAAGTGTAAGCCTAATGTAAACTATAGACCATGGCTAGTAGCAATGCTTCAATTTGTGCTCATTAATTGTAACAAATGTACTACACTAATGAAAGATGTTGTTAATGGGGAAAAGTGTGAGAGGGGGAGGGGTGAGGTATATGGGAATCTCCTATATTTTCGATGTAATATTTATGTACTCTAAAGCTTCTTTAAAAATGAAAATAAATATTTTTAAAAACCTTGCTCTAATTCCATTTTCCAGAACTCATTCACTGAGTACACATAACTACAAGTTGGATTAGGAAATGGAGCTAGCTGAGTAGCCTCTTGAAAAGGGAAATTGTTTTTGGTAATAATTTCTGCTAGATTCAACTTCTTCCAGTTCATCTAGTCATCTAGATTGCCTTTGTCTCTATCTAGCTCCTAGCTATGCCTGGAAGCTAAAGTGGGTTCCGTCAAAGCTTATTTCTGATAACCCAGATTACCTTGCTCCAAGGAGTATCTGATTCACATGCCTATCAAATTTTGTTGTTCTAAGCTTGAGTCATCTCCAAGATCTCCTTTCTCCTTACTCTTACTCAGATGTAAAATAAAATAATGACCAGGGGAGTGGGGAGCTCAGTGGTTGAGCACCTGCTTCCCATGTACAAGGTCCCAGGTTCAATCCCTGGTAACTTAAAAAAAAACTTAAGGGAAGTGGATGTGGCTCAAGTGGTTGGGCATCCGTCTACCCTATAGAAGGATCTGGGTTCAATCCCTGGGACCTCTTGGTAAAATAAAAAAATAAAATAAAATAAAATAAAAAAATTAAAAAAACCTTAAGTAATGGCTGGTGAAAATGGTGGCTAATTGTTTATTTCATGCTCCCTAACACTTGCTAAGGCCCTACTGCTGCCTGATAATCTTGTATCCATTGTGGTTTGTCGTTAGAAATCCTTTTAATTCTCTGTCACAGTTTTACAATGATTATCTCGAATTTTCTTTTAACTGAAGTCTTGATAGAATCTCCTTAACACTTGACAGATGGCCTCTCAACCTATTAATACTTTACATTTTATTTTCAAATACTTTCAAACTTACCAGACAGTGGAAAAATAATACAAAACCCATTCAGAGAATTCCAACATACTCTTCACCCAGATACCCAGTACAACCAACTTTTAGCATTTTGCCATGTTTGCCATATCATTTATGTATCCATGTATCTATGTATATCTGTCATCTGTGTATCTATCTATTTTCTGAACACTTGACAGTAAGTTATATATATCATGCTTCTTGAATAGTTAATACTTCCATGTACATTTACTAAGACCAAGGAAAGTCACTTATATAAGCATCTTAAATGCCATTATCAAATTTAAGAAATTTAACTTGAATATAAAGCATACAGTGTATATTCCAATTTTTCATGTTTCGATAATGTCCTTTTGGACATTTTCTTTTCCATTATTATATCCAGTCCAGGATCATGTATTGTATTAATTGTCATCATCTCTTTGTTCTGTCTCTCTCATTTTTTAATTATGGAAACATATATACAAATAAACTTTCCCATCTCACCCACTCCCAAGCATATAATTCAGGAGTATCGATCACATTCACAATGTATGCGTTACCCACGTCATCATCCATTAGCAGAACTTGCCCATTACTCCAAACAGAAACCCCTGATACATTAACTCATCATTCCCCAGCCCTATCCCTTGGAATTCTCGAATCTGATTTCTTTCTCTATGAATTTGCATGTGGTAGCAAAAGCCCCAGCCTTCCTTCCCAGTAAGGGCTTTCAGTATCCTCCAGCATGACCCTTTTATAGTATCTCTCCAAACTGATGTCCTATCTTCCTGGCCCTCCTTACTCGTCACTCATTCTGTGCTTTTCCTTCCCCACCCACCCTTCTTTCAAAGAGCTAGAAAGACATTGCAAATGTTCTCCTCCTCCAAAAAGTGCATTCTATCCCATTGGTATGGTTTCTCCTGATCCCTTGATTAATCATATTTTGCCACTGATTTCCTACCTAATTAATAACCATTTAGTGTTATAAAGAAGGTATAAGTAGCCTAAGCTCTTTATAGGTAGGATTGAAATAATTTTGCACCTCTCATTCTCCCAAATTCAAGGCCATGCACTCTAATCTATAGCTCACAGATGTATTAAACATTTGTTGAACACCTATTTTGTGCCAGTAACTATACTAGGTTTGGGGGATACAGTGATAACTAAGTTAGCTATGCTCTCTACCCTCAGTCTAAGAGTTCACATGTTTTTACTTTACAGACTTATCCATTTAAACATACCCTAGATATCCATGTCTTTTCCATTAGTTCTGATTATGGTCTGCTGCCACTCTACCCCTTTCTCAAAACTGCTTCTCAATAAACTTGTTTCACAAAGACATGATAACCTGGAACTTCAAGGAATAAACACAGTTCAGTAGATTATTTATGAAATTTAATTCTACTCTACTTGGCTTATCTAGTGTAATGGGTGGAATTATTTAAGGAATTTCAGAGGGAGTGGAGCCAGATTTCACAGATAGCTTCTCAAAGTCAACTCTGGCTACCCATGTAAGGGTTATGGTATTTTAATGAAAAACACATACAATATTTTCTTATATTTTAAATTTCATGTGTTTGATAAGATTTACCAAACAAAAGTAAACACAGATTGTGCAAAACTACAAAACTAAAGGGAACTAGTCACAGCTTTGAAGGGTTCATGCCCTGAACAGCAAAGCAAAGCAAATGTGATAGCTTTTATTTCTAGTCCTTAAAATATTGGAATGAATTCCGTTTGGGTGGGTGTCTCAGCTCTGAAAGATCCTCTCACAGAGAAAAACGGAAATCCTCAGTCTTTGATGGTTACTATTAGATTCTATTTTACATTGTGAAATGTAACATTAAATTTAAACTTAAAGGAAATACCTTAATGAAGGTTTAAATACTGAGATCTCTCTGGGATGGTATCAAAATCTCCAAGATCATGGGCAGAAAATGTTGGAGCGTGATTAGAGAGATTTTATACTTTTGTTTGGAACAAATAATTCATAGAGAAAGAAAGGGGAATCTCAGAAGGGAAGGGATTAGGCAAAAATCCAATAAGGGATATAAATGATCAATATGCTTCCCTTGGCTAATCTAATAGTAAACTCAGGTCCAAGAAATTAGGCAGGAAAAAAAAAAAAAAAACTATGCTGTTAATAAAAGAAGAGAGAAAGAAAATAAGCAACAATGATGATTTATTTACGAGTTCCTTGGGACTTAATGAAAAATTTCCTTGTGCATAATGAGATGGCTTTTATTATGTTTATTCCTCAGACTTTTATTTCAAGATCATCTAGAGATAATGTATGAAAATCAAAACAATTTATGAATGTATTTCCTTTCAACACATTATATCTGAAATTTTGAATGAATATTTTAAACTGAGGAAGACAGATTTTTAAATGTAGGATTGTTATTTCTTCTTGATTTAATTTACTTGGAAGCTAAACAACAAGGTTGATAATTTAGAGAATGGTTTCTGAAAACACAGAGCCTGTACTTAGTAATATATAATACATAATAAAAATATATTTCTATAAACAAACATTTTCTATGTATTTGTATTTGTTAAAGGATGGCTCTAGATTATTTAGGCATAAGGAAAACTTTGGTTGATATAATTTTCTGCATTTCCATGTCTGCTCTCTCCAAACATAACAAGTCTAGAATATCCCATGGTGTTTATGAAGTTTTCAGAAGTTTCTGTATACCTTTTATAGTTTTTACATCCTTTGAGCATCAGTTTTACTTGCCTTCACAGTTCAAGTGTTCCCAAGACACAGGCTAACCCTGCCTCTGCCTGCCTAACATAACACATGTATCATCATTAAATGGCTATTAGTGGACTATGAGCATAATGATGGCTTACCGCATCAGTTTTTGTAGCTGATTTCTTTTTTAAGCCAAGGCACAACATTTTGCTAAGAACTTGCTGGTTATTGGGGCCACTGACCTTTGTTTTCAGCCTAAAATAATGTCCTCATGGCAACCAAGCTTTAAAAATATTACTTCAGAATTCAAAACCCCTGCCAATGAGCAAAAGTGCAAGGAATTGCACTTACCTAGAGGTAAAACTGTCTATGATCACGTGCTCAAGGAGAGGCTGCGTAAGCATCTGTCAAACGGATTTGGTTAAAGGATGTTTTACAGTGTGGATATTGGAACTAGATCAGTAGTTTTATTTTATTTTATTTTCCTTTGGATATTAGGTTCAGAGATTATAATCTTCAGCTCACAGCACATAGATATCAACATCTATTTAATAGTCTTCTTTTTTTCTAATTTTATTTCTTTTCATCCCTCCCCCATCCTCATCTCCATTGTATTCCCTCAAATAGCTACATACCCTAGTGTGCTTAATTAATTTTCTTAAATATGGATTTGTTCTTCTAAAATGTGTAGACTTTATGAGTATATGTTTTAAAGTACATAGTGGTGTTATGTATCAACCTCACTTAGTTTCCTGTATTAGACATTCATCACTATTCATTTGAGATTGAGCCATATTATACTTAGATCTAATTAGCGATTTTAAAATCTTTGCTTTTAGGTGAAGAATTCTCCTTAGGTGAAATTGTATAGACCATCAGACATGACAAATAGATGGACGCAAAGCTGCTGTGGGTGGGGTGAGGTGTGACAGTCTGGAGCCTGGCTCACTCTGTTTAGTCTTCCTCTTAGTCCCTAAAGCGGCCCCAGAGCTCATTTCCTAAATCAAGGGCTCCTTGCAATACAATATGGAAGCCCTTGAACTAGATGCTATCTATATTGCACCCTCATCCAATCTATTTCCCAAGATCTAACCTTCTATGAAATTCAGTACAGACTTTAGTTTATCTGAGCTTCCTTTTATGTCAATTAACCTTGTAAGAAGGGCCTTGATTTGGAGTCTTCAATGGGGTCCACTCAGCCCTCAATACCCATTTTAAGTTGTGGGTCGGGTATGTCCTTATTTCGGTTGACTCAGGTTGATGCTGTGGCTTATGGGCAAACATTATAGAGATCAGGCTAATAAGTAGAATGCTTTGGAGAAGAGAAGAAAGCGCTAGGTCACCTCCCTACACATATTTGAAGAGATTCATCTTTCCTTCTCCAAATAAGCCCAGACATGGAAAGTTAGCACTTGATGAGCATCATACAAAGAGCAACCTTAGTACAATTGTATGAGATCTTGAGCACCAAACACATTTTCATATTTTACTTCTAAAAAATTAAATGAGTCTTTCAAAAATATGTTCCGCATTTCTCTACTTTTTTACACACAGTATAGTGAAGAGAAAAGAATGAACAAACTTATCTCCATGCATTGAGATCTTCAAGAGCCCTGCACTAAATTGCCCCAAGCTGCTAAAATTTAGAATTAGTATGCCTTCCTTTATGGTTTCTTTGTTTCTTTTTTGTTGTACTTGCTAGTGTCAGTTTGTCTATTATTAGCAGTGAGTCTTTTCTATCACTCCTAAATTGTCATTTCTAATGTGTTATGAATTGAGAAACCAGATAAGCAAGCTTTTAAAGATTGCCTCCAAACTATGCAATTCTGCTTGAGGGAATGAGTACCCCTCTGAATAAATTTCACAATATTTAATGCTTTGATTTTGTGACAACTCTTTTGGATGCTCAGAGTTTTTTCACTTGCTTTCAGGTTCTTATCTCTCTCTTTTGGACATTAGAGGTTGCTAGACGAGAACTCGAGGGATTAAGTCAGCTTTCACTATGTTTGTTTTTGTAGAAAATACATATTTGAGGACATTGAAACTCCCATCCTTCTGCATCCTTTTGACTGGGATTAATTTGATTTGAAGAGGCAGATTTTTTTTTTTAGAATCACTGAATTATTTTTGGTTTGTGATTCCTAGGTAGGTCTCAAATTCACTCACAAGAAGCTTCTTAATAATCGGTGGTTGTAAATAATTGCTTTTCTCAGGGAACCTAAAAAAATACAAACATAAGAAATTTGTCTTTACTCCTCAGCCCAATGACTCTCAGTCCAAATCAAGGGGGTATTTTTATTGTTGTTAATACCAGTTGTACTAAGTAAATATCTTTCAGAGGGTGAATAAATGCCTTTATGATGACTTTATAATGTTGAGAGGTGAACTTAACTATTATTAGTATTTTGAGTAACGGTGAAGTCAATAAAGCTTAACAGCTGTCTTACTGGTAGGTCTTATTATAGCAATGACTTAGCTGTATTCAGTTCCATTTTGGAGAACATGATTCAAAACACGGTGTGTCTCAATGCGAGAGAACATATAATAATCCCTGTGTTTTAATAGGATTTCCACCACATTCATTTAAATAACAACCCTGCCATGGTCTTAAAGAAAAAGTGCTATATCAGCGTTCTCAAGCTCCAGCTAAAGCATATTAAGGCTAGCATAAAAATTGTCAGCATTCTGACAGTGTCATTAATTCTTGTTCTTCCCCGCCCTGTCAGGATTCACAGGGATTCCACCCCCCAATTGATTCTTTGTACCATTCCCAAATGAGTTGTTGTTCACTCTGCTTTCAGCCCTTATTGATCCATTCTGGAATGAGACACTGGAATAAAAAAGTAAGAGCTCACTTTTCTCCAGTAATGTCCCATAACTCACATCAGAAAGAAAGAAGGCAGTGAAATCCTCCACAGTTGTTGTGAAAGGACAAATGAGGTAGAATCTCTTGTATCTATGGCAAGAGTCCATGATAGGTGGTTAAGTGGAAACCAGTAGTATGATCTCATGACTCTAAAGCAACAACAAGATCAACAATTCACAGAAATAACGGTTCATAGGAAAGTATTGCATGCGAAAAAAAAAAAAAAAAGGGGAAAAAAAGAGAACAATGCATAGGAAATGTGTCTAGAAGAAAATCACCCTACTATCAAAAGTGTTATATTTGTGAAAGAGTGCACAGAGTACAGATTATGAGGAATTACCAATTTTAAAATGCATAATTGTGCATTGTTTGTCTTTATAAAACAATGTAATAAAATAATACCATTTTTTAGGTTGTAATTTTTATAGAAAGGATTGGATATATTGAGCAATGGCTTTCTCTGGGCTCATAAAGAAGGGCAACACAGAAAGGATAGGTTTTCCTGGCAAGGATTGCTGACTGATCCACACTCCGTCTGCCCTGGGAACACACTGCTCTACTGGGGTTAGCACTGGGACTGCCTTGCTGCAATCAGTTAATTGATAGCATTTATGTCACCGTCCAAATCACTGCAAATAATTGGACTGTCCCTCTGTCTGGCCCATAGGAAATTCTCACAGAGGTACATTGACCCAACTGTTTATAACCATTTGTATTAGTCATTCAAAGGGGTGCTGATGTAAAATACCAGAAATTTGTTGGCTTTTATAAAGGCTATTTATTTGGGGTAGAGGCTTACAGTTACAAGGGCATAAAGCAAGTTACTTTCCTCACCAAAGTCTATTGCCACGTGTTGAAGCAAAATAGCTGCCGATGTCTGTGAGGGTTCAGGCTTCCTGGGTTCCTCTCTTTCCAGGGCTTGCTTCTCTCTGGGCTCAGCTCCTCTGCTATCTCCACAAGGCGAGCTCTAGATATCAGGTGGATGGCTTGTTTCTCTTCTCGGGGCCTTTTCTCTTTCCTCATGACCAAGCTCTTCTATGTGCTTACTTCCCTGGCTCCAGCTCAAAAACTCCAACCTCCCTTCTCTGCAGTGCAATTTCTCTGTGAGTGCCTGCCCACTAAGAGGGTGGGGATTCAACGTCCTACTGACATGGCCCAGTCAAAGCCTTAATCATTATTTAATCAGGTAAAAGTAAAACCTCTGAATCCAATATACTCCAATATGCCCAGAGGAAAAGACCAGTTTACAAACATAATCCAATATTTCATTTTGGAATTCATCAATAATATCAAACTGCTACAGCATTTGATGACAGCGCTTGGATTTGCTAGTGTATGATGGGATTGGAGAGAAGAAAGGAGAGTAATTATATATTTAGAACCACATTTACCTTGAGATGCGCTCTTTCCTGGTATGTGTGGCCAGCCTCTGACTGATCACTGGAAAATGACCTAGAGTCATTTTTCAAGCACTGCTTTTGTATATCATGGTCTGCAAACTTGGGGCCCCAGATAACCAGACAATACAATTACTATGAAATGTCTTTACATTTTTTGAGTATAAAAAGGAAGATTTCTAACTAGGAAGAAAAGTCTGCCTGACCCTGTCTGTCTACATGCTGAGCAGAAGAGAAACAACAACCTCCTCATTACAAATGGAAATTACAAAAATTTTCTTTGGCTTTAGAACCAAAGCAAAAAGGTCAGCTAAAAACAAGTTCTTGGAGCTTTTTCATTGTAAAAAAGGTAGGTTGTAAGGACACAGGGATCTTCATATACTGGTGGTAGGAGAGTAAATAGAATAGCTCTTTTGGAAGACAATTGAGCACTTATTAAAAGTGAAAATTATAATACGCTGTTGTTACAGTTATTGATTGTTACATAACAAACTATCTCAGAATTAAGTAGTTGAAAGCATTGACTGTTGTTTCTCATGGTTCTGTGGAATGACTGGGCTCAGCCGGTTCATTCCCATTAGGGTATTTCATGTGGTGCTGTCTCTCAGATGGAAGCTAGGGCTTACGTTATCCAAAGACTAATCAGCTGGACATCCAAAATGACTTTTTCATTCATAAAATGGCCGGTGCTTCTGCTAGGATAGCTGGAACAGATTCTGCCTTGTTTCTCTCTCTACTCATAGGCCCTGTCTAGGTGGATAGTTTGGGGCTTCCCTGCAGCATTTGGATCTCAAGTAGTTGTACATAGTGCCGGATTTCTACAGAGCAAGTAGTCCAAGGGTCACGTGGAAACTGTAAATCTTCTTATGACCTGGCTTCAGAAGTCCAGGAACATCATTTCCACTAAAGTCTATTGCCAAATGAGTGACTAAGGCCAGCATATTTTCAAGGAGATGGGAATTAGAGTTTACCTATTGATGTGAAAAGCAGCATGCAGAGAGGGAAGGGATGTGTGATGTCCATCTTCAGAGACTATTTATCACACTTATAGATAGGCATTTCCATGTCTTTCTAATTGCCCTAAAAAATTACTGCACATGTGCTCTAGAAAACATGTAGAAAAATATTTGTTGTTGCATCGCTTATATTCCCAAATAAAATTAATTAAATACCCATCAATAGGGAATGAGTAAATAAACTGTGATATATTCATGCTAATAATAAAAGGAATGCACTACAACTATATGAAATATCAATATATCATCAATACATATTATTGGGAAAAAGAAGTTACAGAATTATCCGCATAATATAACACTATTTCTCTACTACTACATAATTTCCATGGAGTATGTCTCTATATAAATATATATGCATCACTATATATTTAAAGTCATGAACAAAAGGCTTGTAAGGAGGTGTACCTCAAATTTAGGTGTTTGGTGAGGGGAACAGGCTTGGAGTTGTTCATGGAGATACTTCAGCCTTACATGTCATGTATAAATTTCTAAAAAAAAAAAAAAAAAGCAAATAAATCTTTTGTTACCTCACTAAGTAAAAGTTAATTAAGAATTTACAAAATTCTTGAACCACTTAGGTACTGTATTAGTCTGTTTCTCTAGGGAAACAGAACCAACAGGAGATACCTGTAAATTGTATAAGATTTTATAAAATTTTCTCATGTGACCCTGGGGATACACAAGTCCAAATTCTGCAGGACAGGCTGCAAACCAGGGGCTCGAATGAAGGTCTTTGATGAGTTCCCAGGAGATCCTGTCTATCTGAAGTAGAGATATGAACTCTCTCTCTGAATGCTGAAATCACTTCTTCTTTTAAGGCCTTCAAATGATTGGATGAGACATCACACATTGCTGACAGCAATCTCCTTAGTTGATTGTAGATGTAATCAGCCATCTATGCAACCAACTTACTGATGATTAAAGTACATAATATGCCCTTATATTGCAATTAGCCCAGTGCTTACTTGGCCAAACAACTGGGCACTATTACCTGGCCAAGTTGACACATAAGCCTAACCATCATAGTCCACCCTTTGTCAACTTGGCAGCCATACACATCACCTTAAACCATAGTTAGTCTTTAAATAAAAACAATAACATACATATTTCTGCCTAACAATATTCAAATGTCCTGTGTACAACTGGAAGCAATGCACTAATTCCCTCCAGAATAGGGTGTAAGTCCTTGGGTAATATTCACTCTTAAACTTGGCATCCTTAAATACTACAATATGAAACCAATACAACTTATGTCATAGGATAAGGGAAAAGGTTAGGGAAGAAAACAATGAGATTTGTTTTATGTCCATATACAAACATACTCATAACAGAACAAAGAAGAAATATTCATGACCATTATAGTCCTCATTTCTGTAACTGGTCACGTGGTCAAAGTACAGATTTACCACTACCTTCTTCCACTACCCATTCCATGTTCCCTTTACCTTCAGCAAGCACCTTAGCTGCCCGAGGTTCTTTGCCTGGGGGTTGACCCAAACATTCATTCCTGAAGATTCTGGGCCATTGTTAATCTTCCTTGGATTGAGTTGTTGCAATTTTCCATTGACTTTAATCACAGGGCATGGTGGTACAAAAGACGCCCTAGGGGATCTCCTGTATTCCAGGCAAACTCTTCTTTACCCCCATTATGTAGAAGAAGTCTTACCTCACATTGATGGTCAAGACCAATTACCCCAGCCAGTACAGTAATTCCCTTGTTTGCCAGTTATTTCAGAGGCACGAGGAGCCCAAAGTGGCCAGGTGGCAGTCTTAACTTCCAGTTCAATGGAATCATGTTCCCTGGTGGAAGCATTCTTCCTTTTGGAACTAAGACCTGGAGACCAGCAGAGCTTAAGGTTGTAGGAACAGGAAGCAAAAATTATCCTAGTGAATCACTGGGGATAATAGTGAGTGGTGCCACTCCTATTTCCACCCCTTGATTCCTGGACCCGTGAATCCTGGCTATGGGAGAAACAGTACCATAGAGTGGATGCTGATTTAGAGCATACACAGCCTCCTGGAGAACATTGTGCCAGCCCTACAAGGTATTGCAACCTAGTTGATGCCATAATTGAGTCTTCAAAAGGCCATTCCACCATTCTATCAATCCAGTTGCTTCAGGATGATGGGGAACAGAGTAAAGCCAGTGAATTCCATGAGCATGTGCCCTTTCCTGCATCATTTGCTGTGAAATGGAATCCTTGATCAGAAGTAATTCTGTGTGGAATGTCATGACAGTGGAGAAGACATTCAATAAGTCCACAGATGGCAGTTTTGGAAGAAGCATTGCATGCAGAGAAGGGAAACTCATATCTGGAGTATGTGTCTCTTCCAGTTTAAACAAATTGCTGTCCCTTCCATGATGGAAGTGGTCCAATGTAATCAACCTGCCACCAGGTAGCAGACTGATCATCTCAGGGAATGGTGCCATATCAGGGGCTAAGTGAAGGTCTGCTGCTGGCAGATTGGGTACTCAGCAGTGGCTGTAGCCAAATCAGCCTTGGTGAGGAGAAGTCCATGTTATTGAACCCATGTATAACCTCCATCCCTACCTCTATGGCCACTTTGTTCATGAGCCCATTAGGCAATGACAGGAGTGGCTGGGGAAAAGACCGAGTGCTAGCCACAGAGTGGGCCATCTTATCTGCTTAATTATTAAAACCTTTCTCTGCTGAAGTCACCTTCCGGTGAGCATTCACGTGGGACACAGATTTTTCATGTTTTTTGCCTACTCAGAAAGGTCTATTCACATACCTCTTCCCCAGACCTCTTTGTCACCAATTTTCCAATCATGTCCCTTCCAAGTCCCTGACCATCCAGCCAAACCATTGGCAACAGCCCATGAATCAATGAACAAACCCACCTCTGGCCATTTCTCCTTCCAAACAAAATGAACAACCAGGTGCACTGCTCAAAGTTCTGCCAACTGGATGGATTTGTCCTCACCATTTTCCTTCAGGGACATCCCAGAAAGGGGCTGCAGTGCTGCAGCAGTCCACTTTTGGGTGGTACCTGCATATCGTGCAGAACCATCTGTAAACCAGGCCCGAGTTCTCTCTTCCTCACTCAGCTGATTGTAAGGAACTGCCCAAGAGGCCATAGCTGTGGTCTGTGAAAGAGAAGGTAATGTGGCAGGAGCGGTAACCATGGCATTTGAGACATTTCCTCATGTAATTTACTTGTGCCTCCAGGACCCACTTGAGCCCTATCTTGTATCCTCTTCCCCTTTATGATGGAGTTCTGCTGTGCAAGTCCAACTTTATGGTTTGGTGGATCAGACAATACCCAGCTCATGATAGGCAACTCAGGTCTTATGGTAACTTGGTGGCCTATGGTTAAGCGTCTAGTCTCTACTAAGGCCCCGTATCAGGCCAAAAGCTATTTCTCAAAAGGAGAGTAGTTATCTGCAGAGGATGGCAGGGCTTTGCTACAAAATCCTAAGGGTCTGTGTTGTGATTCTCCAATAGGGGTCTGCCAAAGACTCCAGATGGCATCTCTATTTGCCACTGACACTTCCAGCACCATTGGATCTGCTGGATCATATGGCCCAAGTGGCAGTGTAGCTTGCATAGCAGCCTGGACCTGTCATAGAGCCTCCTCTTGTTCCAGTCCTCACTCAAAACTAGCAGCTTTTCTGGTAAATTGGCCAGAGTAGCACACCCAAATGAGAAATGTGTTATCTACAAAATCTGAAGAGACCAACTGTAACAGTCAGCCAAAGGGGTGCTGATGCAAAGTATCAGAAATCTGTTTGCTTTTATAAATGGTATTTATTTGGGGTAGAAGCTTACAGTTACCAGGCCATAAAGCATAAGTTACTTCCCTCACCAAAGTCTGTAGCCATGTGTTGGAGCAAGATGGCTGCCAATGTTCAGCCTTCCTCTTCCCCTTAAGGCTCTGTGGTCCCAGATTCTTCGAATATCAACTGTAGGCTGGGATTAGTCTTGTCTCTCTCTGGGCTCAGCTGCTCTGTTCTCTCCACAAGGCCATCTGTGAACTATCAGGCGAACAGCTTATCTTTCTTCCCGGGGCCTCTGCCACATCTACTGGAGCCTTCTCTCTTTCCTCACATATCTGCTTCTCTGTGTATTTACTTTCTGTGACTCCATCATTAAAACTCCAACCTCCCTTCTCTGTAGTGCAGTTTCTCTGTGAGTCCCCACCCACTAAAGGGGTGGGGCCTCAAGTCCTACTGATGTGGCCTAATCAAAGCCTTAATCAGTATTTAATCAAGTAAAAGTGAAACCTCTGAATCCAATATAATCTAGTATGCCCAGAGGAACAGACCAGTTTACAAACATAATCCAATATTTATTTTTGGAATTCATAAACAATGTCAAACTGCTACACCAACTAAGTGTTGTGTCTCTTTTTTGGTCATAGGAGGAGCCAGATGTTCCAGCTTATCTTTCACTTTAGAAGGGTTATTTCTACATGTCCCAAACCACTGAACATAAAGAAATTTCACTGAAATAAAAGGCCCCTGTATTTTTGTTGGTTTTATCTCCCATTTTCTCTCATACATATGTCTTATCAGTAAGTCTAGAGTAATTGCTTCTTGCTCACTGGGTCTTATCAGCATGATATCATCAATATAATGGACCAGTGCAATGTCTTGTGGGATGGAGAAATGATCAAGGTCCCTGTGGACAATATTATGAAATAGGGCTACAGAGTTGATATACCCCTGAGGCAGAACAGTGAAGGTATATTGCTGGCCTTGCCAACTGAAAGCAAACTGTTTCTGGTGGTCCTTACTAATGGCAATTGAGAAAAAACCATCTGCCAGATCAATAGCTGCATACCAGTTACCAGGGGATGTGTTGATTTGTTTAAGCAATGATAACACATCTGGTACAGTGGCTGCAATTGGAGTCACCACCTGATTAAGATTATGATAATCTACTGTCATCCTCCTAGAGCCATCTGTTTTCTGGACAGGCCAAATTAGGAGAGTTGAATGGGGATGTGGTGGGAATCACCACCCCTGCATCCTTCAAGTCCTTGATGTGGCACTGATCTCTGTAATCTCCCCAAGTATCTGGTATTTCTTTTGATTTACTATTTTGCTAGGTAAGGGCAGTTCTAGTGACTTCCATTGGCCTTTCCTACCATTATAGTCCTTACTCGGCAAGTCAAGGATCCACCGTGGGATCCTACATATGTCTATTCCAATTATACATTCTGGAACTGGGGAAATAGCCACAGAATGGGTCCAAGTGCCCAGTGGACCCACTGTGAGATGGACCTGAGTTAAACTCCATTGATCACCTGACCTCCATAAGCCTCTACTCTGACTGGTGGACCACAGTGACATTTTGGGTCTCCTGGAATTAATGTCACTTCTGAGCCAGTGTCTAATAATCCCAGAAATATCTGATTATTTCCTTTTCCCCAATGCACAGTTACCCTGGTAAAAAGCCATAGGTGTCTTTGAGGAAAGCTGGGAGAAGATTAACAATATAAATTTTTGGAAGTGTAACAGCAAAAGTACCTGGCTTTCCCTTCATTCAAGGGCTCTGAGTCTGCAACCTGTCTCAAGTTTGGGGAGTTGATTAAGGGGCTGTGATTCTCTGTTTCTATAATTCATATTAGAGTTTTGTTCACTCGACTTAGAACTCTTCTGTTTATACAGATCAAGTAGGAATTTAGTAGACAGTCCATCTATTTTACTACTAGGTACCCTATGATCTATTAGCCAACGCTAGTTCTATGTGACTCAGACTCTTTTGATTGCTGATTTGAGTTTGCCTTTTATGTGCCTTGTCTTTGGTGATGAAGTACTACTACTTGGCTTCTACCAGCCCAAGATATGATCATCCACATAGTGTTCAAGGATTCTACTTGCATGACAGCATTTCCTACTGTAATATCTGGCCTACAGAGAAGAGCAATAACAGAACTCTACAGGAAAGATGGAGTTAGTCTTACAGATTTATTCCTCATACTCCTTGTTAAAGGTGTGTCCTCTGGATATTCCTGGGGTGGTTGGACAGGTCTTAAATGGTGAATCTACTCTAGCATTCCAATCTCTCTAAGCCTTTGGATCCCATCATCTACAGTATACCAGGGTAAATTGGACATCTTGACCTCAGAAATTCTAGGCCATCTTTTGGTCCATGTTTCAGCCAGCCACCCAAACAAATGGTAAGAGCTCTTTCTATCCCCTCAAGCTACTGCATTATCCAGAATCTCTGCTTAGAGGACCCATATCAATCAATACAACCTGATCCAACTTTATATTCCTTCCACCATAATCCCATACCCTTTATATCTATTCCCACACATATTCCCTTGATATCTGTCTATATAAATTGGAAAACTCATGCAGTTCTTTCAGAGTGTAGCATACTCTGAAAGAGGTCACACTTTGTACTTCCCAATGGGGCCTTGTGATTTTAATCTAGTAGTAGGTCTCAAAGAGAAGAAGGATTGTGGGGGTGGGTAAGGAGAAGGATTAGAAATGTCTTGCAAGCTACTGACTTCAAGGCATTCCTTTGTGTTTTCATCTGGTGAGACAGGATTAATCTCTTCAGGTGAAGTTGGATGGCAGACTCCTCAGGTCAGGGTGGATGTTGGGTGATGGTTACTTCAGGTCAGTGAGTAGTTGGAGACTCCTTAGGGCCATCTTGAGATTCAGCAGCTCAAGCTTGAGTTTGGTTGTTATTACCTTAGTGTAGGGAGGAGGTCAGGACTCCCTGGAGCAGGCTGGAGACTGGGTGATACAAGCTTGACATTATATGGTCTCCACAGGGCAGGCCATTACAGGTTTATCTGGCAAAGTCTCAGTAGAATTTAGGGTTTCAATGTCCCCACCAATATCATCATCAACCATATGTCTCCATCCCAATCCTCAGGATTCTATTCCTTTACAATCAATGTCCTCACTTTAACAGCAGATACCCTGCAATGTTGAAGTTTTAGTTTTCACTTGTAACTCTGCTACTCATACAATGAGACTCTGAGTCTGGTTTTCAGAGATCTCAATTCTGGGGCTGCACAAAACAAGATTTTCTTTCAGAATACAAAGAGAAACTTTCACATCATTCATGTGGCACTTAAGTTGCAAATTTGAAGCCTTTAGCTCATTGCTTTATTTTGTAACTGTATCCAGCATATTTAGGAACAACCAGCCAGCATCATTGTACCCTTTAACTCCACAAAACTCTATTAAGGTGTTAAAAACACTCTCACTCAGATCCTTGCCTCTTATAAGTATGGAAGTAGTCATATCTAGTGGTGATATTCTGCATATCTTTATTGCCAAGTCACACTATGGATTTTCAGTGGCCTCTTGATTATTGGAAAGAGAATGAGTGCCCTTGAATCTAATCAGAGTAGAGAGCCAATTGCAAAAATCCCAGAACCAATTTAGAAATCCCAATTTTAAGATTCTTTTCCTCAAGAACCACTCCCAGTACCAAGCTGTATTAGTCAGTGTTCTCTAGGGAAACAGAATTGACAGCAGATATCTGTAAATAGTATGAGATTTTATACAATTTTCTCACATGACTGTAGGGATGCACTAGTCCAAATTCTGCAAGGCAGGCTGCAAACCAGGGGCTCCAGTGAAGGTCCTTGAGTTCCTAGGAGAAGCTGTCTCTCTGAAGTAGAGATGGAAATTCTCTCTCTGAAGGCTGAAATCCCTTCCCCCCTTTAAGGCTTTCAACTGTCTGGATGAGTTGTCATTCACTGCTAATGGAAGTCTCCTTTGTTGATTGTAGAGGTAATCAGCCATCTATGCAATCAACTCACTGATGACTAAAGTCCACAAAATGCCTTTGTATTACAATTAGCTCAGTGCTTGCTTGACCAAAAACTGGGCACCATTATCTGCTTGAGTTGACACATTAGTCTAACCATCACAGGTACAAAAGCCCATTTTAAACAAAACAAAACAAAAAACAAACAAAAACAAATGCAAAGAAAAATAAAAAATAGAAAAAGATTTTTAAAAAGCCGATTTCTACCCAAAGTCATATGTTGGGCAAAAATGAATTAATGACCTTCTTTGGCAAGGATTTTCTAAAAATTTAGACATATAGATAAATATACTGAGGTAGAAACTGATAATGCCCCATTCACACACATGTAGAAGTGGATTATCTATGAAGCAATGTGCATTGCTTTGTGAATAGCTAGGTCAATTACCAGCTAAGAATCAGGAAGTTAGAGTACTTTAAAATTTTTTCATAGCTTAGAGCTAGACAACATCTTTTCCAACTCATCCTCAAAAATTAGTGCCACAGAGGGGGGAGGGATTGACTTCTCATTTTCCTCTACTTTTTCTGTTTCCACTTGTGTTTTGCTCAGCATCTGTCACCCAAATCCAAATTTCTGTTAGGGTTGCAGAGACCCAATAATTGGTTTGGCATATGGGTAGACCTAATATTTAAGCAAATGCAGAGTTAAGGGTACGTGATTTTTTAAATGTTTCATTTGGGAAAAGCACTTCTTCAAAAAGGGCAACTACAAAATACAGAGACCTCTGCAACAATTACTTGATTTTTCTTAAAGTGAAAGAATGGATGGGATCCAAGAAATGAAAGCAGTAGATGGATAAATCAGGAGCATCTCCAAGCTATTTTCAAGAAATAGAGCAACAAAATGCAAAGCTAAAATTTCTGATTAAGGGGTTCTTCTGATGCTTTAACTTTAGCTCATCTTGTGGATGACCATCCCCTCCCCCTTTAGTGAAAAAGTGTGACATACTACTGCAAACTGATGACTCCACTACAATAAACACCTTAGAAACAGTTTTGAGTCAGATCTCTCCACCTGCAAAGCTCAGGGGTAGAAGGAGCCATATACTCACAAAAACAAACACAAAGATTTTCTAAAGAGTGCCTGGAATGGAAAGGCTAGGAAATTATAAAACATTAAATACAACTGTGTATCTGAGACCCAGTTTGTATTAATATATGGGATGATCATAGTTTTAACCTCTATGGCTAACCCCATTTATATATTTATATAGACATAAAGAGCTAGCACTGCTATATTAACAACTACCAATATCAATATACTAATCTGTCCTTTAATATCTATCGGCACACTAAGCTGAAACCACTAAACCAAGTTTTCTCAGTAAGGCTAAGAACACTACATCTATGCAGGGAAGAATAGCTTATCACACACTCCATCAGCCCTTGGGAGTCAACTTCCAACTCTGCATTTATTTTATGCCACTATAGCTTTTATAAGAGTTCTTTCACAATGTCTCATCATTCTAAACAGAGGAAAAATCTTAACACATTTGCACCTGGTTCTTGTTATGGAGTAGAATTACTTGTGTACAATTAAATAAGAGCCCAAAACCACAGAACAAGTGCATGTAGTGGGGATTACAGGGTAGGGAACAGGTATAAAAACACATAAGTGCAGATTTCACCAGGAACTTTAAGTATCTACCTCTGAAGTCTGTAGCCAAAGGCTACTTGCCAGTTCAGATCCCTTCACCCATCACCCCTATTCTCGGATCCCAAAGCATGGCCAATTCTTTTACTTTGAACCCGGGGTCCTCAAAATGAGTGTGGAAAGTCCATTAATGCTAACTTTAGAACTGTGTGAATCTGGTTGAAAACAGATGATGCAACAAACTACACTACACTAATTGTCTGACAGTTAAATTCATATTATAAAAAAACACTAACTTTGAGATTTACTTTTTTGTAACTTTTTAAACAGAGAAAGCAACACTCTCCTTGGGGAAAGGCAAAGGATTGCGATTACAGACCCTGGATAAAAATGATTACAACAACCCTTGGAATTGATAGGACTGCCTAGGAGAGAAACACAGGCACTGCCACACCACCGCAAGTAATAGCTAATGTCTGAGGCTCAGCAGACCAGTTCATGCTCCACTGAAGGTTGCTGTAGAGCCAAGCCATAAAATCTTCCAGCTCATCATGAAACTAGTCCCACTCATCTTCAGAGTCTGTCAGGTCGTCTTCTCTACTTGCAGCCAAAAGCATAAGCAATATCCCATCCAGTTCAAAGGAGGCAACTTCTTCACTGTTTTTAAAGGGATTGCTGTTCTTTCTTTCCTCAATGAGCTCCCAGTAGTGATTCCTTCATTGGGTCCAGTATCTGTTGGATGTTCTACTTTCTGTCTCTGTGGCTTCTTTCTACAGCCATCAGGGTATACATGCTTGTGAAAACAGTTCCCTCCAAATGGGCAGCTCCCACATCCTCCATCAAAATATCTGCATTCTTTGTTGCTCATTGCCTCCTTATATTTCTGAATGAGTTTCTGCTTCTATTCTTTCTCCTCCACCCAGTACTCGCTTGGAATGACAAGGTTAGATGTGATTTGGCATTCTGGGCAGGACTTTATGCTCTTTCTCTCAAATTGCTTAGCACTCCTCCACTTGCAAATACACTTGAGACAGTAGGTGTGGATCTCCATGCAGATCCCACAAACTATGTCCTTCCTGTGCTGAACTGCAAATGAGAGCTCTGTGTTCTTATGGGCCTCAATGCAAGATATGGCCACAGTAAGGTTGCCCTGGACCAAACTCAATGGCATTCTCCCAGTCTTCTGTGCCTGCTCCTACAGTTGCAAAGTTTGAATTTCTTGACTCAGTTTCACCCACACTCATTTTGACAAGTCATCCAACTACTGATGAGAGACTTGAGGAAGCAGCAAGGAATGATTTTGCAGTTAGGTCTGCAGCAGTTGCTTCTTCTTGTTTCAATGGTTTGCTAAGTTGATAACTGCAGCAGTGTCCATGAATATAGTTTCCTCCCTGAAAATACTTGCACACTAAACCATATGGACTGTCAGAGAGGTCATGTGAGTAGCAACAGTTATTTCCTTCCTTACAAATCCCATGCATAAAATACCTGCAGGTGACCTGTTTAGTCCAGTCACCGCTACTGCCAACACTGCTGCCTCCCCCTCCTCTGCCCCCAGTGATGAGGAGGTGACTGTGGGGATTGGGGTGGGGGATGGGATGCTGCCATCACCACTGCTGCCTCTCCTGCCTCTCCTGCTCCTGATGTTGTAGCTGTTGTTGAGGGTAAAGGTGTTTTGATTCTTCTTTTCTCTTCTTTTCTCTCCCTCAGTGTCCTCACAAGGATCTGTACAATGAAAGATGCTATCCAGAACTTTTCTCCGACTCAGTACTTTTCTTCTCAAACTAGCTCCATTTTGGACTTGGGGTATGCCTCTTGGGATCTATTCTCCACCTTTGCTTCCCTGATATGGATTGACTTCATCCAGAGGCTTCCCATGATCTTTGGGTTCTGATTGGGTTTGGCCAAGATCAGAGAAAGGGAGGAGAGTGAGGTCAAGGTATTAGATCCCTCCATGAAATAGTGCCTTGGGCTGCCTGTGTACCTCAGCTGAAGGTCTGCATCCCTCCAAGGGCAGTGTTCTCTACACTATTCAACTCTTCCCCATTTCCTTCTTTCTTCTGCCCTAAAGGTGGTAATGACTTGATCACTACTACTCCCATTACTGCATTATCCCTTGGTATTACCCTACTTTTCACCTCAACAAGCCTCTTATAAGCCCTCCCCAAATTATCCCATTTTATATACTATTTTGAGTGTGCCATTTGTTTTCTCTTGGCACCTGATTGATCCACTGGGTATGTGGTAGGGGACACTATCCCCTTGCACACAAAAGTTTTAAGAAAGAGAATATCCATGTCCATCCATACCTTCATTTTTTATTAAGCATCATGATAAAGACAGCCAATATGTATAATAATAATATGTATTTTTATTCATATTGGATGTCTTTGATGTACTATTGACTATATTAAAGGAAGATGAGCATACTTAGTATAACATAGTAGGTACCTAAAAGTCTGAGAATAACTGGAAAACTCTGAAACTTCTACAACCTTTTTGGAGTGTTATAAAAAAGGAAATGTCAATAAATCTGAAGAAGAATATGAGAAATTGAAGACATTCTCCTAAAAGGCAGACATCAATCCATACTTACTGCTTCTATTGCTAATGACTAATTGCTTACTATGGGATTTGAGTTGATAAGGTGCAGGGTAGGTGGAGGTGGGGAACTCACATAAGAGCCTGAAGAAGAGTTTATTGAATGGGATGACTCAGTAAGAGTCAAATTTCATGCATTGGGCTTGACACAGGGCATAGCCTGCTTCAGTTTTGTACCAGGTCCCATAAAATCAATTAAGAATTAAAATATTTTGCAAGACAAATTGATCTTTTTGCACTATGTTTCTTTGCAGTTTTAGAGATATAGTAAGGCAGTGGGTTGGGGCGGTGAGTACCTGGTACCCTCTTTTCCTACTTTTAAATAGCCTAGGAGTCTTGGCTTATGGAATTTCTCTTTTGGAAATAGCACCCAGCAAATTATTAGGCAATTCCAGGCAAGTCCCTACTTCCTTGTGGTAACAGAGATTTGTCAGAGAGCATTAGATTTGGCTGGAACCATTAATAATAATAAATCGCTGGCATTTGTTGAGCATTCTATTATTTAGGATTTTTGTTTTTTTTTCCTCTCAAGTAACAGAATAAGTCAATTAAGGTGGCTTAACAATAAGGACATTTAATTTTCTTACATACTAAAATGTCTACAGGGAGGTGGTTTCAGGGTTAAAATACAGCAACTCAAAGATGTCATGTCCATTGAGGTGGTTTATCTGTTATATAACTCTCTTAGCTTTTTCCTCAGGGTAGCAAGATGGAGGCAAAAGGGGATAGTCTTTTTCCTTCTGAGTCTTTCTTTCATCCAAGAGGAAAACCCAAGAAACCCCCTGCAGAATTCCCTCAAGTTTCATTAACCAGAACCGAGCCTTATGTCCACCCCTAAAGCAGTCATTGATAGGATACTGGGAGTGGAGCCTGAGTTTTACTTCTCTAAACACTCAGTTGCCTCCTACCAGTATAACATTTAGCATCTGTTAGCAAGAGGAATGGGCTTAGGGGAGGTAATAAACAATGTCTGCCACAAGCTCCCTCTAGGTGCCAGGCATGCTGATAAGCATTTTGTGTAATTTCTTTTAATTCAATCCTGCCCACAACCCGATAAAATTTGTATTATTAGCCACAGGTTGGAAATTGAGGCATATGGAGACTGCGATAACTCATCCAAGATCACACGGCTAGTAAATAATGGAGTGGAGAATTATTTGTTCATCAGACATTTATTAAACACCTGCCATGTGCAATGATACTAAGAAGAGAGATAAATGACAGTCCCTGTCCAAGGTGTTCATAGAGTCGTGGGGTAGTCCTTTCAAGTTAATAATGGCACTACTGGTGGTGTGCACCAAAAGAGAGGTCTCTATGAGTGGGCTGGAGATATTTCTCCATAGAGGTTTCCCAGGATACCTGATCCTGTTGGGATAGACGAACTAAAGCCTACCCAACAAGAAGGATCATGGTAGAAATGGCACGTCAGGCTAGGAGATAGCATTGGAAAGGCGCTGGTCACCATGGGAAAGTGTTCCTTTTCTCTTTGTCAAGCTTTCCAGTGTTATTTGGAAATTGAGACTTTTAGGGAATTCAAGCAGAGATGAAATGCAATCATGCTAAACCAATTTAGAAATGCACTCCTGCAACTTTGGGGAGATGACCACTTCCAAAAGGCATTAAAGGCAACCTTTCTCATTTGCACATCCAAAAAGAAATTCAAAGAAAGGAAAATTATATTTCCTAGATAATCTCTTTAGATAGTTCAGCATTTTGCAGAGAATGAATTAGCTGTAAATTCTAAATGGTAGAAAATTTTAGTAGATTTCATTGAAAAGGAAAATTCTGATTTTTTTCTAGTTGATTCGAGATGGGTTGTGTGGAAGTGTGGTTAGGGTGTAGGAAGAAAGGTAAGGGAGAAGTGAGAATTTACAAAAACCAAGAAGACTTTTCAACTAAGATAAGTTCAAGAGCATTAAGTAAATCTTCCTCAGGAGGACTTAAAAGACCATTGTATTTCTTCCATATGAAGTAACACTCCTCAGAGATGGAAATCATTTAGTAAAATACCACAAGTTACTACAAGGAACAATAGCATTTCCCCTTTCACCTTTATGTTCTGCAGAATGTTTTGTGTGATAAACTTTGCCTTTCCTATGCTAGAGTTAATGACTTCTAAATGACTGCCATATCACTCTGTCCCCCATGCCAGCCCTTCCTACCATTTTCTTGTCCCAACCCATCCTGTGGAAGGGCCAGAAACATCTAATATGTATTGGTTGGTGGCCCAGTTGGAGAGGATTTTTTGTTTGTTTGATAACAGATTTGGAGCTAGCTAATGAGAATCAGACCCTACAGACTTCTGGAGCATTCTGTCCTCACTGAGGTGCCCGTTAGCCAAAGATATCTGAAGCCATCACCAAATGGCTACATAACCTGGCTTCCCTTAGCATTATCATAGATCCAGGTGAAATTCACATACTTTTTATGCAACTCAAAAATACCCATGAAGAATGATATAGAGGTAGAGACCAGAAAAGACTGAATGAGCTGTAGTTTCAGTTCATTCAGTACAACCTCATCAGGGTGCAAATTATTTAAGAGAACATTTATGATTTAACAGCAATATAGCTGAGGTTCCTGGGAAAATAAATTCAATTTCCTTCAATGGAAATGACAATGACATCTAATCAGTTTTTTAAATTCATCGCACAAAGCTTTACTTGGATATATGGTAACTATTAGAGGTGGGCAGATCAGTGCTAGTTTATCCTGTCTGTTACATAGCTTGAACACGATGATGGACCCAAATGCAATCAGAATGACCGATGATTTGAGAATGAATGTTGCCATCTTTGGGGTGCTCTGGCACAATTATTTTTGACCAGATGTATTTAAAGAGTTAGCAGTGGAAATGGATATGGCACTCTATTACTTATGCCACACCCCTCTACAGAGATTAATTCACCCTAAGTTAACCAGGGTTTGGGGTTAACGATGTGGTGATGATGGATATCCTGCAATTCTCCCGATCTCTGTTTGCTTTTGTTGCAATCCATGAGCAACCAGGTAGCTCCTGAGACCTGACAGCATCCCCACCTGTATTTAGGCCCCATGAAAACTAGATCTTAAAAGCTGTGCTCACTGTCCTCATGGAACTCTGTTCTCATTGTGCAAACAAGACCTAAGGTAAGAAACCTTTGGAGATGAAAATAGTACATAATAAAGTGCTAAATACAGATTGCATAGAACTTCACAATTCAGAGGAGAAATTTATATTAGCCAAAGCAGCTAGAGATGGCTTCTTGGAGAAGGGAATATTAACTTACACTTTTAAGTGTGGTGAGAAATTGGAAGAGTAGAGAGAAAATGGAATCTTAGAGGAAAAAGGACTGCAGTAATCAGAAATGAGACATGACAAAACATGTCTTGCTTGAAACTGAGCTGAACCTCTGGACTTCAGCACTGAAGTCTCTGAGGCCCCACGACAACATCCCAGGGTATTCCCAACCTTTCAGTGGTGTTGAATACAGTTCACTCTGTCTGCCTTCCAGAAACACTTTGTTCTCTTGTCTTATGTGATATCATGCACTTGATTATTTTTCTACACCACTGGCCTCTCTATTTGGTTTCCTTTTCTGCGTCCTTCTCCTCCTTCTCTTTTGGACTGCCCCACAGCAGTTACAGGCTCTCTATTTCACTCTTCTTTGTCTTTTCTTAGGTGGTGCCATCTAGTCTCCTATATATATATATATCTGGCCTAACCTCTCTCTTAAGTTTCAGATTTACATATCAACTGTCTACTGGATACTTTTATTTACTAGTAGGAACCCAAATTTTAGCATGACTAAATTAGAACTCTTGACTGTCTCTTCTCCTCCCACTCCTCTGGTCCCCTGTCTCGGTATGGAGTACCACTACCTACCTACATGTGCTAAAGCCAAAGCCTAGGAGTTATTCCTTATTTCTCACTTTCACTCACACCCACAACCAATCATCAATGGTTCTTTTTGGCTCTACCTCCAAAGCATGTGGGAAAACCATCCACTTCTCTCCATTTCCACAGCTACCACCCTAGTACCAGCCACATTAGCTCTCACCTCGATTGAAACACTAGCTCCCCACTGGTTTCCCTAGGACCATTCTCATCTCTCCCTTATCAATCCCCTATGCAGCAGTGATTTTCTAAGAATGTCAAATTGATCATGCCACTCTCCTGCTTAAAATGCTCCAAACGAGTTGCCAATTGCAATAGAATAAAACTAAGCTCTTGACTCAGGTCTCTGCACTACTCTGCAATTCCCTGTGGCTTGTCCCTTGCTTACCATGCTCCAGCCAGATGCCTTCGTTCTGTGCCTTGAACACTCCACGCTCCTGGACTTTGAAATGGTTATTGAATATTCCAGACACATAGCTGGCTCCTTCTTATCATGTAGATATCAGCTCATAAGTTACTGCCTCACCGAGACCTTCCCAGATGGCTGATCTTTAATTAGCTCTTTTATTGTTTCAGTTTCCCAGTCAACTAGTTACTGCCTCTCATACACTTAAAAGAAATTCTTCAGACAATAAGTTAAACAAGAAAGAGGAAGAATATTGCCAGTGGCACATACAGTAAAGAGAAAATAAGTCTACTACCTGCTTTGGTTTAGTTAATTTATATTATTCATAAGTTAAAATGATAAGAAATGTTAAGACATTATCATATTGGTGGGCTCTCAGCTTGGAAGGAAGTGGTAAAAGACAGAATAGATATATTTATCTTCCATCTGAAGTAAGCTAGAAATTGGAAATGTAAAGCTATCCCTCTTAAAACCACCTTTGTAATTCCATTTTTCAGAATCTGTTTTTTTTTCCCACTGAATTTTCCAATTTTACTAAATTATGAGAAACTATAAGAGAGATTTACAATGAAGCTTGGAAGATTGCCTCAAGGACCATTTGCAAGAACCCAAAGTTTTGCAGAATCATTTTCATTGTTTTCCTTCCATTCAATGAACACCCAAATTTAAGGGTCAAAGGCAGAGGAAACACCTTTCTAAAATGTTATTTAAAGGCCTTAGTTTATCAATACTTTCCACGAATGTAACATGGTCCTTAAAACACAATGAATCCTGGAACTCAGCTAACAGGTCTTTGCTGTTGCGGTGGTGGTGGTTTCCAAAAATCAATCATCATGGAACAATTTTAGTTTACTTATTTTCAATTTGAGATATAAAAGATAAACCCTGCTGTGAAATCAGTTACTGTCAGGAACAATACCCTAAGAGTGATGATTGGGTTACTGCTGGAACCTAGACCAGGAGCAGAGACCATCTGTCTTCTGGAAACAGTAAAAAGCAGTCCCTGACTTTAAACATAATCACACCACACAGCCTTAGCCGTGTTGAATGCTGCTGCTGTATCCTGCAGAGAGAGGAGAGAAAGCGTATGGAGCAAACCAGGCTTAATCTAATGGTAGCTGGTCCAGAATGAAATCTAAGTTTATTTCAACATTTAGAAGATTATATTAAAATTTTTCATGGACATTGAACAAAATAAGGCTGTATGTTAAGAGAAGGATATTCACTGAAACACCATTATATAATATATAACATTCAGATACCTTTTTGGTTACAGTTACTTATTACACAATTAACTTAAAATGGGGAAAGATTAGCAACAGTATAAAATTTTCACCAAGAAGTAAATGATTAACATATTATGGAACATCCACTCATAAGGGTTTTTTTCATTTTCTTTTTTTTTTTTTTGAAGTATATCATTCATACATGAACATACATAAACAATAAGTGTATAGTAAAAGCTGTGAACTTACAAAATAAACATGCATAAAATCATACAGGGCTCTCATACATCACCCCTCCACCAACACCTTGCAGTGTTGTGATACATTTGTTACAAACCATGCAAGAGCTTCGTCAAAATATTACTACCAACTATAGACCATACCTTACATTTGGTGTATTTTTCCCCTAACCCACCCTATTTTTTAAAAAACAAATCAATTTTATTGATACATATTAATAAAGCATACAATTTATCCAAAGTGTACCGTCAATAGTATTTGGTGTAATCACATAGTTGTACATTGATCACTTCAATTATTATTAAAGCATTTTTCATTATTTCAATATTAATAGAAAACAGACAAACAAGGAAATTCCTCCCCTCTCAATCTCTCTGTTTCCCCTGCTGTACATAGCTGCTACTTCTGGCTATTCTTGCACAATTATTTATTTGTTTTTTAAGCAGTTTTATTGCGATATATTCACATACCATATGATCTATCCACAGTGTATAATCCATGGCTTTTTTTTTAGCTGTTAAAAAGAACTTTATTGTAAAGTTGTAAAATAAATAGAAAAACAGATTGAAAGAAATTACAAATTTTAAAAGAGAGTGCAAGGCCAGGTTACATTTAATATGATCAATCATAAGAAATAGATAGTATAGCAACAAACATTTAGAAATGTAAATAATAATTCCAATATAATAGAAATTAATTATAACATAATTCTTATTTTTATATTATAGCTCTAACTATTGGGCATAATAATCTCTAAGAATGAAATAAATTATTGGTTTAGTTATTTAATTTCCATTTAGGCCAGCCAAGAATTCTGTATCTGGCAAAGCTGTTCTTCAGAAATGAGGGTGAGTTCAAAGTCTTTACAGACAAACAAAAACTGATAGACTATGTTACCCAAAGACCAGATTTACAAGAGATATTAAAGGGAATGCTACAGCCTGAAAGGAAAAAACAAGAGTGAGCGATTTGGAGAGGAGTTTAGAATGAAGATTATAGGAAAGGTAAACTCAAGGATAAGAAGACAGACAATAGAATGATATGACAACAGAGAGCTGAAGGACAAAATGGATGAAGTAAGTAATGCCTTTGCATTAATAACACTGAATGTTAATCGACTGAACTCCCCAGTCAAAAGACACAGACTGATAGAATGGAGAAAAAAACACGAGCCATCTATATGTTATCTACAAGAAACCCACCTTAGACATTAGGACACAACCAGGTCAAAAATGAAAGGCTGGGAAAAGGTATTCCATGGAAATAGTAACCAAAAAAAGAGCTGGAGTAAACCAGATAAATGTAAAATAACAAGATTTTATAACCACGAAATTATGTTCCCAAGAATATATAAACATAGAAAAAGTGCTATAAGTATAAAAAAAATATGAAAAACTATGTATAGCATGAGCATAACTTTATAAAACTTTCAATAACACCCTCAAAAAAAAAAAAAAGAAAAAAAAAAAAAAAAACAACACGTAAGAACCATGCAGAAAAATACAAACAAACTGGGAAAAAATACGTTAATTCATTCCACAGATGTTTACAGAGTGTCTCTGTATTAGTTGTGGTAGAGCAGGAAATAGTAACAAGTATACAGAGCCAAGTATACAGTGGCTCAAACGTCACAGCTCAACACAGGTGCTTCCTGATTGGAGGAGGCACCCCTCCACAGGGTGATCCAGGCCCCTTTCATCCGGAGGCCCTGCCACCACGAGCGCCCCAGACTCTCCGTAGCCAATGCTGACACGGAGGAGCCTGTGAGGAGAGCAGCTTGCCTATGAACAGTCTTGGCCTGGAGATAACGTCCATCACTTCTCACATTTCATTGGTGACATCAAGCCAAATGGCCCCTCCCACCTAGATGCCAGAGGGGCTGGATTGCTTTGCCAAAAAGAAATGCGTTAGACAGGTATCTGAGGGAGCACGAGATTGATTGAAGTTTGGAAGACCAGGCTAGAAGACCAGTAGAAATCCAGGATGCTAGAGAGGGCCATGGTTTAGTAAGAGTGCTGATAGCATTGTAGCCTGAATTACAGGACTCCATCCTCGTTCTTGGGTCGTTCACTCAAGAGCCACTTAACACACTGATTTTTGCTGGAAAGTTAGCAATCTCTGTCACACCTAGAGGGATGGATCACAGTCAGCATTCACTTCTTTCTGACTCTGAAATCTATGCTTTACACAACTGCAAGGTCTTGAGGCTAAAAGGGTAGGGGTTTCCATGCCGCTTACAAACAGCTCATGGGGTGCCACAAAGAACCTCTCCGGCGGTACCTTTGATGCCTTAGGATATCATGTTGTCCTTTAGAAACCCCAGTGTTGGTGCCGGTGCCTTCTGAGTGCCGCCCTGTCCCCAAACTTGTGAGTGGTCTGCAGTGCCTGCGGAAGCCCAGAAGCTCTGCACCACAGCCTTTCAGTTGCTGTAGGTTCTGAGAAAGCTGCTCTCTTGGAAGAAGAATCCTCAGTTATGATGACCCTCAGTTCCAATGCCAAGGAATCTAGGAGCCATTCTTGAGGGGAGCAATACACTGAGATGATTATTGAATCTGAGCTATAAGCCACTGGCAAGCCTCATTTGTAGCATCTCAACCTTTCCTGAGAGCTAGCAGGTTAGGGTAGAGTTGCCTTCACTTAAGTAGGGAGATACCCAGAGGATGTTCGATACTTGACTCTGAAGCATAAGGAGGTTTTTCCTTCTTAGACCCGATACTGGGATTAAGGCCTGCAGAGGGTTCCTTCTGGTGTATTTGCTCAGCATCCTGCAAAACAATGCTATTAAAGTGATGGGATTTTAAAGGCTGCTCCAGCAGCTACCTCCCGTCTCTTCTGGAAATACTGAGAATGATAGTGATGATGATGGTACTGATGATCCACAGCCTCTTTTTGGTGGTTTCTGTGCTAACATTTTTTAATACATCAGTTTATCTGACCCTAGGAAGAATTCTACAAGGCAGATGTGATTTTCATCATCATGATCATCATTTTACAGATTTAAAAGCTGAAATTTGGAGAGGGGAAGTCATCTGCTCAGGATCATATACCTAATAAGTGGGGCGATACGACTCCAATATGAATCTCAACTCATATCTCAAGCTCTTTTACTAGATCATTTGTTATTTGTTATTTTAACGTACCCAGCATCCATTTCTCTTAAATTCCAATTCAGTTAGGAATTATCCTTTTTAGAGCCTCTTGGAGAGAGGCTGCTCATTTCCCAGCCTGAAAACAACAGAAGGGGATCTTTCTGTGTTTCGCAGTTTCCTGCACACCCTGATGGTAGGGTGACCTAAGCATAGGAGCCAGATATGGAATCATGAGCGAAAGAGCCAAGAACAAGGATGGAATCATTTAATTGAGGCTATAACGCTAGCAACAGTCTATGGATTCCTAAATCATGACCTTCGGTAACTTCCTAGGTTGCTGCTGGTTTCCAGATCTGGTCTTCCAGCCTCTAATCAGTTCTATGACCCCTCAGATAACAGCCTTATACATTTCCTTTAGGTTAGGTGATCCAGAGTGAATCCATTTGCCTATAATTCTGAACACTCTATTATATATTGGGGGTGCTATTGGCTGCAAGTAACAGGAATCCCATATTTAAACTGGCTTTGACAAAAAGACAATATATTATCTTGCATAAAGAGATGTTGGGAAAGCTTCAGGGGATTATCTGATTCTGGCAGATTGACCCAATCCCCTATTGCCCAATACTGGTTATAAAGCTCTTCTCTCTCCTCAGCTTCCTTCCTTCCTTGTTTTACAACTCATGGGAATGATGAGTCATGCCTAGAGTTGATGCTTATAACTAAAAGTCATTTATAATGCAAAAGACATATCATTTTAGTAAGAAATTACAAAAGATATTTCATTACTTTTTGTTCTCCAAAGCGATAGGCACTGTTAAACCTGAGTTACATATTTGTACAAACTTCACAAGGTGAAAATGCATTAAGGTTTAGAGTTAGAGATGTTTAAAAGAAGTTTTACACTAAACATTAAATTATAAATATTCAGCATATGTGCATATATTCAAAATGCAGAAAGAGAAAAGAATTAGCCCTATAGATTCAGTAACATGCAAACTCTTAACTTTAGAATTAACCAGATCTTTGTAATTCCCAGATTCTCCCAGCAAGGGTTGTTTGATGATTGCTGAGATCATTCTCTCCCTAGAGGCACTAAATGTGGCTGATTGCATTCCCTCCTGGGGAGACTTTTCAGCAAGGGGAGGAAGTCCCTCCTCCCTCCCTCCCTCCTTCCCTCCCTCCCTCCCTTCCTCCTCCCTGCCTCCTTCCCTCCCTCCCTCCCTCCTTTCCTTCCTTCCTACGTTCCTTCCAATAAATAATTTGAAATGAATGAAAGCAACATTTTTTCTTTTTATGGAAAAAGAGAACTATATAATTGTCTTCCCTTTCCAAATTAAGATCTAGAAACATAAATAATGTAAGAAAAATATAAAAGAAAATATGTAAGAAAAATAAATACCTAAGTAAGAAATATAATTTTCCCATGCAAAAGTCTGATTGGTTACAGGAAGAAGTTGTAGAGGAACTAGGGAGGAAACATGACACCAAGAGGAAATGACAGCAGAGAACATTTAAAAAGAACCCAGGAACCCCTTCTATTGATTTTCTCTATTTTTTTTTTTCCCTACAGAAACACACACCAAGAATATCCAAAAAGGCAGACTGTGTGCACATATCTAGAAGTACAGCCACTGGGACCCATGTCAATAGACAATCTTTGGAGTAACAGTCTCATCTGGAGTATTTTCAAATTATTGCTAATATTTACTTCTGAAATTGGGTTGTGTTTTTGCAACTTGGTGTGTAATTTCCTGCTATCCCCTTTACAAATATTTACATGCAGTCTGGAGGAACTAATAGCAAACTTACTGCTGCTTTTTCATCAGTTTCTTGCCATCAGAATTTATCAATGAAAAGAAGCAAATATTTATTGCCTCCAGTTTATGATTGAAAAGTTGACAGAAGTATTTATAATCAATTGAGGATAAAATAGATCCCAGACTTCTGCAGAACAAAATTAAAATTACTGTCCTTTGAAGACCAGAATTTCTGGTTGAATTCACAAAGGAATAAATTATTACCATTTAATAAGAATGCATGTCTGGGGAGCAGAGAAGTATAATTCAACCTAATACCAGGACTAAATAATCATTTACATTTGATTTGCAAGATAGAACAATTGTATCTTCTTCAATGTGCTTTGCTTAAGATATGAGAAAAATCTGTTAGAGATATGACATGATCCAGAAAGATATTCAGTCTCCCAGAAAACTAATGATGCTTTAAAAAAATTGCTGCTAGAAAACCAAAAGTGGTTAATTTACCCAACAATAATGGAAAACTATAGACTTTTCCCATGTTGGCCTTTCCTTTTCTATTTCTCTATTATTTATGCCAGCTAGGATAGTTTTCAGAAACATAGCAGAGTATGATTACTTTTTGTAAAGGAAGCATAAAGCACAACAGAATTTCTTCAACAACAGAATCCCTTTTCTACAATAAATACACAGCAATCTCTGCACCAGAAATGTCCATCTGCTGCCACAGGGGTGACCCTGCACCAAGCGGGCTTTGGAAAAACAGTTTTACACTATTAATTTAGATGTGCCGTGGATGTGAACGCTGAAAGGCAAGCGGTTCTACTCAAACTGACACACGGGAAAATATCTTAATTAATGGAAAAGGCTCAAGGGGGTGATCAGGGCATGTGATGCCACAACAACGACATGAGAAATTGAAATGGGTGATGTTTGGATCGAAACTTTGGCTTGGCACTGACGGTTTCTCCAATTATTAGCCGTCACTTTTCCTTCTAGTCAGCTGTGCTTCTACTTTTATTACACAATGACCTCTCTCACCCACTTGAGCCAATAAAAATAAAAGAATTTAGAAATCCTAACTTCACCATGACATCTCCAAAATTAACAGCATCATCTTAAGAATGCCACAAATGCATTGTCTAAAAAGCGCATGTGGTTATCATTATCAACTAAATGAATAAAGAATAATGGAATTTATGGTGCCACCAGTCCCCTAAAGCTTTTGAAATGCATTGCAGTCTTCTGAGGAAAGACTTAAGGAATTAGCCTTATTTAGAAAAGACTGTGATAAGGAGATAGTTGGGTAAGCTCTTACTAGGGAATACTGTGACAGCAAGACAAGCCTTGCAAGTGTACCTTTGTCTTTCTGGTGTTATTTCAGAAGAGATTTGAAAAAGATAATCACCCCCCACACACACACTTATTTTCCTATTGGCTGTGAATTTCTTTAGCTGTGCTTCCTTTTAGATTGTGCAGCCTGTTTCCATTTTTCATATGTGCCTTATCTTAATAGACGTTCTTTATCAGATCTTCTTTCCACTAAAAGTACTTTCCATATGCTTTCTTATACTTCATCTCTCTCTTTTTTTTAAGCAGGTATTTTTATTCCCATTTTACAGTTGAGAAGACTGAGACCTGAGTGGCTGGGCATTTCATAGAGTCCAAAACCTGATATAAGGTCTTCTGGCTATTAGTTCAGACTTCTTTCCCTAATCAATTCATGGCCAAAGCCTGCATGAAGGAGACACAGGTTAGGCACATTGGATTAGTGGCGGAAAAAGAAGGAAAAAGAGAAGGAAGGGGAATTGAGAGGACAGAGAAAACAGAGGTGGAAGTAGAAGAAGGTATAGTCTCCTTCACACACATCTTCAGACATCCCTTTGTTTGAACTTGTGGCTATTGCCCATTCAAGAAAAATTATGATTTTTTTTGTCTTTCGTTTATAGTTCCTGATAATTAGGAGTTGGAAGCTCAGCTCTACCATTCCCCAGTGTGTGACCTTGGACAAGACACATAACCTCTTTAAGCTTCCTCATCAGTAATAAAAATACATTTATTTTTATAGTAAATTTTTATAATTAACAGCAAAAGCTAGGTCACAGTGTCAATTCAATGAGGCATATAAAGCAATTCAACAATGGCAGTGCCAAGAACATGGTAATCATTCAATAAATGTTATATATCATTAATGTGTAACAGACCTTTGTTAATTTTTCATTGCTTAAAATGTGAATGTTAGTGCCGACCACCAAGTATTTTGGTTCTTTTTCTGAACACGTGGTAGGTTTGTACTTCCCTGACTTCCCTTCCCCTTGAATTTGGGTGTAGCTATGTGACTTGCTTTGGCCACTAAAGTATGAGCAAAAGTGACATGTCTCTTTCATCTAGAAACTTCAAGTACTGGAGCAGGATTCGCTATACTCTTTTTGCCATGATGACTTGCAGCATTCCATACAGACTGCTCTGTCAGCTTGTGTCCTTGAGTGAGAATGAGTAGGTGACACAGAGCAGAGGCCCAAAAACTTGTTATAGATATGTAGTATGACTGAGGAGAGCAGAAAGCATAAACAGAACCCCTTGTGTTAGGCCACTAAGATTTTGGAATTGTTTGTTACTGCCGCATAATCCGGCCTATCCTGACTGTTACATCTCCCTGTGAGTCTTCGTGTCAGGCAAAGCCTCTTTCACGTTATAGAAATACAACAGACCAGAGAGTTGCCATCACAACCCCCGCTTGCAGACACTTGATTTAAGTTGACCCATCAGGAAACCCACGGAAACTGGAAGCTAGTAATTCAAAGATGTTGGAAGAGTGGCTATTTCATTCTTATTTTTTGGAGGGCTGCAGAAGTGGTAGAAACATGCATTTCCAGTAAGAGCAGAGGTAGCAGGAAGTGTAACAGCTGGGGGTTTTGCACATTGTCGGGCCTGGTTTTCAAAGATATCAGCAGCAAGGTGCACACTGATACATCTTTGGTAGAGTCGATGGCATAATTCCAGCTCTGATTCTGGCTGTTGTCCGTTCTCCCTTTTTCCTGCACACATGCCAACGTTCCTAGTAATTCTGCAAGCAGCTGATATAATAATTTCAATTGATTCATTTTCCAATTAAACCAGCCGGAGTATGATGCTTGCTAATAAGATTCCTGAGTAACTCAATATATAAATTGATTTTAAACTTTTCTTTGTTAATGTGCAGTATTATGATCATTCATTTCTGGCAGGGTGAATTGGGTGCTCTGAATCCCTCTTGCCTGTCCATGCCAACAATACCCTATTTTAGAGATGCCCACACTTCCTTCCGGCAATTCCTTTTTAAGGTATTAAGTCTCTGGTTCTCTAAAAGATTTTCAATGGATTAATGTACATATTTACTTTAGGGCTTAAGTTATATTAAAAATCTGATAGTACTGTAATTCTTTTTGTCTTTCCCTCTGAAAAACATAAATTTTCCTAAATGAATCTACTGAAAATAAACCTTGCATTACCTGGAAAAGATTAAAGAATGTTTCTTGACTGTTTTAAGTAGAGATCAGATTGTTCTCTTTATTTTGAATGTGGTTCAATCTTTCTAGAATGAAGATGACCTAGAATACCTTTGAAGTTTCTTTCCAGCCCTGTGATTCCTGAGACCATGATTTAACAAGAGTCAAAATTCCCACTGAGGGAGATCTGTTTAGTTCATTTATTCCTCTTCTAAAGGATTATTAATCTTGACGTGATTGGCTGCCTAAATTGAACTGGACCATGTGTGCCGGATGGCTTGGGAAGAGATAGATTTATTGCAAGTGCCCAGCAGAGAGATAATTTTAATGATTCTGGGCTTACATTTTGTACGTGTTAGGAAAAAATAGGAAGGACCACTTTGCTCCTGATGGGTGCACCAACACTGTAATTTCCTTGCTCAAGGTCAAACCCTAGAGCAACCCGGATTTGCCTCTCTGCCACCCCTTGAATCTGTAATTTACCAAGTCTAAAAAAGAAGTTAAGTTAAAAACAACAAAGGAAATGCAAGCAGCTGGAGAAAACTACCCCAGATGATCCAGGGGAGAGAGGAGACAGACAATTTCCTCGGTTCTGAACTGTATGTTTCTGTGAAGGTGGAGAAGAAAACAGTGAGGGGGAAAGGGTCTTTTCCATCAAAAGAACAAACAAGCAAAAGTGAAAGCTTGGAAAATTATGAAACTTGGAGCAGTAATGTAAGCTGGGACTAGATACCCAAGTGTGGGTGAGGTGACTGCTAAGAGTGAAACAAAGGCTTCTGATTTCTGCAATAATCAGTCGGATATGTGTCTCCTAAAATTCTAACTTATGGGAAGTGATGCAAAAGAAACAAAAACGAAAACCCACCATGTGGCAGGAAAGTAGAGAAACTTAGGGTTGGGGGAGGCTTGAATGTAGAAATGCGGGAAGTAGGATCTGGCCAACGCCCATGACCCTGTGTCTTCCCCTTTTAGCCCCTCTCTCACCCTGATCACATCTCCCCTTGACAACTGCTGAGGAGCAGGTCAGCAAACAAGGACAGCAGCTGGAGCCATTTAAAGAGGCCTCTCTTCCAAACAGGAAAAGTTTAGCTTTAGAAGACTTTTCCAGATGGTGGAACAGAGTGTGTGTATTGAGGTGGGGGGGGCGAGTCAAGACTGGGACCACCGTGGCTCCCATCCCCTCACCAGGAGGTAGGCATCTTCACTTTTTTCCTTTAAGGCCTTAAAGCTGAGGGGAAAACCAGAGCTTTAACAGATGATACCAGCTTCGGGAAGTCTTAACTGTTCAACCCCCATAAAACCTCCTGTTTGGAGATATAGCAACAGATACCTAGTGGTGGTAGAGTTCTTAAGAGAGGTGCTCAATTTCATTCTTATTTTTATTTTAAAATTTTTGTTTTCTGGTTCCTGGAACTAGATGTATCTCTGGGTCCTGCCAGCAAAGTTGTGATATAGGTAGAATTTGCTGTAGGTCAGAGGCTCTCAAATTTTAGTGAGTGTCTGTCAGAATCCCCTGGAGGACTTGTTAGATCAGATTGCTGACCCCACTCCCAGAGTTTCTGATTCAGTGGGTCCAAATGGAGCCAGAGGATTTGCATTTCTAACAAGCTCCCAGATGGTGCTGATGATGCTGGACCAGGGACTGCACTTTAAGGGCCAATGCTATGGAGAAACAGGCCTGTCTCCCTCCACCCTGCACTCTGCTTTCATGCCTCAGCCACACTTTTCTTTTTGTCTTCAGCTGCTCAGGCCTTCTTCCTGGTAGAAATCTGCTTGCCAATCCTCTTTTTACACTCAAGCACCAATGGACACGGCAGCCTTAAATCTCTCCTCTGCCTGTACATTTATTCTGTAGCAGGGCGTTTTGACTAGCCAATCTAGGTCTCAGATTCTGCCAGCAGAGACCACACCTCCGAAATCCTCCCAGTATCTCTTTGCACATTTTGATGTGCATGGAGACTTTTGATTTGTGTAAGTGAAGAAGGCGGGTGGGATGGATTTTATCGAAGGTAGACTTCTCACAGGGAGGGAGGTATGGCATGGAAAATGTCATTTTCTTTCCTCCACCTGGCCTCATGTTTAGAAAAATGAGGGAAGAAGACTGAAAGAACTGTTCACTGAAAACCGTGGTGGGTTTCTAGGCATAAGTAGACTTGTTTGGGGGTGTAGGCACTGAAGGTGGGTCTTTTATACTCTGACACCAATGAGTTATTAAGGGCAGGGCAAGGGGGCATGTCAGCTTCCAGGTGATTCAGACTCTGCCAGTAGATTGAGGGCAGTACTACAAAAAAGATGCTGATTTTGGGAATCTAAAGCACATCGAAAGGAGGAGGGGCATGCGCCCACATGGGAAAAAGGCATTCCAGGGCTTCTGGGTGGAGCACTGTGACTGTCTACCACAAACCATGAGCTCCTAAGCCCCTGGCTAAAGTCATCTGGGGAGAAGGTGCATGGGAATCCTTGAAGCCATGTACGTATTCCACTTTGATAACGACTCATCCCGATTGCCCATGGAAGTTGTGTTCATGGAATCTCGGAAGTGGTGTGGCTGTAGCCACCAGAACTGTCCTTGGAAGAAGTACTTTTTCTTTGGCATCACCAGCATGGGATGCCTGGATAGTTTGCTAAGCCCCAGATTCTTCATGGGGACTGCCAACCGAAAGGCTGAGGTTAGCTAATGAACATTGAAATAGTCTTGCTATGTTGTCTGATTCTTTCAGGCAGGGCACCCAAGGGTGGTGTGTTTACGGGGACAGCCTGCCAGCTTCTTTTCATGCTTACTTTCCTTTATGCTGGGTAGCCAGGTGCCCCCCTAAAGCAGTAGGCTGGGCACTCAGATGCATCCACAGTAATGAATTTTGCAGCATCATTTGCATGTTTAACCTTCCTCTGCTTCTCTTATTCTCAAACAGATGCCGGCAATGCCATTTCTGTAGAAATTTCCATGCTGCTAAAACAGATTGGGATTTAGATGACATAAAGCAGTGTTAGGGCTACTTGCATCTTACCCCCTTAGTTCTCTTTCAGGAAGGGCATTTTGAACCACTGTATTATAGAGACGTTTCTTCAGTGAAGATATCTTGGATTTTTATTTCACTGAGGAGTTACTCCTGTGTGACTGTGACTCAAGGACTTTATTATGGCTGTGTTCCGTGCCGATGCAGAAGTAGGGGAGTGGTGCTTTTCTATTCCGTGGAAACAGTACTGACCACGACATCCTAAGACCTGGTGTGGCCTCCCACTTAAACAGGCTGGGTGATCTCCTCTGCAACGTGGGGGGCACTCGCTTTGCTTACTTAACATGGTCACTGTGCGAATCAAAAGGCGATAAGCCTATTTTGGGACCTGTTAAAAGCGATACAAAGCAAATTATTTCTAGGGTAGAATATGCCATATAATTATTGATTATACTGGGCCTTTGTGATCAATGTCAGTGCACCCATCTAAAAGGGGTTTTGTATCTAGATAGACCTGGTCTCAAATCCCGGGTCTTCCCCTTACACCCTAGTTAATGTGAAAGTTATTGCAGCTCTCTGAGTCTTAGTTTTCCTGTATCTGTCTTTTAGGACATGCCTGAGGATTAGAGCATAAAAGCACTTGGAAGAGTTCCTGCCACCCAGTCAATTATATTTTATTATTGTTTTGTTCTTCTATTTTGGCCAACCACAAAGGAACGTTTTGCTACTATGTAACAACTCTGTCCGGCAAACAATGCTATTATCAAGACACATGATTCAAAGTGGCGAAACCTTTGTCTTTGGATCAAGCATGCTGTGACTCCATAAGGGAGTTCTGAGTTGCCCTGAGGAAAAACGTACCTCAGAGGCAAACCGTCACTCATCCGCTACTTTTGACATCTCTTTCTCTGTTTTTGTCAACAGGCATCTACTTTTATGGCCCATTGCCTGTTTTTCTGTCAAGCTAAGCTTTCCCGGCCCTCATCTCCCTAGGCAGGGCCGCGAACGAACAACACAATTTTTTTTGCAGCAATGTGTCTGCATCAGACAGGACACGAGTCCATCTCTCCTATGGAGCCTTGCCTTGGCAAATAAGCCTGCATCAGGCTCCTTCCTCCCTAACTCACTTTGCAATTATTGTCTGTAATTCAAGTCATGCCTTATTGTGTGTTTTCTCTCCTTGTCGAGACCACATGGCATAGGCCTGTAAGCACATATGTGCATGTCTTGAGCTTGCTTTCCTTTGTGTACTGACCTCCCGAGATACTTTTGTAAGTGATTCCTGGGGATGGCCCTGCCCTTTCTACCCCACAGTACTAATCCAGAGCTGAGAGCCCTGTGGGGTGCGGCACACAGTAGGCATAGGATGTAAACTTATTGACTGTGGGGAAAGCATCAATGGTTTCTATAGTGAAGACACACCAATTTCGTGCTCTGGGCAGCTGCTGAATTGTAGAGGGTTTTTCTCAGAAGGTAGATCAATTGCTTGCTCCATTGGACATTTTTTAAAGGTACTTACAGATGTTTTATTGATGCCCAGTATCCTGGGAGAGCAGAAGGCACCAGATGGCCATTTATATATTAAGATTACATGTTTTGAAAGGTACCAGACACAGCAGAGTACATACAACATTATCTCCTTTATATAAGGTTCAAAAGCTGGCTGAAGCTGCCTCTCCGCTTACCCCAGGAGGTGCTGTGACTGGAAGAATGCAGGAGTTAGTCTCTGGGATATCAGTGCTGTTTTGTTTCTTGATCTGGAAGTTGCTTAGGGAGTGTGTTCAACTTTGTGAAAATTCATCCAGCTCTGCATTTAAAATCTGTGTACTTTATGTGTATTATTCATCAATAAAATTTAAAAAATTTGTATATTCTCTTATTTAATATGTGTAGAACAAAATAAAAGCCAAACAGTTTGGGCTCAGAATAGAAATGACACTGGTCCCGACCTCCTCCGGGTGCTGAGTGCCCCACATGCCCTGGAAAAGGTTGTCTGAGGACTTAGAAACAAGGATTATAGGAAAGTGAAAGTCATCTGCCTACTGGAGCGGCCAACCTAGAGCTCACCGTGTGTAGACATCACAGAACTACTAAGCAGACGTAGGTGACACTTCCTCTTCTGCCGTGGACACAGACAACAGCTGGGCCAGGCAGCTCAGCTCCCTGCATAAGTCTACAAGGGTGGGGCCGTCTCACAGCACTCACAGATGGGAGCGAATTTTTGGACACTGTTCACAAAGCGTTTGCATATCCCCTCAGTCAAATCTTATGGCTCATTGGGAGAGACAAAATACATGCTTGTGGCCTGCCCCCTTTCTTTAAATTAAAGAAATCGTAGAACATGCAGAAACGAAAGCCCAGTATTCTAACGGCATATTCTTGCTAAGTACACATTTTCTGGTGAGTGCCAGGTCATTTCACATGTTTCTTCACTTTTTGGAAAGGTTTGCATACAAGCTCCAGTAACGCTATTTTATATAGCTTATCTGTACGATTCTGCCCTCAGAAAGAGAAGTGCTATGAACACCATGTTAAATGAATTTTGTGACCAAGTATCAGAATTTTCCCAGTCTCAACCTGGGACACGTGGGATGGTACTTCTCAAACTTGTATCAGAACCACCTGGTGTACCTGTTAAAAGTGCAATTTCCTGAGTCCCACCCCACACATGAAAAATCTCAGGTGGACAGGTCCCAGGATTCTACATTTTAAATAACCTTTCCTGATGATTCTCATGTCCGCTCAAGTTTGAAAATCATTGGCCAAGTGGCTACTGGCAGGCGTAAAACATACTTTGGGGTTGGCCCAGGTAGCTTCCCAAAAACTTCTAGGAAAGAATTTATGTTGGTCACTTTTACAAAGTTGGGACCATGGTACCACAATGAGAAGGAGGAAGGTTCTCTGAACTTTGGTGGTAAAGACCTGCAAAAACTTCTACAGCTTGTCTTCCCTGACCAACAAGACAAGGAGCTCTGTGTGCTTAAACAAGAGTTTTGCACCTCAGTCCTGTGTTGGCAGGATTTCTGACTTTTGCATTTCCTTTGAATCACAACATTGTCCTTTTCTGTGCATTTCTTTTGGCCACAGCAGGCTATTTCTAAAAGAACATTGTTGCCATTCTTTTTGTGGATTGTTTTTTCTTCTGGAAAGACATTTGAAAGAATCCTTCCCTCTGGGTTTTGCTCAGTTGACTTTATTGCAAGGACACATCACTAAAAGTACATCTAGTGATGTGTTAGTGGAAGAAAAAATATAACTTTGTTACAAAAGTAGCTAGAAATAAACCAAGATGGAAAATTTTTTGTTGAAGGGAGAAAGATTATCTCTGGTATCAGTCAGCATTTCTTGGAAAAGGCTTGTAAGGAACAGCCCGAGGCAAACTGCTTGGTTTCTTCCATTCCCAGAATCTGTGTGGGTGTTGGAATTGGAAGCATTAGGAACTTTACAGTGTTGTCTTATGATTTCACTATTTTCATCTTAATTTTGCAATCTGAGAAGTTCTGGGGGTACGTTCGACTTTTTCTTTGGTGGAATAAAAATGGCAGATTTGCAAATGAAATAAAGGAGATATCAGATTCAAGAGATAACTTCTAAAACCTACAGATGTGGGATACAATCTTCCACAGAGATATTAACAGCAAAGGTAAGTATGCACTCTCCTAGGGGCACCAAGGAGCACATGCCAAGGAAGGTTACATTTTAATCTAAAAAAGAAATGATACACGATTGTGAAAAATTCTAAAAACAAGAATCTCAGTCAGGGACAATTTTTCATACCAGGGACACTTGGCAATGTTGGGGGACATTTTTGGTTGTTACAACTGGGAAGAGGATGCTACTGGCATCTAGGAGGCAGAGATGAGGGATGGTGCTAAACATCTTACAAGCTCAGGACAGCTTCCCACAACAAAGCAGTATCTGACTCCAAATGTCAACAGTACCGAGGTCGAGAAACCAGGAGTCAGGTCTAGAAACTCAAATTTTGTAAAGTAATAAATTATCAAGACTGAATTTGAAAGCAGTGCAGAGTGCTGTAAGACTTCACTTGGGAAGGAAATTCCCAGAATTATAGAGGCTCAGAAAGTGGTTTCAGCTCTATTTGGAATAAGAGGTAGAACTCAGAGGCACCTCCTACTGGAGGAGGCATCAAACCAGCCTGGTTTGTGTGTTAGCATGATGGAAAAAAGGGAGAACTCATGATTTCTAGTTTTGTTTCCATTTTCTAGATAGGAAAAACATTTTCTGACTGAAAAGAAGAAAACTAAAAACAAAGTGAGGAGGAATTGTGGCCTAAGATATATGAAGAAACAGTGAAAGAAGTAAAAGAATTCAAATATCTGCAACTAAAATGAATCATGCCCGTAAAATGTCAACAATACACAGACAGGATTTCTGAGTCTCAGAGGCCTAGTCAGTAATCCCTGAGGACTTGTGAAGTGCTAGAGAAATGGAGACAGTCACGTAATTCCCGTTTTCTCACAAAGGCTAGCTTCTGGTTGATATAAACTGGTAAGCTTGACATTTACAACCTTGGAAAATTCTGAAACAGATGATTAAACTGTTTATGTACTTTTAGAAAAGGGAAGGATCCGTAGCTACTTTTATGTGTTCCTTAAGAGGAAGACGACCTCAGTTTCTTTACAGATAGCTTTATGAGGTTGGTAGACCCAAGGAAAGTACAATTAGAATTTTCTTGAGGTCAGTAAAGTATTCAGTGGTATCAGGCTTATAGCTGGTTGTATGGACCTGTGTAAATCCAGATGGAGGTCTCTGGTGGAGTTCTACAAGCCTCAATCCTTGGTCCTAAACTGTACGGTGTGTATGTATGTGTATTTAACCAATGACTGAATGAGATGGCTCAAAGTAAAAAGGATAATGCATGCTAATAAAATAAAAATTCTATATATCATTTCAACAAATTAAAATGATGGGCCAAAGTCTCTGTTTTAGTTTGCCAAAGGGTTGCTGATGCAAAGTAGCAGAATTGGGTAGGCTTTTATAAAGGGGATTTATTGGGGTTAAAAGCTTACAGTTCCCAGGCCGTGAAATATACAAATCAAGGCACCATCAGTGGTGCCTTCTCACTGATGTCAGCTACTGTTGATCCTGTTGTCCCGCCACATGGTGAAGCAAGATGGCTGCGAATCTCTGCCAAGATCTCTGCCTTTCCCTCCAGGCCCACCTCTCTCTGAGCCCAGCTCTCACAGCTCAGTTGTGAGCTCCCAGGCATAGGGCTTGTCCCTTTCTGGGCCTCCTCTCTCAGTCTCAGCTGCTCGGCTTTCTTCCCCAGTTGAGCTGCAAGCTATCAGACATATGGCTCATCTCTCCCTGGGCCTCAGCTATTTGAACTTCTTGGGGGCTTCTTTCCTTGCAGCACAGCTACGGGTGAAGCTGGAGTCCTTTCCTCTCACATTGCAGGATTGAATACGGCAGCTCCCTTTTCCTGTCTGTCTCTCTGTGTCTCTGTTTACAGCAGACCAGTAAGAGGGAAGAAATCCAACCTGAGTCATGCCTCACTGACATATTCCGACTGAAAGGGTCTCACACCTTCAGGAATGTATTAGTTCAGAAATCTACTCTTTCACTTTTTGGGATTCATAAAATTCAAACTGCCAAGTCCTCCAAAAGTACATTTAAGACTGGTGAATATATGACCCTAAATTTGCTTCAAAAACAGTTACCATGGGTTTACAAAACAAGGAAGAGTTGATTTGGCACTATTTCCTGAAGAATATCTAGGTTGTGGTGGACAGCAACCTGAACAATGTTAGATAGCTATGGAAATTTAGAGATTAACTAAAAAAGCCATCATACCATTCAGTAGGAGATCATGAAAGTGATTTTCATGTGTGCTAATTAGGCCACACACAGAGAATTGTTGAGTTCTGGTATGATCTTTTAAGGAAGAATATTTTAATTGACCTAGCATCAAGATGAGGATGAGGCTAATGTTGAGTTCATTTAGTAATCATGTCCTAGAAGAGGTATTTGAAGAACTTGGAGGGTAAAAAAAACACAGCTTGAGTTCATTTAGTAACCACGTCCTAGAAGAGGTATTTGAAGAAACTTGGAGGGTAAAAAAAAAAAAAAAGAAGGCCTCAAATGCAGGAAAAGTTATTACATAGGATGGTTGTTCTATACTAAGAACTAATATAGGTATGTAGAAACGATAAGATTTTTGCATTTCATAGTACAAGAAACAAGCAGTGCTAACAACTGAAATGGAATAACATAAGATCCTGTCTATCCAAGAGTACTGAATTGCTTTGAAGAGGTTGAAGAAAAGATGTTGAAGAAGGGGCTCCTTCATTTGATGGAAGGTGATTAAATCAGAATATCCCATACCTGGTCGCTTACCACAATCACCTGGGAACTACTTTTTTTAATGTTAGGGACCCATCCCCAGAGATTCTAATTCAATAGATGTGGGGAAGTTCTCAAGAATCTAGATTTTAAAACAGAATATTCCTCAGATGATGCAGATGTGCAGCCAAATTTGAGAACCGATGGATTAAACGGCCTCCAAGTTCCCTCCTAACGTTCAACTTCATGATTCTAAGTGGAGGTAAGTAGGTAAGTACCACATAGGGAAATACTTGACAGTGCCGAGATGGCTCTCAGTGGACCGTGGTGAACTTGCACTTGCTCTCAGTCTACCTCGTTACCATGTGTACATGGTGAACTGTTGGCTCAGATGAGCTCATTTAATATTCATAATGGACAAAAGAGCCAGGCCTTATTTTTGTAAATTATCTTATACTTGAGGAAACTGAGGTTCGGATGCATTAAATCACTACTTAGTAGCAGAATTGGGATTCAAGTCCATATTTTCTCATGGCAAAGTTAGTTCTCATCATTGACTCACTCTTCTGCCTCCCACTATATTATTCTGAAAACAAAATAGTGCTAACACCTAATATATGTAAAGAGACGTATCCTGAAAAAGGGAAAATGACAAATGTAACAGATATTTCTCCTTTTTAGCCTTCCTTACCGCCGCCTCCTCAGACTCATGCCAATTTTACAGGGTTTTCATTCTCCCTTCTTTGGATGCGTTCATGAAGCATTATGATTTTTTTCAATAAGATAGGGTGCCTTTATATTTCAACCTGTCAAAACACTCATGGATCTTTTATTTTTTTTTCAAATGAACATTAACAATATTTTTTTGGTCTTTTGAGAGCTTTATTTATTTGTGCAGAAAGAAAAAAGTTGTTTCAAGAAATTGCCTAATAGTCATGGCCACAAGATCCTGCTGTGGTAGACGATTCATAGTCCGCAGGGGATGTTAATGCAGTTGGGAATGTATAGGGAAAATGCCCCACCCTCAAGCACCACTGTAATGTGAAGATTCCCCTACAAATTAAGCACAGTCTGCCTGGCTGCATATCGTCCCTCTGAGGTTTAGAGTAATACATGATCTGCATCATTAAGCAATTGCTTGGAGAATCACGTTTTTCACCGATAACAATACTGTATCAGCATATCTATCGACCTACTCATCTCTTTTTCTCTCTCTCTCTCTACCTACCTACCTCCCCACCTATATATGCATGTCCCTTCCTCTCTCCCTCCCGCCATCCTACCCCTCCTCCCTTCCTACCTCCCTCCCTCCTGGTCAATTTCTATAGACTTGACTTCATTAATATATCTGAGTTGGGATTCTAATTCCCCCAAGGCACAACTGCTAGAGGAGAAGATATTCTGAAAGTATTTATGATCAATATGCTTTTGAATAAGCTTCAGGAACACAGACAGAAAACTGCTCCAGTAGTAGTCAGCTCTCAACCTCACCCCCCACCCAGTCTCCCTGACCAGGCTTCTTATAGCTGATGACCTTTAAAACACAAATCACAAAAATCAAATGGCTGCTCCATTGTAAGCACAGGTTGAATACGTTTATAAAAAGCCCTCTTACAAAAACAACAACTATTGTCAATTTAAATAAAATCTCCAAGCAGGCTGCTGAGTCTCTCTCACCTTTTTGTAAATATAATGAGCCAAGTTCCAATGGAAACATTGCCGCCGTGGTAAAAAGTTCCACACGTGGAAGAGGGGGTCTCCACACTCAGGCAGTTTTCACTGACCTGTTGCAAAAGGAAGTCAAGAAGTGTGGGCCAACAGTCAATCAAGTACAGTCTTGCCAGGGGGTTTTAAACAACCCACTAGGCTGTAATTCTTTTCAGGCTTTCAACTCTGCTCATATCTAACTGATTTCACTCCCGCTTCACAGCCACTTCTCAGTAACATAGTCAAAGCACTTGCTCCAGACAGAGGGAGGTTTGAATCTCATCCAAGCATTGGATTTCCATTAAATTAAAGTAAGAGCAAAAAAGCAGGAGGGGGAACGTATATTTAATGGAGAGCGGGCATGCTGTCTGATTTCCATGTTCTCTGAGAAATCCTGTTTCTTTCCAGTTGCTTAACAAACATCTGTTGAGCTCCCGCTTGGGGAGGTGCATGGTGCAGCCCAGCCCAGAGGCTTGGGAGGCTGGGTAACGTGTAGCCCGGTAGGACCTTCTCTGTCTCTGGGTGTCAGTGTCCTCACTGGTGTAATCAGGATGCTGAATAGAAGTTTTTTCTGGGTGCTCTGGGCTCTGAGATTCTACTGCAGGTGTTGGTAGATTTTTCTCTGTAAAGGGACAAATAATAAATATTTTAGGCTTAGAGGGCCAAGAAGCAAAATTGAGGATCGTGTGTAGATCCTCATATAACAAGAGAGAAAAGAAATGCCTATAGATTATTAGGAAATTCAAAATATAATAATAATAATGGAATTTAAATTTTTTTGTAATACAAATCTTCTAGTGAGGAGAATGCCATTCTTTTTTTTTTGGGGGGGGGGGATAATAACATTTTGCTTAATTGGGATTCAACTTTAGCATTCTCCATCAGAAAATAAGTCGCAAATGTTCATCTTTAGGAAGCATTCTTGGCTCGTGGGTATACCAAACTGTGGCCAGATTTGGCCCGTGGGCTTTACCAACTATGTCTTGTGGTACACAAAGACCCTTGAAAGGGGTAATTCAGGAACTTCAGTTCTTTTGAACTGGAGTAGCTAGTGGGGCATTCCACATAGCGTGATGAGCAACCGAGCACACAAATGAAAATCTGGAAGGCAAGTGTTGAGCACCATAAATGGGTTGGTTGGTCTGTGCTGAGTGAGCTTGAACTGGTTTTCTTAAGCTGTGTGAGTAGGCTTCAAATATTTGGAAAGGAAAGGTATTCTCGGCATATGGGAAATCCTGAACAAAAGTATGGCAACAATTTATGATAAATAGCACAGATCACAGGGCAATGGGAATTCAGAAGAAAGTGCAGAGATTGGTTCTAGGTGAATAAATCCTCAGGCAAATGCATTCTGCTAAAGCCCACCAATTAAAAATTAAAGAAATAAAATGCATTCTGCTAAAGCCCACCAATTAAAAGTTAAAGAAATAAAATGCATTCTGCTAAAGCCAACCAATTAAAAATTCTTTTCGTCTAACATAATTCAAATTTTCCACCCTTGCTGACCATGGTCATTGTTATGATTATTTTTATTATTAGTCATTATCCATGGCCAATTTAACTTTTTTAGTTGATTTCTGTTCCTTATGAAATTCTCTATAACCTGTTATCAAAATTTTGTCATTGAGTTCTGATGGATGATATAAAAAGTAACTCTGGGCGTTCAAGCCACTTCTGAATTCTGACTGGTTGGATTAACATGCCCTGTGATTTGTTTAAATGTCTGTCAGCCAGTGATGTGTGTTCCAAAACTGTGCGTATTTCTTTTGCTGTGAAGTAATGTTGCATGCTTTATAGGTTGTACATATTATAGAATAGCTTTATAATTTTGTAAGTACACATCTACGTCCAGTTTAATAAATTGTGCTGTTATTACATTCCCAAACAACATCAACCTACCCCCCAAAATGGCTGAAACTATTACCTATTTCCAGTGTGTAGTTTATGCACTCATGTTCCACATTCCATTTTGGGCAATGTTTGGTAGTTCAGAGAGGCATGTATTCCATAATCATAGTCTGGGTTTCCTAGAAAGCAGAGGCTGAGGCAAGGGTGGAAGTCTTAATGCTTTATTTTAGAGGTGCAATCCAGGTCATGAGAGTGAGGGAAAGAGAAAGGCAAGAAAGATGTGAAGCAATTTCAAGTGCTGCATTACCATGCTGGCTGTTGCCTGACAAAGAGCTATGAAGAAACATTCTAGATTGCTCAGCTAGTACATCCACTGAGTCTATAGTACATCTCCAGACAGGCTTTATGTTGAAATTGTGAGTCAAAAAAAGTCCACCAGAATGATAAATGTGTGAAATCTATCCTCTCAGCTTCCTCCTGCCCGTTTCTCATTGGTTCAATTTCATCTCGTGGGAAACTGATTCCCCTATACTTCTGGCTTTCATCCTTTGGTTGTTTGGTGGCTTCCTTGGATGCCAGACCTAATCACCTGCAATGTGGTATTTCATTCAAGTCCAGAAGTGGTGGGAGGGCCAGAAATTCCAAGCATGTGGTTACTTTGCCTAAGTGCATGATACTATCTAAGAAAGAGGGTCCACATTGCCAGAGCAAAGGACTGGTCAGCTCCTGGTGGTGGCAGCAAGCCAATGGTGTTCATGTCTGATCTAAGGTCTGTATTTGGGTGACAAGTTAGCCTTATAGGAGTGTGTCTCTAGAGGGAGAAGGGGGTCTATAAGCTCGAGTAATTAAGGATGACTTTCAAGAGGATAAGATTGAAATGAATCTAAAATGTTGGGTGGAATTCATATTTCCAGAGATGTGGCAAATGGAGAATTCCACATAAAGCAATTGATAACAGCAGGACACAGAAATGAAAATCTGGAAGGCAAGTTCTGGGAATCATGATTAGGATGGTCTAGTTGGAGTGATTTTTGGACTTGTTTCTTTATATTGTATACTTAGCTGTTCTTTGCTCACCCATCATTTCCTCTTGCATCATCTCTTTTATTTGTAACATACCCACAAATTAACTCCTGCCCTCAGGAGAAGCTGCCCCAACCATAGATCTGGAGACTGGACCTTGGTTAGTCCAAACTAATTGAGAAGATCACATATCTCTTGCTGGTAATTGATTAAAAGATGGGTATGTGACCCAATTATGGTCAGTGAGAAGTCTTCTGGGAACTTCCAGAAGAGTTCCTTTGTTTCTTAAAAGGAGATGTTGTCAAGGTTGAATGTAATGCCTGGCCCAGCTGCAACCATTCTGGACCATGAGACAAGACAGATTAATGGCCAAGGTGAGGCAGCAGAGATGGTATCTGGTAGAGAAGCAGAGAACTTTGGTCCTTGATGAGGATATGGTCTATAGGGCAATCAAATGACAGGCTGCCATATGGAACATATCTCATCATGCTTCTGGATTTCATGTTATATAAAATAATATGTTTTCCTATTGTTTAAGAAATTTTGAGTCAGATCTTGGTTACTTGCAGCCCACTTCATCCTAACTGATAAAGAATTAAATGCTCAGGAGATGGTAAATCATTTTGAGGGTCAACTGAAATAACTGTTCTTTGTTTGAAATGTACATATAGACTCTGAAAGAATAAATGCAGTTAGGTGTTTATTTTGCACAGTTTAGGAATCATAGAGGCTCTCCTAAATAGCAACTGGATGCAGTGAAAAGAGTAAATAATGGGACAAAAAAAAAAAAAAAAAAAATCCCAGGCTCTATCCATCCTTGTTGCCAATTTTTCTTTTCCTGCTGCAGGTAGAGAAAATGATAAATGCCTTATGCAATGAAGTGTTGTGTATGAAAGCCTCTAAAGCAGTGCATTCAACAAATGTTTCCTTTTCCCTACAGCATGCTTGTTGATGTTCCTCAGACCAACAGAAATGTATTTTCTTCTATTGAAGAAATTTTGATTTTTTTCATACTGAACAAATGTGAGGATATTGTAGACAAGATGCTAACTCACCTGCTTTTGACTATACTCAATTACCCGTAAATCATGAAATTCTATGTTTCTGTGATCTTTTTAATTCAACAGTAATGAAAGCATGTGTTAAATTGTCTAAGATCTTCCCCTATTTATTTAATAGAATTTTTGCAAGAGATGAAGATTAACATCCAGAGTATGAATAGTACTTCTTGTCATATGTCTACTCACGCGATCAGGCTCATTTCTAAAAGGAAAGAAGTTCTGCGAATGCTACAATCTTAGCCTTAACCATTAGTTATTTTCTCTTATGAAAATGTAATTTTAAGACTTGTACCAGGCTATGTGGACATGGCCCAAATAATTTCCATGAAACATACCTGGCATGTGTTAGACTGACCAATTTAAGTGTTTGGGATGCCCTCCATTTTATCAGTAGGGCTGGACCTACCCCACACTGGCTGTGACTTCATGGTGAGTCTCCATAAACTGATCCCTTGGCCTGCATTCTGCCATCTTCCCCCTTTTATGATAGTCTCTGAGAATCCTCCATCACTGTTCTCTCTCATATTCTCTGCTCCAATGGAAGAACATCACTCAGCTAACTAGTGATGATCCACTCAACTCCCTACAAGCCTCGACCAGGCATGGCCGATAGAGGCCAGTCACATGGAGGGCATAGCATGCCTTAGAAAATGGTGGTTGTGGATGGCGACTAGGAAGATCCATTGAAAAATAACCTTTCTAATTTCCTTCCTATTACAAAAGTAGTACATGTCATTGCAGGCCTTTTAGAAAACAAAATAAAACAAGAAGCTCCCCATTCGGAGACAACTATTTCTAATGTTTGATTGTGTATCTGTCTAAACTTCTTTTTTTTTTTTGGATGCTCACACAAATGCATGCACAAGTAATTTCTTGTAAGAATTAAGAAGATGGATCACACTGTTTATGCTCTTGTATCCTTCTTTCTTCCCTTTCATATGTAGATTAGTTTCCACAGATGCTTATTTCCAAAGGTTTTATAGTGGTCCATCATCTGGATGCATCATAACTTATTTAATCTATTTCTTATTTTCCCATTGATGGAGATTCATATTAGTTTCTATTTTCTTCATTATAAACAGTAGTGAAATAAAAATTCTGGTACACACATTGCACGTTGTCCCAAGATCATCTCCTTGGCAAGCCTAGTAGAATCAATTGAAAAACCATTAGAAAAAATAAAAGCACTGAGCAAAGTGTTCAGTTACAAAATGAATATATCAAGATCAATAATAGCTTTCCTAATATACCACTAGGAATTTGTGAGAAGTTTTAATGGAAAAGGAGATTCCATTCACAGTAGCAACAAAAAGCATAAACTACCTAGGAATAAATAAAAAAAAAATGTGTCTAAGCCCTATGTGAATAAAATTGTAACCTTGTGTAGAGGAAATGCATAGAGAAAAAAATACTCATTCACATATGAGAAAAATCACCATAGTAAGGATGTAAGGGTATCTTTAAATTAATTTATGCTGTCAACTAAATATTATAGGCTATGCTATACCTTATCTTACCACTAGTTTATTGAAAGATATTTAGGTACTTTGTTGTTTTGTATTATTATGACCACTGTGCATATTACTAACACAAAGATAGTCTATGTAAAATCTGTTTGGATACATGTGATTATAACTGATATCTTCAGAGAAATGTGATATGATACTGCATTCTGAAAAAAAAATCAAGGAGGCAGATCAGTTATTAGGATGGTTAATTTCATGTGTCAGCTTGTCTAGGTTATGGTGTCCTTGTTGATTGGTCAGGCCAGCACTGACCTGATTGTTGCCGTGAAGGTGTTTTGAAGTTGGCTTTACATCATTTGTCAGTTGATTGCATCAACGACTGATTGCATCTACAATCAACAAAAGAGATCGCCCTCAGCAATGAAGGGGCTCTCCTCATCAAATCAATTGGATAGTGAAAACTGAGGATCTCAAAAGTCAGAAAGAAGAATCGCTCCTTTTTTTCCATGAGCCAGCTTCTACTGGAGAATACAGCTTCACCTTCATTAGAGTTTCTAGCTTGCAATCTTCCCTGCAGAGTTTGGGTCCACCAGATTTCAGAATAACCTCTTTTGAAGTTTTCAGCTTGCAGCCTTCTCTACTGAATTCAGACTTGCCAATCTCCATGGTCATGTGAGCTAATTCCTATAATAAATCTATATTTAAATCCATCCATTAAATCATATCTATATATGATGGATATCTATATATTGATCTTATAGGTTTTGTTTTTCTGGAGAACCCTAATGCAACTATTCTAAAATAAAAGGCATTTTAGCCTGGTAGTCCATAAGTTTCGATGATCACATACTAATCCCATATAAGAGAGGCCTAATCAAATAACATCAGGAGACGTTTTACAAATATTTTTTTTCTTGGAGAAATTGGTGTTACTAAAGTTAGGTATTCTTGGTTAAAATTTTATTTTCATAAAGGCAGGTTCTTGTTATATGTGCCTCAACATTTTTAAAGCTTTAACTGTTGTAGCAATTCTTCATGGAGTATAATTTAGGTCCTCATTCACCCAGTCACCTGTAACATAGAACAGCTTTAAAACTGTTTTGAGAGGATAAGCTTGACTGGCTTTGCCTATGGGCTAATGGGAAAAAGGAAGCCCTGTAAATTACACGATTCTTCCTGAGCACTTGATCTGCTTCCTTTCCTACAGGCATTGTGAATTGTGTGGCGCACCTGCTTTTCCTTTTCCCACTAGCTGCCAGCCCTCTTGTGGACCACAGGTTCACACTGCACCGTGCTCTGTAAAACTCATTCCTTTTCTCTCCTTTATGCCCCTGATGTGTTTTCTTTTTAATCCTTCTTTCACTTCACTTTTAATTTATGCTACTTGTTTTATAAGGTCTCCTTATAAGCTGTTTTGAATTCTTTCTGAAACATGATATGATAAAGATGAAAAAGAGAAGGTTCAGGAAAGTGTTAGTCTTGATGATTAACATATCACCAAGAAAGGACATGTAGGCTCATTTTTAGGGAATAGAGAAAACTGCTCTGGTATCCTCGGCATGTCCCCCATTATTCTGAACTTCACCCAGATGTCCTGTGAGAGCTCTGAGTCCTTTTGTGCACGCTGGGAGCACAGCACTTTGTATTGCTGCCAATCCTTTGATTTCTGGAAGTGGTATCATGTAATGGTTTATGGGTGAATAACTGAAGCCATTGCCCCTATTAAAGGACTGTTGTTGAAAGTCTGCTCGTGTCCTAGTCCTTTAATAGCTGCTTATGCACAGTGAATCCCTTTTTCAGTGCTATGTATTTACGATCACTGCTGTAGCATCCCTGGCACCATAAAATGTTAGAACCGGAAGGGGCCTTGGAGATTGTCCAGTTTGTTGGGCAACAGGTAGGTGTTCGACTGTTGGGCACACTGAGATGTGCCATTGGGCACATCTTGAATGTGTGCCTGTGTTAAGCTTCCTTCAAAAACTGCTGCTAATCACTCTCAAAGCAATTAGTATCCAGAAAGGTTGTTAGGAGATTAGGATTCCAATTTCATTATAAAATAGCTTTGGGGTACCCTGTAGGAGCCACATTAGACAAGGGACAGAGACTGACAGGTAGGACAAATAACTGAGACAAAACCGATAAAATGGTCATGTGTGCAATGTGATTCACTAAGAATTTCAATGCCTAGAGTGAAGATAACCAATTAAATATGGGGATTTAAGATAGGGTCATGCTACTGCAGTTCTTGTGAAGAATGGGTAAAACATCAAAGCAGAGAATGATGAGTGTAGGGAGGGGGCACTGCTGGTATAGAACATCTTCTATGCACATACATTGTTCAGTTACATGAAGTGTTTCTCCAGACCAGGTTGAATTTGAGTCGCCAAGAGAAGTGCTCTGCATCTATTTGGATTAGACTAAATAGCTTAACCCACTAATTTTAGTTTTGAGGACACTGAGATGAATAATTCAAGTTAATCAGAAGAGTTAGGAGTAGAGCCAGACTTCCTTTGCCCACATCAGAAAAATCCTCTTTGGAACTATTCCGAGGTTCAAAACTTCCTGTCCATGGAATCTCCTTATAACGTTCTGAAATACTTATGATTTGCATCCGTTTTTTCTATTTTTTGTTAAGGAAGTCTACCTTTCATAGTGCTGACATCCTGGGCAATAGATTTCAGAGCAGGTATCCATTCCACCCTTTGCCCTACTGCTTCATGAACATCAGCTGAAATGGGCCATAACTGCATAGGAATGAATGCTATTTCACCCCCACCTATCTTTTGCAGTATTTTGTTTTTGAGTTAATTGAATGTCTCGACTTATTATCAATGTACTTTTGAAAGGTGTGTCAGTGGCTTTCTCTCTACTCCTGAAAGGGTGATGTGGTGATGTTGTGGTGAAGACGGGTGTAGAAATGGGAAATGAAGACCCTCATTTACTTCTACTCTTTCCTCCCTGGCTCTTTGACTTTGAGTCTTACAAAGTCATTTGTAGCATTTGTTTTGGGGTAAGAGCATCACCTTTAGAATAGGCCAGACACTTATTGAAATGCCACCTAGATAGCCTTGGGAAAGTCAATTAAGCTGCCCAAGGTTTCATTCTTCTGTAAAATGGAGATGCCAATAGTGCCCATTTCATAGGACTGTTGTGAGGGTTAAAGGAAATAAATGAAAGCTGTGTAGATCAGTGCCTGGAACATAGAAAGTGCTCAAAAATATTAGCTATTATTATCTTGTGCCCTGAACACAAGGTAGTGAACTTGCATGATATTCTTTAAGATGTGCTTGGAGTATAGCAGTTGGAGAAAAGGAAAGAGAGAACATATACAACTATTTCATTAGAGTAATTGCAATGTAGAAAGTTATATTGACTTCAATGGCAAATGTGGGTATCTGGCCACAAAAGATCACTGGGCTCTATTTGGGCCAAGTAAAGCAGCTCTTTTGTTTTGACTTTCCTGCTATAAACTGCACGGAGTTGACACAAATTAGGGTAGTCCTCAGTTCCTAATGATTACCGAGAGACCATGTCTGTGCTCTGCCCTCTTCTTCAAATTTTCCTCCACACTCTATAGCGATGCGCTCTGGATTGGAGTTGCCATTTTTTCAAATGATTCCATTTTCCTGGCCACCACGACTTGTGGGAGGGTGGAGGATTCAAGCCAGGCAAGTCATATTTCTCCTTAAAGCAGTGATTCTCAACCAGAGGTTTTGCCCTCCCCTCCCCCAGAAGACTTTGGGCAATGCCTGGAGTCCTTTGTGATTGGATTTTGGCATCTAGTGGTTAGAGGCCAGAGATGCTGCTAAACATCTTACAAAACCCAGACAGGCCCTCACAAAAATTCCAGTCCCAGTTTCAACACTGCTGTTGAGAAACCTGCCCTCAAGAATTTGTCATGGCAGCTGATATAATAGGGTCTTATATCCTAAAACTGTAAGATTAGAGAGTACTGTACCTGGGACCACACCCTTCACCATGTGGAGAAGTCAGTGTAGAGAGAAGGAAATAGAGAGCCTTGACTTTATTCAAGTTCATGATGCCATTTATTCCTAAAGCCAGTCCTACCTCTCTCCTCTCAGATTTTGCTTATGTGGGTCAATGAATTCTATTTTGTTTACAGTACTTCAAGTTGGGCTTGTGTAACGTGTAAGCTAATAGCTTTAATACATTGGATATGTGTAATGAGTACAACTCTGCATCTAATTAAGCGAGGATAATAGATTCAAATCTGAACTACTTTTCATGCAGGAGGTTGTTTGAGCGACTGCCATCCATTAGCTCTTCATTAGATGGGTATTCAATCTCTCGTATTGTGAAGTTGGTACAGGAATGTCATGCATGATAAATACTGAGATGTAATATCTAAAGTGCCGAAGTAGAATATGGTAGGTGCCTATTAACTGTAAATTCTCCTCCTTTGCAATATGTAAATACTTATGGAATGAGTCATTTTAAGGGCAATATGATGGAGCACTTTTTGGATACTTGATGTTTGCTGTTCTTGAAATTTGGGACTTTAGATACAAGTCTTGAGATAGAGAAGGAGTTCCAATTTTAATGAACAGAAATTCGGACAATATGGACAGAAAATGCTGAAAATATAAAACATTTGAAGTGGTAAAAGTAAGAAAATCTACAAAATTTGTGTCTAATTGCAGCCAAATATGCTTTCTGAAGACAGGACAGGGATGGGAAGAGGGAGAATTGAGCAAGTATGCTGGATAATAACTCCTAATTTTCAATATGCTGATAGAAACTTCTATTTTCCATGGAAGGCCTAGTTTCTGAGTACATAAAATAGGCAATTTGATTTCTTCTTTTGGTTTTTGAATTTATTTAGCTAACAATTCCTATGTGGTTCATATTTAACAAAATTACTATATCTTTCTTTTTAATGGCACAATGTCTCTTACCTAATGCTTCTTTATGAACCCTATAATAAAGCAAGATCAGATAAAGCCAAATGCCTTCCCAGAGGAAACTCATGAAGCTTTGAAACATGAGAATGAAAGATCAGAAACTGTTAAGAGAGTAAGTAGGAGAGATATGCTTTGATCTGGGTGTAATGACTTAACTAAGTTTACCATAATATGTGAGGCCACAAATATATGGAATTTCCATAAATGACTCTCTTATGAATTTAAATGTTTGATACAATAAGATTAGCTGGGTATATTTAACTTCGAATTTTGATGCCCAGTGGGAAAAAAAAAACATTCTACTCATTTTGAATGTTGAGGTAAATTCTGTCCAGACAGACCCATGACTCATAGGTTTTCTTTCCTGGAGACCTGTTTACTTTGTGAATCTTAAAAATGTAGCTCAGGGACTTAAATTGTGAATTTCTACTAAGAGGAAACTTGATATAGTACAGTAATTTAAGGACACTTTTTCTTTTTCAATGCTACCAAGGATTTGTGCTTTGAAAGATTTTTTTTTTTTTTTTTAACTAAACTGCATTCATTACATATTACTTAATTAGTTCCATCTGGGTTATTACTGTTTTTCTATTTAAACATGAATCTAGTTTTAAACCAATGATCCAAGTTTATAATAATATTATGAATATGCATTAATCTCTGCCTAACTTACAATGCGTTATAATGAAGTTAAGTAAATACACAGGCAGTAAACACCATTCATTGCTATGGGTAACTTCATTTTTGAGACCTCTGTGCATTTCTGTGTGAATGAAGAGGTTCTGTTTGGGTAGAGGTGTCTTCTGTACTTAGAACTCTTGTATCAGAGTAGGATCCAGCAATCATAATCCCAGAAAATCCTTCAGTGAGGTACCTTGTTACAGTCCAGTAATTTTTGGAATCTTTTTTGGAATATTTTTGGAGTTACTGGGCAGCATGAGAGCATCAGTGTTGCCATACTGAGCTTATATCATTCCAGGTAAAAGCAAAGAAAGTATATTTTTAACATATGTTTTCCATAGCTTTATTATGAGTAAGTTTCCATTAGATCATTAGAGATGCCGAAAATAACTGATAAGCCTGAATTTTCCTGATTCACTAATTTGGAGACCCTGGCCTGGAAATCACAAGTTTAGCAGAAAGAACAAAAAAGAAACAAGTTGAAAACCGTGGTTCTGATCCAACCCATTATTAATGATGTGGGTAGTCTATGGTGTAACTTCCTGTCTGAGCAACTTTAGTTCCACCAAATGTAAACATGAGAACATTGAACTGGATGACATCTCTGGGATATTCCCAGTGCTAAAATGTTTCACTTCTTATCAGGTTGTTTTCTAAGGCTGTAAATCCATTCTGAAATCCCTTATTTGTTATCATTTTCCAGGAAGAACCATTTGTAGGTATTATGCTAGCTCCAGGTTATTTTCATTTATTTTACTACATTATGGAATATCAAACAGAAAAATGACATGTCCCACATTCCTTAAAGCACTGACTATAGGAAGGGAAATTTCCTGTCTCACAAATAGTATATCCTAAACAAATCCATTTTCATTTACTAAACCCTTCTTAATCTCTTTGGAAATGGCAATCTGTGGGAGCTATTGAAGTATTTGAAATTCTTCTTCTCTTTTTCTTTCATTCAGGTGACCACAGTTTATACTTAGTTTCTATTTTTATTTTTTCTCAAACTATAGAACATTTATCTCAGAACATCCTGGAGAAGTTAAAAAATGCAGATTCTACAAAGTGACCAAATCAAATGTTTGGGAATCTGTATTTTCACTGATCTATACGGAGACTGCCAATGAGGAGTGCAATCATTTTGATTATTGAAAGTGGTCTTGGATGTATTCTAATAAAATTGCTGTTTATTATTCAAAGGGTAGGTACATATTGGAAAAGCTCCCTGGAATACTGAGCAGAATAGATGGGGAAAGACAATTCATCCATTTGTCTAGAAGCATTTATTACTTGCTCTGAGTGTGGTATAAACTTACAGTACAGTAGCTCATAAAAATGACTTTAGCTGCTATTTATGAACCTTTGCTACTTGCTAAGCATTACGCTAATTGCTCAACATACAGTTTGTTAATTTAGTTGTTCCAAAAACTTTAAGAGAAGTATTAATTTCTCTATTTCACAGATGAGGAGACTGAAACTTTTGTAGGTTAATTAAAGAGGTTCGCCCAAATCCTCACAGCTAGTTAAGTAGTTGGGGATCAGACTTATTAATACAACAGATTCTATTCCACTGTACAGTGTGCACTCTATTCTACTTGCCCATGCTGGAAAGACTAATAAAATGCTCATTGTCTCTTTCACATAGACTCCTGTGGTTTTCCTTTATCGTGTGACAACAGGCACCATCTTCAGAATATCCTGCTGTGGTGGTGATCAGCCTCCGATAGCGACCTGCTACTGCTGCTCTCTTGTTCCTGCACTTATACATTTGTTGGATGTGGCTTTAGTATTTCGTATGACCTCAACATATATGCCTGCTTTCTGTAAACCCACTGTGTTTGCTCTACCAAAGCTGTTTGGGAGTTGGTCACTGCTTCCTTGAACAGCTCACTTACAAAGCCTTTGCCATGTGAACACTAGCAAAGGGGAGAGAGTCAGAAGCAGCCGGCATTTTGAAAATGTGGGATCAGTACAATTTTACTCCTGGTCCAAAAAGTATATACAGTAGCCCTGACAAAATCTGAAAATTAAATTGCAATTCCAATGAAAGAAATGGCTTTTGGGATGAGAGAAAGGGATGTTTAACTTATCTGTCTTTGGTAAAAGCCATTATTTATGCACTAGTTTGAGTTCAAATCTACACCTATCAAATTAGAGACTGGATGGAGTTTCCAATGAAACCCATCGTAGTCTAGACTAATTTGCCTGGATGAGAGAACTTTAATTTAATATTTAATGGGAAGTTTATGGTATTAACTTTTATCTCAAGCTAGATAAATTGAATTCGGTTCAGATGAGGGGTTCACTTTGTACTCATTACCCAGGGCATTGTATAAGTACAACCCCTTGGTGCTTCTCTTTTCATAACAAATCTCATTTGTATTTTGTTGACTTTGCTTTTGGAAATAAATTTTTAATTGATACTCTTCTGTCTGTTTTGCATTTGTAGTAGACTGAAATATTGAGTCCAAAATTTTCTCTTGACTTATAACTTTGCATTTCCTTCCTCTTAACTTTGGAATTAGCCATGTGACTTCTTTTGACCAATGGGAAGTTAGAACAAGTAACACAAGAGTGGCTTGACACATGCTTGTGCAGATGGGCATTTTCTTTTGCACCCCTGCAATCATCCTGAGAAGAATACTTTCACGAGCCTAGGATTCAAAGAAGATGAAAGACATGTGGGGAAGCCCCACAGATCTGCAGCCTGAAGTGGAACCACCCCTGCCAACCCACAGATTCATGAGGATAAGACACTGAATTTGGGATGATTTGTTATACAGCAATTGCTGACAGATACAACATTTTTCTAATCTATTTACATGATGTACTCAGGAGACAATTGGATAAGGAATACAGAATTTTGGTCTTTTATCATTGTTCTATTTACATGATGTACTCAGGAGACAATTGGATAAGGAATACAGAATTTTGGTCTTTTATCATTGTTCTGACTCTGTTTAAAGTCCATTTCCTTTCATAACACTAATGAGATGGCTAGCCTTATTTTATTTATGCATTTATTTATTTGAAAATATAATACAGGGCCACAAAACTCCTACTGAAGCCCCAAACTGAATCACTGACAACTAAAATCTACTTATATAGTCCTCCTCCATAATATCTCCCTGCTTCCCAAGCCAGAGGCAACCACTATCTTGACTTTTATATTTATCAGTTTCATTTTTTTGTTCAAAAAATACATGATTTTGTCACATATAGAGCTTCCATAAATATTTTTTAATGAATAAAAGGACATCATACTGTACGTGCTGTTCTAGCACTTTTTTTTTTTTTTTAAGGTAGTAGGGGATGGGGATTGAACCCGGGACCTCATATGTGGGAAGCCCGTACTCAATACTGGCTCCCCTGAGTTGGGTTTTTCCTTTGTTTTGCTTGATGTTTGTTTCTTGTTTTTTTAAGGAGACACTGGGAACTGAACCTGGGACCTCCTATGTGGGAAGCAGGCACTCAACCGCTTGAGCCACATCCACTCCCTGTAGCACTTGTGTTTTTATCAGTCAACATTAAGGTTCTAGATTTAAAAAAAAAAAATGTTTAAATACTAATATGGACAAACTTGAATTACATAAAGACTCAAGATCAATATGTTTTGGTAAGAGGCATCCAAAATATGGATAAAATACATAACTCCTTTTGATAGTAGCACATATACACATGTATTTTAAAGATAATATGTAAAGATATAGCATAAGGCTTAATAAATCAGCTTCTGATTCTTAGTAATAGATATCATTGACCTACTTTACTGACAAATTCCATTCATTTTCACTTCTGTTTAATATTCCAATGAATGACACTACCACAGCTTATTTATTCTCCATTTCCTGGGCATTTATATTGTTTCTAGATTTTAGAATGCTGCTTTGAACACTTCTGAATAGGTTTCCTGTGCACATATGTATCTGTTTCTCCTTGACATATACAGTTTGCAAATGCTCCACCTTACAAGATAATGCCATAAGCTCCCAAAATTGCTTTACCAATTTATATACCAATAAGAAATTTGTAAAAGACTCCATTGATTCACCTGCTCTCCAACCTTTTTATTGCCAAATTCTTTAATTTTTGTCAGTGGATGATTTCAAAAGTGTCCCATGTGATCTAGATTTTCATTTTCCTGATTAGTAATGAAATTTCTTAGTTCTTATTTTCCATGTATAATTCTTCTGGAAATACTTGGTCATATCTTTCCCCTGTTTTTATTATTGCTTTGCTTTCCTTAGGTTATCTATTTGTAGAAGTTCTTTATATATTCTGTATCATAATCATTTGTTAGTTATATGTGCCACAAATCTCTTCTAATTTTTAGCTTGTTTTTTTGCCTTTTTTGGGTTGTCTTTTGAAGAGCCGAAGTCGCTCATTTTAATGTAATGAAGTGTGTCGATCTTTTCATTTATAGCTAGCACTTTTCTGTGCCTTGTTTAAGGAATCCCTCCTTATGCCATGGTAAAAATATGTTTGCATGTTTTCTTCTGTAAGTTTTAAAGATTTGTTTTTGGTGAATATCCAATATAACTTTGTTTCAAATGGATAATGAACATTTCTAGCTCCATTTATTGACTAGTTTCTCTTTCTTCCATGGACCTGCTATTCACCCTCAAAATTCCGTGTATGCACGAGTCCATTTCTGAGCTCTCTGCTCTGTTTTATCAGTCATTTTGTCTATACCTGCCCCAGCACCACAATGCTCAAACACTATTGATTTATAATGAGCCTTAATATCTGATAGGTCAATTCATCTCAATTTAGTTTTTGTCTTTAGAGGTGTCTTGGATACACGTGACCCTTTGCTTTTTCATATGTATTTTGAAAGAAGTTTTCAGGTTTCCAGAAAAAAAATTGGGGAAATGAAATTAATCATTCAGAATTAATCTATTATGAATTTGGGGATAACTGACCTCTTTACCGGATCAAATTTTATATACAAACATGATACCTATTTACTTGGATTTTCCTTAGTGTCTTTCAGTAAAGTTTAAACATTTTGTGCCTAAAGATGTTGCATATTTTTGTTACTCATAGTCATACGTTCTTGATAATTTTTGTTGCTACTTTCAAGCTTTAAAATTTTTTAAATAGTTTAAATTGTTTTCTGATAGTGAGTAGAAATGTAATTGACTTTTACATATTTATTGTATATCCAGTGCTTGGCTAAACTCCCTTATTATTTCTAAAACTTATTTTTAAGATTTCTTTTGTATTTTCTGCATAAATAATCATAGTACCTAGGAATAACTCCAGTTTTATTTTTTTCTTTTGCAATTCTTATGCCTTCTCTTTTCTTATTTGCTGGCTAGGGTTTCAGATAAAACATTGACAGAAGTGGTGATAAAGGACATTCTTACTGATTCTAGAAAGCATTCTTATAACATTTCCTCAAATGCTTTTTTCTGCATCTATTTGATAACCACTTGATTTTAATCTTTTAATCTCTAATGTGGTAAATAATGAATAATGCTTGTATATCCTAATATTAAACCATCCTTGATGTCTGAGATAAAACCAACTTGGCAGTATAAGTACTAATTTAGTTCCTATCTCAGTTTCTCACACATAGTAGGTTCTCATCAAATATTTTCCAAAAAACGGTATGCTGGTATTATGCAGGCGGAACAATGTCACTGGCATTTTTCTTGTTTTTGTGGTGTTGATGATTTTAAATAGTATATGATTTCCTTCTCCTTATAATATTAATCTAAACCCATATAAAATACAATTTTATTGGAGTTGCATGATTTATTGACATATTGTAATGTAATTAATTTTATTTATATTCATAATCCTTCCTCTTTGTACCGTAGACTTCCATGCCATTTGAAATACCGCTGAAGCTTACCTTTCCATAATACAATGGAAGTAATTAATGATGAATTAAATGGACATGGTTATGGAGTTTATCACGAGGGTCAGAAAATGTGACAGGGGTGGGTGGGTGAAAACTTAGTGGAAGAGAAAGACCAGAAGGAAAGGGAGGTATGCGGTGCTAGGAAAGTTTGCCTAATTCACATTGTCTTGGGCTGATGGTCCTAGTTGGGTTCCATAATAACAATTGGCAACAGCATGATCATCATCGCCATAGCAGCTAACTTTTATGGGCACCAATGGAATGCCAACGTCCTGTTAAGATGATTTATTTGCATTTTTACATGACTCTCCCACTTCAGGAAAAGGATTATATGTATATCCTGTTTGCAAATTTAAAAAAGCATGACTCAGAGAAATTGAGTAGCTTTCCTAAACCCAAACAAGTAGTAAATGGGAGACCTGGAAGTCAAACCCGGGCAGTATAACCCAATAACTTGTCCTCAGAGGATAGATAGACATACAATAGACTACAGAAACCACTTAGAAGCATCTCGTCATTCCTACACATAAATCAGCACATCTTGATGGGGAAGCTATCCAAGTGAAGGCCTCTCCCTTTGGCTTGGGAGAGGCAGCTCAGCAGAGAAAGCACTAGACTGGGAGTCAGAAGCTTGAAATCTGATCCCAGTTTACGGCTTGGGCAAGCAACTCAACTGTTTGTAGCAGTTCCCTTACTCATAAAATGGAATGGGGATATCTGTCCTGCCAATTTTAGTGGGTGTTTTTTAGGATCAAGTGATATATTATGATGTGATATATATGTAATATAATAATTAGTTTGAAAATCCATTATGAAATATAAAGCTATCTGCAAATATGAAGTTGAAAGGGACTTGGTATGTGAACTAGTCATGCTGAGAGAATCAAGCTCTTTATTTAAGATAAGGACATATGTTTTGTGACCGTCCCCTCTCACCTTCTTTTCCATCCGTCTCTATTTTGTATTCTCTTGCCTTGTGATTTCTTGCCTTTTATTCCTACCAACCAATAAGTTATAGGATATTTTTTTAAATTCTGAGACTATTAAAAAGACAAGAGAAAAATTTAAGCCCTCAGTGAGATAATTCATTCTGATCAAAATGTAGGTTGAAAGAGTGTGTAAAGTGGGTCCCCAATCAGCATCCTTTGTGATTTTAGCAAAAAGCAAAGACACCTGAAATTCAGAGTGCTTTTTTTAAGCCCTCAAGTGCTTATCAAGCTTTCCAGCTGTCTTCAAATCATATCATGTGTGGCTGGAATTTCAAGTGCCTTTCCGGGACCTCCTGTCTTGAAAGTTCTGGGCAGCCTCCTCTTGGCACCACATCCATATAATTTGTATATCCTGATCTCCTGGCACCTGGGGAGTGAATGATGAAATATTCATGCTGGTGGCCATTCATTTTTCCTCCACTCAAAAGCCTCTGCTATCGTTCTCTTGAAAGAGAGTTATGAAATTTGCTTGCTGCTATATGCATGTACTTTTGTGAAGAACCCAAACAGAGTTCACAAATGCAGGTTTCCTGTTTGAATCAGATGTTTGGAGCGGATCCTAGATAAATCTACGAGGGAGTTTCCTGTGACCTTCTTTTGTTGCTTTCAACTCTCCGGCTGAGGACAAGTTTGACTTTGTGTCCTGGAGTTTCATGGTGGATGGAGCAGTGTCCTTGTCTCAAAGGGTAAGAAGTTTGGCAACTCAAGTGCAATGCAGATCTTTTTATATCTCACTTTCTAGATCATAAACCTCACTTTGGATGCTATCAAGGGATAACAGTTTAGCTTTCGTTTAAACTGTCATGAGAAAACTCACGAAAACCAGAAGTCAATTTCATGTAAGTAAATTTATCACTCATATTGCAAACAACCTGTTTTGCCATTAGTGCTGTAAACATTTTAGCCTCATGGGGAACTGGTTAATCCATGTTCTGCTCTTCACACGTTCACTGCAGCCAAAGGCCATTGCTCTTGAAATTCAACCTGACATCTCAGACAAACATTTGAGGGAATCGTAGCTAGGACAGTGCTTTGTGTTTACTGTGAAGGTCACATCTTAGTCTGGTTTTCTGAGTCAAGGACCTAGATGCAGGTGATCTATCTGGAGATGAGGTGAGGTAGAAGGTCAAGTGAAAGGGAAGGAGGACAGTCACCACCACCACCTCCATCATCATCATCATCATCATCGTCATCATCAAGAGTGTATTACTGACTATATTTCAGTCATCTATGGCCATAGTCTAGACCAGCAGCCTCAGTCTCCCCTGAATACTTGTTAGAAATGCCGTTTCTCCAGTCCCACTCAGCACCTACTGCATCAGAACCTCTGAGGACACAGCCCAGTGATCTGTATTTTAATAAGCCTTCCAGGCTTGTTATTGAGGCACTCAATCTGTTAAGAATCAGAGAATCTCCAGCATCTGGGCCATACTAAATAATCAATTGAATTGAGTTGGTTTTAAGACACTGGCAGGGGCATCCTGGTCTCAGCACTTGGACTTTTCAGAGTAATGAACTCTCTTAAAGTGCAAAGGCACAAACAACAAAGGACTCTTCCACATACCAAAAGAATGACACATTCACCTATGAGGCAGGTGGAAGCTTGAGGTCTTTCTCAGTTAATATGCTACAGAAGCCTATAAACAGAAGTGGCGGCACTGCTGGCCCAAGCACGCATAAAGCTGCTCACCCATCCACCTCCCCACGTAAAGGTCCCTGGGCCCACAGGCCTGTCATGCCTGTGAATGACAAGGTCTATATGGATCAGTGCTTCTCTTGGGCTGTCTGTGTCTGGCCAATCTCTAGGAGTTTCAGGTTATGCAGAAAGTAAAGTGTGCAGGATAAGTCCTCACGATGCTTCTAGAGCTCGACTCTAAATCATTTCCTACTTGGGGGTCAAACCCTTTGGGCAACTGCGTCAAAACCATCGGGTGATAATGCAAATGCAAAAGCTTGTCAGCATGTTCTAGTAAAGCTCAGGTTTGCACAAACACCCTTGTGGGCTCCTTCAAAATAAGATCTGGTCTTCCCAGGTTGCTTTAATTTGTGTCTCCTCTTGCACCTTCTGGTTTCACTATCCCTTTGAAGCAAGTGCTAAGAAACAACATGTTCTTTTATACTCTCACACCATTTTTAAGCCATTTTGTAAAGAATGCCCTAGAAGCTTTAAAATTACTGGGTAACTGGAGAAATTCCAAGTAACCTTTGTAACCTGATGGGAGCAAAGGTCAGGGCAGAAGAGGAAAGTGAGGCATAGGCAGGGACCAGCTTTGGCTGGAGCAGAATCTGCCTTGGGGCTCAGCATTTGTGGCTACACTGGAGACATAATGATGCATTTTGGAAAACATACAAGAGCACTGGTGGGAGGAATCCCCTGTGGCTAAGAATGTTGCTCTCTCAGGTCATGATTCTTGGCATCTGGCTGCAGATGAAATCACAGCAATCTATAATCATTTGCAAAGGCCATTTCCAACCTCTGCCTTCTAAGGGGGTTTTCCATCAAGTTGCAGAAGCACTTTTCCAGTGTACTCAGGTGGATAAATCTTGCCTTCTCAAAGAAAGGGCTGGTGAGGGCAGGGGTAGGAAAAGATAAAATCTTTAAGAGGCAAACTTGTTTTGCTCGGCCACCCACATATAAAAAAATATGTGAGCATCCTCCTCAATTCCCAATCTCTGGGCTTCCTTATGCTGCCAATTTACCCAGACTGTGTTTGGATAAATTGTGCTCAGTCTTATGGTTTGAAAAATAAGAAAATTAATCTGTCCTAATAGATGTACCCAAATGCAATTCTCTTTCAAGTCAGTTCAGCAAGAATTGTTGAGGTCAATGTTTTACAAACATCAGTGTGCAGAAGAAAACTTTATAATCTTCTTAAAATTGCAAAGAACAGACTCCAATTCAACATATTGAATCTGAATTTTGATAGGAGTAGTGGTAGGAGCTGGGAGCTTACAGATCTGGTGTTGTCAACTTAAATCCAGATGATTCAAATGTCGTCTTTTTACTACACTGAGAAACACTGTACTAAATGTTCATCATTTTATTAGTGTTCTTTTGTATTCAAGAGAAAGACTTTACTTAGTGTATTAGTCAGCCAAAGGGGTGCTGATGCAAAATACCAGAACTCTGTTGGCTTTTATAAAGGGTATTTATTTGGGGTAGAAGCTTACAGTTACCAGGCCATAAAACGTAAGTTACTTCCCTCACCAAAGTCTATTGCCATGTGTTGGAGCAAGATGGCTGCCAACATCTGCGAGCGTTCAGGCTTCCTGGGTTCCTCTCTTCCCGGGGCTTGCTTCTCTCCAGGATCAGGTCCTCTGCTATCTCCTCAAGGCCAGCTGTAGACTCAGGCGACTGGCTCTGTCTCTCTCCCTGGGGCTTCTGCTGTGTCTAAGGAGCCATCTCTATTCCTCTGTGTTCTTCTCCTGTTTGTTCACTTCCTGGGCTCCAGCTCAAAACTCAAAACTCTGTCCTTTGCCATGTCTTTTATCTGTGAGTTCCCACCCACCAAGGGGCAGGGACTCAACACCTTACTGACGTGGCCCAATCAAAGCCTTAATCATTATTTAATCAAGTAAAGCAAAACCTCTGAATCCAATATAATCTAATATGCCCAGAGGAAAAGACCAGTTCACAAACATAATCCAATATATATTTTTGGAATTCATAAATAATGCCAAACAGCTATACTTAGTATGAGATATTAAAATATTGTGGTAGGAGAGTAGAAACATAAAATGAGCTTGTCCATTTGAGACTGAGTTCATCTGGAAACATTTAATTGGGGAGGAAGGATAGCATTCTCTTTGGGAGAATGGCTGGGATCTCAGTCTTATTCTGACTTTGACTAGACGTGTACTTTGGATAGGTTACTTAATCTTTCTGAGACTCAATTTGTCCATCTGTAAAATGGTGATGAGGTAATTCATGTAAAGTGACTGGTACACACCTTATTAATGTATAAGTGTAGACTTGAGATAAGTGAGAGAGTGTTTAGAGTCCTACTGGTGTATGCCCATGATACATAGACATCTCAGGGTTAACACAAGGCACCTGAAAGATTGAGGCGAGCTCCAAATAGGGAACTGAGTATAGTGATTAGAGTGGAATCCCAACCGAGGTAAAAAATAGGCCTTCATTCATTAATTTATTCAACCCATCGAAACCTGGTGAAAGCAGGTGGGGGGCTTTCTTCAGATGGCTCTTTGAATTTTAAACCCAATCTTAGGCTGCGAGGGATAAAGGGAACAACTATCCAGCTTGGACACCATGGGTCGATCATTTCAACAGTTTCCTTGCCACTGTTTTAAAATCCCTTGCTCTCCACCTTTCTGTAGCATTAGTCTGAAAAGGCCTCACCCCAGGAAAGAATTCTCCAATGCCCTGTCTTTGACTCTGCCTTTGAGCAACCAAGGGTTGTTGGAGGAGGCCACAGGACAGGGAAGACCAGTAAAACTGATAATAATCATCAATATTAGATAGCGACAGCTCATTCCACAGGGCAACAAGGAATCAGCCAGGATCTGTCCAGATCAATTGTTTGGGGGACTCTGGAGGCCAGAAGAACACAGTGCACCACCCAGGGAAGAACAGGCAGAAGAGACTGACCATCTGCAGTGAAGATTCCTGAGTAGATTCCTCCATGGTGCAGAGGCCATTGTCAACCCCCATTGGCCAGGTGGGTCACCTCCAGACCCACTCCCCTGCTGGAAGCAGAAGTTCTCGTTCCCAAAAGCAGGGGAGGGTAAGTGACCTGGCACCAAGTACAGCTATTGACTGGCAAATTCGGCTACCTGGATTTCACTCTTGAGCACAGCTGAGGTTTAAACCTGCCCAAGCCACCAAGGAGCCAGCAACACTTGTGGTGTCTCCACCCTGGCAGGTGGAAGCAGGGGTGACTGAAAACACACACAGGTCTCCCAGGGTGGTAGGGATCAGATCCAGCATGCCCAGTTTGGAAAGCACTGCTTCAGCCCACACCCAGCAGGAGTGGAAATTGGGTCCGGTTTGAACACTTTCTTGGAACAGAGCAGGCAGATTCACACTGGGCCCCAACGCCTTCTGGAAGAAGGGGGAGGTTGCACTCTCTTGTGGACAGTGCTGGCAGATTCACCCCTTCCACCTTAAAAGAGCCACTGCACACTGGGCTCCAACGTGCCCTCTCCAGGACATGTGAGCAGATTCACTCCACCTACCTTGAATGGCTGCTGTACTCTTATCCCCAAGGTACCCCCGAAAAAAGAGGAACCAAGAGTCATCTGATCACTCTCTCTCAAGACAGTGCAGGCAGAGTCATCTTGCCCACCTAGGGAGGGGGCCTATCACAGGGGTGGCAGTTATTCAGGGAACTCGGTTCTCAGGGACTGGGAGCTGTGCAACAGTTCCATCCACTGATTAGGCCCTGACAACCAGCAGGAGTGGAAATTGGGTCCAATTTGGACACTTTCTTGGGGCAACCTCAGCTTCAACCATGTCCCCACCAGGAGCTAAGTCATCTGAGAATTAAAGGCACAGAATAACCTTACAGTAGCAGGGAATAGCTGGATAAAGAGTGCTACTTGCTGGGTACTTTAGGAAAGACTAGATTGGGGGAGACACCAAAGAGAATATTGGAGGCCCTAGGGTCTCTTCTCCAGAGGACATTGGAATTGATCTACATTCCCTTCATAGGTTCCCTGAGCCTGTTTTGACTGGGAAGCCTGAGATGGGAAGGTTGTCTCCAGGGGCCACTTCTGTGGCACCAAAATTAGCACCCAGGATATAGCAGTGATGGAAGACAAATGCAGTATTAAAAGTATATAGAATAAAGGTTTGGTAATTGATGGTGGTGATGGTAGCACAACATTGTAAATGTAATTAATAGCACTGAATTATATATGTGAATGTGGTTAAAAAGGTAAATTTTAGGTTGTATATATGTCACTAGAATAAAATTTTTTTAAAAAACATAGGACTATACAATACAAACAGTAAATACTATTGTAAATGATAGAGTATAATAATAGTTATAAAAATGTTCTTTCAGAAATTGTAACAAATATATCACACTAATGCAAGGTGTTAATAACAGGATGGTATATGGGAACTCTGTATTTTATGTACTTTATGCATGATTTTTCTGAAACCCACAACTTCTCTAATTAAAATCAATAAATATATTTTAACAGAAAAAAAAATAAAAGTATATAGAGGCAAATAACAAACAGAACAGATTAACATTCATGGAGGAAGAATATAGGGCGCTTTAGCAAAAAAACAACCAATAGGAAAGACATAGGCTAAAGAGAGAAACTGAGCACAGAATAAACACATAAGAAATCAGATGTCAAGTCACCAGCAAAAAATTACAAGCCATATTAAGAAACAGGAATTTATGGCCCAGCTAAAGGAGCAAATTATACCTTCAGATGAAACACAAGATTTGAGACAACTAATCACAGATATCCAAAGAAATCTCCTTAATAAATTCAATAAGATGACTAAAGAGATTAAGGATATTAAGAAAACACTGGTTGAACACAAAAAGGAACTTGAATGTTTGCAAAGAAAAGTAACAGAACTTATAGTAATGAAAGTTACAATGGAAGAGATTAAAAATACATTGGAGGGGGAGCAGATTTGGCTCAAGCTGTTATCGCCCACCTTCCACATCGGAGGTCCCAGGTTCTGTTCCTAGTGCCTCCTGAAAAAATAAAAACAAACAACAAGCAAAACAAATGAAAAAACCAACCCAAGGAAGCTGATGTGGCTCAGTGGTTGAGCACCAGCTTCCTACATATGAGGTCCTGGGTTCAATCCCTAGCCCTTGGTACTTAAAAAAAAATACATTGGAGGGGAGCAGATGTGGTTCAAGTGGTTGAGCACCTGCTTCCCATGTACAAGGTCCCAGGTTCAATCCCTAGTACCTCCTATAAACAAAAAAAACAAAACAAACAAGTGAAAAAAACAACTCTCATTGGGGAGCAGATGTAGCTCAGTTGTTAAGTGCCTGCTTCCCATGTATGAGGTCCTGATTTCAATCCCTGGCACCTCCTTAAAAAAATACATTAGAGGCATATAATAGCAGCTGTGAATTGGTTGAGGACAGAATAAGTGAGTTGGAGGACAGAGCATCTGAATTTGAAAAGATGGGAGAACAGAAAGAGAAAAGAATTGAAAAAATAAAACAGGGTCTCAGGGAATTGAATGACAACGTGAAATGCACAAACATACACATTGTAGGTGTCCCAGAAGGAGAAGAGAAGGGAAATAAGTCAGAAAAAAATTTGAGAAATAATAACCCAAAATTTCCCAACCCTTAGGAAAGACATAAATATCAATATCCAGGAAGGACAACACACCCCAAACAGAACAAATCTGAACAGACTTACTCCAAAACACCTACTATTCAGAATGTCAAGTGCCAGAAATAATGAGAGAATTCTGAAAGCCATGAGAGAAAAATAATTCATCACATACAAAGGATGCTCAATAAGACTAAGTACCAATTTCTCATCAGAAACGACGGAAGTGACAAGCAGTGGTATGGTATATTAAAGGTTCTGAAAGAGAAAAAACGCCAGCCAAATTCTTTATACAGCAAAACTGTCCTTCAAAGCTGAGGGTGAGTTTAAAGTCTTCACAGATAAAAAAAACAAAAAGAGTATGTCAACAAGAGACCAGATTTACAAGTGATACTAAAGGGCATGCTGCAAGATGAAAAGAAAAGACAGGAGAGAGAGAGGCCTGGAAAAGAGTGTAGAAATGAAGGTTATTAGCAAGGGTAACAAAAAGGGTAAAAAGACAGATAATAGTAAGATAGGTCAATGGAAAGTTAATACTACCTGGCATTTTTCTAGCCAACTCATGACCATTATTCAAAATTTCCAACCTTTTCTCAAATCTCAACCTCTCCCATCTCTCCCAGGCATTCTCAATGAGTGACTGAGCATACTGCTGCTAGAGAAGTTGGAAGCTATTTTATGAGCCCTCCTTCAACTTCTGTCTGTCATAACTGCAAACCTGCCTACATCTGTGCTCATTCTGTCCTAATTCTTTCCTGCTAAATCCAATCCCTCCACTTGTGCTTTGGATCTCTTCCTCTCCCCCTTCTTAGGAGCCAGATACCAAGGATTCTTTATCTCTCACATATTCACATACTCTTCTCTCTAGTAGATACTTTCTATTGATACTTAAACTTGCTCAATTCTTTAGCACCTTAAAAAAACAAAATCCCACTATAAATGCCACATCTCTGTCCCACTGTAACTCTATGCATCTCCTTTCCGTCAGAGCCACATTTCTCAGAATTCATCTCCATTTTCTCACTTTTCACCCATTCTTCAACATCTAATATTGCTTCCAGCCCCACAACTTTTCAGAACAGTGCTAATGGAGGCCATCAATCATTTCCATGTCACTTTACTCATTGAACAGTTTTTCGGTCCTTGTGTTTTTTACCTCTTAGCTGCTTTTGACTTCGTGAGTTCCTTCTTAGAACTATCTCTTTTTGTGTCTTTCTGTACATAAGTTCTGATTTTCTTCCTGTTTCTGGTAACTCCTTCCCAGTCAATCACTTTTAGCTTAGCCTCCTCTTCCAGGAGACTGAATGTTGAATTTCCTCAAGGCTGAATTTTAGGTTCTTTCCTCTTCTCAACGTCATCAATGCTTATTTGTTCAATTACTACCAATAACCTAACTCATAAATAGTCATCTTTGGTGCAGAATTCTTCCCCTGAGACGCAGACTCATATATTCTATTTGCCTGATCAAGTTCTTCTCCTGTATTATTCTAAGGTGATTAACTTAACAACTAAACTCATGGTTTTCACTCCAACCTGGTCATCTTTCAGAATTCTTTTACTCAGTAGAGAGCTAGTAGTTCTCCTTGACATCGTCCTCTCCATTTCTGATCTCCCTTACCTCACACAACAATCTTCCCCCCATGAACTGGAGAACTGACCTCCTGAGCATATCTCATACATGTCCATTCTATGTCTGTCATCACCATCCTAGAGAAAGTTTCCATCATGTCCCATCTAGATGATGGTGAGGTGGTGAGCCTGGCCTTCCTGTATTAGTTCCAGGCCTTCTTCAAAGCTTTCGCTTTGCTCTTAATATAAGGGCCAAAATCCTTAACATGACCTGCAGGACTTTGCATACTTTTCTACCATATAAGCTTTGTATGGCCAATCACTTCTCCCACCCTCCACCACCCTGGCCTGGTTAGCTCAGTGCAAGTTATTTTGTCAGGTAAGTATTTCCTAATCTCCTTCTGGTCTTGATCAGATTTCTTTAATATATATTCTAATATATATTCATTAGTGTGATTACTTGATTAATATTTGTCTTCCCCACTAATCAGGAAGCTCCCTGAAAGCAGGGACCATGTCTACTTTTTGTTCACTATTATGTCTCCAGTGCCAAGGACATAACAGGTCTACAATAAACGTTTATTGGGTGAATGTTTGAACATTTTCCTATAAGCCCACTATCTGTTAAGGCAGTGACCCTATTTAATTTTGACATTGGTGTCCTTGTTGCTGATAATTCTATACTTATTTTGTGGTTAAGAATACAATGGGCAGACATAATAACTTGGCTCCCTGTCATTTCTTTGTTGCAAGGGAATTTAGGGGCATTTATTAAGAAAATTGCTTGACACAGTGAATAGCACTATTTGGAGAAAAAGGAAGAAAGAAAGGTAAAAATAGTCACTCTTTGAAAATTCAGTGTCCAGGACTGACACTTTGGAGGCGCTTTCAGAGAGGATCATGCTTTAGTGCATCAGCTGAGACCCAAATTAGATGTGAGGTTTTTTATTATTCAAGAAATGAAATGGCCAATTACCTGAGTTTTTAATTTCTCTTTGCTTTTGTTTTGAGGGAACACAGCATTCTAACTAGGGTAGAATTTCAAATCTTTTTGAACCATAGCATGGGAAATAAAAATTAGATCATATTTATGAGCATCTATTGTTTTAAAGACACTATGCTATGTTCCTTTGATGAAAAATGGCATTTGGTTATACTTCTGAGAGCTCTTTTGTCAGACCCAAGGTTCTCTTTGCATGTTCTGGTTCTTATTGGAGTAAATAGATGAGAGGGAAGTACCTTCCCACGTCAATCAGGACACTCAAAAAATGTGGCAGTTTTGTGTGGCAGTAGATGAATTAATACATTGCCCAGTTTGTCCTCTGTTTCAATACAATTTTAATTCTAAAGGCTCAGGAGTTCAGTTTGATTTGGAAGGTTTTCATTGCCAGCTCAGGTTTGATTTTTTTTTTTTTAATTAATTTATTTTTTATTGTGGGTAAAAATCAAAATTTTCACAATACATACCAACATTTGCAAAATGATATATAAATATATATGCATATATGTGCATTTGCTTACAAAAATGTTATTTATATATATATATATAAATATATTTTAAGAGGTGCTTAGATTACCCAAAATATTACACGGAACCCACTGGGATTCCCATGTTGCCCACCTCATTTTGACAGCTCAGTTTGTTGAATTGGAGGGTGGTTTCCAGTGGAAAGAGGGTGATTAAATAGGAATTGTCGGGGTCCAAGTCCAATGACTTAGTTTGGGACCCACCATTCTAAACACGAGTTGGTGTTTGTTTAATGACCGCTACTAATTACAAATTCCTCTCTGTCAGCCCCCCTCTAACACGTGTTCCATAATGTGTGGAACTTGGGAATTGTGCTGAGAAAGAAGATTCCATGAGAGCTGCATAAAAGCAAAGGCATCTATTAATCAGTCCATTTTCAGGGGAACTTCAATGAAACCACCAATGTGGCATGAAAATTCATAGGTGTCTCGGGGAATGTCCTGTTGGTTGGGAGTCACCAGGTGGCTTGAAGAAAATACATGAGCTGCACTGTAATCCTTGGGTCTACTTTTTTCCTCTTTTAATCTGACCGTTGTGGTTTCTTTATACTGAGCCATGAATAATTCCAGTGCATTCTGGACTTATGGTCATAGCTTGTGTGTTTAGCCAATGTTATCAGTATGAATTATGTTTCCTTTCTCAGATAAAGAAAATACCTCCAAGTCTCTAAGAGAGCCCATATTTCATTTACTTCATTCCTCTGCTTTTTTATAAGAAATACTGATATATTGAATGAGTAGAGAATCTGATATTTAAAACATATATGCTGCGTGCTGTGCTAGGTATTTTACATATGCTATCTGCTTCACAGGTGTTTCTTCGATAATGTGATTGAGCATATTTTAAAAAGCACACATTCTTTAAAACTGTACACTGAAAATAAGAGCCTAATGGGAAAAATACACTTTGGAAAGACCACTAAAAAATTATTCAACTTTGTATTGCAAGGACTAACAATCCCAATTAAAAAAAAATACTGGCTTAGTTAAAATAGCATAGACTTCATCTATAAAAAGGTACAAGTAGCTTAATGGAATGGGGTATAAAGAGGGGGTGGCAGCTGCTGAGTTAAGGCCAAGATCGGAGTGAACTGTGGAATAAACACTTTCAAAGCAGAGTACATGGCAAACAAAACTGAGCCAAGGCGGTTTATGGGGTAAGCAGGCATCATGTACACTTCTGTATTCCTCTGGACTTGCTGTATTTAGCTGTTGGTGTATTTTGCATTCAGCTACTGTTCCTTGGTGGGGCAAAGCTGAGGCAAAATGTCTATTAACCAACATGACTTCTGACTTATTGACATAATCCCCTATTTCCTAATCACATATAAGCTAATTCATATTATAAATGTAAGCATTGTAGCAGAACAGATTGCAATTATTACAATAAATATTTTTGGCAAGTAGTAGGCACATGCACATTTTATATAAGAGAGGAAACTGAGGCTTATAGGGCTTAAATAGCTTTCCCTAGGTCATCAGTTAGTAAAAATAAGTCTGTGTTTAGACTCGGTTTCATGGTTTTCTTTTTCTTCTAAGGGATTTGGGATTTAAGGACTTTTAAATGTTGAAATCTCATGATGAGGGTAGAAAGCCAACATATGTAATAACCTACTGTAAGCAAGCACTGAAATACATATAAACACACACAATTTCTTCAGTCCCTGGTGCAGTGGATTATTATTCTACTTTGCAAATGAAATATAAAGGGGGCATACTCAGAGAGCCTTGTAGCTACCCCAATCTATGTCACTTTTTAGAGCCTACCATACCAATTGGTCTTTCTTGGCAGTCCAAGAGAGAGCCAGGAAGGTGAGTACTTATTAAAATCTAATTCTTGAAAAACGTGTAAATTTCAGGATGTGTCCTCCTGTATTATCATCGTGTCATCAGGGAGAAACAAGTGAGTTATTAAGTTAAAAAAAAGAAAGCTCACTTTCATATGAACATTTGACATTGACTGCCAGTTCTACAGGCTCCTCCTTCAAAATGACCATGAAGAGCAAATTATCATGGACAACAGCCTTTCTTGGGAACCATAAGGTTATTTTGAACCTATTCCTTGCAAGCCATGTCATTTTAGGAAACTAGGAAACGACACTGAAATGATAAACATGAAAACTCTTTGTAACTTGAGAAGCGTAATCCAAATTTAAATTGTTTATTATAAGGTTTGGTCACCAGACTGCCAGCATTTTGTCTTGATTTCATTAACTATGATGGTACTGATTGATGTCTTACAGAATCACTAGTAAAATGTAAGTTATTTGAATTTACAGGAATTTTTAAGTGTTATCATAGAAATTCAGAGCTGAAAGGGACAATAGCAATTATAGAGTTCTAAGACTTAATTTTGCAGACACTGAAACTGAAGCCTAGCAAGGTGAAGTCTCTTTCCAAACATCAGACAGCTACTTAGTGATTCTTAGGCCAAAGTTCATTCCCTCATATAAACTGTCTTTGATTTCTAGATGAAAGAGATTCCATTCTTAGGCTTGTCAAAGTTATTCTACATCAAACTAATGAAACTCAAACAGAACACAATAGACGTGTCTCTATTATTGGATCTTACCTTTTGGAATTGGAAATTTAGCCATAAAACAGGTCCAGGCCCTGCTTAATTGCCTCTGTTTTTAGTTTCACAATGTCTGAAAAGACTTGGGACTTGTTACAACATCCCATGAAGCCGAAGTCAGATAAATTGGATAATTTGCTTTCTACAAAATGATTGGTTTCTAGTTACAAATAGAAACAGGTTCATTCTTTTATTTGAGAATGTTTAGAAGCCAAGTATTTGAGACTCTCTGTTATGCAATGGGGGTAATTTGTATAAGAATATTATATGGAAAATTATCTAAATACCACTACTGGTGAAAATTGAGTCCTTGTTCTAAACGTAACATTTCAACAAGCATCTATTTGCATCTCTGATTGAAGCCGGGAGAAAGATGAAAGAACCTCATTTTGAGCCCTACTTACTTACTTTTGCTTTAGCTTATGTTTCCTACCATTTATGAGAACCAAGGTGACATCACTTTTTTCTTAAAACATGGAACTGTGTCACTAGAATCACCTTTTTCCCCAGATTAATTAGCAAACTCTTTAGGGAAACAAAAATAGCTATGCACAAATTAGTTCAAGAGCTTCAAACTGGAAATGAAAAGACTGGTATAAAACTAGTACCCTTGAGTAAGAATAAGCATTTCCTCAGGCTTTGATATGTCTTTAAGTGATTTTTAAAGGCACACGCAAAATAAAACAACGCAGATTGTGGTGGGAAAAAGAAGTTTCTTGAAGGTTTATGACCTAAATGTGAATGCCCTCATAAGAGCTAAATAATGGTTGCTTGAAACGAATTTGGGCATTATTTTTTTAAAGAAAAAAGCCTAAGAACCATCACCAGATATATTTGGCCCTCCTCAGTGGACAAGCAAGTGGTCTTTAAATTTCTCAAAACCATTCTTCCCCACGCTTCTGGAAGGCCAGAGTTTTACATCAAACAGAAGGCTGTTGCAAGTTCAGGAAAACCTCACTTCCCTTCCCCCAAAAAACCCACCAAAATAGAGACAAACAAAGAAAAGTTAAAATCTAGGGAAAATGTAACCAATGGCTATTTACAGTTTCATTGGTACTTTCTTCCTGTAGTCATGGGAGTCAAATAACTCTGACTTGAGAAGTCTTAGGGAATTTTATTGGTTGGCTTCCAATGTTTGAACACTACCATATGAAAGAATGGTGCAAAGCCTCAAGCTCTTCTCTAAGATGCAGACTTTCTTTCTCCAGTATCATCATATAATATATCATATCAATAGCTCCCATCTTATCATCTATTTGCCTCATATCTTTCTAATTCCACAACTTGTAGTAATGAAAGCAGAAGAGGTGGCTTTGATTACTTTTTAAAACTATAGGTCTTAACTTCACTATTCTGAGGCTCTCCGCAATCCAGACTCCCAAGTGTTCCCCAAAACAATATTTTAAAGATCCCTAATCAACTAAATTTGATATAAGAAATAAGGAAACCACACATTCTCATTAGAGGATTATATGAAAGAGTGTGGAGATAAATGATAAGATAGAAACATTTCAAAATAATTTGTTAAAGGAAGTCTACTATATAAAACCCAGATCATCTACCTTGGCAGGTTTCTGCATGGGAGACAGACTAAGGTAGAGGGAAGCGTTCTGAAAACCTTTGCTTTTAAGTCCTTTTATGTGTGTCCCTATATAATTAACACTAAATCTAAGATATTTACATGTAATTGTTGTAAGAGAGAATTTGATCACATTGCTACGTTTGCTTATTTTTCTTTTCTTCTCTCTCCCTCTTACCCCTCTCTTTTTTGTAATGTATCAGAGAAATCAGGAAATAACATTATACTTTGGTCTGCCTCATTTACCTAAGAATTCTTGGTTTTTATAAATAGCTCTCTGTTTAACGCCACATGAAGGACGCCAGTGACTTATCACATGATCAGACTCAAAGCAGACATTTTATCTAAGTTGTCCAAATTGCCTGCATTTCTATTGTTTGGTCTCAGAGGCCTGTTCACAGGAGGCCATGACCGATGGGTATGCAATCAAAAACAAGTTCATGGGTTCAGCTTACAGCATCATCATAATGAATCCCAGCCTAATCTGTACCCAGGACTGGCCCCAAATACAAGAAAAATGCAAATGGAAGTGATTTAAAAATGCTTACAAGCTGATTTGCTGGTCACTAATGTGCACAGAGCTGAATCAAGTGCCACTTAGCTGGGAACATTAATTCCAAAGCACGGGAAAGATGAGAAAAGCCAGAGGAGCCACATATATTCGATAAGCAGAGCAATTATTTCATCATCTTTCATCACTGTTCCTTCTTGAGATCATCAAATGCGGCCTCAATGAGAAAAAGGAAAATTATGCTTGGAGTGCATGTTAACACGGTTTAAGCAAACACAAATACACACAAAACCAGATTCTCATCCTGACCAAGAGGTCATGTAAGTGCATGATGTACCTACTTGAGTTTTTAATACACAGATTCATTTGGATCCCTTTATTCCTCTATTGGTGTAGTTTGTATTTATTAGAGCCTATTCTTAACACAGCATGAGGCTAAAGATGATTGGAGAAAAAACAGAGGAGATAAGACCCTGCCTTCAAAGAGTTTATTGGTAAGGATAACACTAGAAAAATAGCAAGCTCAATTTATTGATTGCTTCTTCTGTTCCAGGCACTGTGCCTGAAGCTTTGCACACATAACCCTGTTTAATTCTTACTGCAATTGTATGATATACCTATTATTATCCCCATTATACACAAGAAGCTGAAACTGCTGAAACTATTTACCAGGAAGAAATAACTTGGCCAGGACCTGGTTTTGTGCTCCAAATCTCTTTGACCCAAAACCTTGTGCTTTTATTCACTATTTCAAGCTTCTTCCCTTAATTTATATTCTAGCAAAAGGGATGAGATGAGCTATATGCCCACTGAGAAGCCAGCTTTGCAAGCCAATGATGACAGATATGGTTCCATTAACATTAATATCTACATCTCTATGATTCTGAGCCCCATGTGTTTGGCTGTATCTCTTACATCTCTGGGAAGCACCAGGGATACTACTTTCATTTATTGGCAAACCAGCCTTCCTTGTTGCCAACTAGCTGAGCCAGGAGATTAGTGCCCCATGGCCCTACAGTTCCACAGCTCAGAGGCTGGAATAATTTTCCAATCTTCTTGGCTATTAATCTTCTCTAGGTGTTGGGATGCTGGAAGCCTGTCTTGTCTGATGTAAGTAAAAATTGCAACTGGCTCTCTGGGTAATGATATACATGGCCCAGTGTTTATGGGAGGAGAGTACTGATGTCTGTAATTTACTCTGAAATGCATCCTAAACTAGGATGTATTGATGGGTGGATAGATGGATAGATATGTGATAAATCAAATATAGTAAAATATTAATCCAGACTCTAGGCAGTGGGTATAGGGGTGTTCCATGTAAAGTCCTTTTAACTTTTACTTAAATTTTAAAAACTTCAAAATAAAGTGTGGAGGAAAATTGCGGTATTGTCACCATGTTTCAAATCTAGAGACCATGAATGGTCATGTTTTCATGATAAAAAGAACACTACTTTTAATTTTGTGACATATTAATTTAAGATTGAGGTTGGTTGCTCTTTATAAGAATAAGTCAGTCTCTTGATTTCCCTGATACACCCCTTCTCATTTGCCACCAGGGTTGGGTTGGGTTCAGGTATCAGGTACATTCCTCTTGATTCTCAGTCTCTGTTTCTGGGTCTTCTCATTGAGTCAGATAATTTAGGGAGATTTTATTGTGAAATCTCATTGTCCCTTTCTCTAATCTGATTCCACTGTGGTCGCCCGAGTCTGTCAGATGTTTGAATATGTCTTAATCGTATTTTTAGGCAGGGTCCAAATCTTCCTGGTAGGAGACTCCTCAGACACCTTGTAAATCAGTGGAGGTAACTGATTACTTGGGAAATGGAGTTGTCAACAGACACTTGTGAAAAGAATTGTAGTCCCAGTTGTTTCCCAGATAAAACAACCTGTTTTACCAGTAGAGAAAATTGGGCAACAGCCTTCGATAGGCTCTTTACAGAAGACGGTATTCTAATGGCCAATGTGCATATGAAAAGGAGTTCAACTTCATTAGGCATTGGAGGAATGAAAATGAAACCACAGTGCCATGTCACTACATGCCCACTAGAATATTTAAAATGAAAAAGATAATGCCAAATGTTGGTGAGGATGAGGAACAAGGGGAACTCTTGTACTCTGCCAGTGGGAATGTAAATTGGTATAAACGATTTGGAGAACTGTTTGACAACATCCACTAAAGCTGAGCAAATGCAAATTCTATAAATCAGTAATTATATTTCTAGGTATGCACCAACAGAAATGCATTCATATTTCCACCAAAAGATATGTATATGAATGTTCATTGCACATTACTCATAATAGAGCACAACAGAAAACATCTAAAATCTACATCAACACTAGAATGGATAAATCGTGGTATACTCATATAATGGAATACTAGATATACCAATGAGTGTGAAAGACCCATTGCTACTTGCAAAAACATGGATGTATATTACAAAACAACATTGAGCAAAAGAAGCCAGGTACAAAAGAATACACATGGCATGATTCCATTTATCTAAAGTATGAAAAGAAGCAAAACAGATCTTTGGGGTTTGTAGTGAATGCACTGTGCCCCCCCAAAAGAAATGTTCAAGCCCTAATCCCTTGTCCGGTGAATATGAATTTATCTGTAAATAGCATCTTTGAAGATGTTATTTGTTAAGATAAGGCCAAACTGAATTAGGGCAAGCCTTAATCCAATGTGACTGTTGTCTTAATAAGGAGAGGAAATTTAGAGACAGAGAGAAAGGGGGGGGGGATAGCATGTGCCATAAGTAGCAATTGAGCTATGCCACTAGCCAAGCAATGCCAGGAGAGAGGCATGATTATCCCTTTTAAGAGGAAGCATGGCCCTGCCAATACTTTGATTTCAGTCTTCAAGCCTCCAGAACCATGGGCTAATAAATTTCTGTTGTTAAGCAAACTTGTCCATGGCACTTCATTAGAGCAACCCTGGCAAACTAAGACAGTGTTGAAAGCCAAGGGAGTACTTTTCCCCCAACCCACCCGATTATTGACACCCTGTCTTAGTATTATGTATTTGTTTTAGTCCATGAGAGATTGTTCTCATATTTGTTCTGTCTTCCACCACAGTCCATCTTCCAGCATAAGATTCCCTGTGTCATACAACCCCATGCTTTGTACAATCCATTCAAAGTGTGCACTCAGTGGCTCTCATTTTCATCACAGAGTTGTGCTGCCAATTTTAGAGCAATTTCATTACTTCCAAAGGAAAAATACCATACCTGCTTATACCCCCTATTGTTGTCCCTTAGAATTGATATATCTTCTTAGCCCTTTCTGCAAAAATATTACAATATTACAGTTAACTATCATCTATAGGTTACATTAGTTGTAATTTTCCTGTAACTCACCATATTCTTAACACTTTGCAAAAGAAGAACATTCTTATATTTATACTATTAACCACAATCTTCATCTACCACCGAAACACCAAATGTACGATATTGGCTCTTATTAGTATTTTATATATATATATATGCATATATATATACACTATTTTCTAATTATATAACATTATATATTACAATATAGAGTAATATTTTGACAGTGCTCTTTCATAGGTTGTAAGAAATGTTTCACAACAATGCAAGGTGTTGGCGGTGAGGCGATGAATGGAGCCCTGTATTATGATATAAATGTTTGTTTTAAGTTGAAAACTTTTACTATACACTTATTGTTTATGTATGTTCATGTATGAATGATATACTTCAATAAAATAAAAATAAGTGTTAAAAAAAAATAAAAGCCAGGGGAGGGTTAGTAAGTGGAAGACAGCATGGAGGATTTGTTTCCTAAGCTGGTGGTAACTACACAGTCATGTTCACTTTGTGAGAAATTAGAAAAACTCTGTGAGACTCTGAAGATGAGAATATGCAATCACCAGGAGAGGTTGTAGGATTTGTGGGGGAAGAAGACATAGTGGAGCACTAAAGGTGAAAGAGACCCCTCTGGCTTACCTCTGGGGTGCAATAGGATTTAAGCATTTTCTTCTTAAACTCTTCCAACCGGGGCACACGATGTTACCAATATTAACAAGCTATAATTTTAAACACTAAAATTTTAATTCATTCATCAAATATTTATTGGGTGCTAACCATGTACCAGGCACTGCTCTGGGTGCTGCGGATGCAGAAGTAAAGTACCCTGTTCCCATGGAGTTTATAATCTATTAGAGAAGCAAAAAATAAATAAACAAGATGAATGAGTTAATATGTAAGGAGTTACAGTGATAAGTGCTAAGCGGAAAAAAATAGAACATGGGGGAGGCGACAAGGAGTGTAAGGAGAGGGAGTGATTTGTAAAGATAATCAGGGAAGTTGTCCTGAGAAGGTGACATCTGAATGCCTGAAGGGAGTGGCACAAGCCAGGAAGGTTTTGAATTGGAAAGCATTCAAGCAGAGGCTACAGTGAGGGCAAAGGTCATGAGCAGGAGCGGGCCTTCTGTGTTGGTCAAACAGCAGGAAGGCACAATGCAAGCAAGAGGGAGGGCAGGTAATAGGAGATGATGCCAACAAGTTACCAGGGGCCCTTGTCAGTTCCAGGAAAGCCTTTGGCCTTTCCTCCGAGTTCTATTGGGAGCTATTACAAGGTTTGGAGCAGGGGCATGGCATGACCTGATGGATTATAATAGTTTTCTTCTGGCAGTTCAGTTGAGAAGAGAATAAAGAGGAACAGGAGCAGAAGCAAAGAGACCTGCTTAATCCAGGTGAGAGACAGTGGTGGTTTGTACCAGGTAATCACAGCGAAGTGGTGAGGCACATTTAGATTCTGAATATGTGTGTTGGGTTGACTGGAGAGTGCTTCTTGACTTTAATGAATTGGATATGCAGTAAGATAGAAAGAGAAGAGTCAAGGAATAATCCAAATTTTTAGCCTGAGTATCTAGAAAGTTGGAACTGGCATTAACTATGGTGGGCAAGACTACAGGAAGAACATGTCTATTTGTTTGGGGTTTTTGTTTTGAAAGGGGAGGAGGAAGGAAAACGAGTGGAAATTAGGCGCTCAATTTTGTAAGCATTTCGAGTTTGAGGTGTTTCTCAGACATCCAAAGGGAAATGTCAGATAGGCAATTGCATATACAAGCATGGAGTTTGAAGAACAGATCTAGGCTGGAAAAATCAGGAAAGGAGACCAAAAAGCAGTGACCATAGCAGGCAGCAGGGAAATCCAGGAGCTGGTGGTATCCTGGAAGCCAAGTTTAAAAAGTGTTTCATGGAGGAGAAGATGACCACGTGTGTGGAATACCCCTGAGAAGTCAGGCATTGAAGAATAAGAATTGGTCATTGGATTTAGCAACGTGGGTGGGCTCTGGTGACGCTGACTGGTTCATTTTTTGGTGAGGTGTGGGGGTGGGAGTGTGGGATGGAAAAAAACTTATTAGAGAGGGTTCTAAAGAGAAGAAAAATTAGAGACAACTCTTTAAAGGAGTTTTGATATAGAGGGGAGGAGAGAATGGGAAATTGCTGGAGAGGAAAAAGGATAGATTACTATGTATTTTTAAAATAATGATCAAGTAGAGAAGGGAAAATTGAATAATAGTCTTTAGATGAGGGAAAAGGCTCAGGTCTCGGCTGGGGGTATGGAAGATACAACCCAATAACAGAAAAGAAGGTAGACCATGTGGACAGAGGGACAGGCAAGGGGTAGATGTAGTGATGAACGTTATGTGTAGAAATATACATAACAAGATATTTTAGTACGGTGACTTATGTCAATGCTATATTTTCCGGGAAATGTTAAAATTTCAGAGAAAAGTTAGTCTTGCACATTTTAATATTCCTTTTTGGAAGGAAATAACTGATAGCTGATGTAAGGCATTCAACAAAAGTCAAGGGTTTATAGTGAAGCATTTTTCAAAATTTTTCTTTTTTATGTGAAAAGACATTAAAGCATCTTTCCATTTGTAAAACCCAGACAGTGTTCCATAAAATGATGATTCTGCAGACTGTATTCTTCATTTGAGTATGAAGGTCAGTTCTGTGGAAAATATTATTTTCTACGAAAGTCTGTGAAAAATACAAAGTAACACATTTGGTTTTTATAAATATTTCTCCCATAGAAATATTTTATTTATTTTATTTTGCTAACAAAAAATCAAACAATATACACCCACATTGACACAAACCTCACATCTCCCTTTATTATCATTTCCTGGCCCAACTTCTTCAAATAATGCAATTGTACAAGTTTTCTGTATATTCCTTTTGTCATTTCCCTTTGTGCTTGCCCAAAATATACCACAATGTGCCTATAGAAATATAGAGGGTTTTAAATATGTTTTTCCTTTAAAACAAAAGAAATGGTATCATACCTTGTATGTTGTTCCTCAACTTACCTTTTTTACTTGATGATATGTTTTGGAAATATCCTTATGTGAATCTATATGGAAGAACTTCAATCTTTTTTTTTCTAACAGTTTCTTAGTATTCCAGAGTATAGTAATATCATAATTTACTTTAATCATGCTCCTTTTGGATGTCATTTAAGTTGTTACCAAATTTTCTTGTTGCAAATAATGTTTAGTAGTCTCATGCAATAAGACTTATGTAATCTTCCTTGAGCACTTGTGTAATGGCTTGACTGCATAGATGCTGAGGCATGTAATGGCTTGATCTTAGAAGTACAAATTATTATTACTAATAGCTAATGCCAAAACATTCTTTAAAATGATGGTACTGCTTTCACTCTCACCAGCAATGTAATTTAAAGTACCAATTTCCCCATAGCTTCACCAACATTTAATAAGATTCTTTTAAATTTGACCAGTCTCATGGTGAGAACTGATATTTCAAAGTTATACAAATATACAGTTTACATTACAGTTTAAACTCTCTCCTGCACAATTTTGTAAGTTATGACAAGACATATAATGGCCTGTATCTGTCATTGCAACATCATTCAGGAAAATTCCCAAGTCCCGAAAATGCCCCCATATTATACCTATTTTTCCTCTTTCCCTCCCCTCAGATCCTCTGATGGTCACTGCCTCCACATCAAAGATAAAAGTTCTTCCATTGCTAGAATAACAATAAGTCTATAGTAGAATAACACCAAGTCTACTCTAGTCCTTTGTTCATTCCCTAATCCTTAGGATTCTGGGATGGTGATGCCCACTCTACCTCTAACTGAGAGGGGGCTTAGATCCCATGGGACAGATGGATGGGATTATCTTGCTTGCAGTTGTAGACTCTCTCTGTTCCTTGGGATGGTTGTTGTCCATCATCATTTCCTTGTTAGTTTTCCTGGGTGAGTTCAATGAACTGTAGAGTATGTGTTGCAACTCTGTTGAGATTCAGGGCCCGACTGGCACATGGAAAGTCCAAATATTTGTCTCTTGGACATAAACCTATCAACTCTAGGACTAACTATAGTTTCAAATAGAAGGGGCAGAAGAGCTGTGTGTAGGGAAACCACCAAGTTCAACTATGTCACACTGGGGAGCATAAATTCCAAAGTAGAGCCCATTGGCAGGGTGCCAAACTCCTGAGCTGTCAGCCCTGCCTATAGTGTCTGGATGTCTCAAGAGCCCTCAGGAGCCCCACTATTTGAGGCAATATTTACTGTGGCAGTCAATGAGATCCTGCTGAGACGTGCATAAGTGTAACCTCTGGAATGACCTTCTGACTCACTTTGAAGTCTCTGAGCCTTATAAACTCATTTAACTTTATCCTTTCCCCCTTTTGGTCAAGGTCTTTTTCCAGTTGTATTGCTAGTTGGTTCTTGGTAGTAAACTCTCAGTAGTAAACTCTCGGTGCCAGGGAGGATCATCCCTGGGAGTCATGTCCCATGCCAGGGGTAAGGTAATGCATTTATATGCTGAGTTTAGCTTAGAAAGAGACCACATTTGAGCAACAGGGAGGCTCTCAGGAGATAACTCTCTTTTTTAAAAATTATTTTTATTTATTTAAAAAAATTTTTTTTTAAAATTTTACTGGGAGGTCCCGGGGATCGAACTCAGGTCCCTCCTTATGGCAGATGGCCGCCCAACCATTTGAGCCACATCTGACCCCAGAGATAACTCTTAGGCAACCTATAATACTAGGCTAAGTTTCGATTTCAAAAGAAAAGTTTCATAAGTATGGTCATCAATACCAAGGGCCTGTCAATGGTCCATCCTCCTTCACTAGTCACTGCACAGAGACTGAGCATCTTTGCCTACATCATTCTTCTGATTTCCTTGATTACTTTTGCTAACACCTTTGATTTTTTCCATTTATTAGAGAAGTGATGGGTTTACAGAACAATCATGCATAAAATACAGGATTCCCATATACTGCCCCACAATGAACATTGCATTGGTGTAGATCATTTGTTACAATTGATGGTAGCACATTTTAAAAACTGTACTATTAATGAGAGTCCATGATTTTTTAATTTAGGGTTCACTGTGACATGTTGTCCCATGGATATTCTTTTTAAAGTTTTATTCTTTCATATATACAATTTAACATTTCCCCTTTAATCATATTCAGATATATATTTCAGTGCTATTAATTGCATTTACAATGTTGTGATACCATCACCACCTTCCATTATCAAAACATTTCCATCATTCCAAATAGGAAGCTTGTACATTTTAAGCCTTAACTTCCCATTCCCTATCCCTCCCTGCCCCCTTGTAACCTATATTCTAGATTCTGACTCTATGAGTTTGCTTATTCTAATTGATTCAAATCAGTGAGATCATACAATATTTGTCCTTTTGTGCCTGGCTTATTTCATTCAATATGATGTCTTCAAGGTTCATGCAAGGTTATTGGATATGTGGCTTCCAAATATTTTTGGAATGTCACATGTATCAGGACTTCATTCCTTTTTATGGCTGAATAACATTCATAAAGCAACTTGGGTTCCTTCCATCTTTTGGCAATTTGAATAATGCTGCTATGAACATCAGTGGAAAATATCTGTTCAAGCCCCTGCTTTCAGTTCTTTTGGGTATATAACTAATAGTGGGATTGCTGGGTCATATGGTGTTCTAAATTTAGCTTTCTGAGGAAACACCAAACCATCTTCGGTGTCTGCTGCACTATTTTACATTGCCACCAGCAAGCAATGAGTGTTCTTATTTTTCTGCATTTTCTACAACACTTATTATTTCCCTTTTTCTTTTACTAGCAGCCATTCCAATAGATGCGAAATGGCAGCTCATTGTGGTTTTGATTTGCATTTCTCTGTTGGCTAAAAATTTGAGCATCTTTTTATGTGTCCTGGCCATTTGTATATCTCTTTGGAGAGATGTCTGTTCAAGTCTTTTGCTCACTTTTTAATGGGCTGTTTGTCTTTTTGTTCTTAAGTTGAAGGATTTCTTTGTTTATACTGGACACTAATCAGTAATTGGATATGTGATTTCCAAATATTTTCTCCCATTGTGTAAGTTGTCCTTTTTACTTTCATGATAAAGTCCTGTAAGGAACAAAAGTTTTTTTTTATTTTGATGAGGTCCCATTTATCTATTTTTCTTTTTGTTACATGTGCTTCAGGTGTACAGTCTAAGAAACTACTGCCCAACACAAGGTCCTGAAGATACTTCCCTACGTTTTCTTTTAGAAGTTTGATAGTTCTAGCTTTAAAAAAAAATTTTTTTTTATTTCTAACTTTATTAGGCTATGAGTTTTTCTCCTTTGTAAATGAGCTATTCATGTTTTTTTGCCCACATTTCCTTATGAGATGTTAGTATTTTCTTGTCTGTTTGTATAAGCTCTTTATGTACATAGATATTATCCCTCTTTAAAAAAATATATTTTAAAAGATGCTTAGATTACATAAATGTTACACAAAAATTACAGGGATTCCCATGTTCCCCACCTCCCACACCTCCCACAACCTCCCACATAAACATCTTTCATTAGTGTAGCACATCACCTGCAATGGATATACACATCCTGGGGCTTTGCCACTAAGCACGGACCATAGTTCACATTGTAGACCCCACTCTCTCCCACGCAGTTCTGCATGTTATATGCTGATGTAAAATGGCCTATATCTGTTGTTGTAATGTCACTCAGGATAATTCCCAAGTCCTGTATTACAACTGCTTTTCCCTCTCCCTACCCCAAAATCATCCAGTGGCCACTGGCTCCACACCAATGTTGTAATTTCTTCCATTGCTTGAATCACAATATGTTTACAACAGAATACCAGTAAGTCCATTGTACTCCATAGCTCTTCTCCCAATCCTGAGGAGTCTGGGATGGTGATGTCCACTCCACCTCCAAGTGAGAGTGGGCTTATATCCCATGGATAAGATGGATGGGATTATCCTGCCTGCAGCTGCAGACTCTCTCCATTCCCTGGGATGGCTGTTGTCCATCATCATCTCCCTGCCAGGTGTCTTGGGTGAGTCCATTGAGCTGTAGAGTAGGAGTTGCAGCTCCACTGAGATTCCAGGCACATCTGGCACATGGGCAGGCCAAAGGCTCCAGTCTCTGGAAGTATATCTATAAACTCCAGCAACATATATAGGTTTGAATAAAGGGACTGATGGACCATGTGTAGGGAGGACTTATTTGAGTCTAACTCTGTCACTCTCAGGAGCACAGATTCCAAAATATAGCCCACTGATAAGGCATCAGACTCTGGAGCTATCCCAGCTTATATTGGACCTGGGTGTCTCCAGAGCCCTCAGGAGCCCCTCTGTTTGGGGACACCTTGAGTGGAAGGGGAAAAGGGTAGGGACGTGTGGGTTCGTGTGGCTAGGAGACTTCAGGGAGAGTCGGGAGGTCATCCCAGAGGTAATACTTACACACACCTCAGTAGGATCTCATAGAACACCAAAGTGGATATCACCCCAAACAGTTCTAGCTTTTATATCCATTTTGATCCATTTTGAGTTAATTTTATATATGGTGTGAGGTAAGGATCTTTTTTTTTTTTATCAAATGAAAATACAGCTTTCCCAGCACCATTTGTTGAAGAGACTATTCTTTCCCTACTGAGTGACCTTTGCCACTTTGTCATAAATAATTTGACCATAAATGTGAGGGTTGATTTCTAAGCTTTCAATTGATTCCATTTGCCTATATGTCTGTCTTTGTGTCATGCCAATGCTATTTTTATTTATGTGGCTTTGTAATAAGTTTTAAGACCTAGAAGTGTGAGTCCTCTAACTTCATTCTTCTATTTCAAGGTGGCTTTAGCTATTCAGCTAAAGCTAAATAAATAGCTAAATATTTATAGCTATTTAGCTATAAATTTGATGATTGGCTTTTCCATTTCTGCAAAAAAGGTTGTTGGAATTTGATTGGGGTTTCATTGAATCTATAAATTGGGGATAGTGTTGACATCTCAACACTATTTAGTCTTCCAATCCATGAACACAGACTATCTTTCCTTTTATTTAGGTCTTCTTTAATTTCTTTTAGCAATGTTTTGAAGTTTTCTGTGTACAAGTCCTTTCCATCACTGGTTATATTTATACCTAGATATTTGTTTCTTTTAGTTGCGTTCTTTTCTCGATTAGTTGCTTTTCTTTTTCTTGATTTCTTCTCATTATTCATTGCTTGTGTATAGAAACATTATTTATTTTTGCATGTTGATATTGTACACTGCCACTTTGCTGAATTCATTTATTAGCTTTAGGAACTTTGTTGTGGGTTTTTCAGGGTTTTCTGTATATAGGATCATATCATATGCAAATAGTAAAAGTTTTACTTCTTCCTTTCTAATTTGGATGCCTTTTATTTCTTTTTCTTGCCTACTTGCTCTGGTAAGAACTTCCAATACAATGTTGAGTAACAGTGGTGACAGTGGGCATCCTTGTCTTGTTCCTGATCTTAATGATCTTTAAGCATTAAATAGATGCTTGTGGGCTTTTCATATATGCCCTTTTCTTGTTGATAAAGTTTCCTTATATTCCTAGTCTCCTAAATGTTTTTATCAAGAAAGGGTCCTATATGTATCCATTACATTTAATTGAGAAATGTATATATTTATTCATCTGTGTTTACTTTTTAGTTTTTAATTGTTTATATTTTCAATTATTAAATGTACAAAATAAAGTAAAAAAAAAAAAGAAAAGAAAAAACTTGAGGAGGAGCAGATGTGGCTCAAGCATTCAGGTGCCCACCTCCCACATGGGCGGTCCCGGGTTCAGTGTCCAGTGCTTCCTAAAGAAGACAGGCAGACAAAAAGCAGAAACAATGAGCAGACAACGAGTAGACACAACAAGCAGACACAACAAGCAGAAAGCAAGCAGACACAGTGAGCAGACAATGAGCAGAAACATCGAGCAGACAGATGAGGGAGCCATCTCAGGGGGGAATAAAAAATAAATAAATAAAAACTCGAGATTTACAGTTAAAAAAATAAAAAGGAAAAAGAAAGGGTCCTGGGTTTTGTCAAATGTCTTTTCTGCATCAATTGAGATAACCATGTGGATTTTTGCCTTCATTCTATTAATGTGGTGAATTACATTAAGTGATTTTCTTTTGTTGAACCAACATTTGATACCAGGGTTAAATTCCACTTTATCATGGTGTATAATTCTTTTAATATGCTATTGGATTCAGTTATCAGTATTTTGTTGAGGGTTTTTACATCTATATTCATAAAAGATATTAGTCTATAGTTTTCTTTTATTGTGGTATCTTTATCCAGTTTTGGTATGAGGGTGATGTTAGCATCATAGAATGAAGTAGTGAGTGTTCCCTCCTCTTCAATATTTTGGAAAAATTTTAGCACAATTGGAGTTAATTCTTCTTGAAATCCTTGGTGGAATTCCCCTGTGAAGCATTCTAGTCTTGGTCTTTTCTTTTTTGGGAGGTTTTTGATGAGTGATTCAATCTCTTTACTAGTAATTAATTTGTTAAGGTCTTCTATTTCTTCTTTTTTATATATTTTTTATTTATTATTTTTATTTATTTATTTATCCCTCCTTGCTGCTTGCACTCAGTGTGTCCATCTGCTGTGTGCCTTTCTGTGTCTGCCTGTCTCCCTCTGTTGCATTGTCTTGCTGCGCCAGCTCACCGGGCTATGCGAGTCCTGAGCTCACTCCGCCTTGTGGGCCCTGGGCTCACCATGTTGGATGGGAGATCCTTCACCAGGAAGCCCCAGGGATTGAACCCAGAGCCTCCCATATGTTAAATAGGAGTCCAACCAACTAAGCCACAGCCGCTTCCCTATTTCTTCTTGAGTCAAGAATTTGTGTATTTCTAAGAATTTGTCCATTTCTTCTAGGTTATCTAATTTATTGGCACACAGTTGTTCATAGTATCCTTTTAAAGTCCTTTACATTTCAGAGGGGTTGGTAGCAATGTTCCCCTATTCATTTCTGATTTTTTAAATTTGTATCCTCTCTTTTTTTCTTTTTCAGTCCTACCCAAAGGGTTGTCAATTTTATTGATCTTTTCAAAGAACCAACTTTTCATTTTGTTGATTCCATTTTTTTTAATTCCATTTTTCTTCACTGTAATCTTTGCTACTTCCTTCTGCTTGCTTTGGGTTTAATTTGTTCTTTTTTTGTGTTCTAACAGTTTTGAGATTAGGTTTCTATTTGAAGTCTTTTTTCTTTTTGAATGAAAACATTTGGAAGTATAAATTTCCCTCTCAGCACTGCCTCTGCTGCATCCCATAAATTTTGGTCAATATATTATGTGGAGTATTTTTCTTCATGTTTATCCTGTTTGGTGTTCTCTAAGCTTCTTGGATGTGCATATTCACATCTTTTGCTAAGCTTGTGAAGTTCTCTGTCATTATTTCTTTGACTATTCCTTCTGTCCCTTTCTCTCTTTTTTCCTTCTTCTGGGACTCCCATAACACATATACTGGTGCGCTTGATTGTGTCCCAGAGGTGTTTTAGACTATTTTTCTTTTAATATTTAACATTTCTTTTTTTTTTTTTTCTGTTCCCCTGCCTGACTCATTTCAAATTCCTGTCTTCAAGTTCACTGGCTCTTTCTTCTGCCAACTCCAATCTGTTCTTGAAATACTCTTGGTATTTTTCATTTCAGTTATTGTGGTCTTCAACTCCAGTAATTCTGTTTGGTTCCTTTATAAACTGTCTATCTCTTTACTTGGACTTCCCTATTTTTCATTCATCGTTTTTCTGATGTCCTTTAGTTTTTTCTCTGTACTATATCCTTCATCTCCTTGTGTATTTTTAAGATCATTTTTAAAAGGGCTTTGTTCAGTATGTACACATTCTCATTTTAGTGTTAGTGTTTTCTGTATTTTTATTCTTTTCATTTGGATGGGTCATAATTTTCTGTTTCTTTGTTTGTCTTGTCCTCTTTTGATGGACACGGTACATTTTAATATGTTAAAATGTTAACTCTGGGATTTACTCCCTGGGATGTTTGTTTCCTTGTTTTGTAATCAGCTGCTGATAAGACAGAATTTCTTGAGCTTCAGCCCTCCTATCAGGAGGTCTGCTCAAGGTGAATGCAATGTGCAGCATTTTTCTTGTCATTCTGTCTTTGTCTTGTCCTGTGCTTCTGCTTATTATTTGTTTTGGCATTCCCCTGTTTACAGCAGTTTGGTTGTCCCCTCTGATTCCCAAGGAACAAACCTCCCATGCGTATTTGAAACCAGCAGGTCTTTGTCCCAGACTGTGCCTCTATAGGTTTTATATTTCTTTCTTTGTCTTGCATTGTTTTTGTCTGGAGGGCAAATTCTGAGAGGAGCGAATCTCCAGGAGGACTTTCCCAATTCAGTCTTTCCTAGCCAAAAAGGGCCAGAGACCCACAAAGGGGTCACAGACCAGCTCCAAAGTGCCCCATGGAGGAGGTCAGGGAAGGCACCAAAAACTTATCCAACTACTCCGCAAAGCTGAACTTTCCTGGGCTGTCCGGCAAATGCAGCCCTTCAACTAACTTTCACCTGCAGATCTGAGCGAGCCCTGTATCTTTAAATCTCTACCATCTCCTCCTCTATCAGGAAGGGTTGAAACAATGGCTGCCACTGCCTCTGTCCCAGGCAGGTTGAAACAATAGCTTCTTCAAAGCTGAGATCCAGGGATCTGAGTTGGGTTTGTTAATCAAAAGCCCTGATCAGTGATCAGCAGCAAACACCTCAGTTCTTGGGGAAGAGGATTTCCATGTCCCTTGCTGTCAGCAGTAGCTAGCCAAGGACTGGACTCCATGGTGGCCTGCCATGTTTGGGGGTGGCATTGGTTGCTGCCACATGGAGAGAGTAATTTATAGTTCTTTACCATAATTTGTCAACCTCTTTTTCCTGCTCTTGCCTGAATGCTGCAGTGTTTTTCTGGCCTCTGGAGTTTCAAAATAATTGTTTCAGATAGCTTCTGCCTATTTAATAGTTATTTTGGTGAAAGGACTGAGCCCTGGAGCTCCCTACTCTGCCATCTTCCCTAGAAGTCCACATCGATGCTTTTGACTCTGCCCTCAGGGTAGGTTTAAAAGTTTCCACGTGAGGAGAAAAAGCTCTACTTATTACCAGTCTGGATTTCCTTTCATGCAGCAATAGAGAAGATATTTTGGTCTCAAACTTCGATGTGCACATGAATAACGTGGGGATCTTACTAAAATGCAGATTCTGATTCAGAAGATCTTGTTTGTGGTCTGAGAGTTTACATTGCTAACAAGCTCCATGGTGATCCAGAAGCTTCTGATCCATGAAGCACACTTTGAGTAGCATCTGGAGATGTGGCAGGTCAGGTAGTCCCCAAAATATAGGCTCAATACACTATTACACTATTTATAAACGCAAGATCATCCTCTTGATACCTCACTCTTCATAAACCTTTAGTCACTGTTTTTCTTCAACCTTATTATAGTATCATTATAATAGTAATCATGGTATAGAGGAGTGGAAATTGCCTAATTTCATCTTTGTAGGTACCTTTGCCTCCAAATTTAACTAGTTTAGAAGACAAAGTCCTGAAATCATTCTCTAGCCCTTTTCCTTATCTTTCTGACTGAAGAATTTCCATGCAGTGTGTAAACTTCTGCAGGTACTTCAGTGTGCAGGATAACCTCCCCAGTCTGGACAACATCATTTGTCAAGTTAATTGCAATATAACTCTATCTTTCTCTTTCATCTGTCTATATTTCACTATTCTTTATTGTAGTACTTACTCTACTATATCATTCTAATATAGCTAATAGATGTTCTTCTTTTTCATCAGATCCTAACAATTTTATTTAAGGTTTAAATATAATCTCATTTAATATTGCAAGATAAGTTGTGGTCAATTTATATGGATGGACATAGACTCACTCTCCTGCCAGCTAAAGGCAAAGTCAACATATAGATGAGGATGTGGTTGGATTGTGGTCTCATTACATCATAGTTTCAGTCAATTTAACCACTCACACACACATCCACATTCTATAATCCGTGATTATTTTTAATGATAATATCTTCTTGAACTACCTCCTTGATTACTCTACTAACTCTGACCCATCACTTTAATGATCCCTTCATATATTTGTTAAAGAATAATATACACTTTATTAGAAAATTATACAGTATAACCTATAAACCAAAAGTTTACAGTGTGCAGGATTATTTATGAACCATCTTGACTGGTTTAGATCTTGACTCAATTACATTCAGAAGCCATGAATTATATTCAGAATTCTGGAGATACTTTTCTAAATTAGGAATATGAATAGAAAAAGCAACTCCAGAGACAAGATGCAGGATAAAATGTAAATGTTTGGAACTAGGCAGTAGCTACCGAGGTCAAGTGCATCAGATCAGCTTTATTCCCACTTTCTTGTTTATATCCCTAAAGAGATGCACTCCAGCCTAGTCCTGAATGGAAAACAGAATACATAGTTTAGAAAACAAACTGAAAATGGTATTTATTTGCATTAAATCGTGAATTACCTGTAAACACATAAATTTAAGAGGTACACTCTGTTATACATAATACCTGGAATATTCAGTAGATATTACACACAGTAGTATCTATTGATAAGTTAGTGGTCTGAGAGAAAACACAGTACCAAAGCATACCTGATACAAAATAAATTATTCATACACAAATTCTAATCATACAATACACTCAATATTTAAAAAGTTATGTATTACAAAAAACATTAGTTAGATTTACAACCAAAGTATATCTATTTAGTTTATTTAAAAAATGTCTTTAGACTGTTATACATAAGCAATCCCTTTCAGGATACATTCTTATCTTTAAAAATGAATAAACTGCATTGATTTCAAGACTGTTGATAAATAAACCCCTAAAATATGATTGAAGACAGGCATCTATTCATTTTTCAAAGGTGTTACTATACTAGAGAATATGCTGAACTATTGCCCCATAATTCCAACACTGTCATTCTATTTTTCATATACAGTAAAATTAATTAATTTCAAATTTTAGTATATAAGATTAGCTGCACTGTTTTTCAATTGCTTCCTCAAAAAAATGTTAATAGATTAACAGAACTAGTCAAATATTTGAGAAATTCAAGCTTTCTTGTTTAACCTTAAAATGTTTTAGGTTAAAGCTGATACTATATGTGGATTTTGAGATAAATTAAACACTTTTCTCTTAAAGATCTCTACAAAAAGACCTTCTTCAATTCTAAAATTTATTCAAGATTTATATAAAGTCCAAGCGAACAGTTGAGTATTTTCAGTGTAGTGAAGGATGCATCTTTGGCATTTCTCCATTGGTTCTAAAATAAAACATATCAACAAATATTATACATTTTTCTGCCTGTCTACTACAGACATTTCCAACACAAAAGTATTTGACTGAACTTTGTTTCAACAGCAATTTCATTTCTAAGAAACTCCTTTTAAAATCTGCAAAAAATACTAAGAACATTCAGATTTTTCCTCTGAAAAGCTGAAATGTTTTGATGTTACTGAAAGGAAATTGCTTAGTTCTTTTTCAGTAATGGAAATTCAAAATCTTTTAAAATTCAACAATGGATAAAGCAGACATTACATTTAAAAAGATGTTGACCAGGGTATAACTTTAAAATATTAGTTTAAATGAATATGAAGCATGCTTCTATTAAGGAGAAATATATATATCTTCAAATAGCATGGGCATCACGGAAATAGAATTACTATATATTTTTTTCTTGGTCCATATGGCTTTTCTAAAAGGAAACAAACAACAACAAAAATAAACTGCTACAAATGTTTAAATTTCAGCTGATTTCCACATTACTGCCAGTATTGACAAAGTTTTTGCTCTAATCCCATGCTAACCTTAAAGCTGAAAATAGTTCAAATGTGAATATTTTAAAACAGTAGGAAAAAATAGTAGAGTTTTTACAACTGAGCATTGTTTCGTCATTCAAAACTACATATAGGGTGGAGCAGATATAGTTCAGTAGCCTGCTTTACATGTAAGAGGTCCCTAGTACCCCCTAAAAAAAAAAAGAAAACTACATATGGGGAAAACTCTCAGTAAAATAAATTAAATACCATTTGATAGTTTAGATGCAATCTAAATTCTCCATGGCTTACTGAAATATAAATAAAGAAACAAAAGAAAAACAAGTAAAAACAATTGTCAGCAATAGTATTGGTTAACAAAAATGCATATGGTAATGATGGCTTTTATTTTGACATTAACACATTTTAACAGTGCAATTAAATTATTCCCTATTGTTCTCTAATCAGACAGAATCATGGAAATCCAAGCAGAGAATTAGACACAACAGATAAAGGAACTGGAAAATAAATTGGGTATTTATACTATCTGGTACGGAAACATTTGAATAAACCCGTAACTATTTTAGAAAGAAAATAAATTGCTTGATGTAGTAAATATATCCAATAATTTGGAAAAGGCAGATTATGTGACTAGGACACATAATGGAATATTGAAATTCTGAAAGTAATTTGTCATATAATATATTAATAATACTGCTGGGAGGTGTGGGAGGTGGGCAACATGGGAATCCCAGTGGGTTCCGTGTAATATTTTGGGTATCTAAGCACCTCTTAAAATATATGTATATATATATATATAAATAACATTTTTGTAAGCAAATGCACATATATACATATATATTTATATATAATTTTGCAAATGTTGGTATGTATTGTGAAAATTTTGATTTTTACCCACAATAAAAAATAATAATAATAATAATAATAATACTGCTACCTCCCAGCTACTACAAATATCCGTGTTGATCCAGTCTGACAAAAACACTCTTTTCCCGGTATAGTTAAAATTGATAGTTATATTTGATAACCAAGTAAAGTACCAGCACCCACTTATACAATTTAGCAAGAATTGGGAATCTTATAATTGGCACTATTCAATTTTTGCAGAATACAATTTTAAGTGCATATGGTTATCTACTTCCATGTTCCCATAGTAGAGTTTTATCTCAATTCTATTTTTTAAAAGTCCCTGATGGAATAGGATCTCTCTAAAGTCGAATAAGGATCAATATGGCCTCATTCAATCCTAAAACAAAAATGCTATGTAAATATTTGTATCTAAATGTTGCCTTCTAGGTAAATTTTTAAGATATTTTAATAGAGACTTTCTCTATTGGAGGAGGTGGTCTGCTAAAGGGGAAGAGGTCACCAAATAAGATCACAAATAATTACACCTTCCTAATTCCGTTGAAATTGCTTTTTTTGTGAATGCTTATTGGGAATTTTAAAGCACTGACTTGGAGAGGCCAAGAACCTCCGTCAATTCCGGGTTGGATAGCCCCCCAGTCACCACTGCTAGCTCAGGGTCTAGACACATGTTGGGATCCTTTTCAAAGAGCATTTGAGTGACTTGGTGCATTCGAGGAAGACAAGTAGAGGCCCCAACTAAACCACCTCATCAATCTCTCTTTTCCAGGTGGCCTTCTTTTAATACTTGTTAAATGGGTACAAATATTTTCCAGAAGAGGTCAGAGAGTGTCAGAGAGCTTCCATGATATTTCTGTTTCAAATAAAACCTGACTTTCTCTATTTTTCTTTTCAGAAGGGCTGCCTCCAACCACACTGTCCACATGGTAGCAATCTTCTGGAAAAAGTTTGTCCTTTGACGGTTTTGGTATCACTACTCTGAGGTTCCTTCCTGTTCCTCTTTTCTTCTATGTTATTAATGCTAACAACCGAGCAGATTGATGAAGAGCCAGATTTATTTATTTATTTAAATATATATATATATTTATTTTAAAAGATACTTAGATTACATAAATGTTACATAAAAAATAGAGGGGATTCCCATATGCCCCACTCCCAACCCCGCCCACATTTTGATGCATTAACAGCATCTTTCTTTAGTGTGGTACATTTGTTACAATTGGGAAACACATTTTGGAGCATTGCCACTAAGTGTGGATTATAATTTACATTGTAGTTTACACTCTCTCCCACACAGTTTTGTAAATTATGACCAGATATATAATGGCTTGTGTCTGTCATTGATTGCAATGCCATTCAGAACAATTCCCAAGTCTCGAAAATGCCCCCATGTTACACCTATTTTTCTCTCTCCCTCCCCTCAGAACCTCCAGTGGCCACTGCCTGCACACCAATGATAAAAGTTCATCCATTGCTAGAATCACAATAATTCTATACTAGAATACCAGTAAGTCTACTTTAGTCCATCATTCATTCCCCAATCCTGAGGATTCTGGGATGGTGATACCTACTCTGCCTCTACTTGAGAGGGGACTTAGATCCCATGGGGCAGATGGATGGGACTATCTTGTTTGCAGTTGCACTCTCTGTTCCTTGGGATAGTTGTTGTCCATCATCACCTCCTTGTTAGTTTTCCTGGGTGAGTCCAGTGAACTGGAGAGTAGGTGTTGCATGTCTGTTGAGATTCAGGGCACAGCTGGTAGATGGACAGCCCAAAGATTTAAGTAAGAGTCAGATTTAATTTGTCCATTTTCACAGCTTGCCTTAATTTGTGGATTTCCTCTTTCCTAGAGGGGAGGAAGCCCTATGCTTGATAGATCTGTTTATATAAGTACTGAAGCAATCTCTGGTTGAAGCCATGCCCTCCAAGTTTATTGTTCCCAGACATTGCTCAGGTTAGAAACATACCTCCTTGTTTATTCAGTAATGACACATCTAGAGTTCCTCTGCCTAAATCTATCACCAAAACATGAATGCTGTCTGCCTTGTGGAGACCACAGGCCATAGCTGCCACTGTAGGTTCACTGCTGATGCTCAAAGCCTTCAGTCCTGCAAGGTTAGGAGCTTCAATTGTTGAGTTTCTCCATTTTAGATCAAATTCTGCTGGTACAGAAATGACAGCATTGGCAACTGGCATTCCAAGACATTCCTCTGCCGTTCCCTTTAGCTTTAACAACAGTAGAAAACCAACATATTCTGGGCAAATGGTGATGGTCTCATTACTTGTCTCAGAAAACGCAACCATCCAAATTTTGTTTAAAACCGTAAATGGGTATGTGCCAATTTCAGCCTCCAGTTCTTCAGGGGTAAAAACCTTGCCTGTGAATCTTTTGGCATCATATATAGTGCTCTAAGGATTTGAATCTGCCAGCTCTAAGTTTTCATATCCCACATACACGTCATTGCCAGCAAAGGGCACCATGCTAGGTGGGCTGACATGCCCATTTTCATCTGGGTATGACCTTAACTTTTCCTGTGCCCAGGAAAAAAACACCCCAACAGAATAGTGGGTGGTACCAAGGTCAATGCCAGTCACTATAGGAGTAAACCATGGCAGATACTGCTGTGCCAAATAGCCAGCCAACAGGAGAACCAAAAAACTGATCTCTCTGGCCATCACAGACCACCCTCCCCCAATTATTTTTTTAATTAACTTATTGAATTATAACTTACCTAAGCTAAAATGGCCCCATTTTGAGTGCATAGTTTGATGAGTTTTGACAAACATATGTAATCTGTGTAGACAATCAAGATATAGGATATTATCATCACTCCAAAAGGTTTCCTCACGTCAGTTGGAGACCATTTCCCCACTGCTGACCCAGGTAACAGCTGCTCTCTTTTATCTCACTGTGGATTAGCTTAGCCTGGTCTAGTATTTCATTAAATGGAACCATATAGTACGTTGTGTTTTGTTCCTGGATTCTTTCATTAAGCATAATGTTTTGGGTATTCATCATGTTAGTAGATTACTCTTTTTATTGCATAGTATATACTATTGTATGGATACACCAATTTATTTATCCATTTACCTTCTGTTCCCAGTTTGAAACTATTGTAAATAAAACTGCTATAAGTATTCTTATTCCTGCCTTTTTATGAACATATAGTTTCTTTTCTCTTGATTAACTAATAGGAGTATAACTGCTTGGTCATATAGTAAATATATTCTACCAACACTGATTAATCACTTTAATGAATGGCTGTGCCTATTTTAATCTGAATCACCAGTGTTCCATTGGATGGTATATTCTTCTATTCTCTAATTGCTTAATTATTTTAGGTCTTGCCTCCCTGCTAGATCATAAACTATCTGAGGGTAGGACCTACAAGTTATTGTTTCTTTCTTTCATATTTTTTTACTTAAGAAAACACATGGCTGTAGGCACATAATAAACGTTTGCTGGGTTATTATTTTATATTTTATCAATGACACTTCACTAAACAAAATGACTCCAAATTTCAGGCTTTTTTGGGATGAACGTGTAAAGTGGAGTCTTACCAGGTGTGTTTCTAGTAGAGGTAAATAGCAACAAACTCTTTCTTTTCCTTCTGGGTTACGGGGTGACCTAATGAAGGACACAGCGGAAACTATCAGGAAATGAGTTCTCATGTTCCATTGGGGCTGCTAAGTTAAAAGAAAGCAAGCCTAGGGGTTCTGATGCCATCTTTATCATTTGGAAATAAAGCCAGCACAGAGGAAAGAGACAAATTTGCAGTGACATCTTGAGGAACTGGATCCAACCATGTCATCATGATCCAGCAGTACCATGGCTTATGCAAGCTTGGGATGAGTTTTATTACTTCTTATTGGAATAATTCTGTCTAATACATTGTATGTTAGTAATAGTAGCTCTAAATTAGCCATCAACCCATATTAAAAGTGAAACAAAACAGAAAGATATTTTCCTTTGAACGCATTGCCTTGGCCTCAGTGTCAAGGGTAATATGTTGCCAATTGTCTTTAGGTTCCACCAGCAGTTAAAAAATATAAAAATGATAAAGACACTGGATTTGCTTCTTAATATAACTAAAAAATGTTCCTAAAAATGAATTTGAAGTGGCTACTCAATGCTGAAAAATATCAGAAAGTAGGTTTCCTCATAAAGAGTTGAAATTAAGCCCCATGAGAAAAAGTGGTTAAGCATTGTTGCTATGGTGACACATAATTATAGCTATCTTACCTGAGAGCGCCATTAGCACCAAGCAATGTTGCTACTCTAGTTAGCTTTCTTGGCTTGAATTTGCCAAATAATTGCCTCAATTATCTACTTCACATTGGCCATGGGATCTTGGCCAAGATCTTTGTTCTCATTTCTTGCCTGGATCACTGCTTTGTCATTCCATAGTCAATAACCTCATCTCATTGTCAAAGGGTTGATAAGGCTCACATAATAAACTTTCATCATTGCTGTGGCTGAGTGTGCTGAGCAATTCCATCGTAAACTAGCAGTTTAGAAGCAGTATAACTGTATTGCTGGGCAGAGAGAGGCTTTCTCATTTAGGCCAGTTATACTGACATATTGCCATAATGACACTGGACTGTTAAAAGAGATCTTTTTCAGATGCTTATTGCTTTCTAGGAAAATTCCCATCAGATCTGATAATTGTCAAACCAGGCATCTTCCCCAGCCCTAAGGAATACCTGTCATATTATTAGTCAACATGTTCTTATTGGGAAAGAGCTCATTTTATTTTATTTGCTGTAGTAATAATCTCAGTAACATGTTAGCAAACCAGAACAAAGGCAGCAAAATTAGGACTAGGTCCTCCAATGGAAGATGACATATATCCTCATTTGATTTATTCAGATTTGATAAGTAATCATTCAACTTCTTCTTTTACGTTTATCCCATTTAAGTGTCATCAAAACGCTGCGACGACTATTGACATATGCAACATTATGGGCAAATCTCTAAACCATTATGTTGCATAAAGGAGTCAGGCACCAAATCACACAACTGAATGCTTCCATACATATGAAGTTTAAGAAAAGGCAAAATAATTTATGGTGATGAGAGTCACATATGTGCCCTTTCACGTTGTTTCTCAATTTATTGGAAAAGGCACCATGAGAGACTCATAAAAACTAGGGTCAGCAAATCTGCCACTTTATAGCTGTGAGATCTTAGGTACATTTCAGCTTTTTCAACTTTAAAATGAAGGCGCTTTCCAGCTCTCATATCCTGGATACTATTTAAGAAATTCCTTTCCATCCATCCTTCCCTTAAGGACAACTGGCTGCAAAGGGGCCAAGGGAGCTTTGTGAGAACTTGCTCATGTTCCTGTCTTAAATGCTTGATTATACAGGTGTACACTTTGGTCAAAGCTCATCATACTAAACAAGCAAACAAACAAACAAACAAAAAAACTCATCATACTGAACATTTAAAATCTGTACATTTTACTGAAAGTAAATTATATCTCAATCAACACAATATTACGAACTACTTTTACAACCCACATCTTAATCTTGAGACAACTGGGGCACAGAGAAGTCAAGAGATGATTCGCCCAAGTCCATTGTGGGAAATGGAAAACCTCTATGTTCCAATGACAGTTGCATTTTATCTTTTGAAAAGTAGTAAGATTTTCACCCTAACATTCATTGTAAGCCTGATACATTTGTACTTAATACATTAGAAGAAAGAAAAAAGAAAAAAAAGTCTCACATTCTGCTCTGTTTATGTGTACATTTGCATGTAGGAGACGAGAGGTAACTGGCAATGAGTAACTGTCTTTTCCCTGGGAAAAGCAAAGAGAGAGGCTGTGCACCAGGGCAGGTCATGATGAGGCCACTCAATCAGCAGTGTTTTGAGACATGTGCTATGTAGAGAATCTCAGATAGGTGTTTTTCTTCACCGAGGTGAAAAATCTGACATAACAGCTTTCACAGTCTGTGAAGTCCTTCCTCGATCAGCACTTCCTAAACAGATCCCTTAGCATCTTGGTAAAAACACAAATCTCAATCAATAGGTCTGGAGTGAGTGCCATGAATTTGTATTCTTAACAAATTCCCAGGGGATGCTTATTTCTCTGGTCCACAGACAACACTTGGAGTAGCAACGACGAGGATATTAAAGCTGAAGTGGAATCTGAACATTTTTAGGGTCTCAAATTCAAGTGGTGAGCTAAAACCATGACCCATGCTTATGAGTCTCTATAGTTCTCCCCCATATAAGTTAAGAAACAAAATGACAAGGTATATAAATAAATGTAAGTATGTGCAATCAAGGTTGGAAATTTGTTGTAGCCATTTATTCAAATTGCTGGTTTAGAATTATCTGAATATGAGCAATGTGTTCCATTTTTTAAAATTGCATTCCTTCTGTATTAGTCAGTCAAGGGGTGCTGATGCAAAATACCAGAAATCAGTTGGCTTTTATAAAGGGTATTTATTTGGGGTAGAAGCCCACAGTTACCAGGCCATAAACATAAGTTTCTTCCCTCACCAAAGTTTGTTGCCACGTGTTGGGGCAAGATGGCTGCCGACGTGTGCCAGGGTTCAGGCTTCCTGGGTTCCTCTCCTCCCGGGGCTTGCCTCTCTCCAGGCTTAAGCTTGTTTTTTTCCACAAGGCCAGCTGTAGACTATCAAGTGAATGGCTCATCTCTTTTCCCGGAGCCTTCTCTCCTTCCTCACGACCAATCTCCTCTGTGAGCTTACTTCCCTGGGCTCCAGCATTAAAATTCTGCATCAGAAAGTCCAACTCAAAAACTCCAACTAACTTCACTGCTCTGCCATGTAGTTTTATCTCCGAGTCCCCACCCACCAAGGGGTGTGGAGTCAATGTCCTAGTGACATGACCCAATCAAAGCCCTAATCATAATTTAATCATGTCCAGAGGAACAGACCAGTTTACAAGCATAATCTAATATCTATTTTTGGAATTCATAAATAATGCCAAACTGCTATACCTTCTATGTACAAAGCTTTAGGTTTATGTCTTCCTAAATTCCAATCTAGAAGTAACTCTTCTAATCAAGGATACATTTGTAAGCTTGGAAATTGTAGCATGAAATAATGAAACCATAGAGGTGTTCAATGACCACAACACACCTGCACACTAACACATAAAATTAGTTGTTGGTGTTGCCTTCAATAATTCGTGCCTTCTGAAATTTACACTATTTTTTAGTCCCCTCCCACATGGCTAACCTGTGCAACCAATGTGATGATGCAGAAAGTACAGTATGTGAGTTCCAAAGACAGGTCATAAAATACATTCTGGGTTCTGCCTTGTTCATGCTTAAATTTGTTACTCTGGGGGAAGCCAGCCACCATGATGTCAGGATGCTCAAACAGCCCATTGGTAGGCCCACTTAGGGATTCTTCCAATAGCCATGTGAGTGAGCCACCTTGGAAGTAGATCATCAAGCCCCAGGCTTTTGAAGCAATAGATAACTGCTGCTGTGCTTAAAAAGAGGGAGGAACTGTATTTGGCATATATAAGACTTTTGATTTTGAAAGGTAGAATCTGGAGTAGGACCCAGTTACTGAAATACAATCACATCCTGTTTGAACTTACTTTAAGAGTATAGGTTCTTCTATTTCCATGGTTAACAAAGCCCTACCCCCAAATAATGGTCTTTCCAATGGAAGAAACAAGACAGAGATGTAGAATTGTAATTTGGAACAATTAAATGTTCCTTAATGAAGGCAACCAATAAGCTACATGATTTATTATTGGGTTATTATTGGCATGCTCAGGCATGGCTTGATAAGATACCTAGGATGGGATAATGGCAGGTAGAATAGGCAGGGAAGGATAGAGATGGATTATTTTGAGTAATTGATAGGACTTCAACATAAATTGTTGGTAGATAAACAAGAAGGAAGAATTGAAGACACATATAAACAAGAAGGAAGAATCTAAGACACATTCAAGACTTTTTGCCTATTCGATTGAAAAGTAATCATACATGCTATTAAATGAAATAGATTACTTGGAAAGATAAGTCAGGTTTATAAAGATGTGGAAGAGGATAAAGGATTGTATTTTGAGATGTACTGAGTTTCAGTTAACAAGAAACAAGAGAAAATGCTTTCTTCTTTTGGTTTTTACTGCCCCCTTAAGAGTACATAATGGTGACTATATATATATTCAACATTATATATATATATATATTCATTCCCAAACCCAATCCCTGCAAAATAGGTTGAAATAGCCACTATATTTATTTTACTTATTAAAAAAATTTAGTTGTTATGGATCCTGGTTGGTGGTAATAGTCTGATGATATTATCTCATAACCGGTAACAAATGTTCTCCCCCAGTGTGGTGTGTTGGTGAAGGGATGTTGTATGGGAATCTTCCACATGTGTATGATTGTTTTATAAGTTCACAACTTCTGTAATAAAATTTATTTAAAAAAATTAGTAAGCAAGAGATTTGCAATATGTTCAATACTTCAGAGTCAGGAGCCATCTAAAATCCAGGTTTCCCCCAAATCAAGCCAGGGTTCTTTCCAGAGCCTGCTATGGATACTGCATTGTTTTCTTCTTCAGGTTTGCTGTTGGCCCAGATCCCTGATGTCTGGAATTAGTCTTTGTTTTGAAATGGGAAAATGTTTGACTAGGTGTTTCTGATAGTGTTTTAATAGAGTATCTGTCCCTTGGTAGGGACCTGGTAGGGTTTAGCTTTTAGATTTGAACAATTAGAACTCCTATGCTGGAAGTTCGCCAAGAACTTATCAGACTTTGGGGAATTCTTTTAATATAGTGAAACTCATAGGAGGTTGATATAGGACTCTGAATGCCAAAATGTTAACAAATGAGCATACAAAATTCCAATAACTGGAGCATTCAGGTATCTTCCCTGGGTTCTGCTTTTGGAAGTGAGTTAAGCAACTAGAAGGTTACTTGGTGTCTTAGTTTGCTTAAGCCTGACAATGCAAAATACCAGAAATGTGCTGGCTTTTAAAATGGAGATTTTTTTCAGGTATTAACTTACAGTTCCAAGGCTGCAAAAATTTCCAAATCAAGGCATCATCAGAGATGCTTTCTCATGGAATGCCTGCTGCTGGTTTGATCCTGGGCTCCTGCCACATGGAAAGACAAAATAGTGGCTCTCTGTCTGGGTCTCAGCCTTCTCCTCCAGCCCGCTTTCTCCCCAGGCTCAGCGATGGGCAATCAAGCACATGACAAGGCTTGGTTCTTAGGCTTTGAGTCATTTCCTGGGCTTAGCCTCTTGGAGGCCTCTTTCTGTGCCTCTGTGCTCAGAAAGAGCTCAGATTCCAGCTTCTGGCCTCTGGGACCCCCCTCAGGCTCTACGGGCTTCTTCATCTTTCTACTACTGCAAGCAATCCTCTCTCTCACATGGGAGAGTCAAAATGGCGACTTCCTTTCTCTGTGTGTTTCTGCTTTCAGTTCTCAGTTTATACACGACCCCAGCAAGAGGGTGGAGACCTCACTTCTCACTGAGGCAGTCCAGTCAGAGACCCCACACCCACAGGAATGAATTAGTTCTAAGAACATGATCTTCTGGGATTCACAAAAGGACTTCAAACTGTCACACTTGGTAATCATAACATTGGAAGAGACTCTAATTGTATAGAAGAGACCACATAGTTTGTGGTGGAGTTTGCAAAATATTTCCACAGAAAATCATTTTCCACTATGTATATATCTTTATGCCTTAATTATCATTTTCCATTGGACAGGGGTACTCCAAACAGTGAGTTATATAGGAAATATTTATTAAGAAACTGCACAAGGCACAGTTTTAGGGGTTGAAGATACAGTAGTGAATAAGAATCAAGTCTTTACCTGCGAGGAAATTACATTTTAGTGGATCAAATGCTATCTTGTTACTTTCCAGATCTCCTTTTTTAGTCATCAGATTCTCTCTCTTCACCTCACCTCCCTCAATGATTTCTAAAATAATAGTTTATCTTCCATTATTTGTATTTTTAGAATGCTTTCCTGATCAAAATTTAGGAGGACAAATATTTACAAATAATACTTTGAGCTAGATTATTTCAGGGATGATGACTAGACTGGCCTTTGTTCCTATATTTTATAATAATAGCTTTTAATTTTCTTGGTAGTGTGCAGGATGCTGTCTAGATTAACCAGAAAGGGACCTTATTTGAAAGAAATGGGTAAACAAGTAGCTGAATTGCAAATACTCCACAGCATTACGTGCAAACAAAAGTAGATGCTTAACAAATTGTACAAATTTTTCCTTGACAGCAAACTTCAATTTACTTCAAAACATTTGAGGCTAGAAGTCTAATTATATGTTGTTTGAGGGGTGATATATTTCCTTCAGCTGACTTATTGATTTGTTGCCTTTTAAAAGAAAATTATGCCGATCTAATTACAAAGAAAGGTTCAAATGCTAAAAACTTCACACCTGAGGTTTTCCGTTATGAAACAGAATGATTAATGTGCCAACAGAAACAACCACCCGTGAACCTTTAGCCAGAGACTTGAAAATACCATGTTGCTAATAGAGGAGCTTAGAATACTCCAACCCGTTTTTCTTTCTCTATGAAAGCAATGTGAAAATTTTCTGCGAAATGGACCTGTGGTGTGGTAATCATTTCAAACCAGATCTTTAAACTTTGTGTGCTAACAGTCATTTGGATTATTATTTTTTAAACAAAAACTCCATTATGCTAAATATACTAATCAATGAAATACAACACCCCCTTTTCAAAAAAAAACTACTAGTTTTTAAAGTCAATTTGATGGTCCTGAATGGGCAATCTAATCAATGGATGGACATCAGGAATCCTGGGTAGTCAAGGTAGTCCTCTTTCTCCTCTGACCCCCTCTAACACAAGAATTGTAAAAAGAATGTGGAGACCTATTTTGGACCATGTAAGTTGGTATTAATTATTATGGGTCTTGTGTAAAACCCTTGATATGGGGAAGGCTATATCACATGCCATTTTGGGACGTGAAACCAGAGCAAGTGGGTAAAGTCTACTGGTGTCCCATTCTTTTTAATATTTTATCATCCCGTTCCAGCCTTAAATGGATGTCACTCTGAGAATCAGGCTCATTTGCTTTGGGACAGAAAGAGTTATGATTACAGGTTGAGCTGGGGCAGCTCCTGGGTGGTGTTGGAGCCCAGGTTGAGAGAGCTTATCAGTAGCACCAGAGAGTCCATTAACAGATTATGAGCTGATATGGCATCATCAGTTCTTGGTGACCATGGGCGTAGTTGGTAGCAGAGGACCAGGGGTTTGGGACGGCTGTAGAGAGCAGCCTGATTAGCCCCTCTGAGTTAGGGAGCAGGACTGAGGGAAATTTTAGACCCAAGCATTTTTCTTTCAGGAAGAGAGCACTGTTATCTTGTTCCTACCAAAGAGAAAATAAAAATCACCTGCAATTCCACCACCCTTTCCCTGAGAGGACAACTAATTCCTGACTGCACATACTTTTAAAAATGTTTTTCCTTCTCCCTCTCTGGTTTCATTTCCTTTCACCACACTGTTAGATTTTTAAAAAATTAAAGCTACATCGTGAACTTTTGTCCAGATCATTATTCTCCCAAAATATAATTTTTAGTGGCTGATTAACATTTAATTGTAAGATTTCACTATGTTTGGAAATTAAGGTCGTTACCAAAAATGTTTTTATTGCAAGCCAGATTCTTCTTTTGTTTTGTTTTCTTGTCAATGAAAATTATGCCCCAAACATCCTCAACTCCTGGTCTAAACTACCTTTTCTTTCCCTGGGAGTTTGTTAGAAATACAGACTCTCAGCCTTTCCTGAACTAGAATCTGCATTTGCAATACTCAAGCAATTCGTATGCGGATTAAAGTTTGAGAAACACTACTTTAGTTGATTGCCATGGCTCCCAAACTTGTCTTCATATTGAAATCACCAGGGGAGCTTCAAAAATTGCTAATGCTGTGTCTCACCCCTAGAGAATATGATTTAATTGGTCTGGGACGTGGCTTGGGCTTTGCAAATATTTAAAGATCCCCAGGAGAATCTAATGCACAGCCAGCTTTGGGAACTGTGACCCAATACCTCCTGTATTAATGTCCGATCTTGAGAAGTGTTTCCAGGTCTTCATCCAATCCAATTTGGGTTTTAATTTTCCTACTTAGATGTTTTTCTTCAATTCTATTCCATAAAACTCCTATTTTCAAAAATCCCTCTAAAATTCTGTTCCATTAATGGTACGTTTTCTCTTTATTCCCTAATACTCTTATACGTTTGAATTTTGTGCTTTAACACGGTCCAAGGTAAAATATAATCTAGGTGGGGAGTTTTCATGTTGGTTCTAGATTAATACGTCTTTTCCACCATATTTCTTTTCTCCTTCCTCATATGGCCAGATTCCCCAAAATCCGATATGTCTGCACCATTTTCAACCTCTTCTTCTCATTTCTTGGTGTATCATTTTGATTCCTAATTGTTTCTACTTCAGTTCCCAAGTGATACAGCTACAGCAGAATTTCTCAACAGTGTCACTATTGACATTTGGGGCAGGAAAATTCTTTGTTGTGGGGACCTTCCTTATGCATAGTCAGATGTTTAGCAGCATCCCTGGTTTTTACCTGCTAGATGCCAGTAGTGCCCCGAGGTGGTGAGAACCAAAATTGTTTGCAGGCATTGCCAAGTGTCACATAGGGGGCAAAATTTCCCTGGATTGAGGATCACTGAACTATAAGGTTGTCAAGTTTTCTCAATGGCTAATAAACAATGCAGCAAAAACATTTTTAAAATGTTATTTCAGAAGTGAGACTATCTACTATTGTCATAAGTATAATTTGTATAATCAATTTTATTCCATGTGCTGATATTCTGGGGTTGTCCAGGATTTATGGAATTTTATTCTTTACTATTAAAATGAGCCACCACATATGGAATGAAATTTGATTCAATTGTTATGAATTTGTATGACTTCATATAAAGAAATCCACATATCTAAAAAAAGATGAGAGAGCGATCATAGACCGGAGGTCCCAATATTAGAATAAGGAAAAATGATCACAACAGTATGGTCACTTTTGGGCTAAATTCTGGCTCCAGTTGCCTTGGATTTGGAAAACAAGAGCAAATTTACCTAACATGCGCATCCTTCACTCCTATTCTGAAGTTTAAGTATGTGAGTGAATATTCCATCTTAATTATAGCCCTTTTGAGGGGAAGGAAATATACATTAAAACACGCCTGCATGAGTGGACTTACATTTGTTGAATAGACTGTCATGGCCCAGTTGGTTGGGATTGACAGCCTTGTCAAAAATCATTTGACCATAGACGTGAAGGTCTGTTTCTGAACCATCAGTTCGGTTCCATTTTTCTACATGTCTGTCTTCATGTCAGCTGTTTTTCCCACTGTACCTAGGTAATATTATTTAAAGTCCAGAAGTAAGAGTTCTCCAACTTTGTTCTTCCTTTTTAAGACGTTTCTGGCTATTCGGGCCCCTTACCCATCCACATAAATGTGATAATTGGGTTTTCCATTTCTTTAAAAAAGGCTGGTGGGATTTTTATTGGGATTGCACTGAACCTGTATACCAATTTGGGTAAAATTGACTTATTAACGATATTTAGTCTTCAGTCCATGAACACAGAATGTTCTTCCATTTATTTAGGTCTTCTTTGATTTCTTTTAGCAATGCATTGTAGTTTTCTGAATACAAATTCTTTACGTCCTTGGTTAAGTTTATTCCTAAATATTTGATTCTTTTAGTTGCTATTGTAGATAGAATTTTTTTCCTGACTTCATCTTCGCATTGCTCATTACTAGTGTTTAGAAACACTGCTGATTTTTGTATATTAATCTTGTATTCTGCCACTCTGCTCAATTCATATGTTTGCTCTAGTAGGCGTATTGTAGATTTTTGGGGTTTTCTAGGTATAGAATCATATCATCTGCAAATAGTGCAAGTTTTACTTCTTCCTTTCCAATTTGGATGCAGTTTATTTCTTTTTCTTTCCTGATGGTACTGGTTAGAACCTCTAGCACTATATTGAACAACAGTGGTGACAGTGGGCATCCTTGTCTTATTCCCTCTCTCAATGGGATAGCTGTCTGTCTTTCCCCACTGAGTACAATGTTAGCTGTGGGTTTTTCATATATGCTATTTATCATGTTGAGAAAGTTTCCTTTGATTCATATCTTTTGGAATGTTTTATAAAGAAAGGATGTTGTATTTTGTCAAATGACTTTTCTGTATCAATCAAGATGATCATGTGATTTTTCTTCTTTGATTTATTAATGTGCTGTATTACACTGATTTCCTTGTGTTGAACTACACTTGCATGCCTGGGGTAAAACCCACTTGATCATGATGAAAAGTTCTTTTAATGTGCTGTTGGATTCAATTAGTGAGTATTTTGTTGAGGATTTTGCATCCATATTCATTAGGGAAATGGACCTATAATTTTCTTTTTTCACAATTTCTTTATCTGGCTTTGGTATTAAGGTGATATTGGCTTTATAGAATGAGTTTGGTAGTTTTTCTTGTTCAATTTTTTGGAAGTGTTTGGTATTAAATCTTCTTTGAATGCTTGGTAGAATTCACCTATGAAGTCATTTGGTCCTGGGCTTTTCATTTTGGGGAGTTTTTTGATGACAGTTTCAATCTTTTTACTTGTGATTGGTTTGTTGCCGTCTTCTGTTTCTTCTAGGGTAAGTGTAGGTTGTCTGTATGTTCCTAGGAATTTTTCCATTTTATATGCATTGTCTAGTTTGTTGGTGTACAGTTCATAGTATCCTCTTATGATCTCTTTTATTTCTGTGGGGTCGGCAGTAATGTCCCTTTTTTCATTTCTGATGTTATTTATTTGTATCTACTCTCTTTTCTTCATTGTCAGTCTAGCTAAGTGTTTGCCAATTTTGGTAATCTCTAAAAACCAATTTTTGTTTTTGTTGATTCTATTCTGTTGTTGCTGTTGCTCTCAATTTCATTTATTTCTGCTCTGATCTATGTTATTTCTTTCCTTCTACTTGCTTTGGGAATATTTTACTCTTCTTTTTCTAGTTCTTCCAGCTGTGCAGCTAGGTCATTTGTTTTAACTGTGTCTTCTTTTTTAACGTAAGCATTGAGGGCTATAAATTTCCCTTTTAACACTGCCTTCACTGCAACCCATAGGTTCTGATATGGTGTGTTCTCATTTTCATTTGTCTTGAGATATGTATTGATTACTCTTGCAATTTCTTTTTTGACCCACTGATTGTTAAAGAGTATGTTGTTTAATCTCCATATATTTGTTAATTTTCCCATTTTCTACCTATTGCTGATTTCCAACTTTATTCAATTATGATCAGATAAAGTGGTTTGTATAATTTCAATCTTGATAAATTTATTATCTGCTTTGTGATCCAACTTAGGGCTATCCTGGTAAAAGATCCATAAGTACTTGAGATGACTGTATATCCTGCTGTTTTGGGATGTAATGTTCTGTATATGTCTTTTAGGTTTTGTTCCATTATCATATTATTCGCGTTCTCTTTTCTCTGTTTATCTTCTGCCCAGATGTCTATCCAATGTTGAGAGTGGTGCATTGAAGTCTCCAACTATTATTGTAGAGACCTCTTTTTCTCCCTTCAATGTTGCCAGTGTTTGCCTCATATAATTTGAGGAATCCTGGTGTATTAGCCAAAGGAGTGCTGATGCAAAATATCAGAAATTGGTCGGTTTTTATAAAGGGTATTTATTTGGGGTAGAAGCTTACAGTTACCAGGCCATAAAGCATAAATTTCATCCCTCACCAAAGTCTGTTGCTACATGTTGGAGCAAGGCAGCTGCTGACGTTTGCCAGGGTTCAGGCTTCTTGGGTTCCTCTCTTCCTGGGGCTGTGTTTCTCTCTGGGCTTAGCTCCTGTTTCCTCCACAAGGTCAGCTGTAGACTATGAGGCTCTCTAGGCTTTATTTCTCTCCACAAGGCCAGCTGTGAACTGTAAGGCAAATGGCTCGTGTCTTTTCCCAGAGCTTTCTCTCCTTCTTCACGACCAATGTCCTCTGTATGCTTACTCCCCTGGGCTCCAGCATTAACATTCCAACATCAAAACTACTACAACTCTGTCCTTTGCCTTACCTTTTATATTTGATTCCCCACCCACCAAGGGGTGGGGTTCAATGCCCTACTGATGTGGCCCAGTCAACGCCCTAATCATAACTTAATCATGCCCAGATTAACAGACCAGTTTACTAACATAATCCAATATCTATTTTTGGAATTCATAACTATATCAAACTGCCAAACTGCTACACCTGATAAGGTGCATACAGATTTATGATTGTTATTTCTTCCTGGTTAATTATCACTTTTATTAATATATAATGTCCTTCTTTGTCTCTAATAACAGTTTTGCTTTTAAAATCTATTTTATCTGATATAAGTACAGCCACTCAGCCTTTTTTTTTTTTTAACTGCATGCATGGTATCATTTTCCAGCCTTTCACTTTCAATCTGTTGGTGTCCTTGGTATAAGGTGAGTGTCTTGTAACAATAGATAGATGGCTTATATTTTATTATCCATTCCACCAGACACAGGTCTTTTGATTGGGGAATTTAATCCATTAACATTCAAAGTTATTACTGTTAAGGCAGTTCTTCACCCATTTTGACCTTTGGGTTTTATCTGTCAAATCTTTTTTTCACCACTCTTTTTACTGAAATATTCTTCATTTCTAGACTCTCTTCCAAGACTCTCTCTCCTGACTTTTCTTTTTGGTTGTTGCACTCTATTTATATTTCCTGAAAAGCCAGTATCTTGGTTACAAATGCCCTCAGTTTCTATTTATGTGTGAATATTCTAAACTCACCCTCATTTTTGAAAGACAATCTTGCCAGGTATAAGATTCTTGGCTAGCAGTTTTTCTCTTGTCATATCTTAAATATATCATATCACTGCTTTCTTTCCACCATGGCTTCTGATGAGAAATCAGAAATTAATTGTATTAGGCATTGCTTGTATGTGATGCATCACTTTTCTCTTGCTCCTTTCAGTATTCTCTCTTTATCTCTGGCATTTGACATTCTGATTAGCATGTGTCTCAGAGTAGGACTTTTCAGATTTATTCAGATGGGAGTATGTTGTGCTTCTTGGATTTGGATATCTATGTTCTTCAATAGGATGGGAAATTTTCTACCATTATTTCTTAAAATATTCCTTCTGCCCGCCTTCCCTTCTCTTCTCTTTCTGGGACACCCATGACACATATGTTTGCACATCTCTTGCTGTCATTTACTTCCCTGAGACCCTGTTCAACTTTTTCCATTCTTTTCTTTATCTGTTCTTTTCTATGTTCGATTTTTGAGACCATGTCTTCAAGCTTGCTGATCCTTTCTTCTGCTTCCTCAAATCTGCTGTTCGATGTCTCCAGTGTACTTTTAATTTCATTAATTGTGCCTTTCATTCCCATGAGATCTGCCATTTTTCTATGTACGCTTTCAAATTCTTATTTGTGCTCACTCAGTGTCTTCTTAATATCCTTAATCTCTTTAGCCATCTCATTGAATTTATTAAGGAGATTTGTTTGAACATCTGTGATTATGTTATCTGGAGGCTTATCTTGGGCCTCATCTTCCTGTTTCTTGGTATGGATTGTAATTTTTTTTTGTTGGTGTCTTGGCATCTGGTTTACTAGATATATTTATTCTTGGCATAGTTTCTCTCTTTAGGTTAGGGGTTTCTATTTGATTGGTTTTGTGCTACAGCCCCTCTTTGATACACAGGTCAACTTAATTTGGAACTTTATAGTGACACATGTTCAGCCAATCTGAATTTTTTTCAGCTCTCTTTCATGTGTCTATTGCCCTTTCTTCCTTGTTCATTGTGTAGTAGGAGCTGAGGATGTAGTTAGTACAGTAAGCCATGGAGGCTGAAGCTGCCCATGTTGTCAGGAACCGATGAAGCTTCTTCCACCTTTCTTCTCTGCCAGGGTAGGGATGGAGCCACAGACATGTGCAGTAATCCAAGACGTGCAGGCCACGACTGTGTCTTTGGTTGCCTAGAGAGACTGTTGAAGCTTCACGCTGCTTCCTCCCCTGCCTGGGGCAGGGATGGAGCCATAGCTGTGGGTAGCAAACTAAACCATTCAGGCCAAAACTGATCACAGTTGCCTGGATGGACTGATGTAGCACTGGCCCCCCTCCTCCCCTGGCAGGGGTGGGGATGGAGCCTCAGGTGTGCCTAAACAATGTAATTCATGTGGGCTGAAAGTGCCTGAAGTTGTTCTGACAGGCTGAGGGGGTACTGTCCCTTCTGTGCGTTCAGGGGTGGGAGCCACCAGCACCCAACAGTCCAGTCCATGTGGGCCCAAAGCACCTGCAGCTAACCAGAGAGGCTGGTGCAGGTCCCCCCAGCTTCCTCCCTGCCAGAGTTGGGGCTGGAGCCTAGGCTAAACATTTTGGAATAAACATATTCCTATTAGACATCTTTAAAGAGAGGAAAAATAATTATGTTAATAATCATGAGAAAAATAGTCTAATATCTCCCATTTGTAAGATACTTTCTATGTACTATAAAAAGTGCTTTTCAACACATTATCACATTTTAATCCTTACAACAACCCTGATATTATAAGGTCACTTTAGAGCCAGCCTTTCTCCACCACCTTCCTCTCCTAGAAACCATGAGAAGTAATGTAGATCTTCATTTAAGGCATTCTTAAAACAAAAAGGCGAAGGGAATGAGCTTTGCATTTATATCACCAGCAAAGTTCACGTAAAGCTTCCCTGGATGTCTCTCTTCCCCACTTCCCTTCATCCACATACCCCTCTGATCTCTCACAGCCCTACAAGGCTATATCATCTTCCTTGTTTGTTTCCTCCTTCCTCGGTGCCACTGCCAGTCTTCCTTTTCCCACCTGCAACCCCCCGGGAAGTACAATTTGCTTTACTTTTACTTTAGTGCCCCTCTTTCAACCAAGAATTCTGTCAAAAAATTTCTGTGCATTGTTATATGTATATATGAGGGAATGGGAGCAGTGAAAACTGAAATAATTTTCCTAAGATACACCAGCAGGTCTGGATTTGAACCCGGCTCTTTCTGAATCTAACAATTGTGTTCTTTCCTTCTTATGAGTTTTCTTTACAATTCTATCATCTGTATATAATCCTGTTTATGTTAAGGCTCAATGTCAGATTTTATAAGTTTTCCAATCAACTTTATTTGGGCAAAGTGATTACTTGGCATCTGAGCTGACAAGTCCAAGTGTGCCCAGAGGAGTTTAAAATGGGTTGAAAAAACTTGTTAACTAAATTGCTTATTTAAAAAGGAAACAAAAACCTCTTAGGTTATAAAGTTGGAATCAGCATAATTAAACAGGCGTCCATGCTGCAGTTTTTAAAAAGACTTTCTAAACTTAAAGATTTTGTCTTCACCCACCCACACTATCTTACTACTCTGATTGAGCTTCCTTTAGGGCAATCAATAGTCATTCAACATCTCAATATTTAGAGATGCCATTGGCCCCAGTCTCTACTTTTATTTTGCCTCTTCCAGGCAAGCAATTGTGAATGGATGAGGTTATATAGCTTTGTCTGTTTGTTTGCCCTACTTGGCAGGCACTTGCACTTCTACCATACAGGCCTCCATGTGTTCTGATGGGGATTTTATACCCTCTCTTGTTTGCTTTACTTGTTCCTTCAAGAAACACAGACCAGATTCTGCATCTCACCCACTAGTCAATGGTTGTTTGTCCTGGCTGCACACTGGTACCCACCAGCAAGCTTTTATAAAATACTGATGCCCAGTCCCCATAGCTGACAAATTAAGTCAGAATCCCTGGGTCAGATGATCATTATATTTAAACTAAGTTCCTAAGTTCCAGTTAGGATATGAATACAGGACTGATAGATCAAGAAATTGCTGTAGAGGGAAGCGGATGTGGCTCAACCAGTTGGGCTCCTGCCTACCACATGGGAGGTCCTGGTTCAGTTCCTCGTGCCTCATAAAGGAAATGAGCTGATGCGGCAGGCTGGCACAGTGAGATGGCGCAATGAGATGATGCAAGGAAGAGACACAACGAGGAAACACAATGAAAGACACAAGTGGGGAGTGGAGGGGCTCAAGCAAGTGGACCCCTTCCTCCCACTATGCGAGGTCCCAGGTTCTGTTCCTGGTGCCCCCGAAAAAAGAAGCCAAACATGCAACAAATGGACAAAGAGAGCAGAGAGTGAGCAGAAACACACAAAGGGTGTGTGTATGTGTGTGTGTGTGTAAATAAATAAATAAAATAAATATTAAAAAAAAAAAGAAATTGCTGTAGAGATGGGACTTCTCAGTTTCAGCAAGGAATTTAGCAATTCTTGTTACAGTTTTACAGTTTTGCTTAAAATGGAAAGTATTTAAAATTTTCCTGCAAAAATGCTGAGACAAACCACCCTAAAACTCAATGGCTTATATGAGGAAGCATTTACTTCTTGCTTATGGGTCTGCCAAGTTGACTGTGGTTTGGCTGGTCTGGGCTGGATTTTGTTGGGTGGTTTTGCACCAGGCTTCAGGTAAGCTGCACTTGGCTCCAGATGGGGGTTTGGTTCAGGTCCTCTTATCCTCTTTGATCACCAACTATGCAGGGCATGCACTTCTCATGGCAGATCACAGGTTTGCAAGAGCCAAGCCCAGTTGTGCTTAAAGACCCCTGCTTGTGTCCTGCCCACTAATATTCCTTTGGATAAAGAAGGTCACACATCCGAGCCCAATATTAGTGGGATGGGAACATACAATGTTACCACAGTGGACAGGGAAGGGCATAAATATGTACCGAATAAATATCCACACTCTCACAAGGAGAAATGTGAACTTGTTGACAGTGTCTCAGAGTACAACTGACTGAAAAAGGACTGGTTTCCAAATTTTATGTAAATATAAAGTTAATTAAAAAGTAAAAATGGAAAGACTTGGCCGTCATGGAAGGTGGGGAGATCTCAGTTCTAGTCACTGGAAGTGTTGAAGCAGAATATGGAACATCCCTTGGTGGGAGATGTGTGTGAAGGATGCAAATATTAGCTAATTTTGGGGTATCTTTGTATATGTTAGTTTTGGAGTTAACATTCAAAGAGGGGGAAAGCAGGAATAGGGCATAACAGATATAAGATTCGAAATTATCATGATAAGCTGCAAACACCACGATAAAATTTCAAGGGAATAAACAGAATTTCCTACATTTGGGTTTCAAATACCAATTATTTTATGTACACTAAATAAAATTTACCCTACTTAATGGTACATGGTCTATATTTTATTGAATCATGTATCAACTATGTTATTAATTAGATTTTCTAAGCATTGGGCTTCCCATAGCAGAAATTGTCTGCAGCCAAGTTTGGGAACTACTGCCCTATATCTTCTATACTAGGAGACTGCAGGAAAGCAGATATGGCTCAAGCAGCTGGGTGTCCACCTACCACATGAGAGGTCCTGGGTCCGGTTCCCAGTGCTTCCTAAAGATGAGCAAAAAAGTGAGCTGATGCAACAGGCTGGTGTGGCAAGCTGACGGAACAAGATGATGCAATGAGGAAACACAATGAGAGACACAACAAGCAGGGAGCAGAAGTGGCTCAAGCAATTGGGTGCATCCCTCCCACATGGGAGGTCCCGGTTCGGTTCCTGGTGCCTCCTAAAAAAAAGACGAGCAGACACAAAGAGCACGCAATGAACAGACCCAGAGAACAGACAGCAAGCACAAGGAGTAGGGGGAGAAATAAATAAATAAAATAAATCTTTAACAAATAAAAAGAAGACTGCAGGAAGCCATAGATTACCTGCTGGCTGGGACTAATACTACTAGGAACAAGAACCAAAGCAGCAGCAGCTATTATCTGTGGAGTGCTCACTAAGTGCCAAGTAGAGCTAAGTGCTTTGCATGGATTATTTCATTTTCAAACAATTCTGTAAGGGAGGTACTAATGACATCTCCATTTTACAGATGTGGAAACCGAGGTTTAATGATTTAAAGTAAACTTCCCCAAGTCCCATAATTCATAACTGGTATTGCTGAGAGTTCAACACAGACTATCTGATCCTATAAGCCATGGGTATAACCATGGCTCTCTATTGCCTGGCCATTTGAACTGCCATGCCATTTCCAATCCTTGCACTTTCCCCCGGAGCCTGTTCCAACGGAAGACAAAGTGTGGCCCACGGACACTTTGCTGCTATGACTCATTTTTAAGAGTCATCTTGAGATGCTACTCCATCTGCAGGTCTTCTCTCTGGGGCTGCTTCATCGCTCTCTAGTTTATGTTTCAAATGCTGCCATAAATCAGTACTCCTTCCCCAAATCCAAGTGGCCCTCCTCACCATGCCCTCACCACCACCCCGATCTGTTTGAATCACATTCTCTGTTGCTGTGCCTGCCTCCCACTTTGCTATTGATATTTCCAACCTGCCAGAAGGAGCAGTCAAATGAAAGCCTGGGGTTTCCCAATCAATAGTCATTAGAGCCGTATTGATTATGGATGTAGTGGCTTCTGGGGCTTGGGTGACACCTTACACAAGAAAAAGAAAAAGCAAGAGCTCATTTTGGTAATATAAACGTCATTCTTTTCAGAAGGCAGACGGATGTAGACAAAGAAATGCTTGTGGAAATGTCTGGTCTCAGCCATCACCGCCTCATATGCAAGCACATCCCAGGAAATAGAAGCCCCAGGACTGATATTGAGAAAGGTGTGGAGTTAGACACGCTCTGGATGGGTGGAAATACTAGCAGCGTTTGCAGGATATGTGCATTTATTTGCTTGCTTACTTTTTGAACTGAGGGAAGGATTTTAAGTCACCAATTCGATTTACCGAAACTGAATATGAACAGGGATCAGGGGAAATGAAGACTGATAATAAATCTAGAAAAAAAGAAATATAGTCCCTCCTTTTGGTGAAAGTGAATGGACAGGGGGGCAAAAAAGTTACAGAGAAACCCAGAGAAAAGGGAATTTGTTAGAATTGAAGTAGGAATCAACACGTAGTGCTTGGTAGAGTGATTGGTTGTGAAAAGCAAGATGGCCTTAAGCAAGGAGAGCCCTTTTAAAAGTATCCTGAAATAAGAAAAAGGGAACAGAACACATTTTTATAGAACCAAATGAATGTGCTCGCTGTGATTCAAGCAGTGGATGTATCTCACAAGCTTGCTCTTTTTTGTTTTCCCATTTTCAGCATTCACTCAGTTTTTCCAGAGTTTCCTTTAGGGCACTAGGAGGGACCAGGCTATTTGTTTGTTTGGTTAATGAGTGTCCTGAGATAAAAGAGATAAACCGCGTTTACACAGAGAACAAGAAGGCCCTACTGCAAGGTAATCTTTTAGCTCTTGCTTAATTAGCCTTCCACTTCCTGTCTCCCTTGTCAGCTTGCTGGGTTTAGCCTCCTGGGGTTTTGAAACCATTTCTTATTTAATCTTATTTGCCTTTCACCCTTAGAGAGGTCTTTGGGAGGTGTGACACCTGGAATACCTCCAAACTGAAGCTACCTGGATGACCTCCTCATTCTCAAGCCCAGAACCAGTCGCTCCAAACTTAGTGCAGCAACTTGCCCCCACTGCTGTCCCACTGATACTATTACCTTTCAGCACAGACCACATCCTGCGAATAGGATTGGCTTCCACAGTCATCAGACCAATTCCTGAAACAGCAGTAGAAGGAAACTCCAAGAGCAAACACAGGCCTTGGGGGTGAGGGTGCTGCCAATAAGTGGCCGAAGATCTGATCTAAGTGGATTTCCTTAGTTTCTTTAACAATTGATGGGGAGAAATTATGCCTGTACTTAAGCCATCATTTAAAGCGGAGCAAAATATAGTGATATTTCATAAATGCCACATAAAAGCCGAGAGCCATTTGGAGAGGTAGTGGCTATGAGGGAATTCAGGCATCTCTTGGGGGCTGGATTGCTCCGCCTTTGATTTCCCCCCTTGACCCTGAGATTTTATGACATTTCTATGCATGTCAGCTTGACTTCCAACTGCCCACCCCCGCAGCTCTTTGCCTGGGGACTCTCTTTGCCAGCTGGAACCCTCTCTGCTGGAAATCAGTGAAGACTGGGGGAATTAAATGATGACTGATGGGAGCTGATGGATAAAGCTCCCTTACCTCAGGTGCAATAATCTGGGGCACGTGTTTTATGATTTCCCTAGCTGGATTAATCATAATCCAGTGTTCATTTGCTTGATGATAACCCTTAATGAGAGTCTCTCTTCCCTGTCTCATTTCCCCCTTGTCCTAAACATAAATTTTAGGACCACTTCCCAAATAAACTGCCTGCCCTCAAAAGTCAACCAGCGAAAGACTCCTGTTGGTCCAACGTGTTTCCAAGGTGGAGCCATTTGTGGTTATTGAGTCCCTTAAGGGGTGAGCTGTTAAAGTTAATGCTCAGTAACCAGCTGTTCAAAGGAGGAAAAAACAACTTCAGTGTATGGCATTTGCTGATTTCTGTGTAAATGCTGCCACCATGGCCAATTTCAAGCTACCAAAGCGATGTCACAGAACCTGGAACTGGCTCCAGCTCTTCAGTGAGTAACCTGCAGCAAGGGCCATCATACTGATCAGGGAAGTTTGTTCATTTTCCAAATTGTTTGTGGTTTCTTGGTGTCATGGGAAGGCAGATCGTAAGGGAAGATAAAGCTCCACCCTTTGATACTATAAACTGAGTTCAAATAACCCCCACCTTCTCGCCTCCACCATGGCCATCAGCAGAAAATGTCCACACTCACTCTTTAGACTTATGTCTGGTGACTTTCCCCTCAACGCGCATTAAACACACGAGAGTGAGTGGGCATATGATATCCTTAGTGCATTGTCCCTCTACCCCTCTACCAAATCCTGCTTTCCTTGGTTCTTGGGACTTGGTCAGCTACATTTTAGTGTAGCCTGTTGAGTTTATTGTGCTGCCCTCTCCTTTAACCTCTTCAGGCATTCCACGTGGCCTCTGCTGCCTCCCCTTCTCCTGCACGTTACAGGAGCTAATGCTTCCTCGGGCTTGCTATGAACCAAGAACTATTTTGAGCACTTTACCTAACTGACTGGTGTGGATTCATATTAATATCTCTAATTTATGGATGAGGAAATCTAGGCACCAAGAGGCTAAGTAACTTGCTCTGGGTCACACAGCCAGTTAAGCATCAGAGCTGGGATTTGAACCCAGATTGGCTAGCTCCAGAGTTTCCACTAGAATTGGGGAATAGTGGGAAGTTTTCTCAACATGCCTTGAGCTCTCTGCAGAATAGTGTATAGAAATATGACAAAGTGTAAGGAAGGCATTGCCCTAATAGATGAAGCAGATAAAGAAAGTATAAGAAGAGTAGATCAGGTTCTGAGAATGTTGGCTCTGCTGTGAGAAAGGTTAAGTGGCTCATACAGTCAGAATCCCATGGAAACAGAATAATTTGCTCCTTCTCACTTCATTTTACCATTTAAACTCTCACTTGGATATGGGCTCCAGCCTGCCTGTTTCACTTCTTAAGTAGGAAAATGGACTGGCGTTCAAGGCTCAGGGTTTTAAAGGCTAGATATCTTCCCAAATTTAAATACACATAAAACCCATTTGTCCTATCTATCACACACACAGTAGCGTTAGGCATTATCATTAGCCATTATAGCAATGGAAAATATCTTGGTTTGCAAGCTCAATCAATATTATCGTTTTATAGGGAGCAATTTCTAAGTTCACTGGACAATCCAGGCCAGGTTGGAACTAGCCTATTAATGACGGCTTCTAACTAAAAGCCCATCTATTCCTACAGTAATAGAAAAAGCAGTGAAACCTCACTTATGTGAACTCAACTTCCTCGCAGCTTTGCTAAGAATGATAAAATGAAACCAGTGTATACGTTTGAATTAGGATCAACTGCATGTAAGAGAAAACACAACATAATCGTGGCTTACATACACAAGGTTTATTTTTTTTTTGATGTGGAATAAGTCTGGACATAAGCAGTTTCGGGTTGCTACTGGAAGGTCCATCAGCAGCAGCCGCCCAGGCTCCTTCTAACTTTCTGCTCCACCATCACTAGCACAAGGTCAACTCAAGGTCCAAAACGGCTGTTTGAGGCTCCAGCCATCATATCCAAATACTAGGAAGGGCTAGGGAAGGGCAAAAGGGCACACACTAGCTGCCTATCCTCTTTCTGAGGAACCTTCTGGAAAGACTCATCCAACATTCCACTTCTACCTCATTGGCCTGAACATCATCACACGGCCCCACCTACCTATAAGGCAGGCAGGGAATGTGGTCTTTTAGTTGTGCACAGTGTTGCCTTCTCTAAGATTCAATGTTCTTGCTTAGGAAAAAGAAAAGAATAGGCAATGGGTGGGCAAGTAGCACTCTTTGCCACAGCAGAAATGACTGCATGTGGCACAGCCCATGTATTTTCTTTTTTCTTTTTTTTAAAAAGATAGATTACATAAATTTTACACAGGAAATATAGGGATTTCCATATGCCCTGCTCCCCACACCTCCCACACCCTCCCACATAAACATCCTTCATTAGTGTGGCACATTCATTGCAGTGATAAACGCATCCCGGGGCTCTGCCCCTGAGCGTGGACCACAGTTCACCCTGTAGTCCCCACTCCCATACAGTTCTGCATGTTATGTGATGATATAAAATGGCCTATATCTGTCGTTGCAACGTCACTCAGGGCGATTCCCAAGTCCCAAAAAAGCCCCCGCATTACAACTTTTTTCCCTCTCCCTGCCCCCAGAGCCTCCAGTGGCCACGGCTCCACATCAATGTTGGAATTTCTTACATTGCTAGAATCACAATATGTCTATAGTAGAACATATATTTTCTTGATTAAAGAACCCCAAGACTCTCACACAGAAATGCTTTCCTTTTTTATATTTTTATTGAGTGCGAACACTCTTGGCATGTACATATGATTAAGGTACTAATTTTCGAGTTGCTTAGGGTGAAACTAAATGCAGATTCTTTTCCTTGTACATGAGAAAAGGCAGGCTCACATGATGCAAGAAAAAAACAAAAACAAAAATCAAAAGCACCCTGGGAAGGAAGAAGGGGGTGGGAGCTCTAGGACAATGATGGAGGAAGTTAGAGAGAAGGGAAGTGGGCCTCGTTCTCACAGCCTGCAGCTTCCCTGGGAAACTGGGTCTTTCCTTGTTTTGTCAGAGGGTGAAGAGCAAGTGCACCTGCAAGTTTGAATGGGGACAAAGCAAGGGCAGGGACAAGCTGGGTGAGCTACACCCAGGCTTCTAACGTGTAATCCTGGAACTTCTCGAGCACTAATTGGCAAGTAACCGACTCAACATTTTAAAAGCTATTGCTAAAATGCTGACACTCCCTTCCACTTCAAACACACCACATGTGGCCTGAATTCTAATTGTACTGCAAGATCAACTTACACCAGCCAGTGTTTCATATTTAAGGCCTATAGGCTTTAATAAATTTGGGGCCCATTCTAATCACCAAAGGAGAAAGTTTCAATTAAAAAAAAAGGCATTTGTTTGGAGGGAGCAGAGGAACCTGACACTTAGTTGCCTTGTTGCAAAATCTGGGACAGATTAGAAGTAGACAATTAAGAGGGGGAGTTGCTGGAGTTAAGCACATTCCAAAAGAGTACATGACCACTGGCAGCCTGATACCAAAAGATGAATGAAAAGACCTGTAAAAATTGGTAGATGTCTATATGTTTGAAAAATTTCAAGATAAAATATTGAAAAAGATGGGCAGATTTAAATGTAAATAAAATATGATTTGGGATCAGTTAGTGTTGGGCAAATTATAAGTAGACTGAATCATCTTCATAAAGGTTAAAATTGATCTTTAGAAAAATCACTTCTATTTATCTGTAAAAAGCTAAATTACATTTGAATACATATTGTTTAAGAAAGCAGGGAAGTATTTTTAAAAATTAGAAACATTTCACCCCAAGTTGTTAAAAAACATATTTTAAATTATTGTTTGAAGGAATAATAAATTTAAACATGACTCATTCACTGAGAGTACTCACCTACTAAAATTTTACTGCAGCATAACAGTTATTTTTGAGGAACTTAAAGAAATTTAGCAAGGCTATTAAATCACATTACTCGCTTTTGCAGACTTTTGATGGATTATGCTATTAGATAGCACTATACTGATTTTGTTGATGGAAGCTATTGACCAAACTGTTTAAACAAATTCATTAAAATCATAGAGAACCATGATAATAAAACCAGAAATACATTTCCTGAGTAACACCTGAGAATGACTTGCATTTTCTGACCAACTTGATATTTCTACCCCGATTTTACACATTTTATTATGTTAAGTGTACCTTAAATCCTTTTTGGACATGGGTATAATATAAATCTTTTAAAAAAATGTTATGCTTAAGCTATACCTTAAATTGAATAATCTGTTTAGAAAATCACATGACAGTAAGCCTACACTAATAGAGTACCGGTTGAGTCCCTAAATTCTAAAAGAGCTTACACTAAATTAAAGCTATATGGAAAAGTACCCCAGGATTGCAGGAAAGAATACAGTGTAACAGGATGAAGGCAGAGTACACACAAAGATACAATTTGAATATCCATTATGTACTGGAGATAGAAGCAAATGAACCAAATGGAGAGAGAGGGACTAAAATATTCTACTAGTGCACATCACAAAACCACTTGGTTAAAACTCGATTATCAAGATCAGATCCATGAGAAGGACACAAGGTCAACAAATGGGAAAATCATTTCTTTTGAGCCAAAGGGACTGGCAGCCCCCAGGACGTATCTCTCCTCTGCTGAATGTACAGTCTGAGAAGTGAATGGTCAGCATAGATGGGAATCTTCAAGTCTCAAAAATGTCCGTGGTAGGGGAGGAGGCTGATCTCGAGATGGGTCCCTGGAGAGGGGAGCTTAGAGCTGCGGTAATAGGATGTCTTCTGGACCAGAATGCCAACTAGAGCCACTTCTCTTTTTTCAGTGAATTTTAAGAACCAACCCCCAGAACACTTAATGAAGACCTTATTGCTCATGAGGTTAGAGACTCAGACTCAGCTATGTACGTTTCCCTGTGCCTGGCCCCGAGCCACCCTGCAGAGCTTCCCCAGGCTGTTGGAAGCTGGGACACTGTTAGGCAGAGGCAGGACGCAGAGTGGGGCAGGATGGAACCTCCTAGAACCCTCAGAGCGGGCAGTGGGCTTCAAGCGGGACCTCGGTTGAGCAGAGAGACCAGGAGTGGAGGCTTAAGCCAGGGCCCAGGAGCAACAGTCCCTGAGATGAGTCAAGCCCATGTCCTCTCTGGGGTTGCTGGGAAGAAAGCTGGGTGTGGGAGCAGCACTGCAGAGGGAGCAGGGAACAAGTCTTCCAGATGCCGTGGAGCTGGGGGAGCTTGGCAGAGTGGCTGGATGATAGCTGTGTCATCTGTGGCAAATGCGCCTTCTTGCAGGACAGTGGGGAGTGACCGTCCCTTATGGGGAAGTCGTGCACCATGGCTGGACTGGTGCTGGGCAGCCAGCCTCGGGCTTGGGGCAAAGGGGCCTGCTGGAGTGACCACAGGAGACAGGGAGAGCCACCTGGGTCCCCAGCCTCCTTGGAGCCCCTGTATTAGTCAGGATAAGGCAGGAACCTCTGCATTCAGGGCTGTGGGCATTCCTCAGCCCAGGCATTGATGCTCCCTTAATTCCTTCCTCTGGAAGGACTTGAGGGGTGTTAAGAGTTTAAACCAAACCCACTCTTCAAGTCTCCCTGGGGTACACTTCCGTCCACCAACCTCCAGAGACTGACCCGGCTGCCCTCACTGCCCAGCTTTTCTCACAGGGCACTTGCTTCAGGGCTGCTGGGGGCAGGAGAGGGCTGGGAGGTGGCTCTCAGGGTGGCGCCTAATCTACGGGGTCAGGCTTGGGGGTCGGGAGTCCCGGCGGAGGTGGCCAGGAGACTAGCGGCTGCCACAGGACAGGTGCACAGGCAGGCCACCGGACAGCGTGGCCAGGAAGACGGCGGCTGTGAGCTGCAGGCGCAGCAGGGCTGGGGAGAGCTCGGCCTTGACCGCCAGTGAGCAGGACACAGCAAAGAGGCGTGGGTGCCGCGGCCGTGCTTCGTGACAGCCCACGTGAGCCATCCCTGTAGCCCCTGAGAGCTGCCCATCCCGAGAAGCCCCCCGGGAGGCAGGGCCCAGCGCCGGTGCCCGCAGGCAGCCCTAGCTCAGGAGCTCCCTGAAAGCGTCTCAAGTGCAGGGGCAGCCGCTGCCGCTTGTTGCGCAGCCCTGTGCACAGGGGCGACAAGCCTGAGGTGAGGCAGCGGAGAAGGAGGAGCAGCCCCAGGGGCTATGCAGGGGCACGGGCCCCAGGAAGGATGTTCCGAGGGTCCTGGAGGCCCCCAGCTGCAGCAGCAGCAGCAGCAACAGCGCTAAGCGCTGGCGAGCAGAGAGGCAGCGCGCAGGCAGAGGCCGCAGGCCCGCGCTTGCAGCCTGGGGATTGCGCACCACCTGACAGCTGCCAGCGTCCACGAAACACTGAAGGTACATCACTAGGTTGCTGTTAGCGCCATCGAGCAGGGCTGACAGTACGAAGGGGACAGCCTGGCACCAGGGAGGGGCCCTCTGGGACCATGCGTGCCCGCCCACCAGGAGGGAGAAAGCAGGGAGCAGCAACTTGGTCCATTCAGCCAGCAGCAAGGCCGAGGAGGGCGGGAAGGCACTCGGCCACCCACGTGGTGCAGCGCCAGCCGTGGGGCATGGGCAGCACACACAGCAGTGGACGCGAGCAGTACCAGGGCCCAGCTGGCCTGCCTGGGGGGCCTGGCACACCCCCATCCTCTACACTTATGCCCATACCAGACCGTGTGTGTGTGGGGGGGTGGGGACATGTTTGGGGAAAATCAAGCTCTGGAGGCAGCTCCAGGGAGGCAGGAGCTGAATACTGAGGCTCAGAGCTGGCTGCAGACTCCACAGCAAAGGCTGGGAGAGGAAGCGGTCGGTGGCCCTGGAAGCCAAAGTCTTGGAGCCAGTCCATGGGGTTAGGGAGGGAAGAAGGAGTCCAAGGTACAGGCTGATGAGCAACTGTCCACCTTCTGCAGGAAGGGAAGCAGGGGTGGGGTGGCAGGAGGGTGCAGAGAGTGAGGAAGCCAGATATGGCACCTGTGGGAAAAGGCCTCCACCTGTAGGCCCAGCTGCTCGTCCTGCCTCCCCATGGGACCCAGAGCTAGGCCGGCCCTTGGCACAGTGGCCGCAGATAGTCCCTCGATGCCTTCTCCACACTGGGCCCAGCATATCCTTGAACTGTATGGATCCCAGTGCAGATGCCCCCAGCAGAGCCCAGTGCTGCTGATGGGGAGGGCAGGGGTGAGCCATCCCAGCCCAGACCACTTTGGACTCTGTCTGCCATGTGCGGCTGCAGGCGCTCCAGCTGATTCTCGACAAATGCCGGGTCCTCAAGCTTGGGAAGAGAATCCTCGTCAACCACCATCTTCCCCGCCGAACTTGTTGCCTCGCCACTTCTTTTTATCATGGTACTAAAGGTCATAACACTCACTGCTTAGGATTCACAGTCATGCTGGTTTCCCGTGAGATATAGCATCACTTCAATGTTGACCCCAGAAGGGTTATCTCCACCCAGAAGACACTAGCTGAAAACATCCATCCTGGGAAACTGAGGTTAGAGACCTGACTGACTCTATTAGTCAGCCAAAGGGGTGCTGATGCAAAATACCAGAACTCTGTTGGCTTTTATAAAGGGTATTTATTTGGGGTAGAAGCTTACAGTTACCAGGCCATAAAACGTAAGTTACTTCCCTCACCAAAGTCTATGGCCATGTGTTGGAGCAAGATGGCCGCCAACATCTCTGAGGGTTCAGGCTTCCTGGGTTCCTCTCTTTCTGGGGCTCGTTCCTCTCGGGGCTCAGCTGCACTGCTCTCTCCACAAGGCCAGCTGTAGACTATCAGGTGAACGGCTCATCTCTCTTCCCAGGGCCATATCTGCTTCTCTGTGTGTTTAGTTCCCAGGTTCCAGCTCAAAAACTCCAACTCCCTTCTGTGAGGTGCAGTTTCTCTGTGAGTCCCTGCAACGTCCTACTGACGTGGCCCAACTAAAGCCTTAATCATTATTTAGCCAAATAAAAGTGAAACCTCTGAATCCAATATAATCTAATATGCCCAGAGGGAAAGACCAGCTCACGAACATAATCCAATATCCTTTTGGAATTCATAAACAATATCAAACTGCTACAATGACTGCCTGCAGACCGCAAGCTGTCTAGAGAGGCCAAGTTCCATGGAAACCCCTAGAGACAGAAACTTTTGCACGTCGGAAACCAGTCATTATTTCTCCCCAAAGCCGTTCTTTCCGCCCCAGCTGGAAAGCTGGGGATTGCCCAGTCCTCATCTCTCCTCTTACACCCACCTGAGTCAAGCACTCAGGAGTAGCAGTGTCACCCAAATAGCTTCTGAGCCATCCCCGCCAGTGTCTTCCTTCAGCTTTTCCCCTTTTCTTTGCCTTCACTGTGCCTCTAACCTCCTACCTCTTCTTCAGGCCTTCTTCTCTCCCCTCTCCATTGCGTTCATTTTGCCTCTAACATTGTTTTTTTTTTTCTAAGCCTCAAATCTAATCACGTTACTCTCTTACTTACAAACCTCCACGTCTCCTTATCCTCCACAAGAAGCCCAAACCTCGTAATATGATCTAGGAAGCCATTCACTACCTTGCCCCTGACCTGCCCCTCTGGGTCTCCTGCCATCTTTCACACATGACACACTCCCTCCCCTTCCACCCTTTGCTAACTTTGTCCATGCTGTTCTATTGTCTCCTTTTTCTACTTGAGATAGTCCCATCAGCTTTTTACTCTGGTGGGAAATAGTCCCATCAGCTTTTTTTTTCAGCATTGACCCTGCTCAAGACTTCCCCTACTCCCTAGGTAAAACTGGTTGTAGTAAGCTCCTTAATCTCTGTCTTAGTTTCCTGGGGCTGCTAAAACAAAGTACAAGCTTGGTGGCTTAAAACAAGAGAAATTTATTCTCTTACATTTCTGGAGGTCTGAAAGCAAGGTGTCAGCAGGGCCACCCCCCTCCAATGCCTCTAGGGAAGGCTCTTTCCTCGCCTTCCTCTTACCTTCTGGTGATGGCTGGCAATCCCGGGAAATCCATGGCTTATGGTGCAAAACTCCAGTGTCTGCCTTCTCCCCCGCTCTCTCTCTCTTTGTGTCACTTGTCCTCTTTTTATAGAGACCAGCCATATTAGACTAAAGCTCCACCCTACTCCAGGATGACTCATTTTAGCTAATTACATCTGCAATGACCTTATTTCCAAATAAAGTACATTCTGAGGTATTGGGGGTTAAGAATTCAACATTTCTTTCTGCCAGACACAATTCAACCCATAACACACTACTAGCATTATCTATCAACTATCCATCCATCGATTATCTATCTATTCTTCATTTATAAAGGTTTCTCCTCCTAGACTTAGAGCTTCATTAATCTCAAGATCTTCAGCACACTAGCACAGGAACTGGTACATATTAAACCTTTCGTAAATGTCTTTTGAGTGAATTTATTAATTTATTTTATTCCAGTGCTTTTGAGTAGTGAAAGAAAAATACTTTCTCCCTCTGAATACAGAAAAACGCTTACTCCCTCTGAATCCCTGCCTTGTGAAGAGCTTAATTTTCTTTTGGACCCTATGTTACAATGGAGGGTGAAAAACATCCATATTTCTTCTTTCTTGACTTCCTATTATCATCAAGCTGATGGAAGTGAGCTGATACCACTGCTCTATTATTAGCTATGCCCTATAATTGGTCAGAAAATTCACTTCTTATTAACACAAGTTTCTGCACCTTTCCCAGTAGCATGAATTATTAAGTGTTCAGTATTCATGGCCCATGTGGCCAGGAAAATTATATTTGGCATGCCTCAAAAAGACAGTCTATGATCTTGAAGTTGGGTAGAAAAGAGTTAGAATGAGTGAAGGGTATTAAAATATGTAACATATCAGAATTCATTTCCTAAAAGGAACCATGAGACTCAAAATCTCATCAAGTTGATCTAAATATAGTGCCTAAATAATGTTACCTCTAAGTTTTTAAGTAGCAGAGCAAAATTAGAAGCTGCAAATGTTGGGCAGTAAAACATTTTTTTAAGTATTAATCACAAATGAGCTAATTAGATTTATTCCAGGAAATCTCTGGCATAGTTTAAAGGCATATTAAAGAGAATCAAGGTAAATAGGGCACAGTTTCTAGATCTGGAATGATAAAATAAAAAAATTGTTTAACTGGGAAATTCCTTCCATGGTGCTTTTGTTTTTAATTATGGATTTTTAAATATCCAGGAAATATAGTTATATAGTTTACATCCAGGAACTTTGAATGTCTCTCTTTAATCCAATGTTATATTCTCAATCGAGTATATTTTTATATAATTCCTGCTCATATCTTGTTATGTTTATTCCTAGGATAGTTGGATGATTGGTTGAATGGACAGGTGGATATTTTAGATATCTGACAGTGCCCTAAATGGGGTCTTTCCTTGCAATTTTTAATTGCTTGTAAAAGTGTAGCATAGTCACAAATATTACTCATATGTACCTAATGTAGATTTTAAGCATTATTGATACAACTAATCTGAATTTCCCTGGAAATTTTTATTTGAATAAAGGAAAATAACTTTTAACCTTTTACATTAAAAAAATTAATCTATTCTGCTAATTACACGATCCTTTCCAGTGATGCTTTTTTGGAATATTTTCCATGTCTCTCTTGCCTCCATTTCCTCCCTGGCTTCTGTACCTATTGTGATGGGGGAAGTGAAGATTTTGTGACCTCATGAAGAGAATGGTCAGGAGCCCCAGATATGCTCTTCTAGGGAGATATTTCTGATATTCTGCTTGCTGTTTGTCCTGTTGGAATTCCCCACTGATACTGGCACCTGGAATTTATGATGTGTCCCTCTCAGCTCGGTGAGAACATGTAGCTTCTCTCTAGTGGCTGAGCCTACCATTGGCTGGCTTAGGCTCCCAAGTCTGTGCCATATTCACACACACTTTTTTTTCCCCCCAAGTTGATAAGTTTAGTGTCTTTATCTGAAAAATCTTCACAGAACATTGTGGTTTGGTTTAACACTCAGCAGCCCACCCCTGAGCTCTGAGGACACTTGCCTTCTTCTGAGCTACCCAAGCCTTTATTTTGGGACAGTTTCACCTCTTCTTTTTAACTTCTTTCTTAGGTTTTCTTCTTGTGAACGGGATTCTTTTGTATAGCGGCATGGGCTTTCTTGTACATCTCCTCCCTCATGTCCAGAGTTATGTTGCTCTTTATGTATTGAGAGAACTGTTTCTGTAAGCATCTTCACCTTCTTCCACTAGGTAATCCATAGAATCCTCAATATTCTGACCCATGATGTGCCTCCAATGTACTTCTGCATTGAATTCCTTGCTTTCTGGTCCTAACCAGGGAATCGTTTGGTACTGTGAGGGATAAACAAGCCTCCATCCATAGCTCCCTTCAAAGGCCCAGAAACTATTTCCAGTGGTAGTTTTGGCAAGTCCTGCATCCAAATAGCACCAGATTGACCACTGATACTTTCCACATTGTATTCATCTCCAGTTACTTCCATTTGGCCTTCACAGATCTTGTCCATGCCAAACCTTTGAGCAGCCTGTGGGCCAGCAGCAGACCAGTACAATATGCCTTGGCATAATTTGTCAGACCAAACTTCACACCCTACTTTGGAAGTTCGTGAACATAAGCTGTGCAGACTATAATCCTCTTCTAACGGGCATAAGCACTCTGACAAATATCTCTCTGTTGGTAACATAAACTATTGTCCTGTATTTGGGCATGTTGTACTTATTTTTATCCTGGATTACCAAGAATTTCTGAGCAGAGTAGTCAGTTTTACCCTCTTGTCTACTTCCAAATTTCACTTGGTATCTCTTGAAATAGGCCTTATTTTTGACAACTTTCACAAGTCCCATCCTACAGAACAGAGACCACACACAACTTCTTTTAGGTCATCTCCCCCATCACCGTGGCACATCCCATAGCAGGGATGGTGGCTTCCAACTTTTCCAGCTTCTAAATCCTCCTCAAGGGCTGGGGGGGGGGGGGGGGATATTCTGGGTCCTACCCATGTCACCCAGGAATCAAGAAAGCTAAACACTGGGGATTTTGCTTGCCAAGTTTATTTGATGGTTATAAAGATGGGAAGTATTGCTATTGAAATGGCTTTCCTTATTTCACTGGGGAAAATAGGATTCTGGGTATGGGGACAGATACAAATTGTCTGAAAAATGCCTGGAAGGGAATGTTTCCATAATAGTAGCAAAGCTGGAATAGTAATCATATTGGATTGGTCCTCAGAGACTTTTGGAAAGATTATGGATTCACTATACAAAATAGAAAGTCAGTCCATTAAAGTCTTTCTTATTCTGAATAACTGCAAAAGAAAAAAATAAAACAACAACCCTGAGGAGAGAGCTGATATATGTCACCAGATTCAGAGCCTCTTAATGAAGTGGAGGTCAGGTCCCCTTGAGAAAAGACCATGTTTGGATATCTCAAGCTTGTAATGTGACTCTCCTGGATTTCTTCAAGGGCACCTGAAACCACTTGCTAATGTGACTCTACCTTGGGACAAGGGACATCGTTAGATTTCAGAGACCACACTGAACATTCAATTGGAATTAATGTCAATTCTTTGGAATTCCTCCTACTGCTGTGGTCTACTGGACACAGGGAGGCTCATGAGGATCAGGTGGTTAATGGAATTTTGGTCCCACATCTGTCTTGGAGTGGGTTCGACAGGCCCATGAAACAATCCTGTAGATATTTTCCAAGATTTTGAATGTGTAATTTGCAGAATCCCCATACTGGCTCACTGAAGAAAGGGTGTTTATATTAGGAAAGATGAAGTGGAAGCTTCTGGATGCTCCTTTTCATATAAAAATCATAAGCTAAGGTGATTCTGCATCCATGGGAGAATAACAGATATTGGTCAACCATTAAAGGCTTGGAAGATGAAAAGGAGTGAGAATAATCTCTATTATGGTTAATTTCCTTGTGTGGCCTCTGCTAATGCATAAGGATTTTGAAGACTGATAAGCTATTGAAAAATTAGTAGTGACTTTAATAATAGCAATTTTTTCAGATGTGCTTTTTCTTTTTCCTGGAGGAAATTCACACATAACTTTGTGCTAAGTATTCTGCTACCAAAAGTAGAATAAATGGCTTTGCCTCTACTCCAAAAATCAGAGAAAACCAGAAACGCTATGTCCATTATCTCTTTTGTTTCAAAGGGTTTATTTATTTATTTCTTCCCTCCCCACCCCCCCAATTCCCCCACCCCCATCGTTTTTGTGCTCTCTGCTCTCTGTGTGTTCTTCTGTGTCTGCTTGTCTTCTTTTTAGGTGGCACTGGGAACTGATCATGGGACCTTCTGGAGTAGGAGAGAGAGGCTCAATCTCTTGCTCCACTTCAGCTCCCTGGTCTGCTGCATCTCTTATTGTCTCTCCTCTGTGTCTCTCTTTGTTGCGTCATCTTGTTGCGCCAGCTCTCCATGCAGGCCAGAACTCCTGCACGGGCCACCACTCCGTGTGGGCCAGCTCGCCGCACGGGCCAGCTTGCCTTCACCAGGAGGCCCTGGGAATCGAACCCTGGACCTCCTATATGGTGGACAGAAGCCCAATTGATTGAGCCACATCTGCTTCCCTACCCATTATCTCTTTAAATATTCTTTACACCCAATTTTCTCTCTCCTTCTCTAACATTCCAATTACAATATGTTAAAACCTTTCTCAGAAAAAAAAAAAAAAAGATTTATGGACTTGCACAACTCAGTGAACCCTATAGTATAATTACAAAAATGTGCTTTCCTCAATTGTAATAAATATACCACACCAACGGAAGGTCTTAAAAATAGGGTAATATATGGGAATCCTGTCTTTCATGTATGATTGTTCTGTAAACCCTATAACTTCTCTAATTAAAAAAAAATTTTGAAAAGAAAACATATTTCTTCAAGTTTTATATATCTCTTGTATGCTTCATTTTCTATTTTCTGTCCATTTTGGTCTCTATGCTGTAGTCTGGATGCTCTATTGATCTTTATTGCAGGTAACTAATCATTTCTTTCAAACCTGCTGTAAAAAATCATCTACTGAGTTCTTAATTTTAGTTGTATTTTTCAATTTCTAGAATTTCCTTTTCATTCTTTGAAAAATAAATTTAAGTTCACTCATAAAATCCTCCAGAATGCATTAATGCATAAAGTCTGTGTCTTTACTAGTTATTAATTAGTCTTATTAATAACTGTCACCTGTGAGTATGCTGCTATTGTGTATTTTCATTCTCTCGGTCTCATTTCTTGATATACTTCATAAACTTTTATTTAAGTCTGCACCTTGAGTACGAAAAATTGTGAATGCTCTGGATGATGTTATCTTTCTCCAGAGAGGATTAACTCTAATTGTGTAGCAGATCAACTTAATCCAACCAAGGACTGAGCTGACTCAGGCTCGATCTTTGAAAAGCTCAGGCTATTTCTGATTTGCCCGTATTTTTAGAGTGTAGCCCTCTATGGTTTCCACCTGAGAACCTAGAGCCACTCCTCCTTTGGAAATAATTCCTAAATTCCAAATTTTATCTCCTCAGCACCATGAGATTACCACAAACTTCTCTTTGCATTTCTTGGGTTTTCTGCATGAATTTTTAACCTCCTGAAATGGCCTGCTTAAGAATTCAGTAAAGGGGAAGCGGCTGTGGCTCAATCAGTAGGGCTCCCGTTTACCATATGGGAGGCCCCGGGTTCGGTTCCCTGGGCCTCCTGGTGAAGGCAAGCCCGCCCGCACGGCGTGGTTAGCTGACCCAGCGAGCACAAGCAGCAAGGGGGGGATAAATGAATAAATAAATAAAATCTTTAAAAAAAAAAAAAAAGAATTCAGTAAAGTCACCTGGTGAGGAGACAACGATGGGCAACGGCCATCCCAGGGAATGGAGAGGGCCTGCATCTGCAGGCAGGATCATCCCACCCACCATATCCATGGGATATAAGCCCTCTCTCACTTGGAGGTGGAGTGGACATCACCATCCCAGTCCCCTCAGGATTGGGGGAAGAACTATGGGGTAGAGTGGACTTGATGGTATTCTGTTGTACACATATGGTGATTCTAGCAATGGAAGAAATTATAACAATGAGGTGGAGCCAGTGGCCACTTGCCACTTTTGGGGCAGGGAGGGGACGAGCAGTTGAAATACAGGGGCTTCTTTGAGATTTGGAGGTTGTCCTGAGTACCGTTGTGGCAACGGATGTAGGCCATTCTAAATCAGCACACACCACTCAGAACTGTGTGGGAGAGAGTGTGGTCTACGGTGTGAACTGTGGTCTATGGTTGGTGGCAAGGCTCCAGGATGTGTAAGTTCATTGAGGGTGGTGGGCCACACTTGTGGGAGATGTTTGTGTGGGACGTGGTGGGAGGTGTGGGAGGTGGGCAACATGGGAATCCCAGGGGGTTCTGGGTAATATTTTGGGTAATCTAAGCACCTCTTAAAATATATTAAAAAAAAAAATTACTACTGTAAATAAAGCTACTTTACTTGTGCAAAAAAAAAAAAAAGTTAAATTCATTTGATATGTTATAAATTAAAAGGGATGGACTTCAGTGTTGCCAAACTCTCTTGTGCATTTAAACAAGGCTCCCAGTGATGTGCATGGTGTCTCTCCATTTGAGTTATTGGTTATTTTGTTCGCTATGACTCTGTAAACAATAAAAGTATCTGCCACATCAAAAAAAAAAAAAGAATTCAGTAAATGTCTTTGGGGAAAACCATTGCGTGTTACTTCTCTGTGTCATGTGGGATCGTGGCCCCTCCGATCCTGGCTACTTTGGCAGCCCTGAATGCTAATTGTTTCTCCCCAGGCCTGTGAGATTGCCGGTCTTGCCGATTTCTCTACCTCTTTGTAGCATTCGTTTGCCTATATTCCCAGGTTTTTGCTCCTGCTCCATGAATCAGCACATGCCCCAAAGGGCAAAGAAACATGCAGAAAATCAGCTCACCTCCAGGGGTTTTCTTCTCTCTGGTATTTTCGCCCTTCAAGACCTGGCTGCCTAAGACCTTCAATGCCTTCAAACAGAAGTATTTTATATTATAGTCTGCTTTCTCTAATCCTTATTGTTGATTATCATAACATGATAAAATAATAATAGATATTATTTTTCCACATGCTACTTCATCATAGCTAGATGCAGAAGTCCTGATTTAGTCTCATGAGCTCATCACTTGCTTTTAAACATGCCAGATAAACCTCACGTGAAGGTTGGATTGAAATACATGGTTTTTCTTTTACCATCTCATCTCTGGTCAATTTTAATGAATTATATTTTCATAAAGATAGTTTAATTTTCATCCATTTTCAAATTAATATACATACAGTTGGCTAAATTTATCCCTGACAAATTATTTCACATTTCTTTTTTTATTCTGTAGCTGTATTAGTCAGCCAAAGGGGTGCTGATGCAAAACACCAGAAATAGGTTGGTCTTTATAAAGGGTATTTATTTGGGGTAGAAGTCCACCGTTACCAGGCCATAAAGTTTAAGCTTCTTCCCTCGCCAAAGTCCATTGCCACGTGTTGGAGCAAGACAGCTGCCGACGTTTGCCAGGGTTCAGGCTTCTTGGGTTCCTCTCTTTCTGGGGCTGCGTTTCTCTCCAGGCTTAGCTCCTCTGTTTTCTCCACAAGGTCAGCTGTAGACTATGAGGCTGTCTAGGCTTTGCCTCTCTCCACAAGGCCAGCTGTGAACTCTCAGGCTCGTCTCTATCCTGGCGCCTTCTCGCCTTCCTCGCGACCAGGCTCCTCTGTCTGCCCACCTCCCAGGCTCCAGCATCAAAACTCCAACATCAGAACTGCTCCCTCTGTCCTTTGCCTTGCCTTTTATATTTGATTCCCCCACCCACCAAAGGGTGGGGCTCAACGCCCTACTGACATGGCCCAGTTAACACCCTAATCATAACTTAATCATGCCCAGATTAGCAGACCAGTTTACAAGCATCATCTAATATGTATATTTTTGGAATTCATAATTACATCAAACTGCCAGATGGCTACAGTAGCTATTTTTCTTGTTCTTGCATTTTAAATATTTATATTTGTGCTTTCTTTTATTGCTTGCTTAATTTATGTAGTGGTTTATTTATTTTATTTTCCAAATATTAGCTCCTTAATTCATTATCCCTATTTTTTCTAATTCATTATTTTCTGGCTTTTAGCTTTATTAAGTTTTCTGCCTTGATTAGCTTTATCTTGTTTGCCCTAATTAATTTAATTGAATATTAATTAAAGTAGGTTAATTTTTATTAACTAATTTAATATTTAGGCTATGCATTTTTCTCTGAACATGGATTCATCTATAAGTCATATGTACTGATATGGAGCAGTTTCATTATCATTATTTTCTCTAAATTTTAAAATTTTAGTTATTTGGCCCTAAGTAATAAGTCCAGAGGATTTATATTAAGGAAAATATTGAAAGCTTTATGAAAACTGTCTTACTTGAAGGGGGCTTTTGGAAGGGACAATTACCATAATTTTGTGAATCACATTATTACCCTGAGTGATGAGTACAGAAGGGAACCAAAATGATACTGTGCAGGAAGACTCTGGGTTTTAATTTTAGAAGCCTTTAAAAAACAGTACAAGCCAGCATTAAAAAAAAATAAATTGTGTAATTTTGCTTTTATTTTCTCTTCTGTAATGGTAGTTCCTGGAAATAGCTATAGCTACCTAGGATTAGAATTCCATCACAGTCAAAGGAAGCAAACCTCAATGGTTTCTGGAAATCTCAATAAACATTTACTTTCAAAGGATTAATGGAAAATGTGGGTTTGAGTTGAGAGTCAGGTTTACCTCTCATTGTTGATCAGTCCTTGTTCTTCAGTGACTGGAGATGAATGTTGATTAAAATATATCGACCATATATATATACAGGCAAAAAAGAACACAGATTTCTTTGAAAGGGAGGAATGGAAGTCAAAGAGGGATGTATGAGTCCCTAAGGATTTTGGCTTATTTTTCATTAAGTGATTTGTCACCATATTTCCTCACTTTCTTTCTTCTGACATAACAAATCTGAATGTTTTTTATTTTTAGTATTTCCCAAGGCAATATGCTAAATATTACTTTTACTACGTTGACTGCTATGGAGCATATGGCATTGGGAGAAAGGGAAGGGAAAAATCAGTTGCCAGGGGAGCGGATGTAGCTCAAGTGGTTGAGTGCCTGCTCCACAGATCCGAGGTCCTGGGTTTGATCCCCAGTACCTCCTAAAAACAAAACAAAACAAACAAAAGAAAAAACCAACTCTCATTGGGGAGCAGATGTAGCTCAGTGGTTGAGTGCCTTCTTCCCATATGAGAGGTCCTGGTTTCAATCCCTGCTACCTCCTAAAAAAAGAAAAGAAAGCAGTTGCCAAAGTATAAAACAAAGGAAAAAGCAGCCTTTCAAATGGTTTCTTACCCAGAGGAAGAAACAAAAATAGTCACTGCTTAATCCAATCTAAGGCACATCCATAATTGACATTGTAGTGAAGGACATTTTTCACTGGTCCCAACTGGTTTTATTTTGGACACTTTTCAATTGGAACACTAATTCATCACTCTCACTTTCAGAAGCATGTTTGGTCAGAGGTTGGGCAATGATATTATATGGAATGAGCCAGAGAAAAGAGTCCTTGGAAAAACAAATCTCGTTTTTCCAAGCTATTTGCACATTTAGATAGCCTATCTGTCATTACACTAATTCCTGAGGAAATCAAACAAGACAACCACTCAATTTACTCTTTAATTTACTCATCAAGATTCTCAGGAAGAGACTGAAGGGATCACTGGGTCTGCAGGGATTAGGGAATCACAGTTTAAAAGGAACAAAGTAATTCTCCTCCTCAGGAAAGCTTCATTTGCTCTTTTAAGATTAAGCAACAAAAATGAGTCCCATTGAGAGCTTAGAATAGATCCCACTGACACAAGAATCACTTCTGGAGGCCCTAGAACACCCAGCCACCAATTAGACTTCTTTGCTTCTTTTCAGTTCCAATACATATGAAATTATATACCATGAGTTAAATAGTTAAAAAGCATATTTCTATTTCTGTTTCTATTACTGTCACCATGTTAGTGCTCAAATCATTTTGAATCCTCTTATTTATAAACTGCTTTATGCTCCTGCAGCAGAGTTTCTAGAAAATCTCTTAAGGTAGTATCTTAGTTTTCCAGCTGCTATGACAAATATCACACATGGGTTGGCTTAACAGTAGGAATTTATTAACTCCTAGTTTCAGAGGCTAGAAGACTTGCTTCCTTCCAGGTTGGTAGTGTTCTGCCTGCCCAGAAATCCTTGGGTTCCTTGGCTTTCCTGTCACATGGCAATGCCCTCTCCTTCTCTTTCAGTTACCTTTGACTTTCAGCCTCTGGCTCCTCCCAGTGCCTTTCTTTTCTTTTCTTTTTTTTTTTTTTTTCCTATAAAAGGCTCCAGTAATAGGATTAAGGTCCACCTTGATTCAGTTGGCCACAGCCTAACTAAAAATAATATCTTCAAAAGGTACTATTTACAAGGGGTTCACACTCACAGGAATGGGTTAAGATTAAGAACATGATTTGTTTTGTTTTGTTTCTTGGGTACAAAACAGAATTTTCCACAGGGATCAAAAATCTTCATTGACTCAATGCGCATTTGCTGAGAACCTACTCTGAGCTTGCAATTATGTAGAATTCAAATGTCATCTCCACTGCTTGCAACCCACCTGAAGAGCCCAGATCATAATTTTGCAGTGCACGCCCAACTTGTTACTACAATGAAGTGGCAGTATTCCTTTCTCTCACATGATAGCTTTTAAAATGCAAATTTCTATTAACAGCATCTTTTAAACTAATTCTTATATGACGTAAATCAAACATGGTAACTTATGAATGCTTAGAATTCCCAGGCACCCTCAATATTTGGATAAGCATTCCCTTCTCTTCCTTTAACAGATTCTTGATCCCCTACATAGGAATAGGGTAATGTGTGCCATTTCCTCCTGATTTTCCTAAACTCTGCCCATTTTTATTTTGTCACTTTCCCCAGGAGACTTTGCTTGACTTTCTAGAGCTGGTCCTGGCAAACAGCACATGCTTGTTTTTGACTTGGAGACAGAAAAAAAAAAATGCTATTAGAGTCATCCCTGTGATACCATGGTCTTGATTTTCTGTAATAGTCACCACTGCACACTTCTCTTTTCTTCTTTTTTCTCTCTTTCTCTCACACACACACAGAGAGAAATACCTGAGAAGGGAAAAACATTTCTGATTGTTGGAGAGCTAAAGAGAGTTCCAAATATGGTTCTTTTCTCGAGTCAGGACCAGTGACTCCCTCCTTAGTTCTTCCAGGTTACACACACATACACACACACACACAGATGACATGTGCTATCACCCAGCAAAGCATATCTTTCAAAAATGGATGTGATTTTGGAAAACAATCAAATGTCATTAAAGCCAACTCTATAAAATGATTTCAGTGGTTAGGTTGAGTAATTCCATCATTTAGTTGGTTTGTATTATGTCAAAAAGACATTTATTTAATAAAATATTTTTTGAGTTCTGTGCTAGTGGGTAGGTATAAAGCAGTAAACAAACAAACATGGCACCTGCATCTATGGAGTTAATGATTTAAAGAACATACACAAACATAAAAACTATGCTAGTATTTTCAATGGATTCTGCTTTCCATATTATAGAATCTTGTAAACCGGTTATTTACCAAGCCAGCAGCTCTGACACCTTACAATTCAACTCATATTTATTCATCAGTACTGGTTTAGAGAGCTAATTTAAATTAAACAAGGTTCTGTTCAACCAGAACTATTGTTTTCATCTTAGCTGTAGGTTTGCAAGGTAATTTTTATGTTACATTGTCATTTTGCTCTTCTTCTGTTTTTGTTAAGGCAGAAAAAGGTGCAAGAATAGTTAAATCTATGCATTTGGACTTTTGCAAATGGAGTAATTTACCTGAGTTTATAAGTGCTTTTCACTCATATTTTCTAGGAAAAAATGGGTAAGAGAGAGACTATAAGGGACAATGAGAATTATATCAAATATGTGGCTCTTTCAAAGTATTTAAGTATTTAGCAGAGTATTCTTTTTAAAAATTTTTATTTTATTTTTTAAAGATACTTAGATTATGCACGTCACATAAAAAATATAGAGGATTCCCATATGCTCTGTTCCCCACACCTCCCACATTTTCCCACATTAACAACATCCTTCATTAGTGAGGTACATTCATTGCAATTGATGAATGCATTTTGGAGCATTGCCACTAAGCGTGGATTAAAGTTTACATTGTAGTTTACAGTCTCTCTCACACAATTTTGTAGGTTATGGCAAGATTTATAATGGCCTGTATCTGTCATTGCAACGTCATTCAGGGCAATTCTCAAGGCCCAAAAATGCCCCTGTATTACACCTGTTTTTCCCTCTCCCTGCCCTCAGAACCTCCAGTGGCCACTCCCTCCACATCCATAATATAATTTCTTCCATTGCTAGAATCACAATAAGTTTATAGTAGAACACCAGTAGTCTACTTTAATTCATAGTTCAATCCCCAATCCTGAGGATTCTGGGATGGTGATGTCCACTCCACCTCTAATTGACAGGAGGCTATGATCCCATAGGGCCAATGGATGGGAATCTCTTGCTTGCAGTTGTAGACTCTCTCAGTTTCTTGGTATGGTAATTGTCCAACATCACCTCCATGTTAGTTGTCCTGGATGAGTCCAATGAACTGGAGAGTAGGTGTTGCAACTCCGATGAGATTCAGGGCCCAGTTGGCACATGGACAGCCCAAAGATTTAAGTCTCTTGGACATACACCTACCAACTCCAGTACTAATTATAGGTTCAAATAGAAGGACAGAAGAGCCATGTGTAGGGAAACCACAACTGAGTCCAACTCTGTCACTCTGGGGAGCATAAATTACAAAGTAAGGCCCACTGTCAAGGCACTAAACTCCTGAGCTATCTTTCCTGACTATAGTGTCTGGATGTCTCCAGAAACCTCAGGAACCCCATTATTTTGGGTAGTGTCTATATTGTCAGTCAAAGAGATCCTGCTGAGACATGCATAAGCATAACCTCTGGAATGACCTCCCGACTAACTTTGAAGTTTTTAGCCATATAAACTCATTTGTCTTTACATTTTTCCCCTTTTGGTCAAGGTCTTTTTCCATTTGCATTGCTAGTTGGTGCTTGGTAGTAATCCCTCAGTGCCAAGGAGGCTCAACCTTGGGAGTCATGTCCTATGCTGGGGAGAAAGTAATGTATTTATATGCTGAGTTCGGCTTAGCAAGAGGCCACATTTGAGGAACAAGGAGGCTCTCGGGAGGTAACTCTTTGGCACCCTATAATACTAGGCTAAGTTTCAATTTCAAGAGTAAAGGTTCATATGCACAGTCATCAATATCAAGGGCCCGTCAATGGACCATCCTTTTGCACTAGTCATTGCCCCTGCACATTAGAGAATGTGGCAGAGCTCCCCAGGATGGGAATTTGATATTCCTTCAGTTATTGTGTGAATCTCCACCCACTGTGACAATGCTCCATGAACATTTGAACACATTTATATGCCTTATAGGTATGCCCAGGTGAACTTCCTCCCATGTCCCCCATCACTGATACCCCACACCAGTGATCCTCTCCTGCCACAGTTATAACCCTTCTGTGATCCAAAACTTTTAAAAAAATGAAGACAATATAATAGCCAAATACAATTAATTAGAAAATGAATAATAATGATAGTTTTAAAAATAAGAAATAAAATATAAAATTTTTAAAAAGTAAAAAATAAAAATTTGGGATGATAAAAATAATGAAAAAAATATTAAAAAAAATTTTTTTTGACATTTTCTCTTTCATCACTATAACATCTACTGTCCTATATGTACATTGACATTGTCTTCTGTTTATTCCCCCAATGTCTTTTTTTTTTTTTTTTTTTCATTTTGTCCTCAAAGAAGATTTAGGTTACAGAAAAGTCACGTACCAAATACAGGATACCCCGTATACTTTCCCCTTTTCCCTCTTCCCCTGTTGATAGCATTATATATGTGGATGGTACATTTGTTACAACTGATGTACCAGTATTAAAACATAGCTACTAACCATGGTCAATGGTTTACCTTATGGTTTACATTTTGGACCATATACTTTTATAAACTTTGATGCAATTCAACATGGCCTGTATCTATCCTGGCAAGATCACGTAGAACATTTCCATCTACCCCAAAATGTCCCTTGTTCCATCTATTTTAGTCCACCCTTCCCCTCCCCTTGGGACTCACAGCAAAAATCAGTCTTTACTCCTTGAAGGAAAAATATTCATAGTTACTTGAAACAACACTGAGGGCTTGACACACTGGTCTGTCCTCCCCTATTGGGCACTGCTCATGCTCTTGAGAGACCCCTGCCCCTCTATTTGAGAACATAGCAGGCCTCTCCAGGATGAGAGTCCTCACCTTGCTGCTCTTTATGTGAGTCTCCACTCACTGATATAACACACTATGTCAAGATGAACACTCACACACTCCCTAGAAATCTGCCCCAGGTGCACCCTGTCCCGAATGCCCCCCACATCCAATACCCCAAACCAGCAACCCTCACTTGCCATATTGCCAAGAAAGCATTCTGAACATTGTAGTACCAATCACATACCCACCAATTCCCAGTGTTCACCTGCTCCCTCCCTCAACCCTCCTCCCAGTGGAGGGGCAGAACAGTGGTGTAATGATACTTTTAGGTTAGGCGGTGCTGGTTTGTCAGGGGGGTGGGGTAGGGAGGGTGGGTTGGACTGTCCACGGAACTGGGGGCTGAGTATTATTTGATGTATTACTTGAAATATTTTCCAACCTGTGTCACTTTGGGTTCTCTGAGAAGCAGACACTGAGGTCTCAGTAGGTAACCCCTGTGAGGGATGAAGGGCAAGGAAACCATGTTGTCTGGGGAGAGCCTCAGACCGCAGTGCAGGGCTGATAAAGTCTCAGCCAAGTGCCAACCCAACAGGGCTCCAGAGCTCAGGCTGTCCTTGAGAGAAGTCCTCTTTGGGGAAGAAATGGACAGGGCCATGACCGCCCCACCATCATCAATCATTGACTGGGGGCCTTGAGAAGAGCAATGCCATAGATCAAAAGCTGAGGTGGATCTTGTAGGCGCTGCCGCTGGAGAGTGCAATCACGGCTTGTGGCTGAATGGTAAGTTCTTTGTTGAAGGGAAGTGGGATCCTTGTGTGTCCACAGCTGCCACCGGCCCCAAGTATGGCCTTTAGCCTGTGATCATTCTTCTCCTTGGGCAACTAGACTTTGCAGCATCCCTTGCCTTGTTAGAGATGACACAGGAATACAGAGAGAAAAAAGTAGTCAGATCTTCCTTTTTAATTCAAAAATAGACTTTAGAGATGCATGGTTGTGACAGTTGTTTGAGAGAAAAGTTTTTGTGTTTGTCAAAAGCCTGAGTCACAGCCAATTTGTGAATTCTGTGACCTGAGAAAGTCATTGCCCTATGCAGATATGGAGGAGAGTGAAAATGGAAGAAGTGACTGGAGAAACTCAAGCACTTGGCCTGAATGCTGATTGGGAGAGGGACAGAATGGGGGACCTCAGACAGATGAGGGATCTGGGAGTGTGGCTTGGGGACAGCGCTTCTATAAGTGACAGTGAAGTTAAACCCTATATTTGGGGTCTTGGCTGAGAGGGTGAGAGTGGGGCTGAGATCTATCAGACATCAGACCAGGGGAAAGGAACCTTCTTCTAATTGGTCTGCCGAAAAGGGTGCATCTGAGCAATTTATCCACAAAGAAGGGACACCTGTTTCCAATCTGCACAGTTTCCTTGTACTCTAGCAGGGACCCTGCCAATGAATTGCTTTCTAGGTGGAGCTTGAGAAAAATGACAAAGTCTCAGAAGCTTCCCCAGCCAAGCAGTTTGTGAATAGGACAGAATAAGTGCCAGGCGGGGTGTTTATGGCAATGGGACTACTGCCTCCTCACCTGGTCCCGTGCTCCAGTCCAGAGCTTGAAAGTCTAGAAAGTCCCTCTTTGAGGTCCAGAAGTGCTGAAGCCAGAAGACCCAAAGAGACCTGAAAGTGGAACAAGGAGCTTCTCCAGAGGAATGAGGGACTCCGAGGCAAAGCCCATGTGAGAATCAGTGGATGGCAAGTGGATCAATACTGTTGATCGAGAGTTCATTGCTCCCCCACGTGGATTACATAGCCTCCAGGGACTCGGTGACAACTCCGGCAAGATGTGAGGAGGATCTCGCACTGACTGAGAATCTCTTATATGAGTAAGGTTACTTAAATTGACCGAGATTGAATTTCTAGCCTTCTGAGGGATCGAAGCCCCAAAGCAGGTGAATCGTAGAAAATTAAAGATACTTCTGTTGGTTTCAATGACTCAATTTTGTTTTGGGGATTTAGTTTGTGGCCTGAATTTAGAAGCCCCTGCACATTAATAAATAACCCAGGTTCCAAGCTGAAGTTTGATGCCCAAGTTCTCAGATATACTTAAGCAGGAGCGCAGGGCTCAGACCCGGCTCTCGGATACCAGCTCCATTGTTCTTTAACTTAGAGCTTCACACTTCCTCTCGGCAAGGAAATCAGGAAGCCCAACTAGCTCTGTGTGGTGGCATTCAGCACACAGCAGGTGCTAGATAAGTGCGTGCTAGTGAATGTTAATTGACTCATTTGCTACATCCCTGAAGGCCAGATTAGCTGCACATATAAGGCAGAGAGACTTTAGTCCTGTGTTTTAATTAGCAAACCATGGTGAACCTAAGTGAGTTAGAGGAAGAAAGAGAGGCAGCTAAAGCTGGGATTGTAAATGATCAGAGCTGCTGATCTGTTTACACACATGATGCCAGAATCTCCCTGATGAATGTTACAGGAGCATTTCAACAGCCAAAGCTCTGTGCACAGAGTTAGCACCCTGCAATGATAGCTAGAGCCAAGTTTACATATCTTTCTTGTGAGGATATCACCTACTATTAAGCCCAGACAGCAGGCATCCATTCTGTGGGGCTCATTTGGCATACCCTCTCCTCTCCTACTGTCTACCCCACAACCAGGAAGTCTGAGAGCCATAACAATTTATTTTATTTCTCAAACTCAAAGTGTTTTATGATCTTACATTGATTCACAAAGAAAAATTAGGCTTTAACACACACGTACAAAGCAAAATGTGCATTTGCTGAGAGATTTCCTAATTTATGGGTCCATTTTATGAGCTAAAAATGTAGTGCTTCAAAGGAAGCTGTACAAAAATGGCAAACAACCCAATGCCAACAAGTGGATATAAATAAGGAAGTTGGGGTGCATTCAAACATAGAATGCTGTTCAGCAATAAAAATGAAACGATGGATGTACATGTAACATCATGGATGGATGTCCAAAGCATTAGGATGAGCAAAAGAGACCAGGCACACAAAAAAGCAGTACATTTATATAAAAATTCTACATCAGGCAAATCCAAGATTTGGTGAAAAGACTAAAAAAAGTGGTGGTTTTCAGAGAGAGGTCTGTCTGGAAAAGGGCACAAGGGAACTTTCTAGAATGATAATATCGTACATTAGGGATCAGTGTGTTTTAATGTATGCAAATTTCCCTCAATGAAAATAAATTAATTGAATTTTAGAAAGTGAAGTTCTCATAAGTGGCTGCCATTGTTTTCATTGTTTCCAAGATCACATCTCTTTTCCTTGGCAGCCCAGGACTCCATTGCAACAAGTGCTGGATGGTTTTCTTAGTGGACAGATATTAGGTAATATAACTCTTTGGATAATTTGTCATTGGCTATACGGAGAATACTTTAAGTTGTTTTTAATAAAGAAGGCTTATTATGTATTTTACACAACCAAGACATATATCAGATACATGCCTTAAAAATGAATGAAGTAGTTTTATAAAATCACTCATCATTCCTCTTTCTAAAGAAACTTGGAGTCAAGGATTTCAGCAGAAGTTGTGATATTTTAAAATCTTGAATTAACTCTTGGTTCATTATTTAATTTATGGCATTGTATATAATAATACCTATTCAGGAGGTTGTTATAAGGATCAAATCAAGTGTCATATATAACAGAAGCATGTAAATCATAAAGCACTACATCAGTGTATGTTATTATTGCTATTATTATTATTTAATTTAATACGGACACCTCAGTCAGAATTTTTATCTTTAATTTAGAAGTAAGGTAAGGATACCACAGTTATAATGTATCAAATTGGCATAATATCCTTATACAATGACTTCGGTTGATTTTATATAAAAATTGTGACTCTTTATACTTGGCCATATGTATTTTCCCACCCTCATCCCACCTTCTAGCACATTTTCCATTCACCCTACTCTTTGACAATCATCAATCAAAAATGCTATTAAAACTTTGCCTAGCAAACTACAACATGGCATATTTTGACAATCGCAGGATACTTGGTGTAGGGTAGATGCAGGGATCCATGAGGAAGCCAAGGATAAATTCACCCTTTTAAATCACTGCCTCAGCTTGTTTCAAGGTAAAATACTTGGGACTTTCTTTTTGCTGAGCAAGCTCTTTTCCTTCTCTAATTATTTTCTGATGACTACATTTGCTGAACGAATTTTACTTTAGCTTCATAAAAATAGAATCAGGTAAATAGAACTTGGCACCATCTGCTTGGAACTTAGTCATGATGCCTTTTCCTAGATGATAAAAACTTGGAAATGCTAAATGCACATTGAAAGCAATATTGCAGTAATTTAATGCACAGGAGTCTAAGGCTCAGTTGGCGAGATGGACAGAGGAATTTAGAGGCCTTAGGCTTTAGGAAATTAAAGAACCCAAAAGAAGAACTTCCTTCAGGTTTCTGACTTTTCATTGGGAATCCATGTTAAGTATCTCAGTATATTTAGTGCAGATGATTTGTCAGATATTTCTAAAAAATTTAGAATTATTTGAAGCAAACAGATTTTTATAGTGCATGTTTAATCTTAGCAGGTCCCTTCATAAGAGAAAATAGTGTCCAAATTCAAATGCTGAAACATTTGATGGAAAACTTGGCAGAAGGGGAGAGGCAGTTTGGCATAGTGTTTTCAAGTGTGGACTCTGGAATTGGAGAGGACTCTCTTTATCATTTCCTAGATATGTCTTCTATAATCAATTAAACTTTCCTAAGCCTCAACTTCTACATGGATAAAATGTATGTATTATATACTATTTCAGATATCAATCGTTATGTAATAAACCACCTCCAAACTTAGTGGCTTAAAACAACTTATTAAGTGATTCTCTGGGATAACTGGGTGATCCTTTCACGTGGTATCAGTGGGGGTGCTGGGAAGCCTGGAGTTGCCAGAGCCTAGATTGCAGGCTCAGTTAGAGCTGCTGCTTGGTGGTCCTTGGTTTTTCTCCATGTGGCCGCTTGAGCTACTTCACAACATGATCTCTGGACTCCAAGAAGGAGCAATCCCAATCTTATGATCCCAAGAAGGACCCAGTGGAAGCTTTCGGGCCAGTTAATTCTGACTAGGCGCAGAATTGTCACAACACCATTTCTACTGTGTTCTCTTGGTTAATTGCGAGGTGTACATAAATTAAAATGTAAGCATTTTAACACAGAAACTTAGTACATAGCAAGCCCTTATTGAGTTGTTGCTGATTTTGACAGTAAGATGGCGACTATTACAACTTAGGTTAGAGGGGAAATGACACTGCAGGGGATGGCATTAGGACATTTAGAATGAGGCTTAGGAGGGTGAAATTTATGTAGGTACCAAAAAAGTAGTGTCTGTGAAGTTCATCTGGTCAACAGCCCTCATTTTACAATTGGGACAGCTGAGATCCAAAGGGGCATGACTTCCTCAAGCTGACAAAATTCATGGTAGAGTTAAGTTTGCAAACTAAGCTCCTACCTGGTCTGTTTTCTTTTCAATGGGCAAGTTTCTTCCCTTTTCTGGGACCTCAGGTTCTTCCATCTGTAAAAAGGAGTGAAAAATAATACCAGTCTGGAAGTGATATCAAGATTCAGTGAGTTAATGCTTGTAAAGTTCTAATTGCAGTGCCTGACATGTAGTCCATGCTCAATAACTGATGCTACTTTACAATAATTCTTCCTAGTATTATTGTTGTCATGATCATGCTGTATTAAGAGCCTCTTGAGCACGTCTTATTTGGATTAATGTTTTTCCGGATTTTGAGTCCAAGTAGTACCTTCTGAAATGCCCCCCCCCCCCCCAAATTAAGAGGTTGGCATTATTTGAAACCCATTTTATTACTTTCAGCTCCCTTCCTAACTCTGTATCATTTATTTCCTGCCCATGAAGAGGCCACAAGCTAAACAATGCAAAGTCTGATAATTCATAGTGAGGCTTGTTTGCTTATTTTCCACAAACATAAGGCGAGCAGGCCCTGTGATCTTAAAATAACATCTATACTTTGACAATTCCTATGTTACAGATCCAGTCCAGAGTTAAATATCCACCTGTGTATTTAGCACCACTATTAGGATGTCTAAGAGGCATCTCAAATTTAACATGGCCAAAACTGAACAAATTTAACATGGCATTAACTCCACTAAAACTGCTTCTGCCTTCCCCATTTCAGTTGATGTCAACTCCATATTTCCATTTGCTCAGGCCAAAGATGAGAGGCCAAAATCTTTGGCTTTATCCTTAACTTGCCTCAATCTCTCTCTCTTTTTCTTTTTAAAAGAATACCTATTGACTCTACCTCCAAAATGTACTCGGAATCTCAATAATTCTCACCCCCTTCATGGATACTACCCTGGTGTAACCCATTGGCATCACCTCTCTCAAAGATTTCTGCAATAGCTTCTCACTGGGCTTCCTGTTTTCCAGCCTTGCTGCCCTAAAACTTATTCTCAATACAGTACCCAAAGAGATCCTTCCAAAACATAGGGCAGATCTTTTCACATCTCTACTGAATATTCTGCAATAATTCCCTAGAGTAAAATCTAAAGTTCTTTCAATCTCACCAGGTTACCTGTTTTTTGTTTTTTTTTTTTGTTTTTTTTTGCCACTTTACAACTTCCCCTCCTATTACTTGTCCCTTATTGTGCCCCTTTCTAGGCACACTGGCCTCCTGGTTGTTCAGTAAACATACAGGGATACTTCCACCTTGGGGTGTTTGCTTATCTGATCCCTTCACCTATGACATTCTTCCACCAGATATTCATTTGGGCATTTAGATAATTTCCTCACCTTCTTCAAGCTTTCACTGCACTCTCATCTTCCAAATGTTATCTCTCTCAACCACCCTATTCAATAATGCAGCCTGCTGCTATCCAACTCTCTCCCACGTTGGTCATCCCCTTTTCTGAGCTACTTTTTTTTTTTTTTTGCCATAGCACATTATTACCTGCTAAGATGCCAAATAATTTGCTGATTTATTTTGTTGAGTTTCGTATGTTTCTCCTTGCTTGAATATACATTCCATTAGGTCAAGCGCATTTCCTTACTTTGTTTACTAATACATTCCAAGTGCTTAGAACAGTGCCTGAAAGAGTAATGGTTTAATAAATATTTGTTATTTAATGAACTAGAGTTAACCTAAAAGGAGCTGCCATCAAACTAAGACAGCTGCCCTTTAGGCTCCAGGAGCTATGGATGATCTCTTCCACTCACAGGGCTTTCATGCAAGCTCTCCATGATGACTTCCAAAGATAGGAGATAGCTCCTATCTCCCTCTCTCACCTACCTGACTTTAATATACAGCTTTCTGCCAGATATTTCCATGTGGGAAATACCAAAGTCACATGAAATTCAGCATGTTGATACATGAATTTCTTTTTCATTTACCTCTATCTTTTTTCTCTCTCTCCTGTATGGCACCACTGACCATTGGGTCATCCAATTTAGACACCATTGAAACATAATATTAATCAGATTGAGGCCTCATTTCTTAAAATTAGTAGTAAACATAGAAGCAGTAGAACACAATTTTTTAAGTTACTGTTTTAATTTGTCAAATGAAAAATTGTGCCAAAAAATGTGAAACAGACAAGGGTGAATTTATTCAAAGGTCTCTGCAATAGAGAAAAGAGAGAAAGAGGGCCAGAGGTTTTTGTACATATGTGTGAGTGAAAGAGTAGAGCAAGAGAGAAGAAATTAGAAATTTATCACCATAGGGGAGACAGAGAGAGCTCAACACCCCTGAAGCAGAGGGTAGGAGAGTTTTTAAAGACTAGCATGAGCTAATGGAAGAGGATGGAGGGGGAGGCCAAGTAACGGTATGCCTATTACATTATGTTATCTCCTGAGTTGACTGTTGAAGCTAGGTGGAATATGTTCTATCTAGTTCTGCAAGGGCCAAAGTGAGGGAGGTCAGGGCCCAGAGGCCAGGAGAAGCCTGTCTAAAATTTAGTCAAACTAAGGAGAAATTAAACCCATCTTGATCAGTAACACAATGGGTAGAGGATTTCTTAATCTATGCTATTTTCCAGAATCACAAGGTTCAGGTAGAAGTCAACATTTTCAAGTTAAAACAGGCAAAGATTTGGATGCTACTATGGCTGTGGAGAGATGCAAATAGAGCTAAAGTTGTATGCAAAGTTATAATTTTAGAGGTGGACCATGGAATATTATGTAGGAAAGGAAAGGATTAGGACATTGGGGAATATAGGACAGTGAAAAGGGGTTGGATCAATAGATTGAAAGTTGAAGTTGGTAGATTTAAGAATTGTTAGAGGGAGAGAGCTGGAAATATAGGTTTGGAATTTTGATTTTGGAAGTGGTACAGCAATTGGTAATAATAGATCTAGGTTATGAAAATAAGTAGTAGAGGTGGCATGGAAGAAAAGAAAATTGGAGGTGTGGAAGTAAAAATTGGAGAGGCAAGGGCAATGAATATACTGTTTCTGTACTAATCAATGTCATCAGGGCCCTCCTTGTCAGACATACTAGTGGAGAGGCAGATGATAAGCTGGATGTCATTTTTCAGTGGCTAGGAGAGAGTGATTAGCATCCAGTGCATAACTTCAGACTTCCATAAACCAAAAAATCACCCTGAACTCCTTAAATCTAATCCTTTCCAAGATCTACTGATTTTCCTCCAGTATAGTTCTAGAATCCATTCAGTTTTCTCCATCTCCTCTGCTACTGCCTTACATCATATCCATGTAATTTCAAACCCAGATAATTGCAACAAACTCTTAATTTGTATTCTAAGCCTCCAGGAGACCCAAGCAGCTTTGTAAAAATTGAAGTAATTAAATAAAGTAATAAGCAAATAAATGTCATTGGTCTTAGGATCAATTGGTGATAATATAATATAATGAACAAAACTGGTTTCCTAACCCAGCATCCATTGCCAACTTCTTTCATCTTAATAGCAAAAATCCTTTTTAAATTTTGTTTGGGTGTCCACCCTCCTCTCTGTTATCATGTGCCTAAGACAAAGCTGACTCCACTCCCGAATCTGGAGAAAGTCTTATTAGGTTAAGGGCAGTGTTTTCTCAAAAAGGGTCTGTTGGCATTTGGGTGGGACGATGCCTCTTGGTACAGGACTGTTTGTGTATTGCTGGACAGCCAACAGCCTAGGTTTTTTCCCACTAAGTATCAGTAGAGCTGCCCAGTCATTTTTACAACTCAAAATGCTCCCATGGTATTTTTGCCCCAGTTGGGAACCACTAGTCCAAGGGTTCAGAGCAGGCATGTGATTCAATCCTGACCATCAAGAAGTAGTGAAAATTCTATTGAGGAGCACCTAGGAAAAATTTATTCACATAGTCCAGAAGGCCATAAGAAGGCATAACATTTTCTCTGGATGATGCCGGATGCGTATTGGACACCTTGCTACCATCCTGAAATTGAAACCATTCTCAAGCATGATAGACTGGAGGGTCAGCAAAACCCTGGGCCCTTGGCCTGCTAAATTAGTGAACTCTAAAGTCCACATTATTTTTGTATATCCTTTTGCATTAGAGAACAAATTTTTTAGCCCTTAAGCCAACTTGAGTTGGGGTTTCTGTTACTTGCAACCTAAAGCACCCCAAAACTATATCTGGTCCTTAAATCTACCTGAAAGAAAGGAAAATTCTCAACCAGATAGCTCATTATTTTTGAGTGGCAAAACTAAATTTGTATGAGAAGGCATTTCTTTCTCCTTATCCTCCTAATCCATTCAGAGAATTGATTTAAAAGCAGAGAAAAGCCATTTGAAGAAAGTAGAATGCAGCTTTGTTGGTTAAACCAAATATATATATTGATTTCCTTGCTAGAGGGAAGGAAAAATAAACTTCTGTCTCCTAGAGCTTATTGGTAGGATCTGTCCTTTGCTATTTTTAGACTGATCCATTAATTTTATTGTTTCCTTTTTTAAAGGAAGGAGATTGCTTTTTGGGGCAGCTGGACTCAGGAGCCAACCAATGGATCAACTTCAATTTTTTAGAAACCTTTTGGATATTACAGGAAGGAGCAGTTTTATCCAGAGAAAGTGCTTTCTGCATCTATTAAGCAGAATAAAGGAAGTGCTAACCAGTCTTGATGACCAATTTAACCATTCAAGTCTGTCTTCTAATAACCACAGAGTAGGGGAAGGGGTGATCTTTACAGCAGAAACCAGAGAGAAAGGTAAGGAGAGAAAATTGGCTAAAAGTAAAGCATATTTGCAAGGTCAGGCATTTTTCTGGGTAATTCAAGGTATAACTTACCTGAAAGCACTGATTATGAAGCTGACTTGTTGTTTCAGAATTTATGCAGAAATAAGAAATGCACCTCTTTGATGCATTCCTTTTGGAAAAGCCTTCATCTAGTAGATCACAGACAGGGTTTCAGTTCTTGATTCCTTCCCTTGAAGAGGATAGGAAATTGGACTGTAAACTTCTTCCTGGAACATGTAGATGAGAGAAAAATCTACATTCCTTTGAAGACTGTTTGGATATTCATCATGTGTGTCTGAAAGAGCACTAGACAATCAAAATTGCCTGGCAGTGAAAGAAGGAGGTAGAAGGAGTGGGAGCAGGTGACTTGGATGAGAGAGATGAATGCTTCAGGGGGATGATGGTGGACCTGAAATTCGCCTCCAGTCTTGACCACCATCCCTCCTCCTCTTTTCTGCCACACCCCACACAGAGAGTTTTCTAGTGAAAACATCAATACCAACCCCTGCCTCTAGCAACTTCTATGGGCATCATAGCAAACCACACAATTCCATTCTATGATGGAATAGCCTTCTGAGGTTTTCTCATATTGCTTCAATATTTATCTGGGTAGGAGTTAGAAGTTCCTTACATTGTTTTTGTGAAAAAAATGATTTATTATCTCTTTCCATGCTCCACAGCATTAATAGTATCCATTGTCTCTTTTAAAACCTTTAGTGGACATTAGTGTTTTTCTAACTACCCTGCATTTTAACCCCTTTCCCATTATTAGAAGATTCCAGAGTCTACTTTTCACTGCAGAAACCTAATATTGGACATCCTTGCTCCCTATTCAATCTCTCTCTCTCTCTTTCGAAGGTACCAGGGATTGAATGCAGAATCTTAGACATGGGAAGCAGGTACTCTACCAATGAGCTACACCATTTCCCAAAATTGTGTTTTTTTTTTCTTTTTTCTTTCTTTCAATCTCTTGGGGAAGGTGCACACTGCAGACGTGTGACCTGCAGTAGACTTTCAATCCAGAGCTAGTCACAAAAATAGGGTGGTGGAAGAGAATCGCATCTGCTGGCCCACTGGAGTCATCTCTCTGGTTCAGCACTGCCAGTAGCAGTATCAGTGCCCTGCTCCAGCCATGGAGGTAGCCGAGTAAGGTGGATGTCCAGTGTTGTCCAGTGTTTGACTGCAGTGGTTTCCACTCACTGGGCTGCTGCTCTGGCATGCTTTAGCCCGTGAGCCTGGCTGCCTATCCTACCTTATTCCTGCCTGTTTTCTGAATCTGATTCTTCAAACTGCTGTACTCAGGAAAGCAACATAATGCATCTTATTATCCACCAAAGCTGATTTCCTCCTCGTCCCTGGAATTTACCTTCAAAGTAAACATGCTAAGCTCACTATCATGTGAAGATGCTTTAAATCCGTGGTTCTCAACCACAATGGTTTTGCCCCACAGAGGACATTTGGCAACGATTGGAGATATTTCTGGTATTCACGGCTGAAGTGGTATTACTGGAATCTAGAGGGGGACAAAAGATAACCCCCCACAATAGAGAATTAGGCACCCCAAAATGTCCATTATGCTGAGGTTGAGAAACTCTGCTGGAAAGGCAGACAGGCCTGTGTTTCTGTTGCTGGCCTGGTTTCTACCAGCTCTGTGACCTTGGACATGTCATTTAAACCCTGTGAATCTCAGTTTCCACATTTATAGAATAGACAAGAAAAACCTCTTGCAGGATTCCTCTTGGTAGCAAAGGAAAATATTTGGAAAAGCCGGACCTTACAAAGCTCATATGCAATGAGTGTTGGCTGCCTGCTCCCCTGCCCAGCTTTCCTTCTTGGTTTTCTCCCATGTTCCGGAGAGGAGTTGGGAAGTTATTCTAAACTCTTTTCTCTCAAGACCCTCCCTGCTATTTGAATATTTCTATTCTTTGTAACTCAATTCCACCTTCACAAACATCCACAGCTCTCAGGGAGCGATCTTTTTAATCAGCTCCCAATGAACCAATGCGTAGTACATAGTTTTAAATTTCACTATCACTTTTATATGTGCATATCCCCCAGTTAAAACCAAACTTTCATGAGAGCAAGGCTCTTATCTTCTTATGTCATTGAGCCTAACACTTTGCAGCAACATATGATGGGTACTGATAAATGCTTGCTGATAAATCTGTTGAATGAACGATTTCATTGGTCGGCCCTAAGTGGTAGTCCAACGACTCAATTGTGTAATTGTTCTGTCAAAGGCAAAATTTAGGAGAAACAATTTTTCTTTGGTACCAACTCTCTTTATGGCATTTCCTATCTTTTATTCCTTCCCTCCCACTTTATACTCACCTCTCATTCCACTTTCCCCAGGTACCATTTTCATCACACTTTGTTTTGGTAAATAACCTGAAAAAAAAAAAAAAAGACAAATTCATGAAAAAGGATGAAATTTCTCCTTCTTGCCTCCCTCTTTGCCAAAGCCAACTCTCTGTCCCTCCAGGTGCAATGTCTCATTACAGTGGCTTCCTATGGTTTTCTGAAGGGCTGATTCAAATGGAGATGGTTTTAGGCCAGGAAAGGAGGTGGCACATGATAAATTTGTATTGTGAATGGGCTCTGAGTGGGCTCTAAGTATAGTTGTAGTTTACTGGATTTCACCCACTACCTCCTCTCCTCCATTCCAATCAGCAACTCAAGTTCTCATTTGCCTCTTAAATATATAATTCCCAAATAGTGTTCTCCTCTCTCTTTCCACCACATCCAACCTCTCTTGAATTCTCATCAACCACACATAAATTCTTGGAAGAAAAGCTTTTTAACTGGTCACATCTACCTGCCACTTTGCTATGGTGGTGATCTTTCTGAACTAAAAATTTGTATCATTCCTTTCCTGAAAATCCTTCAATGGAGTGTCACGGTTTGGGGAGGGTGAGGGTGCTATAATTAAATTTCCTACTAGGCCTTCTAAAATCGCTCCTGGATTCTCTCTCTAACCTCATTTATACAGTCCCTGCTCCATCTGAGATTTTCCAATTTAGTAGCACTGTACTTTTTTATTATGCCTCGCACATACTCGGTGCACACACATACACACACACACACACCTCAGGCTGCTGCACACCTAGTGCTTTGCTCATGCTGCTTTCTTTTTCCAACTTTTAGTCTTCTTGGCTGGGCTCCTCCTTGTTCATTCTTCTTGCCTTATTCAGGTGTCATATGCTCAATAACTAGCCTCACCACACTCTCAGCTAAGCACCCTGCTTTGGTGCTCTAGGTACTAAAAATAATATTTTCCTCCCTGGTATTGAAATGAATTACTTTATTTATTACTTTATTTATTTATTTATTTATTTATTTATTTATTTATTTATTATTTATTTATTTTTTATTGTGGGTAAAAATCAAATTTTTCACAATACATACCAATATTTGTAAAATGATACATAAATATACATGCACATATGTGCATTTGCTTACATAAATGTTATATATATATATATATTTTTTTTTAAAGGTGCTTAGATTACCTAAATATTACACAGAAATTACAGGGATTCCCATGTTCCCCACCTCCCACACCTCCCACAACATCCCACACAAACGTCCTTCATCAGTGTGGCACATCACCTACAATGAACTTACACATCCTGGGGCCTTGCCACCAAGCATAGACCACAGTTCACATCGTAGACCACACTCTCTCCCACACAGTTCTGCATGGTATATGCTGATGTAAAATGGTCTATATCTGTCGCTGCTACGCCACTCAGGACAACCTTCAAGTCCCGAAAAAGCCCCCGTATTTCAACTGCCCGTCCCCTCCCTGACCCGAAAGCATCCAGTGGCCACCGGCTCCACCTCACTGTTATAATGAATTACTTTGGAATCTGTCTTCCCTTCTAGACTATGACATGGTTAAAGTCAGGGACCATATTTTATTCAGTTCTAAAATTCCCAAGTGACCAGCCGGAAACTCAGTCAGAGTTTGTCGAATGTGATGAAAACTGGGGTCCTGCTGACTGAATGTTTGGCTTCGCAGTGGGCTCTTCCGGCTACGTGACGTGTTGGCAGTGACTGTCTGGAGCACAGTGTAAAGGAATCTAGTACCATGATTGATTGGCGATGTCTCCTCTGGGCAGAGGTACAGGTGGCAGGTTTGTCAGTGTAGTCTCCAAATGTCAAGTTCTTGGATCCCAGCCTCTTTGAAAGATTTGTACAATTTGGTCAACATAGTATCTCCAATAGCCCTTTCTCTTCTTTTGTGGCTAGTTTCACCGCCATTACTATTGTGGTGGAAATATAAAAGTGGCATTAATGAACACATTCTTTTTTGGAGTCAGAAGCATTGTGTTTTGCTTCCTCTTGTCTGGAATCCTGTTAAGAATTGAGGAGAAGATGCTCATTCTCAAAATCTTACGGCTCACACTTCAGAGACTTAGCTTTGTGTTTTGAGTCCAGGCGTTCTGAACCTCAGGATAATCCTGGACCCCAGGTTAAGTCTTCACAATAGCTCAGAGGAGAAAAACCAGTAGTTCTACTGTGGGTCTGTGTTCACCATTTTTGTCCTTATCCTGCACAGTCTTAAAGGGGCCAGCCCCTACCCCTGCCTTCTGCCCACTCTTCAGAGCTGCTTAAGTATGCTAATTCATCAGAGAGCAGATGGCTAAATAAAGCAACCAGCTTTTCTCTACCTAGTATAAGTAATGACTATTTTCATATCTTTGCACAAACTTCCATGGAAATTGATATAAACTAGTATGCTGTGCTCCAAAAGTCCTTACTCCAAGGACAGACATAAAGGAACATAATTACTCTTTCTACCATTGCAATGTTTAAGTGTAATATTCAAAAGCATGGGAAAGGATGGGACTTCAGCCTAAAGGGCCATATACTGGCCAATGAATCTTTCTTGTTCACACCTGGAGGAATACAGCGTACAGAAATGGTGGACTCTTGAGAAAACAGAAAGATCCATCCAGTGTGTACAGGAACACAGCTAGGTGTGGGATGCAAAGAAAAATGAAGCTGTCTCTGAACTCACAGCAATTATGTTTTGATGGTGGAGTCAAGACATGAACACAATTGTATTGTAGTTGCAGTACAAATAAAATGCTGATGGAGCACGGTGAATGGAAATTGTGGAAGCCTTTAGAAGGAGGTATCTTTTGAAGCTTTGGTAATATTTGGAGAAGTGATGAAAAAATGGAATCCTGGATGGAATAATATCTGATTAGGGATGTAGAGGTTTTTAGCTCAATTCTCAGACTATTTCCATGAGTCACATACTGTGCTAGGTCCTAGGGACAGAAAGATATGGGTAAAACAGAGTTCCTAGAATTTTCAGTCTAACAGTGAAAAAGTCCATAACATGTTTACGGAGACTCTTTAGACTGATTTGGCCGAAGAATAAACATAAAAGTGAGTTGTGGAAAGACAGAGCATGAACACAGAATAAAAAGCCTTGAATGATAAACCAAGGAGTTGAGCATTGTTTTATAAAAGCAATTGGGTTTTAGGAAATGAAAGTGACATAATATTTTTTATTTGCTTTAATTACATGGTATCTCTAAAGTTACTTGAAATCTTTTGATGAAAGCTAATTAATAATAATACTAAAGTGTCATTGATTTGGATGCCATTTAAAAAAAATAATTCCAACAAGAACTCGACTAAAATTTACTGTTACATTATCTATGATGAAAACATTTCATTTTCTAAATGAACAAATAGCATAATTGAGATTCTTGGAAGAATATTTTTGTTTCAAACTGGTGTTAAGAACCAGTTTATATGCTCATGGGCAGGGCTTCATTAATGCCAAGTTAGTTCAATATTATCATAACTACATAACTAGAATATTATATCATCCAGGCTCATAACTATTTAAGACATCATCATTTCAGAAAGAAAAAAAGTTGGTTTGACTGGCGTGATATGACCATTTTGGGAATTTATGTCTAGTTTGGAGATAGGGATATAAAGAAAATTTACCATTCTTTCCTAGAAAAACTTTTCCTAAGAGGACATGTGGGTCTCACCTCAAAGTTTTCCCACATTCCTACCATCTATTAAACTTCTCCAACTACCTTTGACTATTATGGTCCTCAGAAGTTGGGGTTTGGGGCATAACACAATCAATATTACATCCTGGAAATCACAGCCTTTCCTAATAAAAAATGGGATCAGATTATCCTATTATTCCACACTAAAATCCTAAGGATAAAGCCCACTAGTATCATAAATCTAATATCTAACAATGATCTGGAGCAATCCTTTGTACTCTTATTAAAGTGTAAGCACCTCGAGGACAAGAATTATGCCTTATTCATCTTTGTAAAACCACATTCTAGCATGTCATTTGGAACAAGACAGATGCTTAATGAGCAGTGACTTGAACTGAATTCACAATGTGATCAGAATGTCTGATGAACTCATTGAGCAGCTTCCACCAACCTAAGAATAAATAATCGGAGATAATTCTCCAGTGAATGTCTGCCTTGGATTCCCAGAAGAACAATGGCATTGTTCTCATTATTTTGATATGTGCAAACAGAGCCTGAGAAAAAAAATTTACATGAAGTTACTTGCTCTTAATTTGAATGGCAATTTCTGAAAACCTTTTTCAAAATAAGAAGTCCGGTTCCTCATTTTACTCCTTAGGACAATACTTTAGTGGTTGGAAAGATGCTGAGAAATGCCACTCTGTGCAAAAATTATGACCCTTGAATTGTCCCTGGAAAGGGGCTGTTTCTGCTCAGAGCTGGTGGCAGTGAGCACACTAGACAAAACACATCCTCCAAGACTTGGGGTTAAGGCCTTTTGGCCTCATTGTGGTTACTATCTAAAGAAATGGACAAACAATAAAATATTTGACACCAAAAGTGAATGTTTTAGGAAACTCAACAAATAGCCGACAAAAACTGAGCAACTACTATGTACATTACCGTTAAAGGTTTAAAAAAAGGAATTTGCAAATGATATTGAGGTAAGCAGCCTCGATTAAAGGGATAAGGAAAGTCAATGCTTCTCTTAATTTTCCCATTGGGACTCCCCCCCCCCCCCCAAGGATAGCACTTTTATTATGGTTCATGTTGCAGGGAGGAGGGGCTGTCTTATGACAAATGGTTCCGGAGACCTCCATTTCCTTTACGGTTTTCTTTTGTGATTTTGATTATTTTAAGTAGATGAGGAATTGTACTTCTCCGTATTTGCTGTGAAAGACAAATGTGATTTTGATACATAGATGTGTTCCCAGGGAAGATGTGAATTACTGAGTGGCATGCCTGGCCCCAGGCCAAGGGGACATCGGAACACAGGCTGGGGTTCTCAGGGATTGGCTTCCAGAAGCTGCATGTGTGGTGTTTCAAAGACGCAGGAAAAAGATGGGTCACCCAAGTACAAACTCCAGTGCTTGCTATGCCCACCATCGCGCCCATCATTCAACAGAGACTCAATAAGTATTCAGATTCTAGAAATTTAATATAAAAGCAAAGTTGAGCAGACTATATGGGCAAACAAATAAATGTGGTCTTCCTTCTGCAGGTAACTTATCTTAAACAGAGTAGACTACCTATCCAGGTTTCTAAATACTTTGTTTCTTTCTTCCTTTTGTTAAATAGAGGTAGTTTTAAAGACTTGCTAATGCCCCACATGTTTTTGTTGTGTTGTTTATAGCCTTTTAGAGTGCCTGATCACATCCTGGTCCCTTGGTACACAAAAGACCTACGGGAGTCGTTAAAAAGGGTACTGATATTGGCTCTAACAAGTTTAAGACAGTCAGAAATTTCTCAAGGTGCATCATGTTTTGGATGTCATATAAAAATATATGGTTTTGAAAAAGACAGACATCAACTGCCTCTTCCCCACTTCCTCCATCCCCACGCCCATCTCTGGCCTCAGTCCCTGCTTCCACATGCCTAACAGAAGTGGAGGAACAGGTTTCTGTGGTTTTATAAACTGAGCCCAAATGCATCTTTTTCGAGAATAGCTTTAACTGTTACATTGTTCTTCTTGTGATGATTTCCTTGGTCTCAAAGGGGTAACATTTTTTTCTTGATACTATATACTGGCATTTTCTTTCTTTTTTACATTTTTTATTTTTCTATATACTGGCATTTTCACAATGATGATGGGAGGATGCTGAATTAGGAAAAGACTGTGAATGCTACAACTGGTAGGACGCTGTCACCCTTCCCCACTCCAGAGAGAAATTTCCTACCCATTATTAACTACTTTTCATGGTAGGTGGAGCTGCCAGCTAATATGATTGGCAAGCCTGCTGCGTTCATTGGGACACCTTTCACTAGTGGGCTCAGGCAGGTCTCAGACTTGGAGTCTGCTTTGGTGACATAGGTTTAGGAGAGAAAGAAGCCTCATTTCATTTTGCAAGACCGAGTTTAATACTCTAGCAATACGTAGCACAGAACACCCTCAGGGAATGTTTGCCCCATCGTTAAGAAACTGGTGTTTTTGGTCTAGTGTTTGTCACCCCCTGGCAGGAGCAAGGAGGGAAGGAGATTTGACAGGCAAAGGTAATAAACTAAAATACTGATAGCGATGTGGAGAGACGTTTGTTCCATTTGAGCTACTATGAATCCTTATTCCTTTGAAGTGTGATGGCAATGACGCATTGTCAACCCTTGCAATGCCAGCAGGAGTGCTGAATTCTATAAAGTTGCCTAACATTCAGGAAGCCAGACTATTTTCTGCCTTCACAGTGTTATCCCTGACAACTGGGTGGGTTCTATTTCTGGTAGCACAGACATTTGAAGATGTAAACATGAATAGCATAACACTCACATTTGGGAGAAGACAATGAAAACATAAATAAGTAGAATTCAAGGAAGGATTCATCATTTGTCAGATGAGTAGCAGGAAAAAAAGTGTTTTGAGTTCAAAGGAAGGGGTGGTCTTTTTGAACTGGGATGGGGAAAACAGGATTGATTCGTAGAAATCAACTAGGCAACTGTTGGTGGGAGTGTAAATTGGTACAGCCAATTTGGAGAACAATTTGGCAAGATCTATTAAAATTACAAATTATTAGGAGTATACAATTATAAGTATACAACTCTAAATAACTATAAATCTATTAAAATTACAATTTTAAAATTATAAATAATTTTCCATTCAGCTGCTTGGAGGTTACCCAGAGGAAATGTTCACATATTCAGATAAGGAAACATGTCCAAGGATGTTAACTGAAGGAGTAGATGTAGCCATGCAAATTGGGAACCAACTAATGAAATGGCTAAATGGATAAGCGAATACATAGACACACTACAGAATCCTATGCAGCAATGCAAAGCAATCAGATCACTCTACAGTAGAAACATGGAAAGATATCCAAGGCATAATCTTAAATAAAGAATGGCACATGCAATATATACCACTTATATACTTTTTTAAAGAAGCATAAAACAACATGCATGTATATGAAAATACATACAAAAACATAAGGGAAACCACCCCACATCATTGGCAATGGGTATGTTTAGGAGGGCTCCTAGCATTGAGCATGTGTTGAAATGGGACAGAAACCTTAACTGTGTATGCACTTATATTTACTCATAAATTTAAATTTTTATAAAACAATTATTTTTTTCATGCAGAATTCAAATAGGCAGAAGGAGAAGCTGGAAAGGGCTTTTCAGGTGCAGAGAGCAGCAAGATACTTGGGAAAATATGCAAATGTGTACTCAGCCCCTGAACTGATACTTAATTCCTTATTTCCCCATCCTTCCAGTCTGGCTCCTCTCATGTTTGTACACGTGATTGAGTTACTCTCCTGCTGAAAAGTCTAAACTCCTTAGCGTGCCATACATGGACCTCAAAATCTCATTGCTCCAATCCAGTTTCATCTCTCTCCATCCCTTTTCCTCCATCCTCAGCTCCAGCTGAACCAAATCCCCTGCAGTTTTTGTGCCTGCATCACACTCTTGACACTTCCATTACTTTACCCATGCTGCTTGGAAAGAGCTTTGACCACTTAGTAATCCTTCAAGGCTGCCAAGTCCAGGGTGAAGATTTTCCTGAGAACATCACCTCTCTCATTGTGAACCTCTGTCTCCTTCATTCTTGCCTGCATTGTGGCCGTACATACCTCTACCACCTAAGTCACTACCTTGGGCTGATTTCTTTCATGCCTGTCTCCCTTTGATAGTTTAAATTCTTTATGGGTAGGGACAATGTCTGATAGAAACTCATGCATTCTTTCCTTTGACCTTGCCTGCACATTCCAGTCACTGCGCTGGGTGCAGGAGAATGCAAAATTGAGTAGAACATGTTTTTCATCCTCAAGAATCTTATAATCTAGGAGTAAAGGAAGAAATGGATGGAGAGGTAAGAGAAAACTCAAAATGGTGTTTTCCCATGGGGAGCAAAAGAGTTTCGAAAAAGAGGGCACAGTGGACATTTGATACTGCTTTGCTCCCATCCCTCCCATTTCCTAATAGCCTTGTGGTTTCCCTTTGGGAATGGCCTCACCCAGGTTGTGTTGGTCTGCCTCAGTCCAACAACAGGCACAGGGTCCAAGCACGGCCACACAGACTCTTCACTCCTGTCAGCATCATCCTGAGCAGATGTAGGAAGAAAAAACATTTTGGCTACTTCCAAGGTGGTGGCAGCCCCAGGCTGAGGAAGCTCAGTAGTTCCTACAAGTATCCCGTTTCCTGTTTTGTTTCCAGTCCCAGATTCCTGTCTTCTATCTACTCAGCGAGGTGTCAAGCATACAATCCTATTTCCTTTCTTGGTGTAATTTACCAAGGAGTTAGTTTCTGTCATCTGTAACAAAGGACCTTAACTGATACCCAGGGTGAGCTATAACAGGTCCACAAAGTGGTCAAGTGTCCAAAGCTTGGAAAACGGCATTTGAATTCTCTATTAAGAGGGTCACTGGTGGCTTCCTTTCTGAGAAGCAATTCAGATTTTTGGTTGGGTCTTAGCCTGATTACAACCAGCCAGTGGGTATGTGAATGGGAGAAATGGCATTCAAAGAGTTACTCCAACCACTATGCCTCTCTGCTCCTTCTCTGTGGTCAATTGTATTCTAGAAGATTCTGATGCACTTGGGGATAAAGAATTCCAAGGAATTAGTTTCTCTATAGGGTGAATGGTTCTATTGGTAACTGGCAAACACCACTGTATTAGCCAAAGGGGTGCTGATGCAAAGTACCCCGGGGCTCCAGCATCAAAACCAAGTTCTCTCCTCTGCCACATCTTTTTCTGTGTATCTGCTTCTCTGTTCTGGAATGAGCGTCCATTTATAAAGCCCACCAAAGGGGCAGGGACCCAACTCTGCACACCTTAATGATGTGGTCGAATCAAAGCTCTAATCTTGATTTAATAAAGTAAAAGTGAAACCTCTGAATTTAATACAATCAAAAGGGTATCATGCCCAGAGGAACAGTACAGTTTACAAACATAATCAATATCTCCTTTTGGAATTCATAAATAATATCAAACTGCCACAACCACTAACGTGTTTATCTTTTCTGCAGATATTACTAACCCAGGATCAGCAAGCTCACGTTGTAAGCCCTTCTTAGGTGCTGAAAGCCTCTGGAATTTTCTTACCTGAATAAGTACTTTTATTTTTATTGGCTGCTTTATTCACTTTGGCTTGTTTTGGGAATCAGTTATTAATATGGCTTTAAAATCCCTCATGGCTCCACAAGGATGTGGGCAGAAGGGCTTGAATTAGCCATCCAGTCTTGCATGTCTCATCTTTGCACCTGTATCTGAGGGAGAACAGTGGTTAGGGCTGTATATAATGAAGTACAAGTTTAACTAAACTAAAACTAAATTAACACCAGAAATAAAATCCATAAATTAATCAGTTAGTTTCTTATTAAGTGTTGATCATCAGTGAGAATAGAAACCCTTTGCTCGGCTAGGCAAGCTCCCTCCCACCTGCCTGTCTCAGAGCCCTGTCTCAAAGCTGATGTCTAGGAAATGTTTCTTATCCCATCACCAGCTAGGTGTGATCCCCTCACACACATACACGCACACACGCTGAATTGTGAAGCACTCTGTGTTTCTCTTTTAGGACCTTTACATGCTGAGGCTAACAGCTCCACCTCGGGAGGCTGGGGGACCTGTGCTGAAATCTCTGGCTCTCTTGCTGCCATGCTCTATGACCTTGGGAACACTCTTCACCTTTCTGAATCTCATTTTCATCTTCTGCAAATGGGTGTCCTAACTAGCTCAGAGAGTTTGTTTTGAGGACTAAATGAGAAAATGCATGTGAAAGGCACATTTTTGGGTGCATAGCAATGTACTTAATTACTGATTGTTGATTTTGATGTTTATTATTTCTGTATTCATCCGTACTGATATTTATTAGTGCTCTTGTTTACAGCAGTTACCAGAATCTATAGCTTACCTGTCTATTTGTTTTCTCCCCCAGGAGAATGTAATTTTCATTTTTGTTTTGATCATCACTGTATTCCCAGTACCTAGGGCTAATATTCTTAGAATTAGTTTTTGCTACTGCTGTTATTATTCTATTATTCTGTTATTCTGCCTTATGTTATTGCTTTCTGGGATCATGAAGCCAAAGTAATTCATGTATGCATGTGCAGCACCTAGCCCAGTGTTCGGAAGAGGATAGAAACTCAACATCCGTGATGGAATGAATGAAGAAAGAAAGCATGTGTTTGTCTCAATAGTCCTTCTAAAGAGAAACTTTCTTGATGGAAGGGACTGTGGCTTATTCATCTTTGTATCTGTGAAAACGTAATAGGAGTCCTATAAACACTTGCTGGATTTATTCTGTTAAAATCGAGCGAAAGGATTTGTGACTTAATTACAGAATTGGGATGAGCTGAGCTCATTTCTGCTAGCCCTGCTATTTTCTGACTCGTTTTATTTCGAGTCTCTATTGTGGAGCCTGGCGTGAGACGCTATCAGCAGGAAGACAAGAGGGATTAGCTCAATAAGAAGTGAATTATTGCTCCCAGTAAGACCCCAAGACAGCCTTTCCTAAATCCTGCTCCGCGCTCATGACTGCATCCCGGCAGGGGGGATAAGTAATCACATCGTGTCCCTGCTCCCTCACCTGCAGTGAATTTGTTTATGCCAGTGAAAATGAGCAGCAAGGCCAGACTGGAAGGGGAACAGAAGGGTAATAGGGGTGGCTGTAACTGGGAGTGGTGGCGGTGGAACGGGCGGATGGTAGAAATACATCAGTCTTGTTCCCTTTTAAACACCAGCTGTTAAGCTGCCCCCTTTCCTCCAAAGAGTGCTTTCTGATTCACGGTGCCCGTGGAGAGGAGGGGAGAAGTCTGACAGTGGAAGGGGGTCACTGGTTGCTTTTCCCATGAAATGCCTCTGCCTCGACCATCTCAGTGATTAGGGTCTGCCCAAGGCTCTCCTGCCAAGACACTGCCAGAGGAGTAACCAAACACGTTCACCAGAGTGAGGATGAGATGCCTGCATTTCCTATTGTGATTTAACTTGGGACAAAAACATCCACTGTCATGGGGCACCTGTTTGACCAGGGGAGCAGTAACTGGGCTTTGGCCGTCCCTCCCAGCCCCTCGTTCAGGTTTCTTTCTGCAGGGTGACTTGAATAACACAAGGACTTGGATTATAATCCCAATTCTTCTAGGTCTTAGCATCACCACAAAGGTCCCTTATTAGCTGTGTGACTTTGGGAAAGTCACTAAACCTCTCAGGATCTTAACTGTGAATATCATGCTCTACTCTCTGTAGGGTGTTGAGCTTGGTCTTTGGCTTTTTGATGTTTCTTGTGACTCTCAGATATTTATGAAATATTATGAAACTGTTTCGGATAGTCCCAGCCTAGGCTGGTTGTGGGGGGTTAAATGGGAACATATTGGTGATATTCTTCTTTAAAATCTCTTCCAAATCTTTGTTTATGTAATAGATATAAACACACATCTTTGCAGAACCATAGGCAGGCTGATAAAACCTGGAAAACAGAGAAGGACCTCTGGGCAAGAAGTCATTTTATTTGTGCCCTTTCAGATGATGACAGAGAGCCTTAAAGATGCTGAAATGACATGTACAGTAATATTCAGAGCAGCATAATCTTAACAGCCAGAAACTAGAACCAACCACAATGTCCATCCACAGAAAAACGGACAGAGAAATTGTGATGCATTCATACAACAGAATACTACATGGCAAAGAAAAAGAAGGAGCTATCGATCCTTGCAACGACATGGATCAAAATCTCACAGTCAGATTCAGTGAAAGAAACCAGACACACAAGAGGACATTCTGTATGTGGATGTCAAGAACAGGCAAAATAATTGATAGTGATAGAAGTTAAAACAGTGGATAGCTGGGTGGGGGTTGGGGAGTTGTGGATATTGACTGGGAAGGGGTTTGGAAATGTGCTGTATCTTGCTCTGCTGAGTATTTGAGTCCTGATGTGTGCAAACAATCATTGAGTTACATACTTAAGGTAGTGCATTCTATGTATGTTACGTCCCAATAAAAGTATTTGTATTTATACACCCTCATATATTTATTCAGTGATTTGGTTTTACATAAATATTTTTGTTTTCTTTTCCCCATGGAGGAAAATATAAAGGGGGAATAAAATCTGCGAACAAATCCCTCAGTAGTGTTATCATGACTAAGAAATGGCGTTTGGATTTGGATGCCTGGGGGCTAGTTTATATTTATGGTTATTAGGAAATCGTTTCTGAGAAAGGCCAACCCCTGCTAAATTAGTAATCATTCTGTGGCTGGTGTAACTGAAGGTAGAATGTGAGTCAATGAAATTTATTTCGATAGAATCGAGTTATAGTGACAGCTCAGGAACGGTCTCTGGCCTCCTTAATTACGACAGGAAAGATGATAGGAAATGCTCAATCGCTGTAGTTCATTTAGAACTATATTTTAAAATGAGGAACTCTTCTGTGAAAACAGGGCACATTAATTCAGGAAGGAGTGGGGGTATCTTTTTTTATTTAATCATGTGATTTGGTTATTTATCCTTTGACTCTCAAATTGAAGCCAAATATAAAGAACATTATTATTATCAGCCATAATTGTTTTCAAACCTTTTAAAACGTATGTAGATCTGGACTTTCTTTTTCTTTTTTCTTCTTTTTTTGTCTGAGGAGAATAAAATATAAAACAAAACAAAGCAAAAACAAAACAAAACAAAACAAAGCAACAACACGTGATAACAAAAGCTTATAAGTTATTAATTAGAAAATACTCGGATACATCTCTCAGTGGCAGAATCAACATTGCTGGAAAAACTTGTTGGTTTATTTACATAGTCTCCATAACAAATAATTGAGTTGAGATGGGAATATTAATGTGTTTGAATTTCCAATGCTATGCATTTCCTTTTCTACCAAATTTTAAAAATTCAGCATTTATTACGTACATTGGTTTTTCAAGTGAGAACAACAACAACAAAAAGAGCTGGTAGGAATTGGCTTAATAAGTACCAGGTAAAAGATTAAGCAGAATTTCTCTCTTCAGCATCAGTGCCCATGGTGTAAGGTATCACAGCTCTTGGTGGGAGGTGATGGATGGAAGGAAACATCAAGAGTGCAGAAATACTATGTTGAGTGCAAACTGGAGGACCACGGTTTTCATTAAGGAGACCTGGGAAACATGTTTTATTTCAATCCACCTAATCTTAGGAAAATGTGAAAGCGAACGTCCTTATACAGCAGATGGTTTTGCAGCAGCCTCTTCCAGGACTCCACAGTTACTTGAAGGGCAAGCTTCCCCATTCTCCACTTTTTAAAAAGCACCAAGGGAAAGAGAATACGAATGCTTTTCCTCAAGAGGAACACGTTATAGAAATGTTAGGAACAAAGAACAATGACAACGGGAATTTTTCCTAACAAAATGGCCTTTTGCCGTTCCTCAGGTTAGTGTCCATTCTCCCTGAGTGTAGTGCAGGCTCACAAAGAATGGAACCACATTTGCATTGAGGAAATAGTAAAATCATTGTTAAGGTAATTCTTCACTCTTCTTTGACAGAAAAAAAGCTTTGGAGGGGGATAAAGCCCACCCTTGTTTTGCAAATGAAGGAGCTGAAGCCAGGTAAGTAAAGTGGTCTGCCCAAGGTGAACCTAGTACAATGTTTCTCAAAGCTTCCTTCCTGAACCAGCTGTGTCAGGCACCTGGGGGTTGTTGGAAAAGCAAACCCCCAGGCCCCTCCTCAGACCTACTGAATCAGAAGCTCCAGGGTTGGGGCCCAGCAGTCTTTTGTAACAAGTCATCTAGGAGAGTCTGATGCAGCTAAAATTTGAGAATTTGAGGACTATTACCCTAAGTGGTGCTATAGTTGTGGTGGGGATTTAACAGCTAGCAGCTAGAACCATCTTCTCCTTCCTGGAAGTCATATTTTCCAGGATCCCAAGCCTGGAAAAGAACAGAGTAGCAAACAGAAATTTACTCCTGACCTTTACTTGCACAACCTCAGAAAACTCACTTACTTGACTTGTTACAATGAGTTTTGGATAACATGGGCTCTCCATTCCAATAAAAATGGGGTTTGTAGGAAAATAACAAAAAGTGTCAATTTACCTCAATCTTTGTAGGTTTGGGAAATGTACCTTCTTTGGTTTTTTAGCAGGTTCTATCTAGATAACTTAACGTATACGAGGTCTAAAATGCACGCTCCCAGCGCGGCCCTGCTCCACGGATTTTGCCTCACTGATGTGCTCTTCAGGAGGCTGTGAGCTGACCCGTTGTCTTCCCTGGGCCTCTCTCAGGGCTCAGAATGAATGGAAGACAAGCAGCGAATGTGTTGATTGCCAGATACCCGAGACCCCAGCTAAAGCTGTTGCTTCATCAGAACACGGACCCAGCACCGGCCAAATCTCCCAGGTTTTCAGAGGAAATCTTAATTTTATTTGAAAGCTCCTGATTTTTAAATTTTAGCAACAAGTTCATATTTTAAACACCATGCAAGCCAAATTAAAACAAGGCTGTGGATCATCAGTTTTGGCTTCTGTTATAGAATACGTAATATATTGTGAGTGTTTACTGAATTTGCCCGGGGCGCACTGCCCACTTGGGATTAAGGTGTGCAGTTCTTAACTTGGAGCCGGTAGCCTCAGTTTACTAAAACGTTCCATTGGAGTCGCCCTGGCCCTGGAGAGCTGGATGTGGCCTAGGGGACACTCTCTGTTGTGGTGTAGGTGTGTATGGGTTTCAGTATGGGTCGGACTGTCTCCCTCTGTGACTCTTCCTCTATCTGGCCAACAGCACTTTTTCAGGGTTTCTTCTTTTCTAAACCTTTCATGTTGTTCTTGGGCCAGTCTGATATTACTTTCCCGCACACTATCTCGAGTGTTGCTGTCTCGCAACACCCAAGGGTTGTCTTAGTTTTCAGGCTGCTATGACAAATACCATTCAATGAATTGGTTTAAACAACAGGACATTTTTGGCTCATGGGTTGGAGGCTAGGAGAAGTCCAAATTTGAGGTGTCAGCGAGGTGATGCTTTCTCCTCAAAGTCTGTAATGGCTTGGTGCTGGCTGCTGGCGATATTTGAGGTTCCATGGCTGGTTCCCTTGTCCCACAACTTATGCCAGTTCCTCTCTGTTCTCTTTAGGTTTCCGCTGACTTGTAGTTTTCAGCTTCTCCACGTGGCTTTCTGTGACTCTGGTTTCTAGGTTCTTTCTCTTTGTAAGACCTCCAGTAACCTGGATCAAGAGCCAACTTCCTTCAGTTGGGCCACACTTTAACTATAAATAAAATTTTCACAAGATCAGCTGACTGGCAGTTAGAGGTGCTTTGGGCCAGGTATCCTCCACCCAGGTAAGGACACAGGTGTGGGAGGTCCAGGGGCTTGACTGGTATTAACACCTGGTAGGTGTGGAAACTGGGATCCCATCCCCTCAAGTCTCAGTCCTGGTTCTTTACAGCTGACCATGCGACACCATCTACTTTGAAGAAACTGGAGAACCTTCAGAGTAGCAGGAAGTCGAGGACTCTGCTTCTGAACACCTCTGAAGCCATTTGATATAAGTTTCTGATTCACAAAGTAAAGAAAATAATAATCCAACAACTCCTCTGAGGTGAGGGAAGAATTTAGAGGTAATGTTAACTTTTTGAAAAGGAAAAGCATTATTTAAATTACCATGAATTACCAGCCTATTTCTTGTCTCCTATGCCATAATTTTATGCACAAAAACACAATAAAATGCCGTGTATTTGTTGATGCTAAAATCATCACCACATTTCAATCTTTATTATGTGGGAGAATATTTTGGTTTGTGTTTGTTTCCTGATAGGTCCATTTATGTAGTAAGAACAATTGGTCCTGCATATCACATATTCTGATAGTCATTTCATTCTATTAAAAATTAACCTTTGAATCATGAAGTTTTATTGATCAAAGGGATATATGTAATTATCTCCTTCAATGTTTTCCCAAGTTTTAAATAGGGAACCCATTCTTCACACAAAATGTCATGAAGCTGCCCAATATATAAAACAGAGCTGAAGCAGTGGAGAGGGTTCTGGATCCTTTCCAGCAACATCTTCCCCTAATCCTCTTTCTTAGACTTTTTTTTTTTTTAACTGCATAAAACCACACAATCTCAGTAACTTGTATCTACAGGTATTTGTTCCCATGAGATTTGGCTGATCTAGGCTACACCACAGCTCTCCTTCGATTCTCACTGTGGGTTACAGGTGAAAGGGGCAGGTACCACCAGGGAGAAGCTATTCCCAGGGCAGGTAATGGAGTGTAACAGGGTAAGCTCTACACTGTGCACAGTTCAAGCCGTGGTCTGGTAACAACAATTCACGTGGCCGAGCCCAGTGACAAGGGGCAGGGAAGAACCTCCCCTTACAAAGGTGTATATATGATTCTGTTCCAGGGGAATGCCGAATTGGGACCATTAATTCATTCTGCCACACAATCCTGCACATGGTGGTCTCTGTGCCAGCTCTGTGTAGCTCATAAAACAACATCAAGCTGTTCAGAAAGTGCACACTGAGTCCAGCCATCTCACTTGACCAGCGGGAAAACTGAAATTGAGAGAGACTCATGGCCTTTCTGGTTGTAACCAACAGAGCTAGTTAGTGGCAGTGTCTAGAACCCTGTGAACTGACTCCAACGTCAGGACTTTCTGCACCAAAAGGTACTATGTCTACTTTCAAAAACTACACCCAGTATTTGTATTACATACTTTAATTGAATAACAATATTGTATATATAATTTGATAAGCTGTCTTTATTTTGCTGGTAGGTTTGGAAGGCTACTTAATAGGGAGACAAGGAGGTAGCCTGGGCACAGTGCAGGTAATGGTTCTGGCCTTTATTGACAATATGACCTCACACATGGGGTTTAGATTTTTAAGTACTGTTTTTTTTTTTTTTAAAACATTTGTTAAATAGGGTAATAACGATGCTCTCTGAATGTGCTTGCAAGAATAAATTATCTGCAATACAAACTGGATATTCAATAATCATGAATTACTTTTCATTGGTTTATCACTCAGTAGCCAAGATCTATGCCTTCCTTTCCTTGTGTACTATAAGGAAGCTGATATTTTGTTTTTAGGGAGGGTATTCTCCTTCCTGAGACGTTAACATTGCAGAAAGAGGGACAACCAATTCCTCACGCAGCAAAGGGCAAAAGGTGAGGGCGGAATTAAGAGGCACTGCTAATGTTCTAAAAAACCCTCCTTTTTTTTTCTGATATGGACTATCCTATGACACAAAGCATAATTGAAATGACTGTTTTGAAGTCAAATTTACAATGTGTTTCATAATTATTATCAGCGAAAGCAAAATTCAAAAAGCTTATATAATGTATTCTACAGTGGAGTGCCAAAAAGCCCTTTGATCAGCAGGGTGCCCATTTGAAATGTGGCCGGTGTGCTTTCTCCATTTTCTCTGGATGGTTAGATGGCATAATCAGAACCTATGTGACATGTTTATCTTTCTTGAGTGTTTTATCATCTTGCACTGCTCTTTCGTCTTGAAACTGGTATTTGTCTTGCCTTGCAAATGTATCTATGTATTCATTAGTCTGTCAAAATGTCTATAAATATTAGATTGTTTTTGAGAAGCCAGTGCCTAATTTGTGAAAAGAAAATATTTTTTAAAAATTTCCCCACAGCTTCTTTCTGCAAGAATTTTGATAAATACAAGTGTGTTCTGAGGATATATTACTACCAACTAGGTATAATGACTTCAATTATCTGGTGATTGAAATGTTTTGTGAAATCACTCTGTTGATTGAAATAGAAGTCAAGATGGAAATTATTATAAATAACTTGCCCCAGAATAAAAGTACGTGTCTCAATAATTTATAAATAGCCATGCATCCTGTTTTTAGTATCTGCTACCTGGAATTATAAGTTCAAATATAGTTCCTCTTCCACCTGAGAATTTCCAGAGGTCCTTCTCTTTTCCTTCAGTTCAATAATAAAACTTCATAGAATGTTGGGTAGAAGGTTATCCAGTGAATTTTTGATAGGTAGAATTTCCAATTGCATACTTTCCCCTTAGCTTATATTATGTAGAAAGCAGAGTGTTATTGGGAAATTAGAGGAAATGGGGATATCCAAATCAGTTTCTGATATTGGCACTTTCTGCACTACCCACCCAACCATATTCATGTGCCCTCTACTTCTTCATTAATTTGTTTCTATCTTTCATTGGCCCTATAGGAACTATTTACAAGCAAGCATATTCTTCTTGGGGTTCTACAGTAAAGGGGGTCAAGGGGACTTCTGCCCCCCAGCTTGATTTTTTTTTTATTAAAAATTTCATTGAAGTATAACATACACGTGATTCCTGAGTGTACCACCGATGAATTTTCACAAAATGAATGCGTATTAGCAACCATTACAAAGAGCTGGAAGCAGAAAACCAAGAGCCTTGCAAAATTCACCCTCATGCCCCTTCCACTTACAAACTCCCCAAAAGTAACCACTGTCCCAACTTCTAATCCTCTAGATTTGTTTTGCTTTGAAGTTTTTATATGTCCTCTTTTGTCTGGTTTATTTTGTTCAAATTTTTTTTGCATGTGAAATTCATTCATTGTATTACCCATAACACTAACTGGCTGGTTCTCATTGCCATCTAGTATTAAATTGACTAAAACCATAATTTAATTATACATTCCATTCTCAATAGTTGGGTTGTTTCCAAGTTTTTTTATTATTTCTTGTGATTATTACAAATAACGCTATGAGGAGTGTCCCGGGACATGTTTGTAGTGAACATGTACGAATTTCTGTTTCAACCTCCTGGTGAATAAAAACTGTTATATATGTAGGGAGTGGAAATGCTATATCATGAGGTATGTATGTGTTCAACTTTAGTGAAGCAACTGTACAGTTTTCTGAAATAGACCTATCAATTTACACCTATCCCAGCAATAATAGATAATTCTTGTTCCACATACTTGTCAACACTTTATATTGTCAGTCTTTTCATTTTAGTCAATCTGGTGGGTGTGATTTCTCTATTATTAATAAAGTTGATTATCTTTTCATATACTTGTAGGTTGTTTGTGTATCCTCTTTGTAAAATAACTGTTTAAATCTCTTGCCTGTCTTTTCTATTCAGCTGTTTGACTTTCTTACTGTTTTATAGGAATTCTTAACACGGTCTGTATATAAATCTTATGTTGGATATTTACATTGTGAATATCATCTACCATTCTGAGGATTGATTTCTCACTCTCTTAATGGTGTCTTTTAAAGAAGAAGAGGTTTTTGTTTTAATATTTTATTTATAACCCATCCTTTGTGGTTATTTTTTTGTGTGTGTGTGTGGTTATTTATTTTTGTGTCCTGTTTAACAAATGTTTGCTTCCCATTTCATCATAATATTTGTTTGTTTTTCCTAGAAGGTTTGTCATTTTCCTTTTAACAGTTAGGTCTCCAATCTAGATGGAATTGATTTTTGTAAAGAGTGTAAAATAGAATTCAAATTTTATTATTATTATTATTTTACATATGGATACTCAGTTGGCCCAACAATTATTCCAATGGCCTATTTGTGACTCTTGTAGCTTGCGCCACAATTTCTTAGTTAATGTAATTTAAAAATAAGTCCTGGTAACTAGATGTGTGGGTTGTCTAAGTTTTTGTTTCCTTGGTCATTTTTGGTTCCTTGCATATAGATATATAAATTTAGACTGAAAATTTCAAGGACTACTGAAAACAAATGACCACTAAGATTTTGATTAAAGTTGTCCAGAATCTATAGATTAACATAGACATAATGTCTTAAAAATATTGAGTCTTTCTGTCTAGATAACAGGTATATTTCTTAAAATTTTCTCAATACTATTTTGTAATTTTTGGTATAGACTTCTTGAACAAGTTTTGTTAGATTTACTTCCAGATATTTGATGTTTTTGAGCTATTTTAAATGACATAGTTTTAACAGTTTCATTTTAGATTTCTTTTTCAGGTATATAAATACAATTGATTTTGTATATTGACATTTTATCTAACCACAGTGTTAAATTTGCAAATTAATTCCAATTGTTTATAGATTCTTTAGGATTTTCTATGCAAATAATGGTGTATCCCTTATAGCACTATGTTTTTAATTTCTTTTCTTAGCCTTACTGTACTGGCTAGAACCTCCTGGTGAATAAAACTGTTAATAACACAGTTGTCAATCTCATTTTGAATTTCAGGGTAAATGCTCAAAATATTTTACTCTTAAGCATGATGTTTGCATAGGATTTTTGTTGATACTCATTATAAGAAAAATTAAACACCTCTTTATTATTGATAACTAATTCCACACGTATTTTAATGTATATGACGTTAGGTTTCATACTTTCATTTTAAGAACTTTCCTCATTGCTCTTTTTCTTTCTTGCATTTCCACATTTCCATCTGTGATCATTTTGCTTTGATTTAGTAAACATCTGCTGACAAGACATCCTCTCCGTTTTTGTTTATCTGTAAATTTCATTTTAATGGGCAATTTCATTTCTTACAGATTTCAAGATTGGCAGTTATTTTCTTCCAGCCTTTTAAAGATGTCATTACATTGTCTTTCAGTTTCCATCATTTCTGCTGAAAATTCAGCTGAAGATTTTTTTCTCTGCTCTAGGTAAGCTAATGTGTCTTCTATCTCTGATTACTTTTAAGAGTTTGTCTTTTGTTTGTTTGTTTTTTGTTTTTGTTTTTTGTTTTTTTTTGGTAGTTTAATTATGATGTTCTTATGTTCTTTTCTTTGTGTTTATTCTGCTTGGAGTTTACATTAAAAAAAAATGTGTAACATAATATCTTTCACCAGTTTTGGAAATTATTTGAACACTTTCTCTAAAAATATTGTCACAGTCCCATAACTCTCTCCTCCCCACGTAGCTCTTCAATTACATACATGTTGGATCTTTCTACAGTTTATCATCTATCTCTTATGCTCTTTCTTATATTTCCAATCCTTTTGTTCTCCATAATTCAACACCATGCCTAGAATCAGTGAATGCTTGAGGGAGAAATCATCTTGTAGAATGGTGAATCATCTCTCTGCAGTTTTCTTTTCTTTGGAAGCTTGGCCCCACAAGTCCTGGTTGCCTCACTAGCTATCCAAATGCACTTGAACATATTTTTTTCATGGTTTTGAATTTTATTCCATTTTTCTTATTGCTGTCAGTGAGAGTGTTGGATTGTTGGAATGTACTCCACCATCGCTAGCACAAGTCCCATGTTCTTTTAACTGAAAAATCCCCATGTTCTTTTCACTCAAAAATTCAATTCAGCACACGTTTATTGAGCCATAAATTTCTACAATTCAATTATTCAGAAGTTTCTCTCTCTGGTCTTATTCTCTATCTGGTTGCATAGTACTATATCATTCTCTTAGAAACAGCAGAAGTAGTGACAACTCTCTTTTTTTGAATTAAGCCCTACTTTGATGTTTTTAAAATGAAAAAAGAGATGGAAGTAAAAAGAAACAAACAAACAAAAAAAACAAAAAACAGTAGCTAGTCAAATAATCTTTTTTATCCACTATATTTTCCTACCCAATACAAAGTATGCCACCAGGATTTGTCCACAAATCATAAGCAAGTTGGGAAGTAGCATGACTAGGTGATGACTTCAAAGTGGGGAGGTGTTCTGACCCTTCATTACCTCACTTGTGGTGGAAATGTTGGGCAATATTCAATTATAACTCTTTTACCTCCTTGGAAGCACCAAAGGAGAAATTCCTTTCAATTCTTTCTTGGAAACATTGACTAGCGAGTGAGATCCATTTCTGATAAAGACATTTTTTTATCTAATTTCTTTTAAACATTACACGTTCTCTTTCCTATGGCATTATGTACACATAATTTCTGGGAGGTGACACACAAAACCTGGTGTTGAGTCATAAAAACGTTGGCTGATCTTTGTCCCCAGTTCTTTGGAATTTCCTGTCATATCAGTGTCTTTTGTTCTCAGCAGCTTACCTTCTACGGCTAGAGATTGAGTTTATCCTGGTGGGCTTAGAGTCCATCCGGAGCGCTTCCATGATTGAGAAGATGTTTGTTTGTGCTGGGAGGGTAACATGTTCTTAATATACATTGAGAGGACGTTGATGCTTACATTTAAGACCCTCTCAGATCTTGCTGTATGTGTGTCTTTTGGCTTCTTCTTATTTGTATCCTTTTACTATATATATATTTTTTAAAAACTATAATCATAAGTATAGTGCTTTAAGTGAGTTCTGTGAGGTCTTTCTAGTGAATTATCAAATCCAAGAGGGACGTGAGAAACCCGAATTTGTAGCCAGTTAGTCAGAAGTGCGGGTGGGCTGAACCCCAAATTTGTGACTGATGTCTGAAAGACAGTTTTGTAGAGGATTTCTCTTAACCTGTGGAGTCTGGACTAAATCCAGGTAATTAGAATTGGATTGATTGAGTTACTGCAGTATTTGTAGCTGATGTTAGAAACTTGAAAGATGCAGAAGATTTTGATACCCTTTACACCTGATTTCACGTGCTTGATAGTTATGGATAAGTAATCCTGTCTTCTTCCATAGTGAAAGAGGAAAAATAAATAATAACTTGTCAGCATCAGTGATTTTTCTGACTAATGAAGAAGAATTTTGACTGGGGGGAGGGGCTCACTCAGCAATCAACAACAAAACTGAAAGCCTGAAACAAATTTAAAGAAAGGGTCTTATATGATTGACTCCTGGTTTAAAAATGTTTTTAATTTTCCATTTCATTACAAACTATCCGATCTAACACTATATTTTCTTACTTAGAAAGGAAAATATCTCTCTTCTTTGGTCAAAAGGAAGAAAGCAGTTTCTTTTTTTAAAATCACAGTTTCAATTTTTACCAATATTATATATATGAATTATGTTGAATTGAAAGTTTGTGAACATTTTTAGGCATTTTTCATATAACTGATTTTAATTAAAATCAAGAGATGTCTTCTGCCTGTGTCCTACTGTAATAAGCTCAGTCACCCGGTATAAAGCAGTAGTTTCTGATTTCCTAGGAGAAACTGGTGTTTAATTGATATGTTTTGAATATCAAGATAGCACTTTGCCATTTTAAAATGTATATCTACCTTTTAACCAACAATAACAAATTAGCTTAAATTTCAAGAGAAAAATATAAAATATATAAAATACTGTATTCATTTATCTACTTGTCTTTTAATGAATTTTAATCATAGAATATTTCAAATGTAATGAAAAGTACAGAAAATAAAGTGACAGGCATCCATGAGCTCTTTCTCCACCCCCAATTTTAAAATATTAACATTTTGTAACATGACTTCAAGTGTCTACTAGAGAAAAATCTTACACTGTGGAAAAGGAAGCCTCTATAATAACATATGTTGAAGCATTCTTGTTAGCAGTGAAAACATAGCGGAACTCATTTGTCCATCCCTAGGAGAATTAATACTAAACAATGGAAGAGTAGGGTAGACCAATTTTCCTGAGAAAGGAGAAGGAGTATTACCATCGTGGTATGAGGGTAATGTGGGACTTTACCCATTTCCATTTTCTATTTTTACCTGATTAATTTTATAAAAAAGTAAATTATTAAAACAATACGTATTTGTTGTAGAAGTACTCAGAACTAAATAAAATAAAAGGAAGATAAGAAGAATCCCCTATAATAAATGTTACCACCCAGAAAACTGTTACTATTTTGATATATTTCATTCCACCTTTTCCTATAAGTATATATTTAATTATACGTATACATCTGGTAAATAAAATAGGTAAGTGGATGGATATGGATGGGTGGATGGATGAATGGATCGATGGGTAGATAGATAGATGCATTGGTACATAGATAGATAATCCTAAACAAACAGTACTAGGTCCATTTTACACATCATTTTTCATCCAGCTTTTTTCACTTAATATTATTCATGAATGTTTGCCTTAACTATATTTGATTTTCTGATATAAAATCTTGATTTTAATGGTTGCATAATTATATGGACATTTAGCCATTCCTCTGTGATTGTACACTTACGTTTCGATTCTTCATAAACAACTTTGCACATTAATCTTTCTGATCATCCTTGAGTAATTCCTTGGTATAAATATAAAAATGTATACTGAGCTGGTTAATGGGTATGCACAGCCTGAGGTTCTTGAACTATGTAACTAGAAAGGTTATAGTGGTAAACAATCTCATTATTTCTTCATGAGAACACCCCTGTCACTCATCTTTGATAACAATGGGTATTTTAATTGACTGACTATCTAATAGATGTGTACTCATATTCTTGCTTATTTGAATGAAAAATTAGGCATATTCTTCCCGTAAGACATTATGACTAACATATTACAAAGTTAAAATCTCTATTCTGTATGGAAAAACATGCTATCCATATGTATATAGGGAAAAAACTGTCCTTTTTTCCAAAAGAGAGGTGAGCAAATGTCCACACAGAAACTCAGGAAGAACGTCGCCACCTTGAATTTGGAGGATGCTAGAGACAGATTATTCTCTATAGAGAGTCACACCCCAGTTCTACACTTTCTTTTCCCCATAACCTTGGAGAAAAACAAAACTTTTTATTTTTAACTACGTTCCACACGGAGCAGGGAAATCGGGTTTTTTTTTTTGTTTTTTTTTTTTTTTATTGTGGGTAAAAATCAAAATTTTCACAATACATACCAACATTTGCAAAATGATATATAAATGTATATGCATATATGTGCATTTGCTTACAAAAATGTTATTTATATATATATATATATACATATATTTTAAGAGGTGCTTAGATACCCAAAATATTACACGGAACCCACTGGGAAATCATTTTTTAATTACTGTGGCTTCCTAAGAAAATGTAAGGAACTTTACTGTCTCTGTGCCTGTTGCCAGAGGTGCTGGGAGCACTGTTGGTTTCGGTGAAGCCCACTGCACAAATACAAGACCCTAGTTGTTCCTAGATGTTTAGAAAGAGCAGGAGTTTAATGATATTACATAACAACTACAGGGTCTCTGTACAATTTGTGAATATTGTTCAGCTTCTCCCAAATCTTGTACTATTCCTACAAAAAAATACAAGCACAATAAAAATCACTCTTGTACCACCATAATATGCCAGAGACTCCTGGGTGAGGAATAGAGAGTGTTTAGGGGTGAAAGTGACAAGGAGAGGCACAAATGCTTGAATTATCTCACAGATTGAGGGATGCTCATCTCCAGCTAAAATAAGCATGCATACAGAGAATGTTCCAAGCAAGGAGAAACTCCTTAAACTAACTCACCCCCTAAACGCTACCTTTTCTTAATATTTTATTGTCTATCTGTACCTGTCTATATTTTATTCTTTACTCAAATAATTTTACACATACACACACACACACACAAACCTGTAGTCAAGATCTATTTGGTAATTGTTAACGTTAAAACAATGGTATCACATGGGATCATATCATACACCCTTCCCTGCTTCATGCTTTTCCCATGAAACTATAAATCATGAAAATTCCTCCAGTCATCTGATACAGCTCTGTATGGTTTTATCAGAGATGACATATTAATACATGGTATGGCTATGCCATGGTTATTCAGCCATTCCCTTCACCTCATTCCAGGTTTTTCCTGGCACATATATCTTTACCTATTCATACATATATTTCTATGAGATAGATTCCCAGTCATGGAATGACCTGGTCAAAAGACATAAGTATTTTTAATTTTTGTAGATATTAGCAAATTGCTTTCAAGTAAAATAAGAATTAATATTTCTATGAGCAATATTTTCTTTCCATATTCATGGAAGCCCATATGTCTATATTTTCATATATACCTATGCATATTTTACATTTAAATAATCATTTCAGTATGGTATAGATTTCTAACATTTTAATCTTATTTTTAAAAAATCTCTGTTAATAGAAAACTCTAATGGGGGGTATCTGAGATACTTCTTTCCCCATTCCTTCTCCCTATCCTGGAAGAGGGTGGGTTCTGAGTCACAATTGGACTATGGTGCTGGAGTTTGTGCTTTTTGTGGGAGAAACAAGGAGGTTTAATATCCTTTATTTGGCATAAATACCGCTTTTCTTTTGCAATGTTTATATAGCTCAGGATCCCCTTTGTTTGGGGTTTATCAGGACCCTCCTACGGGGTTGAGCTGCAGCACCTTGTTGATGACAAAGCGAACCCAGTTCAGAGTGGGATCTTGGGGAAAAAAGACCAGGGGGGCTGCTAGGACACCTTCTATTCAAGAGAAAAGGAGTGCTTGGGGGTAGCTCCGCAGGGTAAGCAGACAGAGGATGGATTTGTTTCAGAGCCATAGCCAGGAATGGGCTTACCTAAAGTGTCCCTTTCTTCTCGCCTCCTTGAGAGGTGTGGTAGTGGCGGTAGCTGGCTGGTAAAGGATCCAGGGCTTGGTCTTAGCCTCCACACACTGTCATGCAGAGGTGTATCATCCTTATAAAGCTTTAGCTAGAGAACCCCATCTGATGACATTGTGACAGACATTTGTACTAGATGGGTGCCAGTGGCCCACCCAAGCAAAATTATGTTCCCAGAGGGCCCAGGGTATTTGACACAGCCTATTTCAGTCTAGTGTCAAGATCCTTTTCTTTTCCTCTAGGAATACTAACTTTAAAAGGTCCTCTGTATATTAGAAACGATAAAGAGGGAATCATGATGAAAGAAGTGCTAAATCAAGCTGACGTTCAGTTCAATGTCTGGTTTGCAGGCCAGTTGATGTGTGTTCTTAGACTGTGTTGGCTACTAACTGGCTACAAAAATGTGGGGCCTCAGTTTCCTCAAAGGTAAAATGATGGAGATGGAAGTGATGGTTTCTAAAATCCCCAGACATTCTATTTAACTTCCGAATCAGATAAATATTCTTTTGTTCAATACGGTGAACTCATGGAGGTTACAAACCAGTGACCTACAAGAAGTGCCAACTGTCACTCTCATGTGTTTTTCTTTTTGGCCCGTGTGTTATTTTAAGAAAATTGGAGGTCAGTGTAGCATTTAAAAATCAGATTTTATATAATAATTGGATTTTCTGGCTTTTCTGAAAAACTCAGAGGCTTTGTTGGCACTGGGCCTCCATTCCTGCTTGGCTGGCAGAGGACAGAAGTCACCCCTTCAGACAGGCCAGAGCCCCCTCCACTGCTGGTACTCCCCAAACAGGGGAGCTGAGGATTCAGTGCTCTTTAGCATCACATGTGCACTGTTGTTTTTCTAGTGCCAAGTCTGCTTCGGTAGAAGCAAGGGTTTCTCCTCTCTTTGATAGCACTTAGTGCTGATCCTGAAAACTAAAATAACCCAAAAGGATTTTGCATCCATATGGACCATATAATGACTTAACACAGTTAAGCATAATCAGATTATCTAGATATGATTGGATTAGGAAACAGCTGAGGGTGGAAACTGGGCAAAGACAGTAGGGTATAGAAAGAAGGTTTTTTTCTTAAGCAAAATGCCTCAGTTTTGGATTATTTTTGATCTTCCCTTCACACCCTCATTGGCTCAAGTAGAAAGTTTAACTCTGTGTAGCACTACATTGCTTATCTTCTGTTACGTTGTTTTGTTTCTTCGCTGCTAGTTTCCTTAGAACTATTGGGTGGGGGTAAGAGAGGTGATGGAGGAAGACAAGAGAGAAAGGAAGAAGAATGAAAAAGCAGTGATGGGCAAAGATTGCAGAGATGAAGCACTGGGCTTATATTTCATCAGTGGATCTTCAAGACCATTTACCAAAAAAGAAGATAAAATTGCCCCATTTCTGTGCCAGTGATGGTAAATTTCAATTACCAAGGGCTCCCCAGTGTTTTGTTTTCTTGGTAATGAAAGATTTGTTTCATTTCTATTCTCACCTTTTGTAATGAGACCTGAGGACTTCATTTCTTAATATACTTGTTAATCTCTATAAAATTAGAGTGTGAAAATTTATCTATTATTAGGAGAATACCAAACCACAGTCTGTATTTAGTCCATTGTGTATAACTTGTATAAAGTTATACTTGTATAAAGTAGTTTTCCTCACTTCAGCCCTGTCTTTACATGTGTTTATTTCCTGTTCTAAAATGCAACTATATCAAATTTCCAGTTAAAAAAAATTTCTCTAGAATTCCAAGAAATACAAACCAGGATTGCTGAAGTGAACTAATTCATCAAAAAACAAAAACAAAAACAAAAACAAAAAAACACAACAAAACTAAATCCAAGAACAATACAAAACAATTAAATGGAACTCCTAAAATAACTCCCATTTCACAGTATAATTTGTAATACTTATTTTATCCATTCTTCTTGAAATAACCCACCAAGAACTGAAGGAATGTTCCCAAGAATCAAAATTTATTAGTAACTCAACACCCAAAAGTGTTAACCATCAATATAAAATCTTCAGTGTGACTTGTTGCCTGGAGGTCTCCTGCAGGGAATAGTTTGAGAACAAATGTTTTCGGGCACTCATATACAATTCCACCTATGTCCATTCAGGTGTAAGCAAGACCAAATTGCCTGGGTTGGAAGCCTGAATAACCTGGTTTCTGCTGCATAACCCTGGGCAGTTAATCTTTTTTTCACTTCAGTTTTCTCATCGGTAACATGGGAAAACTTTCTTCCCACTGCTCTTTCTTCTCCTTTCCACCCTAGTCCCAATACATTCTAACATACGGCTGGTGTGAAAACAAGTCATTAGTATACAATTTTGAGCATGTATTGCTGAGCTGAGTACTGTGCCATAGTTTGATTTTGTTTTTATACTTGTTTGATTGTTTAAGAATTACAAATTGGCTGATTAAATTCCCTTGGTTTCTTCTTAAAGTACATTGTTTTCTTATTTTAAGACTATGGAGAATTTAAGAGCATGAATTATTTTTAAAATAATAACACAAGCACTATCTTCTACAGTTAATAAATATACAAGATGAAATATTTAGACAAAGGGAAAATATTGGGGGTTTGGGTTAAGGCTTTTTCACTGATGAATTAAATGAGCGTGTGTAGGAATCATCACCCCTGCATTACTGAAGTCTGATGGTGGCAGTAATCTAAACAATCCCCAAAGAGGGGGCAAATTCAGTGGCTTACATTTAGCCATTACTCCATGGTTTGGGGATCCAGTGCGAATTCTGCCCATTTACTAAGTGTTCCTCCTCTCCTGGAAATAGGGAACTATTCTTAGTCTATAGTCTTATTCTTAGTCTTAGTCTAAGACTATAACAGTCTTAGATCTGTCGTGGTCTGCCTGGACCCACTGTTAGATCACGTGTTAGATCATGAGATTTCCATAAGCCTCTACTCTGACCTGTGGACCACATTTGTATTTAGGCTCTCCAGGGATTATCATAAATTCAGAGCCAATTTCTAATAACCCCCAAAAGGCCAAGCTATATCCTTTTATCCACCACAATCACCCTGGCAAATGGGTACAGGATCCTCTTGGAAAAGTTTAGTGAAAGAGTCACACTATACATGAGTTGTCAGCTTGCAAGATTCTTTCTTCAAGCAGGCAGGACTCATCTCCATTCCAGACTGGTTTAGGTCTAGAAACTAGTAAGAAAACAGAAAATCCACCATGATAACTAGAATTAGATTTATACTTAGGCAGGCAACATTTCTGCCTGTGTGTAAAACAACACCTTCATGGAATATTACTGTGCTTCATCTTTATGGCTCTTGTGATCAATTAGCTATATCTGACCCGTGAGTTGGACGGTGACCACTTACTCAAAATAAAAGTTCTGAAGACAGAGAGTTGGACTAGAGGCAGCAGCAATTTCTTTCTTTCTCGTGAGAAAGGGCACATGCCCAGGCCAATGGAAGTGGGCAAGTGTATGTGATCAGTGTAAGAACAAAGATTACATAGTTCCCCTGACTCAATATCCCATTTCCCTCCCTCCCCAACTTTACCCATCTCCCATTGGGTGGGAGTTGTGGGCTTACAGTCTTAGGCACGAAAACTAACCCAATCCTAAGGTGAAAAGCGTGAGGGTAAGTTCTCAGTGTTTGAGTTCATCCCCTTTACTGATGTGGGTTTTGGGGGAAGTGACTTGAATAAGAATGTGGGAGGGTTAGATAAGCGGGAACAGGGAATTGAGTTTGAGAAGAGGCCACTCTTTGTTCTATTTCTCTCACCTGTGGCCAACAGAAATGAGAAACTACTTCAGAGATCCCAAGGAAGACTTCTCCATGGGTTTGTAGCTTTTAATGTCTCATTTTTCCTATATTTGCTCTCTAGCGTCATAAAAAGCCAGAGGCCTCCACAGCTTTATAAACATTTTTGTTCTCTTAGTGACTAGATATCACAGGCACCTGATCTCCTAACACCATGTCCTCACCTGCGCTGGTGATAGAGTAATTGTGATTCTATACCATGCCATGGACCACCTAGTTTTCATTTTTCCAGCAATAGGAATCTCTGTTCCTCAAATATATAAGCAACACCATACTAGAATTCCATTTTGAAGGTCTGGCCTCTGACCCCACTCCTAAGTATCAAATTATAGTGTCAGTCAAGGTCCCATCAGCAAGCAGATGGCACAAATGAGCTAATTTGAGGAGGTTAATAATTTACAAGGGTGTAGGCAGTGTGTAACTAAGAGGGACCAGGAGTTGCCTGGCTTGGTAGTACTGGGGTGATAGCATTGGAGCTCAGATATTTGGTATACAGAATTTCAAACCATCTCCCTGTTACCAGAGGCTGGCTCACCTCAGTTTTCCACATTTCCTGGAGCCTTAAATGCTGATTCCCTTGGGATTTCTGTAGAACAAAAGTATTCTCTTCTCACCTGATTCCTCCAGGGCAAGCACTTATGCCAATCTGTCTCCACTTTACTACGGAAGTTACCACCCCATTCACTGTCTGTCCATGTCTAAACTCTAGGACACTCTCAGCTGAAGTTGCTTCCTCTCAAACCTCTGTTTTGGTTGTGTAGCAACAGCTTTTTAAATTCATTGACTGTCATTTTGTCCAGGTTTTTAGAAGGAGAAAAGATATTTTTGTGGTTCATTGGCCATTCCGAATATGGGCTTAAATAATAAAAGCTTTTGTTTTGGGGGCCGGATGTGGCTCAAATGGTTGGGTGTCCGCCTGCCATACGGAGGGACCTGGGTTGGATCCTCGGAACTTCCCGGTAAAATAGGCTCTATGTGCCGGTGAGCCGCCAGGCCCCGGGAGCCATGCAGCAAGATGATGACATAACAGGGGAGAGACAAGATGAGATGCTCCAAAAGCTCTGAAAACCAGGAACCGAGGTGGTGCAGGTGGCAGAACACCTCTCTCCTACATTGGAGGTCTCCAGGATCGAATCCTGGTGAAGACTGGAGGAGGATGAGAAGAGATGGCAGGAAACAGATACAGAGAATTGCCCAGTGAATGGACACAAAACAGCAAATGGGGAAGGGGGGTTTAAAATGGATAAAGTAAATAATTCTTTAAAAAAAAAAAAAAAGCTTTTGTTTTGTTTTAGAAAGTTAGCCTCCATTGCATAAAAAGATTTTTGCTATTTAGATTTCAACTCTGTAAAGTCTGATGGCACTGGAGCTTTAAATATTTAGAAACGTATCTGGAAAAATTGGACTTTATTCTAGAACTCACAATGTTCTCATGTAAAGTATATGGTTACTCTTGGGCAACAAATCAAGTTCGGCTTGACAATCTCTGTTTGACTTGAGATGGAGGTGAGTTCTAACCTTCTCTGCCTTTAGTAAATTATTGGAAAATCCAAGGAAAGCTTTGTTTGTATGTGTGAGCACATGCTCACATGCACTACGTTACATTTAAATTCCATGGCTAATGATTGAATAAATCCAGAAGTGCCCAGCTTGTCACATAGTAGGAACTTTTGATGCAATGAAGATGATTTTTGTTTTCTCTGTTCATTCCCTTAATCTCTAGTGATATCTTGACTGTTGATTACCAACTGTAGCCATTAGAAGAAGAAAGTAGTTATATAATCCAGATTATAAGGGTGAAATTGCCACAGTGTTGTAGATCATTTATTAGAAAGCTCAATTTTTCTCTAAAATGAATTTTTGAGAAAACTCTAGTCAAAGTCATCAACTTATCAATCAGTCAATACAAAACCAAAAGCCAACATCCAAAATAGCACAAATATTTGAGTTAATGCTCCAGTCTTTTAATGCTTATTATAGCTTAAACTGTTCTGGGGTAATTATTCATTTAGTTTCAGCAGAGAAGCTGACAAAAAAAAAAAAAAAAAAAAAAAAAAAAAGGAATGGAACTATGTATTTTCTTAGACAGTAATAAATAAACCATAAAATACTGGAAAATACAATGCAATAAATAGATTGGATTATAAACTCTAAGGCACCATTGAAAATGGAAGATAATCACTTTTCAGCTTTTGGAAAAGGCTTTAGCATGAAGATATCACAGCACTAAGAAATAATAATAACCAGAATTATCTGTATGTGCAAGCCTATTTTACTTGGTATGAAAAAAAACAAGGTAAAATGCCCTTCTTTTGGTTTTTCCTGATAAAGTAGCTTTCGAAATAAACTGGCTTTGTGTGCAAGACTTCTTCAAATGTTTGGGTTTGAAAAACCACAGAATTTACATAACCCAACTTCACTGTTTTACATATGAGGAGAGAGAGACCTAGCAATGCTTCATAAGGTGAGCAATCCAAAATTACATGAGTGACTTACTGCAGAACTTATTTATTTATATACTTATTTACTTATGTGCATATTTGTGTATTTACTGGCTTACTCATTACTTCTTCATTCACTCCACAAGCATGAATTGAAGTACTAGTGTGTGGGAGCAGTTAAGCTACACTGGGTGCCATATATGTTTCCTGTTTCCCTGAAGCTCATTGTTCAGTGTAGAAGAGAGACATACACACAGATGATTACATAGATCCGGTATGTTTGAGGATTGCTAGTTAGATTTCTTGTATCTATGCCACAAGGAAAAGAACAATATCATCTTGTTCAACATTTATAGCTCCAGTGCTTGACACAGAGAAGACACATGAAAATTGCTGGTTGAATATTAAAGGCAGAAAAAGGTCCTATGAAAGTATAGAGGTGGAGCATCTAAGCCAGCTTGCCTCTGCGAGGTTGGGGGAAGGTTTCTTAGGGATTGTCGACTAAGAGTTATTCAGATGACAATACGTGTGGATGACATTCTAGTCTTGGAAGACTTCAGAGGCAAAAGGATGGTGGTGAGGCATCACACACATTTCAGACATGGTATCACATAAAGGCTGAAGCCAAAGTGATGGGAGCTGGAGAAGAAAGAGATCAGATAATAGATGTTATGGTTGGAATGTTAAGGAGCTTCTAACCACAGGTAGTTGGAGGATATAGTTTTATAAGCTTTTGTTATGTTGTACTATATGACAAGCAACCTCAGAATCTCACTGGTATACTATAGCTTTTTTTTTTTTTTTTTTTCTTGCTCACTTTACTTGGTGGCTTCAGATCTTTTGCCGTGGCTCTTGCTCTGGCTGTGAATTTCAAACTACTTCACGGTCTAGAACTCAGACTCAACAAGCCCCTCTCTAGCGCTTGTCCTTCTCATGATAGAGGACAGAGAAAGAAACATACAATTAAATATAAGGCTTCTTATTGGACATGGTCAAGTCCACCATCAGTGGGGAGGGGCAGCATATTCTTCCCATGGGGGCATGACAAGGGCATGCTGTAAAGTCTTCTTAATGGAGAGAGACAAAGAGGGTTTCCAGTAGGCAAATGGCTACCACTTTAACAGACAACATGGAAATAGGTTTAGAGGAAATAAAGGAGCTGAAACCCCGAGATTTATTTGTAACTTACTTCAATATATGTACCATATAAGACTTGAAGTATGCAAAGATTAAATAATGATCTTATCATTACAAATAAAATTATATATATAATGATAAAATCATTAATTAGGAAAGATTCATTAATGAAACTGTGACATTCATGGTATTATAAAGCAAATGGCAATTGATAGGGGAATGTGGGAAGTCCAGAAGTAACTCCTTTTGCCAAAAGGAATTTGTTTCTTCTTTCCAGCTCTCTAGCAGAGCAGTGTTGGAGCAGAATCTGGAAGCCCACAGAGTCCTCACACTCAGATTAGAGAGACTGAGAATACATAGGCATGATGCAACTCTCAGGTTAGATTGAGAGACCTTGGTGGGGTCATAATCAGAGCAGGTTGCAAACATGTTGGAAAGATGATCCATTCTGTAGGGAAATAACCCAAGCTCATCTGCCATGTGGTGACTGTTCTCTCATTAAATAATCCCTTTTTATCTAATGTAGATCATTACATGTCTGGCATGCCTCATGAAGTAGCCACTGATGAAATATGAATACGGAAAAATGGTGAAGTTATCCAGAATATGTATAAACACATAAATGTATACAGACCACGAGCATGTATGTTGATTAAGATCGTGGGTATTGCAGCGAGAGACCTGGCTTTACCCCATATTAGCTGTGCAATCCTGGGTAAATTATTCAACCCCTTCTAATCCTCATTTTCTTCATCTGTGAAATAGGAATAATAACAATACCTCCACTAACATCCATTGATATGTTCCTTAGGAGGAATAGATGTGATATGCATGTACATTACTTGGCAGAATGGAAAATAATAAGTAATCAATATGTATTAACTATTACCAGCACTATGGTGCTAAGACAGTGACTAGTAGTACTGCCTCTCATAACGATCATAACAATAGAGTGCTTTGAACTAGTTACTATTCCCTTGTACTAGAGGTGAAACTCATACATGAAAAATGATAGAGTAGCAGCAACCCAAGCTAGAGTCTTTATTCACATTGGCTGGCTTTAAACTTGGCTCTGCCACTTGTTGCATGACCTTCAGCAAACTTTCTTAATCTTTCTGTGGTCAAGAATCTAAGAATATGGTTCTTTTGAAGATTCACGTAAAACCAATGTTTAAGTGTTCTGTTGTAAGCCATTTTATGGTTCTTAGTCCAGAGTTCCATATTTATTTGGGTTCATTTTGTATCATCAACCATGGACAAATTACCTTTTTTAAGTGTGTCCAGGAATAGAATCATTGAAACTTACACTTTTTTCAACATCTTACCATTATTCCAACATTTTGTTAACTCATCTTGTGTACTTGCCACTTCAATGGTAATTTTTAAATAACATACACATTTTCCTATGTACTCATCCATTCATTCATTCACTAGAGATCATCTAATTAGATCTCCTTACTTTAGAAGATATGATTCCTACAATTCTGATGATCTGTCTTGCCGTTGGGGATATTTCCTCAAGGTTCTAATTTCCCAGAAGCAGAAAACTGAGTCTGGGTTTTCTCTTGTGTTTTGTTTTCTTGTGCACTTCATTTTCAGCCACCAAAGATCACCAAAGAGTGAATTGGGGCTCCAAATTGTCTAAGTCTAAGGACTTAAGAAGATAACTTTGTGGATTGTAGTTAAAAGAATAATTTGTCAATCATGCATTGGTCATCCTTGGGTCATCACTGACTTTTTAAGTCTCTGGGACTGCAGTAATATACATCTTACACAGCACACTGTCTGTGGCCATCAACCTCAAGATACATTTGGTAGCAACACATTTCATTATCTGGCACTCTGTACCTTATGAAATGCTTCACACCCATTTATGTCATTGCACATTTAGTAACACAAAGAAAGAGACAAAACTTCTTTAGTAAAAGAAACATCACAAAAAGGTAATGCTTTGTGAACACTTCTTATCCGCTGCTGTTCGTCTGATTCCCTGGGTGAGCAGTTAGCTTGTTGGCTCCCCAGGGGGGAAGGAAGATAGTAAGGAGCAGCTCTGTGTTTTTTCTCGGGAGGTCATGGAGGATTTCATGACCCTAGGCGAATAATGTGAAGTAAGACATTACATGGGAAGCGGCTGTGGCTCAATCAGTGGGGCTCCCGTTTACCATATGGGAGGCCCCGGGTTCGGTTCCCGGGGCTTCCTGGTGAAGACAAGCCCGCCCGCACGGCGTGGTTAGCTGACCCAGTGAGCACAAGCAGCAAGGGGGGGATAAATGAATAAATAAATAAAATCTTAAAAAAAAAAAAAATACATTACAATGAGCACTCTACCTCTGCAACTTTTTTTTTTTAAAAAGTATATCTTTGTGTTCCTCTTCCATTTTCCATCTTTTTCATGCATTTAAATTCCTAAGTAGTATTTAATTTTTTTTTTTTTTAAAGATTTTATTTATTTATTCATTTATCCCCCCCCCTTGCTGCTTGTGCTCGCTGGGTCAGCTAACCACGCCGTGCAGGCGGGCCTGCCTTCACCAGGAGGCCCCGGGAACCGAACCCGGGTCCTCCCATATGGTAAACGGGAGCCCTGCTGATTGAGCCACAGCCGCTTCCCAGTATTTAATTTTTAAAATTTGCCCCTTTAAGAGTTATTTGTACTTCATCTTAACAATCAACACTATTAAGTGAAGTGATGTAAGTAAATTTGGGAAAGGAGGTGTTATGGACTTTAGAATTTCACGACCCTGGTGTGTGTTCCCAGCCAGCCTTTGACTGGCTTTCAATAAATTCTGAATCCTTTCCTTGAGCCCTCAGTTTCATCATCTGTAAATAGGGTATCTTGTTTGTGAACCTGCACAGAAACTTAAAAATTACTCAGAGGCGTATTTCAAATACAAGAGACACTACAGCACAAGGATGAAAAGGCAAGCTCTAGAATCAGACTGCCTGGAGTTGAATCCCACTTCTGACATTTACTAACTGAATGGCCTTAAGAAATTTATTTCATCTGTGCCTCAGTTCTCTCATCTGTGTAGTGGATTTCTCATAGGGTTTTGTGAAGGAGTAAATGAGTCAATACATGTAAAGTACTTAGCATTGCATCGGCACAAAGTAAGTATTCAGGATATCTTAGCAGCTAAGTATCTTGACTCTAGATTATTGAGTCAGCGAAATATCTTAAGTCTAAGGGCCTAAAAATGCAGAGATATTTGTTTCCTAGGCCCTGAAAATTGTTAATTCAGAAAAAAGTTTAATTAACCATGCACAGGCATTATAAATAACATCCATGTTATAAATTTTTATTCGCCCTGCATAAGTGTCATTTGTGAGAGCCCATATATTCCTGTGAGAGTCTTAAGTAATCAAAACCACAGGGTCTTGCAAGCTTTGTTCAGCAACAAGGACCTCTTTGGTTGAAAGATTAATTATTTTAGTGGTTGCCTTTTCAGCACTTTCTTAGTAGAGAGATTTCTTCTGTCTTTTTTTTTATTTTTTTAGCTTATACTAGGCATAATCTCACTGGCAAATAGCTTTGGTGGGCAGACAATATGAAAGGAGGGTTACACCTCTGTTTGAAGTAGGCATTGGGAAGTGAGAGAAGCAATTAAATACAAATCCTGGCATCCAGATCATTTTTAGCCTTTTCATATTTTGTGTAGATTCTGTCACATGCTGAGAGTTTATTAAATGCATTAAAAGGCCACCAGCACTTACATACAGAACATTTTTAAACCTGGCATACACGTTTTCTCTGTTCCATCAGACAAAAACGATTCTCTTAAACTCTGTCTCCTTGACTAAACCATTCATGAGTACATGAAAGCAAGGGTTGGACATCCGCATCATCCTGTCATGTTAAAAAACTGTTCTGCCTTTGGGTTTGTTTTCCTTTTGGTCTTTGTGTGAACAAAAATGCTGATTCTGCTTCTTTGAAAAATCATTGCTACTTTTGTCCCAAAACCAAATGAACAAGCAAGAGAAAATACATACTCTCTGGCAAGACCCGAGCACCCGGGTCTTTCTTTTGATCTCCAATCTATGAATTATTATATATCATTTGGTAAATGGTTTATGAAGCATATTTCTTATTGGAAAGGTTGGGCTCAAAAAGGAGGAGCAGTTTGTAGCCTTAATTGTAGAATTTTTTATGTTGATGTTTTTTCCTCCCTTGAAAATGGAGTGAAAAACCAGAGTTTAGATAGAGAACCTGTTTTTGCCTCATAATATATGTTGAATCAAACTATAATTTTATACCTACCAAGAAAGAAGTATTCTCAACTAATTAAACTTCTCTCTTTGAGTAAGATAAAATGGCTGGGTCAGTGGTGGGGGTTAAAAGCCCCCGTATACATCCCAATAGAGTAAGTTATGCTGTGATCAAATCACCTTCAAAACTTAGTGGCTTAATGTAACATACATCATTTCTGGCTTTTGAAAAATCTTCTGCAGGTCTTGGTGACTCTCTAGGGCAGCCACATCCTATGCAGTGGCTCAGCAATCCAGGCTGCTTTGATTTGGTGGCACCTCCATCTCAGGTTATGTTTTTATGTTAACTCTGCCAAGGGAAGACTATGTGAAGAATTGGCCAGAATTAGTTACATGACTCTACTGCAAAGAGGGGTGGGGAAGTGTAACCCTTCATGTATCCAGGGAGGGGATGTGTGGTAGACTGATTATGTATACCAATTTAGAAATGTTCTTGATTTTTTATTATAGAGAAGTAGTGGGGTTACAGAAAAATTGTGCATAAAATTCAGGGTTCCCATGTACCGCCCTACTATTATCACCTTGCATGGTGCTGGGAAATCTGGATCTCCATATGTAAAAGAATGAAGTTGGACCCCAGCCTCACACCATATACAAAAATTAACTCAAAATAGATCAAACACTGAAATATAAGAATCAGCACTATAAAACTCCTAGAAGAAAATTTTGGGAAGCATCCTCAGGACCTTGTGTTAGGCAGTAGTTTCTTATTCTTTACACCCAAAGCATAAACAACAAATGAAAACAATAAATAAATGGGACTCCATCAAATTTTAAAACTTTTGTGCATCAAAGTGAAGCAGGCTAGATTGGGAATCAATAGATGGATCTGGAACCCGGCAAGAAGTCCACGTGGACATTGATACCCCCAAGGTGGCTGCTGGAAGACTCTCACAGATTCTCCCATTTGGAATAAGATTTCCTCCGGGAACCAGGAGAAGTCCTGGATGTTCTCCAGCGGCCTTATCATTGGGCCCTCCCAGGGGATTGATGGGTGGGTAATCAATCAAAACAGCAAACAGCTGGGACTCCTCCCATGCCATTAGCAAAAGGGAGGAATAATTAATGGTTTAAAAATCAAGCCCACAGGCCTTTTGCTCTCTCTTGCCTTTTGACCCCTGTTCTTGCCTTTTGCACCCTGTCTGCACCCCTCCCCACCCCAATATGGATCAACAACCAAATAAAACCTGGGCATTTCTAATCTAAATGGGAAATTGTAGTCTGTAAATTTGTGCTCTTTATCACTCATCAGCCTCATCCTCTCTACCGGGGACCATGATCTGTTATTTCCTCCCATTTCTCTTCCCTCCCTACCTTACTGGCCTAATCAACATGGCATGCTCCTGAAATTCATTTCGTGCAGTTTAGCCAAGGACCTAGACAAAATCTGGTTACAAAAGGACTTTAGCATGACAGTAAAACAACCACCCCCAAAATGGGAGAAAATATTTGGAAACCATATATCTGATGAAGACATGTTCTTAATCTTAATCCATATTCCTGTGAGTGTGAACCCATTGCAAATAGGGCCTTTTGAAGATATTACTTTTTAGGCTTAGGATGTATCCCAACTGAATAAAGGTGGGCCTTGAGCTGGATTACTAGAAGCCTTATAAAGAAAACCCAGAAGTCATAAGAGCCAGGGAGGAGAGGACATCAGCATGTGATAAAAGGCCCAGATACAAGGCAAGGAACCCCAAGGTTTACCAGCAGTCTTCGGGGAGAAAGCAAGCCTTGCTGATATTTTGATTTTGGACTTCTTCTGGCTTCAAAACCATAAGTCATTAAATTTCCATTGTTTAAACCAACCCTTTGTGTGATATTTGTGATAGTAGCTCCAGCAAACTAAAACAGGAAGAGAAGTGGAAATATTGGGAAAGTAATATCTACTACATGGCCCTTATTTTGCTATGGTGTTTTAGTTCCCTTGCTTCTGAAATAAATACTATGCCATGGTGTATTAGTCAGCCAAAGGGGTGCTAATGTAAAATACCAAAAATGGGTTGGTCTTTACAAAGGGTATTTATTTGGGGTAGAAGTCTACAGATACCAGGCCATAAAGCATTAAGTTTCTTCTCTCACCACAGTCCATTGCCACGTGTTAGAGCAAGACAGCTGCTGGCGTTTGCCAGGGTTCAGGCTTCTGGGGTTCCTCTCTTCCCGGGGCTGCGTTTCTCTCCGGGCTTAGCTCCTGTTTCCTCCACAAGGTCAGCTGTAGACGATTAGGCGAACTGGCTTGCTTCTCTTCGCCTGGGGCCTTCTTTCCAGCATCAAAACTGCTTCTCAAAAGACTGCTTCTACTCTGTTCCTTACCTTGCCTTTTATATTCGATTCCCACCCACCAAGGGGTGAGGCTCAACGCCCTAATCCTAACCTAATCATGCCCAGATTAACAGATCAGTTTACAAGCATGATCCAATTATATTTTTGGAATTCATAATTACATCAAATTTGCCAACTGTTACACATGGGTTGGCTTAAACAATGGGAATTTATTGGCTCATGGTTTGAGGCCAGGAGAAGTCCAAGATCAAAGTGTCATTAAGGTGGTGCTTTCTCCCAGAGGACTGGTGGTCTGGGACTAGCTACTGTGCCCCTTGGCCCTTGGCTTTTCTGTCCCATGGCAGTGCATATAGCAGCCTCTCCTGGCTTCTCTGAGTTCCATTGACTTCCAGCTTCTTCTTGTGATTTTCTCTTTGTGTATCTGAATTTCATTTTGCTTATAAAGGTCTCCAGTAATAGGATTAAGACCATCCTGAGTCAGCTGGGCCTCACCTTACCTGAAGTAACCTCATCAAAAGTCCTATTTACAATGGACTCACACTCACAGGAGTGAATTAGGTTTAAGAACATGTTTTTCTGGGGTACATAGCTCCAAAGCAACACATAAGTCTTAAGAGGGAATAAGCCAATGAGAGAAAAGTCCTTATTTGCTATTAAAATTTGGGGTTGGGGAAGCCAATAGAAAGATTTCTCAACTCTGATGAAAGGGAGTAGTAAAACAATAGTAGCAGGTCAGAGCTTTGGTTTTAGACCGAAGCTGTTTCAGCTGGTGTATTAGGATGTCATTCTAAAGACCCAGCCTTACTTGTGTGCCGCCTTCTGGCATGAGAAAGAAGGAACCATTGCCATCAGATCTACTTCAGGCCAAGTTCAGCCCATTGGAGATATGTGGCAGCCTGTGTGTGGTCTACCCTGGGGCCAGGGGCAGGATATTGGAAAAGGGGGCTGCCTGGCCCTATTAGCCTCTTACCCCATTTGGCCAGATACCCACGAAGTAAGCTCCTTTTTGATGTACATGCTTGGGTATTTAGGAAAATTGAAAACACCAAAGTGTGCTGTAAATTATTAGAATGAGCTCCCAAAAGTCGGTCTTGGCCTCAGTCCTATTTGGATCATAAAGGAGTACTAAAAGGCACAAATCGTTTACCTTTCAATTACTATGAAAGCTCTGAGACATGTTTTCACTCATCCCATTACTGACGGGGCTACAAAGATGTGCTTGGCAGGTCCCTTGCCTAAATAAGACCATAGAGTAGGGCAGAGAGAAGCACACTCAATGAAACAATTAGCGCAAACAGGAGTAAGTCCAAGGTGCTGAGGTGGTGAGGAATAATGAATTAACTCTGAGGTTGAAGACCTCCATAGGAACGTTTGGTAAGATTAGGAAGGATTGGACTTGAGGGTTCTAGGGTGACTAGGATTTTTGGCATGGTGGTCTGTATGTCATGCTGTGCTACCCACAAGAGACATTTTTCTCAGGTCTCAGAGAAATTTGATTTTAAGCTGCAAATTAAAATGAAGGTTGTAATTAATTTCCCTTCTTTGTTTTAGCTTTCAGGAAGTACAGATGCAAATTTGTTGCCCCAACGAACAACTGGTCATACGTTTATGGCATGCATCTTTACCTCTGATTTAATCTTTGTTTCCCCTGCCTTTCCTTCTGTTCCCTTTCTCCATCTGTTTTTTAAATCCTGTTGTCTATTTCTCTATAAGACATACCCAATCATTTTTTGAGCAAACTACAAAAGAAAGAATAATATGGCATTTTGTAAAATTCTGTATTATTTTACCTTTTTGGAGGGAAGAATAAAAAAGGAGTGGCAAGATATTTTAATCATTGGCATAACATGGGGGATGGATTGCAGGAAGATGAGGTGGCAGTCTGTGAAATGTCAGGAGACTTTCTTTGCCAACAGTAGAGATAATACAGGTGTATACCAAGGCTACTGCTAACGTTGCATGTTACTGCTCTGGTGGCATAAAGGAAGTAAACTAGATTTGAAAGGTAGTTTGAAGGTGAACTGTGCAAGACTGAGGACTGATAGTATATCAAGAATAGCATGGAGATTTTGGGCTTTGGTTTTTGGGTAGGAATGGGGCAATTTACTGAGGTAGAGAAAGAGAAGAAGGAGAAAAACATAGGTGTAAAGGATGTCCTTTGGAAATATTGAGTTTGAAATTCCACTGGGAAATCCAAGTAAAGATATCGTAGAGGCAACTGAATATGTGACTGGACCTCAGGGAAGGGATATGGCTCAGAGATAGGTCAACATATCTGTGGCCATTCAACTATACGTAAGGCTTTGTTGACTCATGGAAAGTTCATACCTTCAGGTCCTCCTGTTTCTCCAATCCTTGCCTATATTCTGATGAGTCCTGACCATCATGGGCTTGCCAGAGCCTTGGTCACAGAAGGCTCCATGGAGGGCACAGGAGTGTGTGGCCTTGGTGAGAGGGGTAAGGAATGCTCTTGCTCCCAGGCAACACGGGTCCTCCTTCACCTGTGAAGACCGCAAAAGGTGAGCTCCTACCCCTGCACTCTGTAAATGGCCGCTTGTCCCATGCATCCCCTCAGTCAAGTTCACCTCAGAGTGGACACCAGGGATATTTTCTTAAAATGGATGCATTTTATTGTATGTATATTATGCCATAATGAATTTGATTTTAAAAATAAATAAAATGAAAAACAAAAAAACAAACACAGCTTCTCAGTCTACTAAGGAATTATTTTTCAAAAAGACCCAAGAATATAATATTATAGGCAAATATGAAGGAGGCTTAAAGGGAACAAAGAAATGGGAAAAAATGAGGAAACAGTGGTATCAAGAAAGCTAGGGAGAAAGAAAGTTCCAGAGAAAGGGAGAGGTCAAAGTAAGAAAAAAGAGCGGCTAAGTAAACTAAGTACCACTATGAAGGATGTCTATTGGATCAGACATGTACTTAGAGGTTGATGCTGATCAACCAGAAAACTTCCAGTAGAGAGATGGTGATGAAAGATAATATTGAGAAAAGGAACCAAACAAATGGTGGCCAAACGTGCAGCAATTACTACAGAAAACTTGACTGTGGAGGAAAGCAAAGAGATAGGACAGTAAATAGAGGGTAATACAAGCTTGAGAAGATGTTTTTAATTGCAAAAACTTGAGCATGTTTATCGGCTGAGGGGAAGGAGCCAGTGGAGAGGGAGCACAACAAAACGTGGCACTCTGGAGGTCCCAGATAAAGCAGAGGTGATAGGAACAGTTCTCCCTGTGTGGGTGCCTCACAAGGCTGGTATGTGGACAGATGAGATCAGACATATGAAGGTGCATGGCTGGAGCACTAATGGAAGGAGGCACTGACGGTACTGAACCAAAATCAAATCCCTTTGCACCCCAAGGAGTTGGCTCAAAGTGGCTCAAAGTTGGTTTGTCCAATCATAAACAAACAGCAAAAAATTTGCTGCCATGTAGCCCCATGAATCATAAAAGTATGCCAGGCATTTCACGTTGCATTGGCATAAACAGGGCACTACTTTGAATGAGTATAATGTATGGAAATAATATTAAAATAACATGATACATGAGAGAGTGGAATTCAAAATTCATGTACATATTTAAAATAAAATGAGACTTTCTGGACATTTAAGATTCACGTAGATCCTTTTGTGCTACACTGACATACAATTTTGGGGAAATGTGATATGACTTCTCCTTGACCGCTAGGATGCCTAGACTGAAAAAGTATGAGCATTGAAATGTACATGCTGCAGGTGCTGGGGGCAATTCTGAAAGACAATGCCAAAGTAAATTACCCATGAGAGCATTGAGAGTATAAGTGGAGAGCTTTCTGAAGTGCAGACACTAAAATGTCCAAGAATCCTTTGGAAGTATGAATGCTGGGAAGTTTGTGGAAAGCATCAGGCACATTTCCACACTCACACACTAGAAATAACCAAAAAAAGCCGATAATAGTAGGTTAATTAAACAAATTATGGCCCATCTTTACAATGGAAGATTACTAAAAGTATGATATAGACATATATTCAACTATATGGAAACAGTACATTAATTTTTAAAAGGATATCACTAAATAGTATTTCACTTAAAACTCGATTATTATTCATATGTTAAATACGGTATGTTCATAGGAAAAAAAATCAAGAAATATACATAACAAGATTCAACATTGGCTATTTTGGAGTATGAAGAATTTGTGTGTGTGTGTGTTTAATTTAATTATGTGTCTATTTTTTTCCATCAGTATTTTCTGATTTGTCTATGATAAACATTTATTAGTTGTGTGATAAACATAGTAAAGAGAAAATAAATGGAATGCCTACGGGGTTTTCACTACAGCATTGTGTCCAGAAAGTCATTTCAAGGAAGAATGGAAGTTTATTTACCCGGGTGAGGGGGTAGCGGATGATGGCATCAATCAGCCCTTTTTCAGTCCCAGCCTTCTCAAAATCCTGTCCTGTGAGACTGCCCAGCCAGCTGTGGAGTGCAGTTGGCTCTGTAGATACAGTATTCCCAGTTGACCATGCTCTTAACGTGCTTTGCAAAATATACCAGAATATAATCTCTGCTAACCTTTGAAGGTCATGGAGAGATTGTCATTATCTAAATCAAACTGGTTTTATCCTCACATGTTATTATTTATTTATTTATATATACTCTGTGCTCTGCTGCGGATTTGAGTCGCAAGGGAGAGTCTTAAGCTCAGCTTGAGAAGGAGTTGCTGTCGTTTGTGAATGCAGTTAATTAGAATAACATTTGCTTTTAAGTATTCAGTATTTGGCATGGTTATCAGACCTAAAGGTTATGTTGGTCTAGAAGATAAGCTGGGCCCCGAAGGATGTCTGTTGTCTCCCCAGACTGGTGCTGGCTAAATATAGGAATCTTAGACGAACAGGAGTAATTGCCTTAGATATTAAAGCTCCACATAATAATGAGGAAGCTTATTTAAGTCTTCCATGGTATCAGTGACAGGTAGTTTTCTTTTCTATGTACAACTGGCTCATTGCTCAAAAACTTTCTTGGACAGTGCAGGAGGGAAAGATTGATTGCCTTGAGCACACTGGGAGCTGTAATGGGACAAGGCTCCTGCTTCAGATGGGAAAAAGTCCAACTGGTTTACACAAAGGCTATTGGGTTTCTGCCTGGGATTGACATGCGTAGGTAAAATTTCTGGCAAACTAAACTGCCCAGTTATAACAAACAACTACCATAGAGAGCATGAAGCCCCAGCATTCCCACTCACCCACCCCCAGTTTCAACAATCAACTGTATCTATCCAATCAAACTGCTCAAAGCAGAGTATATGTCTGTGCTGGGAAAGAACTTCTCGCCTCTCTTTAAGGGCTTGCTGAGTTAAACACCTCATGTAACGGTGACCTCAGTGCCACTTGGTCCCATGCATCAGGTGGAAATGGCATGGAAGCTCTCATTTTACTCTTTAATATAATCGTCTGCTTTGGAGGGCAAAAAAAAAAAAAAAAAAAAAAAGGAATGTGTATGTTTGGCAGGGGGTTGGGAGGAAGGAGAGAGGAAGCTAGTGTGGGAACAGTGCCTGCTGCCTCAGGCTGAATTCTTGAGTTATTTTTCCAGCCCTGAGGAACCAACATGTATTGACAATTTCACCCAGAAACTGTAGTTCACTGTAAGAGATGAAAGGTGCATGAATAATATTAGTGATCACACCCAGTGGGGCCCAGGCTCGTAAATAGCTTTTAAAGGAAACCCTGGGGGCTTTGATGACTTCATTCATCATGCTCTGGAGGAAGAATTTTGGTGTTCTGAGGATTTTTGTGTTTCGAATCTTTGGCTTAAGTAAACCATTTCCCTGATTCTCATGATTCCAGTTTCCTATCCTTATCCTGGCTTCCTAGCCTGTGTAGGACCGAGAGAAAGGTTGCAAGCAAACTATTACACTTACTGCTTGAGAAGTTATTTTCAATCTCTTTGACTGATGTCAGAACTTCTGAAATCAAAGATGCTGGACTTCCATGCTCTTGAACTCGGTTATTCACTTTACTACAGGCCTCCTACTCTTCCACGGACTTCTACTCACAAGCATAGGCCTCTTCCTGCAGATACAGGCAAGGTTTGCATCCTCACATGGGTACTCGCAAATGCAACTAATAGTTAAAGAAAAAAAAACAAAACGTGATAGCCATACAAGAAAGCATTCTAGACAATATATGGTTAATGTTAAATAATAAATATCAGTAGTTTGTACTGGGACTTCCCAGGAAAGAGAAAACCCTAGTGGGAACACCTTAAAGTCAGAGTTGAGAGTGGAGCTTGAAATGTTAAGAGCACACCTTCCCTCTCGACATTTACCTCCTACAGGTTGAATGGCACGTGCCCTGGGGCATTCCTGAGGTGGGAAGATGCTCATTACATTGTAATGGTTAACATGAGAAAAGGGTAGAAACACTGGGCTGGTTATGCTGTGGTAGAATTGAAGGCAGAGAGAAATCAGGTTCCTTTCGGACACATTTCATCTGCTGTTCAGACCCAATGGAGAACTGGAAACTAGTTGAAGGTTGGAGGACAGCTCAGTCGCATTCTGGTGCTCCACCTTTCCCAAGGTTTAGCTTCCCAATGAGTTTGTTTTATCTATGTACTCTTGTGTTAGTCGGGGTTAACTAGAGAAACAGAACTGACAGGAGATATCTGTAAGTATTATGAGATTTTATAAACTTATCTCAAGTGACTCGGAGGTACACAAGTCCAAATTCCATAGGGCAGGCTGCAACCCGGAGCTCCAATGAAGGTCCTCAGTGAATTCTCCAGGAAAGTCTGGCTGGCTGGAGTAGAGATGAAAATTCTCTCTTCTGACTGCTGACATCATCAGCTCCCCTTTTAAGGCCTTCGACTGATTGTATGAGCTGTCTCTCATTGCGGAAGGCAATCTCCACAGTTGTTGTAGATGTAATCAGCCACAGATGCAGTCATTTAAGTCCATGAAATGTCCTCCCAGTAACAATCAGGCCAGTGCTTGCTTGACCAAACAATGGGTACCACCGCCTGGCAAGTTGGCACATGAGCCTACCCATCACAACCCTGCTTCAGCTCATGTCCTTTCTCCTTTACCTCTTCTTTGCCTCTGCTGATTTGTGGATTCTGCTGAAGGTGATTGGTTACTCTTTGGTTATCTATTGCTGTGTAATAAACTACTCCTTAAAATCATTACTATTTTATTTGCCCCTGATTCCCTGGGTCAGGAATTCACATAGGCACAGTGGGGATGGCTCTGCTATTCCTCTGATGTCTTCAGGGACTTGTGTCCTAAGGTGACTTCCTCACTCACCTCTCTGTACCTGAGATAGGATAGCTGGAATGAATGGGTGGGCTGGGGCAGCTGGACTGGGGTCACATGTATAGGTACCTATTCACCCCTTTGGGTCTGGGTTCCTCATTTCTCCCCCAAGTAGTCTCAGGGCCTCTCTCTTTCTATGTGGTCTCTCTAGCCTGTCTTTCCAGCAGTAGCTGGACTTATTACATGACGGCTTAGGGTTGTGAAGAGTCCGAAAACATAGGCCGTCAGGTCCTCTGAAGGGCTAAACCTACAAATCAGTATGGTCATTTCTACTGTATTCTGTTGAGTAAAGAAAGTCAATTGGCCAAGCCCAGATTGAAAGGGAAGAGATTACACAAGAGTATGACTACTGAGCAGCATGGCGTATCAAGGGCTATTGTGATTGGAACCCCAGGTAGGTAAATCACAATCAAATGTGGGTCATTCTTATTGAGTCCAATGCTCATGCTAGGCCACCAGCTCCTGTGTAGAAAATCACCTCTCTCTTAGGTGTCAGTCTGCCGGTGGCTCCATTATAATGCAGGAAAGGTGGTTGGGACCTTGTCGTATGAAGCATGAAAATCTACGCAGAAGGCATTCCTCCTGGTAGTCAACATTTCATGAGACTCTTTCTTAGCAATGGCCGTGAGCCTGGAATGGAAGGCCGTTCTGATTTGGACCTCAGAGAATAGGAAGGTGTAATGATCCGGGGATTCAGAAGTAATTGATTCCAGGTTTTTTTTTTTTTTAAGCCAATATTTTTGTTGGACTTGTTGCTGGAGTCAGCAGGGAAGACCTTTATTCCAGGCAATACTGGCAGGTCCCCAGAATCCTGTTCCTGTGACTTCCCCCCAACTCTGGTCAGTTTTATTGGCACATGTGGGAGAAGTGATGCATCTTGACAAACCAATTAGCATTAAAGCAATTTAATTTGGGGAAACCTTGAGGTCAGATTTACATATGCTCTAGAGAAGCATTCTTAACATGTTTTCCACAATGGTTTATGTGAGGGATGTCTAGATTCACTCTCTACAATTCTCAGCAGGCTGACTGTACCTCCACCCTTTTCCATTTTGAGAAAGCATGTTAGAATGCAAATGTGAGAGATTAAGACCATCAGAGGAATAACCCTAAATCTGCTCTAATTTATAGATTATTGCTTTAGTTTGCCAAAGGCTGCCGATGCAAAAACACTAGAAATGGGTTGGCTTTTATAAAGGGAATTTATTTGGGTGTAAAGCTTCCAGTGCTGAGGCTGCAAAAATGTTCAAATTAAGGCATCATCAGAGATGATTTCTTGACTGCTAGGAGATCCTGGAGTCCTGCGCCGTGGTGAGGCGAGATGGTTGGTCTTCCTGTCTCTCTCTACTTCCTCCTGGAGATCAGCTGTGGGCCATCAGGCACCTCTCCCTGGGCCTTGTCTCCTTGAGCCTCTTGGGACTTCCCTGTCTTTCTGCAGCTGTAGGCAAACTCAGAGTCCTCTCTCTCCCTTGGCAGGGTCAAATGGCAGCTCTCTTTCTCTGTGTTTATGCTTTCAGTTCTCAGTTTATTTATGACTCCGAAGAAGGGTAGAGACCTAACCTGGGTCATGCTTCACTGATGTAGTCCAAAGGCCCTAAAGCGACCTAATCAAAAATGATCTAATTAAAGGTCCCCAAACTAAAGCTAATCAAAAGGCCCCATCTACACGGCACGTACAGCACAGCAATGGGGTAGCTTAAGAACATAATTTTCTGGAGTCCACAAAAGACAGACCAGGATATTAACAAAGAATGGATGAAAAAAGATGGACAATTATATGTTATAACAAATCATTTGCTAACCTATAAACTGCCACTATTACTAGAGTCAAAACAATGTAGGGGGGAAGCGGCTGTGGCTCAATTGGTTGGGCTCCCGTCTACCGTATATGAGGCCCCGGGTTCGATTCCCAGGGCCTCCTGGTGAAGGCAAGCTGGCCTGCACTCGTGGAGAGCTGACTGCCGCAGCTGCAGATGGCGCAGCAAGATGACGCAACAGGGGGAGGCAAGCAGACGCAGAAGAGTGCACAGTGAAAGGACAGAGAGCAGACAGCGAGCGCAAGTGGCAAAATAAATAGATTTATCTAAATCAATAGATTAAAAAAAAAAAAAACAATGTAGAGGAGCGGATGTAGCTCAGTGGTTGAGCACCTGCCTCCCACAGATGAGGTCCCAGGTTCAATCCCCGGTACCTCCTTAAAAAACAAACAAAAAACCAAAACAACAACAAAAACAATGTAGCAGTTAAGAAAACAGACTATTGTCCATTTTCCTATATTCACGTCCATATTTCAATCAACTTAAACAGTTTGTTTTTTTTCCAAATTTCACTGTGCATATGAGTCACCTGGGGATGTTGTTAAAATGCAGAGTGATAGTCAATAGGTCTAGGGTGGAATCTAAGATTCTACAATTCTAACAAATTCACAAGTGAGGCTGATGAGATTGGTCTAGGGACCACAGTTTTCATAGCAAGTATAAAACAAAATGATCTGTGTATTACATATTATTTGTTTGTTTTCATTACAGAAGCTTAAGGTTTACAGGGAAATCATGCAGAAAATACATCATTCCTATATACTGTCTCCCCCACAGGGTTCCCTATTAACATTTTTCATTAGTGTGGAACTTTAATTGATAAAAGAATGTTATTATATAATTATACGATTAACAATAGTCCATAGTGTACATTAAGGTTCACTGTGCTGTATGGTCCTCTGCATTGTTTAAAAAAAAATTTTTAATCTAGTAATATATATATATAAAAATTAAAATTTCCCCCATAACTGCATTCAAATATAGAATTCATTGGTGTTAGTTATATTCACGATATTATACTCCATCACCACCATCCATTACCAACATTTTCCATCACACTAAACAGAAACTCTGTACCAATTGGGCATTAACTCCCTACTCCCTACCCCACCCCTGCCTCCTGCTAGCCTAGATTCTAGTTTCTGACCCTATGAATTTGTTATTCTAATTATTTCATATCAGTGAGATCATACAATATTTTCCTTTTGTGCCTGGCTCACTTCGCTCAGCATGATGTCTTCAAGGTTCCTCCATGTTGTGATATATATCGAAACTTAATTCCTTTTTATGGCTGAATAATATTCCACTGTATATATATACTTCCTTTTGTTTATTCATTCATCTATTGGTGGACACTTGGGTTGCTTTCATCTTTTGGCAATTTTCTGAATAATGCCACTATGAGCATCAGTATGGAAATATCTATTTGATTCCCTGCTTTCCGTTCTTTGGAGTATATACCTAGAAATGGGATTTCTGGATAAAATAGTAGTTCTATACTTAATTTTTTGAGGAACTGCCGAATTGTTTTCACAGCAGCTCAACCATTTTACATTTCCACCGAGGAAAACAAGTGCTCCTATTTCTCCACATCCTTTCCAATAATTACTTTCCATTTTTTATAGTTGCCACTCTAGTGCATGTGAAATGGTATATTATTGTAATTTTGATTTGTATTTCCCTAATGGCTAATGATGTTGATCATCTTTTCATGGGCTTATTGGCCATTTGTATATCTTCTTTGGAGAGATTTCTATTCAAGTCTTTTGCTCATTTGTTAATAAGATTGTCTTTTTTTGTTGAGTTATAAGATTTCTTTATATATTCTGGATATTAATACCTTTTTGGATATGTGGTTTCCAAATATTTTCTCCTATTCTGTAGGCTGTTATTTTTACTTTCATGATGAAATCCTTTTTACTTTCATGATAAAGTTTTAAATTTTGATGAGGTCCCATTTATCTATTTTTTCTTTTGTTACTCATGCTTTTGGTATAAAGCCTAAGAAATCATTGCCTAACACAAGGTCTGGAAGATGATTCCCTACGTTTATTTCTAGGGGTTTTATAGTTTTTATTCTTATATTTAGGTCTTGGATCAATTTTGTGTTAATTTTTATAGGTTGTGAGGTAGCAGTCCAACTTAATACCTTTGCAAAAGGATATCTAATTTTCTTCGCACCCTTTTTTGAAGAGACATTTCTTACCACATTGAGTAGACATGGCAACCCTGTCAAAAATCAATTGGCTATAGATGTGAGGGTTTATTTCTGCACTATTAATTCAATTCCACTGATCAATCTAAATGTCCTGTACCAATGTCATGCTGCTTTGATTACTGTAGTTTTGTAATTAGTTTTAAAGACAGGAAGTATAAATCCTCCAACTATATTCTTCCTTTTCAAGATGTTTTTCAATATTTGGGGGCCCTTACCCTTCTAAATAAATTTGATGATTGGCTTTACCATTTTTACAAAGAAAGCTCTTTGAATTTTTTTTTTTTAAGTTTATTTTTATTTATTTATTCTCTCTGCCCTGCCCTCTGGCTGCTTATGCTTGCTGTCTGCTTTCTATGTTCAATCGCTGTGCATTTCCTCTGTGTCTGCTTGTCTCCCTTTATTGTGTCATCTTGCTACACCAGCTTTCCATGGGCACCGGCCGTCAGCTCTTCCTGGGCGGGGGCCAGCTTGCCCTCATCAGGAGGCCCCAAACTCAGGGCTTCCCGTGTGGTATACAGGAGCCCAATCCCTTGATCCACATCCGCTTCGCAGCTGTTGGAATTTTGATTGGGATGGCATTGACTCTGTAAATTGCTTTGAGTAGAATTGACATCTTCCTGATATTTATACCCCAATTCATGAACACAGAATGTCTTTCCATTTATTTAGTCTTTGATTTCTTTTAGAATGCTTTGTAGTTTACTGTGCACAAGTTCTTTATATCCTTGGAAAAATTTGTTTGTAGTTAGTTGATTATTTTAGATGCTATTGTGAATGGATTTTTTTTTTCTTGAATTCCTCTGCAGAATGTTCATTACTAGTTTATACAAACACTGCTGGGTTTTGTATGTTGATATTGTACCCTGACACTTAGCTGAATCTGTTTATTAGCTCTAGTTGTGGGATTTCAGAATTTTCTGTGTATGGTAATATGTCATCAAATAGGAAAAGTTTTATTTCTTTCTTTCCAATTTGGATGTCTTTTATTTCTTTCTCTTGCCTAATTGCTCTGCTAGAACTTTCAGTACAATGTTGAATAACAGTGCTGACAGTGGGCATCCTTATCTTGTTCCTGATCTCAGAGGGAATGCTTTTGCCCTTTCATCATTGAGTATGATGGTGAAGGTGGGCTATTTATATATGTCCTTTATCATATTGAGGGAATTTTCTCCTATTCCTGTATTACTATGTATTTTTTTCCAAGAAGGCATACTGGGTTTGTCAAATGCCTTTCCTGTGTCAATTGAGATGATCATGTATTGTTTTTATTGCAGGAAACTGAATGTCCCTCTACTCCCTATGAAATAGAATCCCCCTGTCCTGATTGATCTATTGTTTGCCTTAAATTGTTTTTCCTATTTTTAAATTATTGTTATTTTTAAAGAAGCTTTAGATTACATAAATGTTACATCGAAAATACAGGGGATCCCCATATACCTCCACCCCTCCTCCTCCCACACTTTTCTCCATAAACAACATCCCTCATTAGTGTGGTACATTTGTTACAATTGATGAGCCCATATTGAGGTATTGCTACTAACCATGGTCTATAGTTTACTTTATGGTTTACACTTTGCACCAAACAATTTTAATGGGTTTTGACAAAATGTATAATGACCTGTATCCATCATTGCAATGTCATGCAGAAAATTCCAAAGTTCAAAAAATGCCCTCATGTTACACCTATTCTTCCCTCACCCTCCCCTCAGAACCTCTGGTGGCCACTGCTCTTATATCAATGACACAAGTTCTTCCATTACTAGAATAATAAGTCTACTTTAGTCATAGTTGCATCCCCCCCCCATATTTGTTCATTGCTCAATCTTAAGGATTAGGGATGGTGATGCCCACTCTGCTTCCAATCGAGAGGGGGCTTAGATCCCATGGGGCAGATGGGTAGAACTGTCTTGCTTGCAGTTGTAGACACACTCTGTTCTTCTGGAATGGACGTTGTCCATCATCATCCTTTTGCTAGTTGTTGTGGGTCTAATGAATTGGAGCGTAGGTGTTGGCTGCAACTCTGCTGAGATTCAGGGCTCAACCAGTAAATGAACAGCCAGAAGATTTAAGTCTCGGGGACACATATTTAATGGGTATAATGTTACGTATACATTCAAATAAAAGGGGCAGAAGAACCATGTGTAGGAAAATTATGAGTCCATCTCCTGTACACTGGGGAGGGGGACAGGTTATCATATATTCCAAGGTAAGGCCCACTGACAGGGAGTCGAATTCTTGGGATCATCTGCTCTGCCTATAGTGTCCAGATATCTCTAAAGCCCTTGGGAGGGACCCCTCTACCCTCCCCCACCCCCAACCCCACTTGAGATACTGTTTAAGACATGCATAAGTGTAACCTCTGGAGTGACCTCCCAACTCACTTTGAAATCTCTTAGCCATAAAAACTCATTTGTAACTGAATTTGTTTTTAACTAATTGCCTTTTACTCTGCTTTAACTGTCTGCAAGCTGCTTCAGTCTGCCGGGCAAGTTCTGGGAAGACCAAGCAGAGAGCAGTTTCCTGGTTCAGGCTTTTAGGCTGCCACCTGATGGATTGGTACTGACATGCAAGCACCCCAGTTTCGTTGATAGGGTCTACTCTGTTCTCTCTAGAACAGGGCCACAGGCCCACAATGGGGGTGCGTGCTGGCTTGCCACTGCGCTGGGCACCACAAGCTTCTCCTATCATTTTTAAAGCTGTGTTTTCTTGCCTTGGCACTCAGGTACTGTAACCCTTTAACTGCCTTTTAGAGTTTTGAGGAATATGGCTCTGCCAATTTTTGCTGGTTGTTCAAAGATTTTGCTCAGGAACGGCATCCTGGAGAGCCTTCCACCATCATCTTGGCTGACAGACGTCATCGTATTGAAGTCTCCTATGACAGCTCAAGGTACTTAAGAGACATCAGTGATTTTTTTAAAAAAGGAAGAAATTTTAAAAGAAAATATAATCTCTCATCTAGGGAAACTTATATTCTAGCAAGAAAAGAGGGACAATAGAGCATAGAATAGTAAGTAAATATAGTATGTTGGGGGTGTATGTATGGCTAAGTGTCATGGAAACAAAGAAAAAATAAAACAAAAGTAAGCTGCCAGGGCCAGTTTTGCTTTCATACTAGTCTGTCCCCACGTAATATTTATTCTCCATTCATTCGATAAATAATTATAGAGTACATCCCATGTACCAGAGTCTGTTCTTGTTACTTGGAATAAAATAGATGACAGAAGGGAAATGGACTCTGTTATCTATCTTTAGTCTAATACGAGACTGATCATATGTCCTTCCATCCATACTGTCCTTCTGTGTAGTGTCCTTTCATGTAGGAGGGGATCATTGGGGACAATGCTGGTATTCACATCCTTATATAATCCTTTCCACGTGAGCATGGGCTGCATCTAGTGATTTTCTTCTAACAAATAGAATATGGCAAAAGCGAAGGCATGTCACTTCCGACCTTAGGTTAAAGATGACTCACTTCTGTCTTGTTCATACTCTTTCTTTCTTGAAGTCCTTGCTCTGGGTGAAGCAAGCTACTCTGTTAAGAATAGCCCTATGGAGAGTCCCAAGTGGCAAGGAGCCAATGTCTCCAGCCAGCAACCAGTGAGGACCTGAAGCCTGCCAATAGCCACATGAGTGGATCCTCCGCCCTCGGAGCCTGGAGGTAACTGCAGGCCCTGCCCATGCCTTGATTGCAGCTTTGACCCAGCCAAGCTACGCCGAGGTCCCTGACCCACAGAAGCAATCAGCGAATTCATTTTAAGCCACTAAATTTTAAGTAAATTGTTGCCTAGAAATAGATGACTAATTCACATGCCACTCACTTATTCAGCAGCCATTTACTGAGAGCCTCCTATGCTGGTTCAGTATGTCTGCAATGAGCCTGGGAATTGGCATTTCTAACAGGGTCTGACAGTACTGCTGATGCTACTGGTCAAGGGACCACAGTGGTGAACCTTACTTTAGAGAGAACCTTTTCATGATTGCAGCCTGGGTCATGGTAAAACCTGTCCTCTGTCTCCTACCACTTTTCTTTCTTTCTTGTGTGACTTGCCTCCTGTTTTTTCTTGAATATATGCTTTATTTTCCACCAAAATGAAACACTTCTCTTTCATTGATTTTACTGGAATTTCTCCAATGCCAGGGTTAAGAACCATCTACGTGGAATGGCCTAGAAAGAAGAAGATGGTCCAAGTGACACATGGACTTCCTACTCCTGCCTTGCCTCCACATTTTTCCTCTGAAATGTTCTGCATCATGGTGGCAAACCTGTGGCTGCTGTCCAGATGCCACTGCACTGATGCCAATCCCAGCCAGATTTGCTGAGTGGGGGCTTTCCCTCTTCCAACAGATCACAGCCCGTATCCATATCTTCTGCTAACCTATTTATACTCTGCAGATGGCTGGAATCATCCTTAAGAATCACAAGCTGAAATCTGGGGAAAGCAAATGCACTGCAAGAAAAAAAAAATGTTTGGCAACTTTTTTTTCTCCTGGCCACTTTCCTCTGTGTATATTATTTCCTTCTATATCTTTTCTCATATTCTTAATGATCACTTTAGTCTACTTTTTCACAGTATGTGACCAAGTCCTCAAACCTCCCTCTAAGTAAATTGCAGCATATACTATATGCCATATGCTCTTTCTCAATTCAGCATAGACAGGGGTGGCAAGATGCAGGGCTGGGAGGCATGGAGGACAAGTGTGCCTGGTGTGGCGTGGCCTTCTGGCTTCAGCAGTGAGCAATGGACAGAAGTCTGGGTGGCCAGTATCACTGATTTTGGTTTCCCTTTGTTCCGTCCTGCACAAAGGCTCTGAACTCTCCCGTCACACCACTCACTTTTCAAGCCCTCGTTACATTTATTAAATGATTTAATAAAAGAAGAAAAGAACCATGGAGGCATATTTTTAAGGGATGCATTTAACAGATATGCTTAATGAGATGAAGATTTGCAATGACCAATATGAGGTTAGGTGCTTCAACTCTGGGAGTTTTGAAGTCGCAGCCATTTTCAGTCAACAATTTTCTTCAGTTGAAGCTATGCATAAGGACCAGAACAATTAATGTATAATTGTTTCATTAAACAATTGGAGACATCGATTAGAGGTGATATTATTTATTAAGCACCAGCCTCATACCAGGTTCCCCATGTACCATAGAGTTATATTCGATCAAAGTAACTTCAATATCTATTTAATTATAAAGGTGTATGTTTCTAGAAGAAAATCCATTATGTAACCACTAAATTTTCCTTAGAAGATTTGAATTGTGATTGTTCACTTTGAAAAATGATTCTGAGTATAAAAATATTCCTATAGAGAGTTTAGCCTAGTGCATTTAAATGTTTATTTATAGCAGATTAGCTATTTGACTAAGAGGTGGGACAGAACAGATACTTGAAGCTAAAGTGATTAATATTTGAAAATGATGATAAATGATCTCTGAAATCATAGAGAACGCTTCTGGTTATATATAATATAGTTCTCAAAAAGTTAGATTTATGAAAAACTTCACACGTACCTCTACTGGGCAGGGTAAAGTGTAACTTGAATTTGAAAGTAAGAAACCACTGAATATGGCGTTATTTCCTGGTGGACAATGGAGGAATAAAGCTTTCCTCTAATCACTTGTTAAGCACAGGATCTATTCTCAGTAGTGTGCTCTTAACATTTTAGCTTCATTTTGCTTATGTTCGAAAAAGGTCCAAGTTGCATACTTCCTTTTTCACTGTCTTTGAAAAAAAGAACAAGACACATCAAGGTATATCTTGGTGTTAAGCTAAGAAAATCCTTCTAATGAGAATTGAAAGGTCTCTGCAAAGGTTTTTTTCTTAATAAGTTTCTAATATGAATTTAGGGATAGGAGGAGCGTGAAGGGGCAAATGATGTCTACTTAAAGGCATCTTTCTTCCCTGACATACGGTGAAGCACTTACTGAAGAAATTTCTAGAATGGTTCTGAGGGTTGTCCAGGTCCTCAACCTTTTCATTTTAAATCATCACCTTAGTGATAATGGTTCTCACATGACAGAAGACAAGGGCACAGGTGTATGGAAGGGAACAAAATGGCCTGGTGGCAGGTTCATCTCCGGCTTTGACTTAACAAAGCTACTTCAAAGCCACATTGTCCCTCACTTGAAGATCTCTTTCATAAAATAAAACTCTGTGGGGGAATGCTGCAATGATTCCTTGGGAATCCAACCTGTCCCTTGAATTTTGGTCCTTAATATATTTAGGGCTATGGTGAGCTGAAAGGGACAAAGTGCAAAGTATTATACAAGAAGATAAAACTGAATCTTCTACCAAGACACTGGGAAGCCATTTGTGTGTGTGAAAAGCCATTTGTTTAAAAATATCTAAGTGGTCTTCATTTTCCTGATAACAGTGAGTACTTCATTTAATTTAGGAAAGTCTTACAGGGAAACATTGATTGCAATAGATCCAGAGTTCTTTGCTTTATTACAAGTCAGAGAAGAGGCAGAAGCTTCTCAAAGCTTTTATTCTATAGTCTCAGGAATACAAACTATCTCCACATACGAGCCCCCAACCTTCTTAGACATATGATACCTTATAATGTATTTGATTTTCTGACATGCTTCTCTTTCACTCTGAAAAAAGGCAATGTACAAAACTTTATTTTTAGAATCAAGTGAATTAAAATGAGATTATCACAATACCTGCAAAAATAATTGCATGCAATCAATAGTATTTCCAAAATGAAATTGGTAGAAGATTCTTAAATATGATTTTTCAGATTCATTTTAGCTTTGTCCATTGATTTTGCTTAAAGTGAAATCAATGACTCATCTTGGTATATTTATAATAACAAAGACAGATTCTGAGATGAGGCCTTGAGTGATTTACAACGAACCTTTCGATTGTGAGTGTTAGCTTCTAGCATGGGTTCTTTGACTAAGCGAAGTTTAAATACTCATAATCCCTCATGTATTTTACCACCAAAGTGAAGCGTGCTTTCCAGGATAAAGCCTTATAGGATGGGTATAAAAAACCCAGTACTGGGTAAACATGCTTTCCTTTTGGCTTTTTCCTTTCACTGATTCTTGCTCTATGCTGTGTATTCACATTGGAGTGATGATATTCGAGATGGGGTTTGGGCTTTAGGTTCAAAAAGAGCAGAACAAACCTTAGTCTGATTTCCTACTAAGCTTCCAGTTTACCCTAATTTGGGGAAACAAATCCATCAGAGAAGGGGGCTTAAGCTCTAGCTAACAATGAAATGTAACTTTACCTTGCTGGGTTTGGTTTTGTTTGTTTGTTTGTTTTCTGTTTTTGTCTCTATCTATGGCCACCTAATTATCCAAGGGCAAAATTTAGGTTTTCCCTGTTTTGTCCAAACACCAATTTGGGTAGGCAGAATAATGGCTCCCAAAGAGGTCTTTGAGTATTCCTAATCTCCAGAACCTTTGAATATGTTATGTTGCATGGTAAAGAGAATTAAAGTTGCACATGTAATTAAGGTTGCTAATCAGCTGGCCTTAAAATAAGAAGATTGTGCTGGGTTATCTGGGTAGGCTCAATGTAATCACAAGGGTCCTTAAATGGGAAGACAGAAAAGATGTCAGAATCAGAGAGATGGTATCATGAGAAAGACTTGACCAGTCATTGCTGTCTCTGATGATGGAAGGGGACAAGAGCCAAAGATTGCAGGCAGCTTGCTTTTTATGGGGAAAAAGAAATGGATTCTCCCCTAGAGCCTACAGAAAGAAAGGCAGCTCTGCCATACCTTGATTTTAGCCCAGTGAGACTCGTGTTGGATTTCTGACCTCCAGAACTGTAACATAAAAAATTCGTGTTCTTTTAAACCACTAAGTTTGTGGCAATTTGTTACCTTAGCAATAGGAAACTGATACAACACTGAAGAATCATTTTAATGGAAACTTCAACCCCAAATCCACTTTGATCTGGATGCTCAAGAGTAGACCATTTTGGTATGATGTGTACCCGTTGACTATTATTCTAATGTCCTCTGCTGACTTCTTTTTTCAGCCCCGTTTACTCTGAGTGGCCTCTGCTTTTTTAATTTAGTTTTCACTTTGGTCAATAAATGACTCAATGTGAAAGATAGGAAAGTTAAATATTAAGAAGGTAGAGAATCCCATCACAGAGTAAAGGAAATAGTTAGGATCCAGGTTGGGGTGTGTGAGTGTGTATGTGTGTGTGTGTGCACACACAGTCATAATTTCACTAATTGAATGGATGATCAAAATTTGTAACAAAATGCAACATCTGATTTCTTTAGAAGCCTATGAATTTAAAAGTGCATGTGGAAAACATAAAATGCCCTATCCTGCAACAAAAGCAACAAAAAACAAGGAGTGAAAAGTCCTATTTTTCCAAGAAATAGTAAAGGCCAATGAACTATGGCTCAGGAAAAGGCCTTCTGCAAAGCCCTGCAAGATTTTTGGGTCCTGGTGTAAAATCTCTGACCAATAACCTTGAATGTGTAATCTCATTCTGTAAAGTGGTCTGGCATGGCGATAGATTTCCCCTTGTTCAATCAGTAAATATTTTACTCTAAGCAGTCTTGGACTTAAGTAGGGCACTGATGAAGAGATGAATACAGTATCATTACTTATATAAAAATTGTATTTATATGGTGTGTGCTTATAATTTCTGTAATTGTGCTCCTTTTTGAGTGCTCTATGTAGAGTACATTTCTTTTATTTTAAGATAATTTAATGTATTACACTTTATAAGTCTGATATGTTAAATTTACCCCAGTTTCTTAAATGCTTAGATTTTGCTTGTCAATGTTTTAAGTCTTTCCTTTCAGATATTTGAAGTGCTTGAAAGAATTGAATATATTAAGATGCTGATGTGTTTTGAGATATTTAAGGGAATCCGCTTAACTAAATGTGTAAATGGGTTAATTGTACCTAAGCAAGATCTCCTAAGTTCTTAAACATTTAAACTTATAAATAAATTGATCATTAACAAAAAAGTGAAAGTGTTCTTGCTCTTACATAAATAAACTATATTTTAAATGAAATAAGATTTTTAAGCTGATACTAGAAGCTAAAGAAAACATGATCTGAATTTTATTATATTAATAATTCAATTATCCATTAAAGACAACTAGTCACAAATAGCTACTTGTGCTCTTAACGACCCCCCATACAATTTAAAACCTTAATGGCTATTTTAAATGGGAGATTTGCAGGAATAAGGACATTCAAGCATTCAACATTCATTCAGCACATTTATTGAATGCTTATGTGTCAAGCTCTTTACGAGGCACTGGTGTAAAGGCTTTAGAGAATGACTGACACATAGGATAGTCTCAGTAAGCATTGTCTATTCTTATTAATAGAAGCCATCTTTGCAAGTTCAAGGGTATGTTTTTATGTGCTAGATAGCCGGCCACTTGAATTCCAACCAAGTACTAGGAACTTGGTAGGCGAAACTCATTGTGCCTATAAATAACATCATCATAGTTGTGACAGTTTGAGGTTAATTTTGTGAATTATAAAAAGAGAAAGATTATGTTTGTAAACTAATCTATTCTTCTGGGTGTGATACTTTTTTATTATATTGGATTCATTTGAGGGGCCCTTGGTTAAATTATTTGTTAAGATTAGGGCTTCTACACCTTGAAAATAAAAAGCCAAATAACCCATTTAAAAATGGGCAAGTGATTTGAATACATACTTCTCCAAAGAAGAAATACAAATGGCTAAAAAGCACATGAAAAGACGTTCAACATCACTAGCTATGAGGGAAATGCAAATCAAAACTACACCCATCTAACACCCATTAGACTGGTGGCTATTGAAAAAAAAACAAAACAGAAGACTACAAGTGTTGGAGAGAATGTGAAGAAATGGGAACCCTTATCCACTGCTGGTGGGAATGTAGAATGATGCAGCCATTGTGGAGGACAGTTTGGTGGTTCCTCGGGAAGCTAATTATAGAACTGGCATATGATACAACAATCCCACTGCTGGGTATATACCCAGAAGAATAGGAAGCAGGGACATAAACTGATACATGCACACCAATGTTCATAGCAGCATTATTCACTATTGGCAAAGGTCGGAAGTGACCCAGGTGTCCATCAACAGATGAATGGATAGGCAAACTGTGGTATATACATGCAACGGAATATTACTCAGCTGTAAGAAGATTGCAGAATTGACACACAGGATGACATGGATGAATCTTGATGGCCTTATGTTGAATGAAGCAAGCCAGGCATTGAAGGACAAATATTACATGACCTCATTGATATGAATTAAACAAATTGAGCAGAATCACAGAGCTAGAATCTGGAAGATAGGTTTGTAGGAGACAGAAAGGGAGAAGAAGGTTGTGAGCCAATGCCCATATGGGTAAAATCTATAAGGTGGAAGTGTGTAGTTGTGCAGTGTATGGGCATGACAGTTGTGCAATGATGCTATTGGGTTGGGCAGTTCTGGTTTGTGAGGGGGGTGGGGTGGGGAGTGTGGGTTGGACTGTCCATGGACCTGGGGGGAGGGTTGGGGTAGGAAGCAGGTGAACTCTGGGGATTTGCAGGTATGTGGTTGAAATGACAATATTGGGAATGTTCTTTTGGCAATATGGCAGAGTAGGGTCACTGGTTTAGGGTGTTGGATGTAGAGCACATTTGGGACAGGGCACACCTGGGGCAGGCTTCTAGGGAATGTATGAGTGTTCATCTTGTCATAGTGTGTTGTGGAGACCCACATAATGAGCAGGAAGGTATTGGACTCCCATCCTGGGGAGTCCCACTATGTTCTCAAATAGAGGGGCAGCAGTCTTTCCAGAGCCTAATAGGGGAGGACAGACCAGTATGTCAAGCTCTCAATGTTGTTGCACGTAACTAAGAATCTTGTTCTTCAAGGAGTGAAGCTTGGTGGTTTCCATCGGTCCTGAGGTGAGGGGAAGGGGGAGAGGAATAGAATAGAAGGAACATGGGGCATTTTTGGGGTGTGGAAGTGTTCTATATGCTCTGCAATTTTGGATACAGGCCATGTTAAATTTCATTAAAATTTATAAAAGTGTATGGTTCAAAATGTAAACCATAATGTAAATCATTAACCATAGTTAGAAGCAATGTTTCAATATTTGTACATCAATTTTAACAAATGTACCATCCACATGTAAAATGCTATTAATGGGGGAAGGGGAATAGGAAGAGAATGTTGGGTATGTGGGATTCTGCTATATTCTGGACTTTTCTGTCACCTAAAACTTCTGTGAAGACAAAATGAAAGGAAAAAAAAAAGACACTGGGGAAATAAACTGAAGAAAATGTCACTGTACATACAACAGATCTTACAGTGATGAAAGACATAATATAAACTTTTTTTTTACTTTACTTTTTTTGATGTTTTATTATTTCAAATTTATTTTTAAATTTTTTGTATTTTATTTGTTATTTTTAAAACCATCATTATTTCATTTTCTTATTAATTTTATTTGGTTATTTTTTGGAGAAGTTTTGAAAATCACAGAAGGGTTACAGCTGTGGCAGGGGAGGATCATTGGTGTGGGATGTCAGTGATGGGGGATGCCTGGGAGGAGGTTCACCTGGAGCACACCTATAAGGCATATGAATGTGTTCAGATGTTCATGGGGCATTGTCACGGTGGGTGGAGATTCACACAATAACCCTAAGATTATCAAATGCTAATCCTGGGAGCTCTGCCACACTCTCTAAAGGGACAGCAAGAATCCCCCAAGTACAGGGGTAGTGACTAATGAAGGAGGATGGTCCATTAACTGGCCATTGATATTGATGACTGTACTTATGAACCTTTACTTTTGAAATTGAAACTTAGCCTAGTATTATAGGGTGCCTAAGAGTTACCTCCTGAAAACCTCTTTGTTGCTCAAATGTGGCCTCTTTGTAAGCTAAACTCAGCATATAAATGCATTACCTTACCCTCAGTGTGGGACATGACTCCTGGGAATGAGCCTCCCTGGCACTGAGGGATTACTATCAAACACCAAGTAGCAATGCAACTGGAAAAAGACCTTAACCAAAAGGGTAAAGGATAAAGACAAATGAGTTTATATGGCTAAGAGACTTCAAAGTGAGACGGGAGGTCATTCCAGAGGTTACACTTATGCACATCTCAGCAGGATCTCCTTGACCGCCAAAGTAAATATTGCCTCAAATAGCAGGGGCTCCTAAGGGCTCTGGAGACATGCAGACACAGTAGGCAGGGTTGGCAGCTCAGGAGTTTGGTGCCCTGACAGTGGGGCCTACTTTGGAATTTATGCTCCCCAGTGTGACAGTGTTGGACTCAGTGTGGTTTCCCATGTATAGCCCTTCTAACTGAACCTATAGTTAGTACTAGAGTTAATAGGTGTATGTCCAAGAGACTTAAATCTTTGGGCTGTTCATGTAACACTTGGGCCCTGACTCTCAACAGAGTTGCAACATATACTCTCGGTTCATTGGAATCACCCAGGAAAACTAACAAGGAGATGATGATGGACAACGACCATCTCAAAAAACAGAGAGAGTCTGCAACTGCAAGCAAAATAGTTCCATCTATCTACCCCATGGGATCTAAACTCCCTCTCAATTAGAAGCAGAGTGGGCATCACCATCCCAGAATCCTCAGGATTGGGGAATGAACGATAGACTAGATTAGACTTACTGTTATTCTACTGAAGACTTATCGTGATTCTAGCAATGGAAGAACTTTTATCATTGATGTGGAGTCAGTGGCCACTGGAGGTTCTGAGGGGAGGGAGAGGGAAAAGTAGGTGTAAATTAGGGGCATTTTGGGGACTTGGGAATTGTCCTGAATGACGTTGCACTGACAGATACAGGCTATTATATATCTTGTCATAATTTACAAAAAAAATTGTGTGGGAGGGAGTGTAAAGTACAATGTAAACTATAATCCATGCTTAGTGGCAATGCTTCAAAATGTGTTCATCAGCTGTAACAAATGTACCACACTAATGAAGGATGTTGTTAATGTGGGAGTGGTAGGCAGTGGGGCCTATGGGAATCCCCTATATTTTTTATGTCACATTTATGTAATCTAAGTATCTTTTTAAAAATTGTGTGTGTGTGTGTGTGTGTGTATTATAATTAGGGCTTTAATTTGACCACATCAGTAAGGCATGACTCAGATTGAGTCCTTGCCCCATTGGTGGGCTGATATAAATGGACACTCATACAGGAAGACACACAGAGAAGAGAACTTTGTCATTTTTGATCCTGCCATGTGACAGAAAGGTGAAAGTTCAAACAGCTAAAGCCCTGGGGAGCAAGCACCAGTTGCCTGATAGCTTAAAGCTGACCTTGGGAAGAGAGCCAGGATGGATATGTAGGAAGCCCTGAGTGATAAGCCCTATGCCATCCTACAACTCAGATCAGGAAGAAGCTGGGCCCAACAAGTCTCAGAGGAAGAGGAAGCCCAGAGAGGAAGGCTGACATCAGCCAGAGATCGCCTGCCATCTTGCTTCAAAACATGGCAGGTGACTTTGGCGAGAAAGTACCCCTTATGGTACGTTAAGCTGGATTTCCCACAGCCTTGGGAGTGTAAGCTTTTACCCCAAATAAATGCCCTTTACAAAAGCCAACAGAGTTCTGGTACTTTGCATCAGCACCCCTTTGGCTGACTCAATAGTACACTTCATTCCTGTTACTCTTTGTATTCCAACTGAAACTGTCTATATCCTCTTGAAGTGTACTATGGGCTCTGAAAAAAATCAGAACATCATCCCCTAATGCAATAACACTCTCTTTTCCAGCCTTGTATTTAGCTTCTTAAACAGGACCAAGGAATGTACTGGAGGATCAGGCTTGGTCACTGTTGCATTTGTCAATAGCCAAGTTATTTAATCCTAAAATACCCCAGTTCCCCTAATAACCTAATCTAGATGTGTTCTTGTGAAGGGTTTAACCCTTTCTGAATATGTTTAAATAGTCCCCCATTACTAGCTCTTGAACCTATTATTTCTGTCAGTTAATCTTCCACTAAATGAAAAACATGACTTCTATTTATTTTTTTGCATAAATGGAAATTTAAGCTTCAAGATGGTGACCTTTTTAGTGCACAAATAGTTTCCTTTTCCTTTTTCCAAAGGGGCTCTAGCTTTAGATTTGTTTCAAATTGTTTCCTTTACTTGTAGTGAATTCACATCCATATTCTTTTCTGAGCCTAATTGGAGTCGCAGAATAGAAGGCAGCATTTGCAGAAGAGAAGGCAGCGTTCTTAAAGCTTAGATCACTCTCTTAGATGTGCCTTCATTATTTCTATTTAAACTACTTTGTTTTCATTCTTGGGAAATGCTTTGTAAAGTTTAAAACTCTTGCTCCCCTGTAATTTTGGCTCAGTTTGTCAGAGTACTGAATAAGGTGCAGGAAGGTGAACATACTTTTTTTCTTTGTTTCTTTTCTTCTTTTCTTTTTAAAGCACATATTGTACCTCCACTTTCATTTGTACAATTGCCATGCACTGGATGATATGAGCAAACGTATTAGATTAACGTAAATCTTTATTCTAGTCTATCCCGGTAATTTGTTATTCTCTTTTTAAGTTTCACATCCTTATCACTTTTTTTTTTTTTTTTTTTTTTTTTTTGGCATTTGTTTTTCTTCTCCTTGATTCTTATAAAATATAAATGTCATTACCTTTTACACGTATTTTTCTCTGTGTTGCCATGATGTCTCAGCAGGTTGGCAGGCTTTTTATCTGTGAATGGTCAGTTGGGTGAAACATTTGGGGAAGAGGAACAAAGGATTAGATAATTACACTTAAAAATAGCCCCTTTCTGTTTAAAGTTCTGTAAAATGTGGTTTAAAATCGTATCAACTGGTTTTGTATCAAAACAGCTGGTCTTGTGTGTAACAGAAGAGTCAATGTTTAATATTAATTTCATTTATAAGTCAAAAATCTGATGAATCTTGTGCATGTGTAGTAGGGATATGGACTACAGTAGTGGACTGTCCCTTAAAAGCATGAGGGTGTGTGGATTTATTTTTCTAAGGAAAAGTTCACATCTACCATTAGAGATGTAAAACCCAAGGGTCATTAATAATCTTGTAAAAATTGCTGAAATTAACGGTGTAAATGGAATATAGAAATGAACCGTGGGACATTGGAAAGGGTCTCTTTAGGAGATTCCATGGAGAGATACTAATGAGGATATAGAGATCGTTCTATTAAAAACAACAATACACTATTTAAATATGTTTAAAAATATATGTTCTAGAAAAGTTCCTTTTGACTATTTTCAAACCAGAACTGCTAAAGAAAATGGTTAATGGGTAGAGGTACACAGTCTGTGTGAAATAGAAACTCAAAAGATAAGCTTCAAATAACTGATGAGTTTACTAGTCAGGTGGGAAAAAAACACAAAATCTCTCTCCCGGGGAAAGAGCAGTCAGATAGAAATAATGCTAGTGAAAAATTGGAACATTTGTTGCCATAATATGTGAATTGTTCCTGCTCTGGGAATTGATATAAGATACTGAGTACAGAAAAGTGTTCCCAAGGTCTTGTAAGGGATTAACATAAAGGTGTTATTGAGATTATTTATGAATTCCAAACAGATGTAGATTATGCTCATAAACTGGTCTGTTCCTCTGGGTGTGATAACCCTTTGATTGTATTCAATTCAGCTGAGACATCAGATTAAATTATGTTATGATTAGGGCTTTGATTCAACCATGTCACTACAGTGCAACTCAGCATTGAGTCGCAGCCCCCTTGGTGGGCTGATAAAACAGACTCTCATATGGAAGCAGACACACAGAGAAGAACACAGAGGAAGAGAGACAGCTCATTAGACATGGCAGAGGTCCCAGGAAGAGAGATGAGCCTCATAGTCTAAGCTGACCTCTACAGAACAGAGCAGTTGAGCCCAGAAAGAAACAAGTCCCGGGGAGAGAGAGGAGACTTTATGCCAGCCTACAGCTGAGATCGGAAGAAGCTGGGACCACGGAGCCTCGAGAGAAGTGGAAATCTGTATCCTCACTGACATCACCCACCATATTGCTTCAACACGTGGCCAATGACTTTGAGTGAGAAAGTACCTCTTATGATATATCTTGAGTTGGACTCTTTAGGGCTTTGTGACTGTAAGCTTCTACCCAAAATAAATACCCTTTATAAAAGCCAACAGAGTTCTGGTACTTTGCATCAGTACCCCTTTGGCTGACTAATACAGGTGTTATTAGGAATATATCTACTTTAAAGTAGTCCTGTCTAATGGATGATTATTGGTATCTTCCATGTGCAAGGTGTTCTAGTACATATTGACTCTACCTTAGGTTTATATAATATTTTCTGGTTTACAATATGCCATCACATACTTTACCTCATTGGAATTGTCCACTTGCCCTGGAAATAGGGAAGGCAGTCACCATGAACCCGATTAGAAAACAGAAGCTCATAAGAGTTATGTGATTTCCTAAGGTCATACAGCCACTATAGGCTAGCACCTTTACTAAAACCTTAGATTTTGATTCCTTACCCAGCTGGTTTTCCACTAGCATCCTTTACTTAACACAAGAGATGCCACGGAAACCCGAGAACCACATGTGAACCACGTGTGAGAGAGGTAACAGAACATGAAAAAAAAAAGTCTAAAATTCATAATTGTGAAGTTCTCTAAATCAGCGGTTGGCAAACTATGACCCATGGACCAAATCCAGTCCAGTACCTGTTTCTGTGAGTAAAATTTTATTGGAACACAGCCACACCCGTGCATTAACACGTTGCCCCTGGCTGCTTTTGAGCTACAACAGCAGAGGTGAATAGTTGCAGTAGAGACCAGATGGTCCACAAAGCATAAAATATCTACTATTTGACTCGTTACAAAGGAAATTTCTCAACCGCTGCTCTGAATCACTATCAAAATAGTGCATCATCCTCTCAGGCATATTAGCTAATATTTACATTTAAGGTAGAGTCCTTTAATTTTTACACTACAGCTTAGTAGCAAAAGTGTTTTCTGACTTAATTTACGGATCTTTGAGGCTCCATGTCTGGAAAATGTTGGAAACAATGCGTGATTTATGCTCATAATGGGACCAAGTATCCTCTAGCAAGCAGCCTTCAAATATGATGGCAAGCATCACATGAGTAGAATTAATAGAATTTAGAATCAAATGTGAAGAGTGTACCATTTAGTGGATGGTTATAAATTATGGAATAATTTTCCTTTATGCATTTTTTTCCTGGCTGCTTTAAGGAAACAGGGTCAGCTACTATTTGGCCTGCCACTAGGTAGAACCACTGCCCAATAGGCTGCAACTATATGGTTTCATCTTCCTGCACTGTAGCAATTGGACAGTCTTATGGACATTAGAAATTAGAGATTATTGCTATTGTGGTGATTGAGACTCTAAATTGGGTCATTTTAAAAGTATTTAAGCTAAAGTGCATTGCATTTTTCACATGAACATGTAACTTTTAACTGCTTGAGGACAAGGACTATTTCATATTTTTATATTCTTTAGTGGCATCTTCTTAGTGACCATTAGTCTAGACAATTGTTTGGAAACAGGCTTAGGGAGTCACATTAACTTTGAATGTTCAGATGAAAACATTCTGTTCTTTGCTTGGTCTGTCAATCTCTTTGGCAGCAAAAGTTTCCCACTTTAAAGCAACGGCTTTAGTTCAGCTGGAGAATCAATGTCTAAGCACTCTGATTCTTTGATTTGGAAAGAAGAAAATGCTAGTTTATCCAAATTGGCATTTGTTTTTTTTTTTTTTTATGTTAGAAGATAGACCTTCAGAAGTAAAGATGGTGTATTGAACTATAACAGATAGGGTTCCAATATATGAACTGGAGCCAGGGAGGCAGCTTGAGAGAGAGCAAGCCTGGTCTCCTTGGTTTTTTGCCTTCTCTTTCTACCTCTAGTTCCAGTAGTTTTTCTGTAGCTTGTCTTCCCAATCCCACCTCCAACTGCCCAAAGCTTGAATACTTACTATATCTTTTCTTTCTCAGTGAAATACTGATCTGAAATTTTAATTAAAAAACAGTGATAGTTAGCTAATAAGCTAATTCTCTAAGAAATTTTGAAAAAAAATGATAGGAAGCAGATGTAGCTCAAGTGGTTGAGCACCTGCTTGCCACATATAAGGTCCTGGGTTCAATCCCTGGTACCTCCTAAAAAGAAATAATGCCTACCAAACTTTATGAATTATTAAGGGTTTATTTTAGGGACCGTTGATAGGCAATGGTGGGAATATTTTGAGAAAAAGGAATTTTTCTGTTTCCCCATAAATTATATAACCACAGTGACTGCCTCTGCATGAATTTAATCTTGATGAGAGCCAAGAGTGGTTGATGGGAAGATCTAAGGAACCAAAGAGAGCAGACTTGAATCTACCAAATAGAGCAGACTGGAATCTCACTTATAACAAAGGGTCTGACTGATGCATTCAATCACAACAAAGTTGGATTTACCTGTTCCTTAAAACCAGAGGTTAGCGTTGAGTCTCTCTGTCAGGAGATCCCATGGATAGAGCATTCTCCAGATGTTCTACACCACCCGTAAGTACCAGGTGGGCTTTAAATTCTAAGTAACTAGGTTGTGTCTTGGCCTCTCAGAGTTCTATTCATATCAAGGTGTATGGACATGCAGCAACTTTGCAAAATAAGAGCTCCTCAGTTGTGTCTAAGGGTCCTGCTTACTCCGATGGATTCAATGTAAGGGTACAGCATGATCATACCATGAACCTGGTTTAATCCATTCAACTTATTATGGAGGGAAAACGTTGACAGGTGGGGGGGCTGGCAACCAGAGGAAGGCATGGTGGGGTGGCGGAGGGGCATAAGGTACTTATGTCCACATTACTTTGAAGGAGGTAAAGAGATGTCTCTTTAAAAATTATAACAGTAATACATGCACATTGGTAGAAAATTTTTTAAAAATTCAAATAATCAAAAAAGAGTTAAGATCACCCATAATTTCATTACCCAGGGGGAAACGGCTATTTATTTTATGATGTATAACTTTCTATTACTTCCTGCCTTTAAATACACTTATGCAAACCTGTGTGAGTTTGTGCATGCATGTGTGTGTGCATTTTTCAATTTATTTTTCAGGATCTTCTTCAGAAGGACATTATTATCTCACAGCAATTAATGTCAATATGTTTGGTCTGTCTTACTGTGTGGGACCCTGCTGGATGTACCAGCCCAGCATTGGCTTCTTCTGACACTATTTCCCTTGGCTTTGGAATAGGGAATTGTTCATTATACAGTGGAAACTTCCTTATTCAGGAAGGCCTCAACATAGCCCAAAAAGAGATGATGAGGGAAAGAAGTTGATTCAGTTATTTTTGCTGGACAACAAACCATCCTGTAGTGTAGCAGCAAAAAAAAAAAAAAAAAAAATAAGAACCCTTTCTTATGTTCACAGATCCGTGGCTCAGGAATTTAGATAGGGCATGGTGGTGATGCTTGTCTCTGCTCTGTGATATCCATTGCCTCAGCTGGGGAAAGATGACTAGCTGTGGGTAACTGAACAGCTAGGCCTTAGAATCTCCTGTAGGCATCTTTACGCATCAGCCTGGCACCTGGAATTGGATGGCTCGGGAAGATTTGACTCAGCTGTTGCCCAGAGCACATGCCCATGACTTCTTCCATGTGCCCCATGCTTCCTCACAGCATGGCAGCCACAGGGTAGAAGGACTTTTACACAGAGATTCAGGGTTCAAAAAGTGAATGTTCCTGCTAACAAGGCACGACCTGCATTGCTTTGTATGACCCAACCTCAGAGGTCACATAGCATCACTTTTGCCAAAACTACCCAGTCAAAAAGTAGCCACACAAGGCAGCCCCGATTTGAGAGGTGAGGGGATATAGACCCTATTTTTTAATGAGAGGAAAGTCTAAGATTTAGTAACCTGAGCTGCAATCTCCAAATCCTCAAAAACCTAGTCCAAGCAGGGGGAAAAGAAATCAAGACTCCTGGATTAACTACAGTTTAGGGAAAATCATGCAAGCTGCTTTTGTCCATTTTTGAGTGTGTGTGTGAATTTTATTTCTAGGCAATAAAAAAAAAAAAATTAAATGACTTATACAATTCAAACATTGTAGTAAGGAATAAAACAGATAAAAACTTCCCTGATGTAATGTGGCCCAGAAAAAGGTTAAACTCTAGAGAATAGGATATGACCAAGGATGAAAAAGAAAAGGGATTTCTTGCTGCCTTACTTGATATCTAGAAAAAGGCTGTTTACAAAAAGACTGGGGTATGCCAGAAGGACAGACAGAATGCTGTGGTTAGAGTAGGAAAGGGCAGGTTGTCCAGGTTAGGGGACTGCAAAAATAAAAAGCTGAGTAATCTTCTGGGAGGAATATCCACATTTGTACATATCTTTGGGTCACCTAAGTCATTCCATCTGAAATGACCCAAAACAAAACTGTAACTCACTCCCTTTTCAAATATTATATTTAAATGAGAAGTTCAGATTGCTCAGCCTTGACTCTTGAAGTTTCTGGTAGCCAAGGTAACATTTTTGTTTGTTTTCAGAATAGCATACCACTCTGAAGCCTAACCCCCCAATTAATCCTCCAAAACAACCCATGATAATGTTCTATTTGGCTTTCTCAAATTCTGTTTTTCCTCTAGGTGCCAAATACACAGAGCTCTTAAAATGCCTCAGGCAATCAAGATGTCATTTTGGAATATTTCCTTCCTCACTGAGTTTTCTCTCTCATCCTTTTTCTAAATTGGGAAAAAGGAGATGAAGAAGGGTAAAAGAAAACAATTCTTGGACTCACCCAGGACAACTAACAAGGAGATGATGATGGACAACGACCATCCCAAGGACCAGAGATTGTCTGCAACTGCAAGCAAGACAGGTCCATCCATCTGCCCCATGGGATCTAAGCCCCCTCTCAATTAGAAACAGAGTAGGCATCACCATCGCCAAATCCTCAAGATCGGAGAATGAACAATGGATTAAAGTAGACTTCTTATTATTCTACTATAGACTTATTATTTTTCTAGCAATGGAAGAACTTGTGTCATTGATATAAAGGCAGTGGCCACCAGAGGTTCTGAGGGGAGGGAGAGGGAAGAATAGTTGTAATATGGGGGCATTTTGGGGACATTGGAATTGTCCTGCAAGACACTGCAATGATGGATACAGGACAGTATATATTTTGTCATAAACTACAAAATTGTGGGGGACAGAGCATAAACTGTAATGTAAACTGTAATCCACAGTTAGTAACAATGCTTCAATATGTGTTCATCAGTTATAACAAATGTACCACACTAATGACGGATGTTGTTAATGAGGGAAAGGGGGCATATGGGAATCCCCTGTATTTTTTATGTAACATTTATGTAATCTAAAGCTTCTTTAAAAATACAAATTTTTTTTAAAAAAGAAAAGAAAGAAAAGAATTCTTGCGAATATTCTCGCTGACCTGATTTTGTGATAATCAGGGTAGGCTAAACATTCACTATACTAGAAACCATGCATGTGTCCCCAGACTTAGTTTTTCTCCCTAGGTCTGGTTTTTAGAATGCTGGTGATAAACTAAGCCTGATTATTATATGATCATCCTGTATGGGAGAAGACTGTAACTTTCAGAATCTTTGGTCAGCCTTAAGAGATATAGCAGGGGGATGGATGTAGCTCGGGTGGTTGGGCATCCGTCTCCCATATGGAGGGACCTGGGTTCGATCCTCAGGACTTCCTGGTAAAAATTTAAAAAAGAGAAATATAGAAGGCACGTGGGCCAAAAAACCAGGAACTAAGATGGCACAGGCGGTAGGACACCTCCCTCCCACATTGGAGTTTCCGAGGATCGAATCCCAGTGAAGACAGGAGGAGGAAGGATGAAAAGAGAGGGCAGGAAACAGACACAGAGTTGTCCAGGTAATGGACACAGAAACAGCAAAGACGGGGGTGGGGGTGGAGGTGGGGGTAAAAATGTATAAAAGTAAGTAAATAAATAAATCCTTTTAAAAAAATGTATAGGGAGGAAGACACGGACTATAGTTAGTAGTAATACTTTGACGATGCTTTCATGATTTGTTAACAAATGTTTCACAATAATGTAGGGTGTTTGTGTGTGGGGGGGTGATGTGTGGGAGCCCTGTATGATGTTATGCATGTTTTTTTTGTAAGTTCACGATGTTTATTGAACACTTATAGTTTATGTATGTTCATATATGAATGATATACGTCAATAAATTGTTTTAAAAAATAAAATAATAAAATAAAAATTTAAAAAAAGAAAATAATTCTGACAGTTGGGGGTTATGAAAGAGACCCACTTGATTTTTTTTAGCTATCTTGAAGCTTATGGCTCATTTAATTGATGGGTGTTTGCATATAAAGGGTGCATGGCAATTTTTTGGAAGGGCAAGTCTGATGCCATACATCTGAGACCAGTAATACAACTACCTGATGAACTAGAGGCTGTATCTGATTACAAAACATTTAGAGGGGGCCCTCCTGTTGAGTTCAACTTGTGGGTGCCTATTGGCAACAGAGTTGTCCATAACTGGTCAACTCCAGTATTTATAAAGAAAAATCTGTTGTTTCAGAGTGTTCATTTGCTGAAGATTTACTTTCAGTTAATGCTTACCAGGCAACTATCAGAGGGCACAGAACTGGAGCAGTTTTACCTGCAGGAATTTTTTGGGGCTTCTGGCTTAGCAGAAGTGGAGGTTCTTTGGGTATATAAAACATTCTTAACACAGTTGAGAGTCACTTTTACTGGTGACAAAAGCACAACCAAAAATTAATCACAATCTAGCAAACAGCCCAATCCAATATTTAGGATGGAGAAGAAAGGAAGATGTGCTGCCAATAACCCCCGTCTGGGTAGGTCCTTCTGTTGCATCAGGGATGATGTCCACACACACACACTCACACACACACACACACACACTCACTCACTTGGCCTCATTCCATTTGTCAATAGCAAGCTTTTATCTACTTGGGTCCACTGGTTACCACTGCCTTGGAGGCCACTCTGACTTATTGCTAGAACAAACAGAGAATGTAAATCTCAGTCTGTGGGATCTTATAGACCCAGTATGAAGTTTACCTCCTCTGAGATGCCCCTTGGTCTCATCCAGCCCCTCCTCCCTTTCTGTGGCACTTTCGAGTCTCTACTCCTAATTCAGCACATCTCACATCCTGCCTTATATATTGTCTGCCTAATGTTTTTGCTGTTTGTTTTATTAGCTTTTGTGTTTTTGGAAAACAAAAACCAAAAAAAAAAAAAAAATGCAAAGAAATTCAGAGAATGGTGTGATAAACAGCATTCCAAATGGATAATTATTTACTTTTTATAATATGATTTTTTGGTCTTTCAAAAATGAAGAACCAACCACAATAGATAAAGTTGAAGATCCCTTTGTGCCCAAACTCCAGTCCTTCCCCCTTCTGTCATTCCTAGAGGCATTCATTATCATGGATTGAGATATATTCTTCTTGCCAATACTTTTATATTTTACTTTACATGTATTTATAGAGAAATACCCAGCATTGTGCGTTTTAAAATTTCCTTAAATGCCCTCATCCTGTGTATACACTTATTTTGATTTTTTTCACTCAACATTAGGTTTTTTGAGATATACTCTTACTAAGTATATAATTACATAGTTCATTCTTTATGGTTGATAATATTCTATCATATGACTGTCGAATACTTCAAACATTTCTTAATGATACTCATTTCGATAGTTTTCAGGTTTGGGTCACACAGAACATCCTCACTCATGCTCTCCTATGCTCGTGTGAACATTTCTCCAGAGTATATACCTAAAAATGGAATTCCTGGGATGTAGAATATGGCATTTTCAATCTTACTAAATCCTGCCAGGTTTTCCTCTGAAGCAGTGGTGCTAATTTATACTCCTCCTTTCCCCCCATGCTGGCCAGCACTTGGTATTGCCTGATGTTAGGTGTCTTTTAATGATGATATTTATTTCCACAGCCAGTGGTCAGTCCCTTAAGGGAGGGATGCTGTCCTTATGTTTTTTTGGTGTCCTTGGGTTTCTGTGTGTGGTTAATCTATATTGCATTTGATATTTATTCATTAACTAATTGGCCAAATATGGCCATTACTAAAAGGCTCTTGGCAGTCTGTTGAAGTATGCAGGCAGCATATCTTACTGAGTGGAATGGCTCATACTGTCTCAGAATGTCTTAAATGCAGCAATGTAAAGAATCCAGAGTAGCCAGAAAAGAGAGAACTCAACAGGCTGTTACAACCAAATTAAGAACTTTTACGCATCAGAACTAATTGAAAACTGAGCTCCTGTGAGCAAGGCATTTGTCTGGGTACCTCCTCATTTAGACCAGCTGCAGCTTTCCTGCCTCTATCCCATCCCACCCTGAGTATTTTCCACTTCTAATTGTTCTTTCTCAATCTGGTATATTCCACTTCCTCCTCTCAACTGGCTCCTTCCCACCAGCATGTAAAGACACTCGTCTTACAAAACAAGTCCTACCCCACTTCCATGTCTCCACCCAGCTGGCCACATCTCTCACCTTTGCTCACTACTAACTTTCTCTACATCATTTCTTCCTTGTCACTGTATTGCATTTTGGCCGTGATAACCGTGACTCCACTAAATCATCTCTTACCATGACTTAATATTGCTCAGTCCAGTTGAATTTGTGGCAGGCCTCATCTTGCTTGATCTCTCTGCAGCCTCTTAAGTATTGGCCCCTCCCCCCTTTATAAATCCTTTGCTTCCTTTGGCTCCTGGCTACTGCTTTATAGTCTCATCTTCTTCTATCCAGCCAAATGTTGGAGTTTCTCAATACTCTGTTTAGGTCTCTTAGTTTCTCTCTCTACATTACTCCTAGATTTAATTTATCAAGGCATATGGCTTCAAATACCAAAATGTAGCACTCCAGCCAAGACTTCTCCAAAGTCTAGACCAGAGTATATAGCCAGCTACTGCTTTTACCAGTTGGATATTTTAAAGGTGCCTCAAACACTAAATGCTTCAAATGACACTCATGTTCATCCTCCTCTCCAGACCTGTTCCATTTTTTGTGCAACCTTTGGCAGAGATGTCATAAGCACTCACTTGGAAGCACAAGCCAGTAAGCTAAATGTTGGACTTGACTCCTCTTGACCCCCACCATATCCAGTCTTTCCCAGCTCCTGTTGACTCCATTTCCTTGGTATCTCTCACATCTACCCACCTCACACCATCTCCCCTGCACCACCGTTGCCCATTTCTCTCATGAACCACCACAACAACTTCTCAACTTGTAGTAAGTGCTAATTGAATTAGCACCGTGCTGCCGGGGACGTATCATCAAAAAATTTCTGGAGATCTGAAGTCCTAAAATCAAGAGGTCGGCAGGACCACAATCCTTCTAGAGATTCCAGGGGAGAATTTATTTTCTTGTCATTTGCAGCTTCTAGAGGCTGCCCACATTCCTTGGCTCATGGCCCCTTCCTCATCTCCCCAGCCTCTGCCTTCCTCATTACTTCACCTTCTCTGACTCTGCTCCTCCTGGATAGCTCTTATAAGGACCCTGGTGGTTGCATTGGACCCACCTGGATCATCTCCTCATCTCAAGATCCTTAACTTAATCATCCCCTTAATGTCACTTTTGCCATCTAAGGTATTCACAGGTTCTGGGGATTAGGATGACGGTGTCTTTGGGATGGGGGTATTTTTCTGTCATCACAAGAGTGCTCCTTCCCCCAACCCTCCTGTCTCAATCTGTTAATTCCCGATTATCCTTCAGCTCCCAGCTCAGACAGCAATGCCTCAAATAAGTCCTTCATAAATCCTTCTTCCACAGAATCAAGTTGATCGGTTAGAACTGTGAAGCCCCTTATCTCATTCGTATATTTACTCTATTAATATGCACCTACCCTACCAGTCAATAGGCTCTTAAAAGCGGGAACCATGCTGGTTTTGCTCACTTATTTATCTCCATCACCCAGCAGAGGGCCTGGTACGTTAGGGGCACAAATATGTCTCAAGTGATTAAATGGACATCACGTAGGGTCTTAGGTCAGGTTCTCTGAAAACCAGTCTTTGAGATAGAGAATAACATGCCTGACATTTATTAGTGTTGGATCAACATCTGTGGGGAAGTGAGAAGACTGGCTATTATACAACAGCTTCAAAGGCTTCTGCCTGACGCTGATGCTGGGATGGCATTCCGGAGTTATCTCTAGTCAAAGGAATGGAGTTAGACCTTATTGTTCCCTGGTTAAATTAGTTGTTTGATGTGGGCTTTCCCCATGCAGGAGGCATAAGTTTGGGTGAGGCAGGGGTAGGGCTTGGGTGAAGCAGTGCTCTTTGGCCAAGGACAACTTGTGGAGAAGAACTCAACGGTAAGACAGCAGCTGCCAAAACTCACAGTGGCTGAGGCAAGAGGGTTTCAGACCTGACTGGAAGCGAAGTGGCCCACCACTGTGTTCAGTCTGCACTGCATGACAGAAGAGCAGAAAACCACTTTTCTCGGGGGGGGATAACTAAAAGTTCCATTCCATGCAATGCAAACAAGAGGCCGGTCTCCAATTTTCTCACCTTTCAGAAGTTGTGCTATGGTTTTAGAATCTATATTTGGTTCTGCAATTTTGATGGGACTTTACAAAACATGAACTTTATTTTTCTTTTGACTTGAGATAAATAATTAGGCTTAGATAATTATAGACATGGAAGATTTACCAGAATTACACTAAAGATACATGTGGGTACAAGTCCACCCATGTGAGGGGAATCCCCTTCCATTTCTAGTAACAGAAATGCAGTAGCCCACTGAAGCTATATTCTGTATCATATAATCTTCTATCCCACTCTCTATATCCAACCATGGCTACCTAGACCAGAGGTAGACATGACCCAAGAGTAGCCAATCCATAGGCTGGTCAAAAGTTGAGACCAATCTGATTCCCTCTCTCAAAAGATTTTAAGTAGAAAAAAACAAAGAAAATTAAATAAAATAATTAGGCTTACAGGGAAAAATCCTTTTTGTGAAAGTTGGAATAATTAAATTTTATTTAGAAAAAAAGATGAATCCCTCTTTTACTCAGGAAGTAATGCCAAAATAACGTCATTTCTGGCCTGATAGGATTTTCAGAAACTGACCTTTTTTCTGGAGTTTACATAAACCTAATTATTAGTATAAATGATAAATGACATTTCAACCACAGCAGCATTGACAATTACAAAATGAGTTATCTATTTATGAGAACTTAGCTCATCATAAATTGGAATGTTATTCTGTTTCTCACAGTTATTTTTGACACTAGCCTGTAGGAAATGAATTCCATCAAGAAAATTATTTTGAAGTCTGGACAAAAGATTCATGCCATTAAATGTACATTTGGTGAAAATGGCAAAGAGTGTGACTTGTTTAAAAAGAAAAAAAAAAAGGAGAGTTTCCTTTAAGGAAAATCAGTTTAGCTGATAAGTAAGAGAATAGATGTAGGAATTAAATGAGTCTATTTTTCCCCACAAGGGAGAAAAAAGGATTGGGAAAAATAATAAGATGTATTGCTTGATCAAAAACTAGGCTCTAAAGAAAAACAAAGCTAGAGCTGATGAAAGGTGTCCCGAAGCTATGGACCAGAAAGACAGAAATATGGAATGCCTTTGTAGACAGAAGTATTGAAACACTTCTCATGAAATGGTAAATTTAAAAGTAATGGTGCCTACAAAATAAAAGGTTAGTTTTATCAATCAGTGAACTGTTCAACAAGAACGTCTGGACATTTAGGATCTAATTAGGAATAATTAGCATAATGTGGAAAATTCTTGCAGGTGTGCATAGGGAACATAAGAAAGAAATGGCTATTCTATAGAGGCAGAACGTTTTGATGTGGATGGAAAACCAATCATTTTTGAAGGTAAAGTGAATATCCAGTACAGCGTGATTAAACAAGAAGCTCAAATTGGTGATACAAGCATGCATTGAGTGCCTAACACAGCTGGACACAGGGCATAGGCAAAGCAAGCAGAGTCAAGGAGACTGAATTCCAGTCCTTTTGCTGAAACTGAAGCTGAAGGAAAACAGTTTACATCTTAATGAGACTCCGGTCAATTAATTTGTGAAAAGTGCATGAAACAAGATTTCATTTTGTGCTGTAAACTTGTGAAACAGATGTTAATTTACATGTGTCGGGGAATGGATGTGGCTCAAGCAGTTGAGTGCCTGTGTCTCACATGGTAAGTTCCAGGTTCGATTCCCAGTACCTCCTTAAAAAAGCAAAAAGCAAAACAAACAAACAAAAAAACAACTCAGGGGAGCCGATGTGTCTCAGTACTTGAGCACCGGCTTCCCACATGCCAGGTCCTGGGTTTATTCCCCTGGCCCTGGTACTGCAAAAAAAAAAAAAAAAAAAAAAAAAAATACATGTGTCTATAGGACCATGTTTATGAATATAATGGAGGCTTTTAAATTTGTTTTTGCTTTACCATTATGGATCCCCAGCGCCTAATAAAATTTATAGGCTATCCAGGTACTCACTAAGGGATAAAATCTATCATTTCCTTATTCTTGCACTTTTAGACTTTCCCAAATTTAGATTTCTACTATAAAAATATTGGAATGAACAACACTGTACCTAGATATTTTTCTATAATTAAGATACTTTCTTAGGACAGATTTTAACAAATGTAATTAGTGGATCAAAGGATAAGAACATTTTAAGGTATTTAATAGATATTGTTAAATTGCTTTCCAAAATGCTCTGCCAGTAACATATATCGCAACTAGGAAAATGTAAAAGAATCTGCTCTATCATACCCGCCTTGGCATTGAGTAATGCTCTCTCTACATATGTGTGATGTGGAGTGTGTGTGTGTGTGTGTGCAAGCATGTGTGCATAAAACTGTTCATTTGAGAGAAGAAAATTATATCTAACAATTAAATTGATAATTAATTAGTTGAAAATGTTTGCATGTTTATTAGATATTAATTCTTTTCTTTTAGAATGATTTGTTCTGATCCATCACTTCCTTCTGAGCTGGGACAAAATGTTTTTGCTTATTAATTTGTATGACTTCTTTAAATGGTAAAAACCTTCTCAGTATGTCTGTGGTAGAGGTAGAAATATTTTTCCAAAATGTTTTCTAAAATAAAAGTCTAAATTACACTTAAACAACAAAGTATTAGGTGGTATTGTATTGTATTGTATTTTTAAATATATTTTTATTAGAGATGTTGTGAACTTACAAAACAATCACGCACGTGTGGAATTCCCATACAATACCCCTCCACCAACACTCCACACTGTTGTGGAACATTTGTTACAGATTCTGAGATAATATCATCAGACTATTACCACTTACTATGGTCTATAGCATACATTTGGTATATTTTTTCCATACCCACCTATTATTAACACAGTACATCTTTGGAATTGATGCAAGAATATTACAGTATTACTGTTACCTCTAGTCCATAGGTACATTAATTGTATTTTTCCCATGCTTCTCCACATTCCCACCACCCTGTAATAGTGACGTACATCTGCTCTAGCTCACAGAGGGACACTCTTGCATCTGTACCATCAACCACAATTCTCATCCACCTCTGGGTTCACTGTGTTATTCAGTCCCTAGATTAGTCTCTAGCTTTCTTTCAGTTGACATTTACATCCCTAGACTACCCTTTTCAGCCACAATCCCATTTATAGAGCAGCTGCACTAGTTCTACTCACTATAACGTGTTACCATCAACTCTAACCATTCCCACACCTTTACAATTAAAAGGTCCACATACATTAAGTGTTAGCACACCTTCTCAGCCCTCCTCTCACCTCCTAACAACCTTTACTCGAGCTTTTAACTACATGCATTGGTATTGTATTGTATTTTAACATAAACATGAAACTGACTTGAAAGTGAAGAACATTTCTTTCTACAAATCAAGTGATAACTACTAAAAGTTTCCTTGAAAGGTTAAATTATGACACATATTAAGTGGTGTTTTTTAATCCTGCATATTATGTTTAGATAATATATGTTGCATCCCTGCTTTTTAAAGATGAAGAAATTAGTACTAGATAGTTTTTTCTGCTTCTCTTCCTCCATCAACTATTTGATTCTTGTTAGTTATAGTATTAATTTATATCACCAAGCTACATAATACATTCTAGTCTGTAACCAAAATTTCCATTTGTCTAGTCTAAATTCTATATGTAAGTGTACTAAGTTTTATTACAATTTCTTTTGTAAACACAGTTTCTTTGTCTGTGATTATTTTCCTTAGTTAAGTGGATTCATGTCTTCAAGTAGGTTTTTTTTTTTTTACTTAAAAAATATATATTTTAAAAGATGCTTACATTACATAAATGTTACGCAAAAATTACATGGATTCCCATGTTCCCCACCTCCCACACCTCCCACAACCTCCCACATAAACATCCTTCATTAGTGTGGCTCATCACCTGCAATGGATATACACATCCTGGGGCTTTGCCACTCAGCATGGACCACAGTTCACATTGTAGACCACACTCTCTCCCACACAGTTCTGCATGGTATATGCTGATGTAAATTGGCCTATATCTGTTGTTGTAATGTGACTCAGGATATTTCCCAAGTCCCAAAAAAGCCCCTGTATTACAACTGCCTTTCCTTTCCCTGCCCTGAAAGCATCCAGTCTCCACTGGCTCCACATCAATGTTGTAATTTCTTCCATTGCGTGAATCACCGTATGTCTACAACAGAATACCAGTAAATCCACTCTAGTCCATAGCTCTTCCCCCAATCCTGAGGAGTCTGGGATGGTGATGTCCACTCCACCTCCAAGTGAGAGTGGGCTTATATCCCATGGATAAGATGGATGGGATTATCCTGCCTGCAGCTGCAGACTCTCTCCATTCCCTGGGATGGCCGTTGTCCATCATCATCTCCCCGCCAGGTGTCTTGGGTGAGTCCATTGAGCTGTAGAGTAGGAGCTGCAGCTCCACCGAGATTCCAGGCACAGTTGGCATATGGTCAGGCCAAAGGCTCCAGTCTCTGGAAGTACACCTATAAACTCCAGCATCAGATATAGGTTTGAATAGAAGGGACTAATGGACCATGTGCAGGGAGGACTTATTTGAGTCCAACCCTGTCACTCTCAGGAGCACAGATTCCAAAGTAGAGCCCACTGATAAGGCATCAATCTCTGGAACTATCCCCCCTTATATTGGACCTGGGTATCTCCAGAGCCCTCAGGAGCCCCTCTGTTTGGAGTGATATCCACTTTGGTGTTCTGTGAGATCTTACTGAGGTATGCGTAAGCGTTACCTCTGGGATGACCTCCCGACTCTCTTTGAAGTCTCTTAGCCATATGAACTCATTTGTCTTACCTTTACCCCCTTTTATTCAAGGTCTTTTTCCAGTCATATTGCCAGTTGGCACTTGGTAGTAATCCCTCGTTGCGAGGGAGGCTCATCCCTGGGAGTCATGTCCCACGCTGGGGGGAAGGTAATGCATTCATATCCTGAGTTTGGCTTAGAGAGAGACCACATTTGAGCAACAAGGAGGCAAACCTTAGGCACCCCATAACAATAGGCTAAGTTTCAATTACAAGAGCAAAGACTCGTAAGGCTAGTCATCAATAACAAGAACCCATCAGTGGATCATACTCCTTAGCCAGACACTGCCCCTGCACTTGGGGGACTCTTGCTGCTCCCTTGGAGAATGTGGCAGATTCAAGTAGTTTTATAAAAATGATTTATGAATGCCATATTCCCTGAATTCCTGCATAATTGAGATAGTCTGACTTTCATAGTTAAAGCACAAGTTAGGTGAGTAAAGATTCTGGGATCTCATTTTCTTCACCTCAGAACTTTATAAACATGACTGCACAGTCTTATAGTATTGAGGGAAGCCTTAGAGAAGTCTGGGGTATTTTTACTTTTTATTTATTTTTATTTATTTATTTTTGCTTAAATTTCTACATGATTCCTTTTAACCATCAAGTTTAACAGGTTTACCAGATATGTATTATTATTGATTATTCTGTAAATTTTATCCTGTGACACAGTGAATGCTTTCACCAGATGATTAAAATTTACTTAATTTGAAGAATTTTTTCTTTTATATATCATTACATGTATTTTCTTTTCTGTTTGTCCTGTTCTTTTGGGGGGGAATATCATTATCCGTATGCTTTACTGTCTTCTGTGTTTTGTCTTCCCTATAATCATTTAAATTTCCTTGAGAGTTTCCATTTTATTTTGTGTGGTTTTCTCAGCCTTGACCTCCAAGAGAGCTCATCACTGTGTTTTCTGACATTTTTTTTCTTTCCTACATGTTGCAATTTCTGATGAAGCTCTCATCTACAGAATGGTTAAATATTCTCTTTCTCTCTCTGTCTCTCCCCCTTCCTCTTTTTTCCTTTTATATTTCCTTTGGTTTAATTAGCATCTATTTATGATCCATTATTCTTTAGATTAAACTTTTTTCAAACTGTGGAGACTAATTTTTCTGAATTCTTCCTCTGATTCATGGGGAAGCAGAGTGAACTGCCTTATATTCATTCTCTTTCTTTTTCTTCTTCTCATGCTCTTGGTCTCTCTTTGGTGTGCTGGATGGTAGCATTATTAAAGTATAAGTTTAAATGACATTTTTCCTGGGTATTACTAATTTTGATAAAAGAAGGTCTAGTCATGCAAGCTTTTGCTAAACAATACTATAGGCAGGCATGAGGGTAATTTTCTGCTTCATGTGGGCTTTTATCCATCTCTTACAAAGTATAAGAGGAGAGGTCCTGTCTCTCTTTTTTTTTACATTTAATAATTGAAAATATAAACAATTGAAAACTAAAAAGTAAACACAGATGAATAAATATATACATTTCTCAATTAAATGTAATGGATACAAACAAAATTTTTTTGAATCAGACAATATGTTACACAATATATTTCATTCATAGTAACGTGTTCATACAGTATTTGTCCTTTTGTGTCTGGCTTGCTTCACTCAACATAATGTCCTCAAGGTTCTTCCATGTTGCCATATGCTTTATGACTTCATTTCTTCTTACAGCTGCATAATATTCCATCGTGTGAATAGACCACAGTTTGTTTATCCATTTTTCTGTTGATGGACATCTGGGTTGTTTCCAACTTTTGGCAATGGTGAATAATGTTGCTATGAACATCAGTGTGCAGATGTCTGTTCGTGTCACTGCTCTCAGTTCTTCTGGGTATATACCCAGTAGTGGTATTGCAGGGTCACGTGGCAAGTCTATGTTCAACTTCTTTAGGAACTGCCAAACAGTCTTCCACAGTGGCTGTACCATTCTGCGTTTCCACCAACAGTGAAGAAGTGTTCCTATCTCTCCACACCCTCTCCAACACTTGTAGTTCTCTGTCTTTTTAATAGAGGCCATTTTGATAGGTGTGAACCTGTCTCTTCTTAGTGTTAAATATTCCAAATTTCAATGTGGTTCTCCATGAAATCCGTTAAGTTACACACTGTTCATATTGTGATCTCAGGTTAGTTGCCACATTCCCGACTTTACCCCACCTCACCTATGGCTATTTCATTCACCTAGGAGACCAGGTCAATGAAAATGATGGTATGACTGTTTTCTTCCTTCTTTAATCTGCCCAACCCTCCATTTTATGGTATAGAGCTGAGTCTCTATAGTAAACCCCTACTTTTCAAGACTGTTCTGCATCTGGAACTTTCTATTCTAGAAATCAAAGTTTTGTTAGATGGTCCTTTCAAGACTGACACTTACTTTTATAAAGATGTTTATATTTATTGGGGTATAAGAAAGCTCGTGTCATCTTTAGCATCATCCATTGTGAACCAAATTTTACTGTAATTGGCATGTAATCTTTAAAAGTTGTTGGTTGAGTTGGTGAGAGTTGCTTGGGATCATTTCATATAGAAGTTTCTTCTCTATTTTTTCTTTCTTTGAGTGTTTTCAAAGGTTCCAAAGTACAGAAATAGAAGGAACAAAAATATCATTGAATTATCATAATTCCATCAGCTTTAAATAGAAGTTCACAAATGTTTTTTTATTTTACCTAACTAGTCTCACTATATTATTTTTCATTTAAAATAATCAAAATGATTTAAAAATTGAGAAAAATTTATCTTGCTCTAATCACTAATCTTTGCCATGGGATAAATCATTGCTCCAGTTCTAGAATCATTGAATTCTATACAAAAATTAATTCACATTTAAAGCTGAAAATGTGAAAAATAAGCAAAATTAAATTCCAACAGCTTACTGAAACTTATGAAAAGGTTTCAAAAGGTCATTGAAAATGTTATTGAGAATTACTTTTGAATAAAAAACAAAATGAACATTATATAAATGTTTGTATAAAATGTTGAGGAGGATAATTCATTGAGATTTTTTCCTTATTAAGCATAGAATAAAATAGCAATGGGAAGTTAGACATGAAGAACAACTAAAACACTGTCCCCTAATGGGCTTTGTTTGGGAAAGTATCTTCTAATGAAAACACTGTCAGTAATATAAAGAACTGTTATAAAAACACTTCTACCTATTTGGTTGCAGTAAGTGATTAAGTCATTTCTACTCTCATGCAAATTACTACTTGGAAAACTTGAATAGACAGTTTATTTTTAATTCATTCCGTTTTTAACACAGCCACCCTTATTTATTTATTTTTATTATTTTTACAGTCCCAATCTAGACAGAAATGACATGAGCGATTCTTTATTATCAATATTTAGGGTAAATTTGGGAGCCCAAATAAAAATGTATGAGTGACTTTATCTCCAAGAGGCAGTTTGCTCACATACCACCAACTAATGCCATGTCTCCATATTTCTGTCCAAAGAGAGAATATGGGAACTAATAGATTTGGTATTAGCAGAAACAGCATGAGGAGATATCCTTTCAAGGTTATAAGAAGGTGAAGCATGCTAAGAATCTCCTCTCCTGAGAGAGGAGAAACTCTGAGCATCAATAAATGAGTATCTCTTCTACTCTTCCTGTTGCCTGAATATTTACTAGAGTGAGACTGTAAAGCAGGAGCTCTTAACAAGGGGTCCGTGAGCTTAAATTGGAATTCAAAAAATCTGTTCTTGTGGGGACGTGTTGGTACAGGTGTGATGTATTTATTAAATAATACACAGGATAGTGTGGACTTAGGAAGGGGTCCGTGGTTGTCACCTGCCTGGTGAAGGGGTCCTAGAACAAAAAAGGTAAGCCCTGCTGTAAAGGCTTGGAAAAGCAGCTGTATTTTCTATCCCGCTTGGGCTCTGTTTTTATAGGAAACAGGTAATTTAACTTTTCAGGAAGCAATATGTCAGAACATCAGAAGAGAAGAAAAACAGATTTGATTTTGAGGAAAATGAGTTGGATGCATTTTGCATTCAAAGTATTCTGTGAAGTGAAACTACATCTGTTTGTAACAGCCCCTAAAACTACAAAAAAAATGAAGTTCAGAGAAATGAAAATTGCAACCAAATAGGTGATAGAAGCATCTGGAAATTGGTCTTTCAGGGGGCTTTAAAAATTAGTCCGAGTGGCTATTATAATTGATAACCTCATACTGATTATATAAATGGCTCTATGTGGTCATCTGAAATAGAACAATTATTTTGGTCACCTGAAAATTATTCTGAGTATCATATATAGCATGAATGGATACAAATTTTCATGAAAGCAACATGGCATGGTCAAAACAAACACTGAAATGGACATATATTCATCTTTTTTGTTGTTGATTCTGAAGGCACTTTAAAATCTTGCATTGCTTCTAAATTGCCTTGATTAAAATTTTATTAAATCAATGAGAGTAGACAAAGGTTCTCATTTTCCAGAATATTAAATGAAACATTTAATTTGTAAGGATGTAGAATTATATGTTGCCTCTAGCCTTAAATGCAGAGAAAGCATTTAATTCAATATCTTCATTTTACTGATGTGAGAACTAAAATCCACATATGGTAAATGGCTTTCTCATTCTCTTAACAGCTAGAGCTGTAGTTGATTCACTAGGTCATATAGGCTTCCATAGCGATCTTTCCACATGGTAATGATAATGGAGGTGATACTAGGTTAGGTATCCTGGACACTAAACCAAGTGAAAGATAAAGGATAACAAGACTTTACTAAATTAGTTAATGGATGTGAAATCACTTTATACACTATATAAACCTCTACAAATTATGAATATATAATTTCAAACTTCAGGTTTTTTGTCATTAGCATCTCTTCCCCAGTTGCACCAGTTTGCCCTCTAACTAGCCAAGGATTTCTCCTCCCCTAAGCCTCATGGTTTTGGGGTCTTCTTTATGTAACAATGCAGGTAATGGTATATGAGTTACCATGCATTTTGCTGCATATAACTGAAAAAACTTACCAACAGTAACTTAAATATTACAAACATTTAATTATCTCACAGAGTGAGTGGATTCGATTTTATGGATGTTGTGCAAACTACAAGTGTAGGGGCTTAAAACAACAGAAGTGCAGTGTCTCACAGTTCTGGAGTCCAGTAGTCCAAACTTAGGCTGTGAGCAGGGTCACACTCCTTCTGTAGACTCTCGGGGACAATCCTTCCTTGCCTCTTCTAGTTTCTGGTGGTTCCAGGCACTAATGGGACACGGATATATCTTTTTGGAGGCCACCATTCAAAACATGAAAGCAAGATAGTGCCTATTAAATGTCCAAATGGAAATGTCAAGTAGGCTGGATTTTTTTAGTCTGGAGTTTTGAGAAGAGGTCAGGGTTTGAAATACAATTTTTTATTATAAAAAGTACATTTTAAAGCATGGGTTTAGATTATATTGCCTAGGGGGAAGGTGTATAAACAGAGATTAAAAGGAGGGTCCAGTACTGAGTCCTGAGCTACCCCAGTATTTAGAGATAAAGAAGAGGAAGGAACTTAGAGGGGCAGTCCAGTGTACCAGGAAAACCAGGAAAATGTGATGTCCTAGAAGATATTTCAAGTAATAGGTAGTGGTTTACTGTGTCAACAGCTGCTGAAATGTCAAGAAAATAATTAGCTAATATATCTGCTCCAGATTTTTAAATTCCTTAAATTAATGGATTAATGTATAACTTTAAATATTGGGAATTTTAATCACCCTGGCTATTGGTGAGGGGAATTTTTTTACATAGGGAGACTTTTTTTTATCCCTCAAATCTCACCTTACAACTTCATTGTTATTATTATTTCTAAAATCTCATGGTCATTGTTTATTCAACATTTTGTCAACTTCCCAAGATTTCACTGGAATGGTTAGCAAACACAGTATGAACTTGAAGCCACCATTTATCGTTTTATCTGTCATCAGAGTATATTATAGTTGAGCAGTAATAGTGCACGAGAGAGAGAGTGAGAGAGAGAAAGAGAGAGGACTTTTTGTGTGATCCAAAAAGAGGACACATCAGTTTTCTCAATACTTTATGAAGAATAATGTGCTCTGCATGAGCAAGCACTTACCTCCTTCATCAAGAGAACGACTGGCTTTTCTCTGGGTGATGGAAATGATAAATAATCTTAGACAGGGTAGGCTATTTATGACACATTAATGCAATCATAAAGCACTTGGCCAACTATACTGGAACAAAATAATTGGACCAGTTATCTATTCCGGTCTTCAAAACTTTCTGACACAGGAGGACATTCTGTTGGCAAAGTCACAAGTGATCAGTGATGTCGTTCGTTCACACCACAGTCTCAACTTCAGAATCTGGGTGGGGGGTCTTCCAGTAATGTTGCTCTTTCTTGATGCTTCTCAAAGCTGCACTTTAGTATTAGAATCTTATTTTTCTAGAATAGAAAGTCCTAACCCTTTCTAGGAACGCATAGATAGTGCAGATGGAGGTCTATATCTATACAAATTATGTGCACAATATTTCCCTATGTTCACATGTGTGTTTTAACAGTGAGACCCCATGGCTGTCAATGGATTGTCTAAAGGTCCCATGAATCCTGCCTCCCCCCACAAAAAGAGAAAACTAAGCAAGCACCACTGGAATTCTGAGAGCGTGCAGTGCCACGGACCTTTATTTTCCTTGGTGCTGATGGTCATTGTGAATGAGATGCCAAGGTCCTCGGCAATCACAGGTAGTTTGTATGCTTCATGCTACTCTAAGAGGGGAAACTGCTCCATGTTACTAAAAGAGGTTTATACTGTGGCACATATGGGTGGCTGGACCATACGGTGACTGTCCTGCTTGGCCGGCCAAATGCCATTATTCACAGCATTCACCAAGAATCCCAAGGCTGTTAGGAGTGGCCATGTGAAAATTGAACTTTGTTTATGTCTGTTTCAAGAACCTCTGTCTTTCACAGAAAGTAGACATGATTCTAAGTGATTATCATTAGTCAGATGCCTGAGAGTCAAAGCCTTATTGGAATTCATCTTGGCTTTATACTGAGAGCCGGATTTGGAATTGTTAATATAAGTATTCACATGTTAGCTAAATTCATCAAAACTTTATGAAATTTGGAGAATTTTTCTTATCTTAGAGATAAGAGATCCTGAAATAAATGTTCAAAAAATTTTTTTTGTTATTGTTTAGATTTATTTTGAATTTTGCAAGGGAAAGACTGGATTATAAATTTCTCAGGGTGGGTTTAGATCTTGTCCAGGTTGGGAGAAAATGGCCAAGTTAGACTTTGATAATATCCATTCTATTATTTCTGTGAATAATTTTATTTTGACAAATTTTTGAGTCAACTTGGTGTTAAAGAACTTTAAAAAGTGGTATTTAAACAATAAGAATAAAATTCAACACAAATGAAAATTAGGAAAAACACTAGCCCTATGTGTAGAAAAGACACTTATATCTTGAATATATAATGAGCTTTTACAAGTAAATTTGAATAAGGATACCACAATTAAAAAGGACCAAGAAAATAGTTAAAAGAGTAAATACAATTGGATGATTAAATATATGACAAAATTTCAACTTTACTAATAATGAAAATAACTCAAAACTCTCAGATGTTATTTTTATACTATGAAATATAAAAATTAAAAATGACAATACTAAGTGTTGAGGAGTGTTTGGGGAAATGGCACTCTCTTAATTAGTGTTGAGAGAAAAGGCAGAACAATTTGTTTGGATGGCAATCTGGCAATAAATCACAAAAGTTTTAAAAATGTGCACACTTTTGAGCAAGAAATTACATTTATAAGAATTTAATCTAAGGTAAAGATTATGAATATAGTATATCCACTATAAAATATTTATAATGCAAGTGTTTGGAAATCTTTCAATCTCCAAAAATAAGGAATTATTTAATTGTGATACTATCAAATTCTGGTATATCAAATAGCTTTTAAAGATATAAATGTGGAATTACATTAATAATGAACAGATATGTTTTCTATATTGCCAAGAAATATATAACAGATTTTGATACTATAAAAATATGCTCATATTTTTATATAAATACACCTATTTATCATATGTCATGAAATGGGGAAAACAGTGCTCATTTTGGAAACAATATACTAAAATTGGAATGATTCAGAGACAAGCCTGCCCCTTGCACAAGGATGATACGCAAATTCATGAAGGGTTCAATATTCTCTCCTGGGGCCACATGGGCAGCATCATCCTCCAGAGCTTATAGTACCAACTACATCCTACTACACAACCAGCAAGGGAAAAAGGGCAAGAAAGCCCTAAACTAAAGAGAGAAACTGTACCGAGAATAAGTACTTCAAATAAGCCAGATGCCAAGACACTAACAAAAAAAATTACAATCCATACTAAGAAACAGGAAGCTATGGCCCAGTAAATGGAGCAAGATAAACCTCCAGATGACATAAAGGAGTTGAGACAACTAATCAGATATTCAAACAAATCACCTTAATAAATTCAATGAGATGGCTACAGAGATTAAGGATATAAAGAAGGAACTGGGTGAGCAAAAAAAAGAATCTGAAAGCATACATAGGAAAATAGCAGATCTTATGGGAATGAAAGTCATGATAAATGAAATGAGGGCAGCAGATGTAGCTAAAGTGGTTGAATGCCTGCTTCCCATGTATGAGGTCCCAGTTTCAATCCCCGGTACCTCCTAAAAAATAAAAATAAATAAATAAATAAAACACTGGAGGCATATAACAGCAGATTTGAGGAGGCAGAAGAAAAGATTGGTGAGCTTGAAGACATGGCCTCTGAAAGCAAATATACAAAAGAACTGATAAAGAAAAGAATGAAAAAAATTGAACAGGGTCCCAGGGAACTAAATGAAGGCAAGAGATGTGCAAACATATGTGTCATGGGTGTCCGAGAAGGAGAAGAGAAGGGAAAAGGGGTAGAAGGAATATTTGAAGAAAAAATGGTAGAAAATTTCCCAACCCTATTGAAGGACATAGATATCCATATCCAAGTACCACAACATACTCCCATCTGAATAAATCTGAATAGACCTACTCAGAGACATTTACTAATCAGAATGTCAAATGCCAAAGACAAAGAGAATTCTGAAAGCAACAAGAGAAAAGTGATGCACCACAAACAAGAGATACCCAATAAGATTAAGTGCTGATTTCCCATCACACACCACGGGGCTAGAAGTCAGTGTTATGATATTTTTAAGATACTGCAAGAGAAAAATGGCCAGCCAAGAATTTTATATCTGGCAAGATTGTTTTTCAAAAATGAGGGTGAGTTGACAATTTTAACAGATAAACAGAAACTGAGAGAGTTTGTAACTTAGAAACCAGTTTTGCAGGAAATAGTAAAGAGAGTGCTACAGCCTGAAAAGAAAAGACAGGAGAGAAAGGTTTGGAATAGAATGTAAAAATGAAGATTAAATCAGTAAAAGTGACTAAAAGTGTCAAAAGAGTGGTGAAAACAAAATATCTCAGATAAAACCCAAAGGTCAAATGAGTGCAATAAGAACTGCCTTTACAGTTATAACATTGAATGTTAATGGATTACACTCCCCAATCAAAAGACACAGATTAGCAGAATGGAGAAGAAAATATGAGTCATCTATGTGCTGTCTACAAGAGACTCACCTTAGACACAAGGGTACCAACAGGTTGAAAATAAAAGGCTGGAAAATGATATTCTACACATTCAGTAAACAGAAAAAAGCTGGAGTAGCTATACTTATATTGGATGAAATAGACTTAAAAGCAAACTTGTTATTAGAGACAAGTAAGGACATTATATATTAATAAAAGGGGTGATTGTACAGGAAGAAATAACAGCCATAAATATATATGCTTCTAACCAGGATGCTCCAAATTGCATGAGGCAAACACTGGCAAAACTGAAGAGATAAATAGATGTCTCTCTACAATAATAGTTGGAAACTTCAATACACCACTCTTAGCATTGGATAGAACATCTGGGCAGAGGATCGATAAAGAGAGAGTTTGAATAATATGATAAATAGTCTAAACCTAATAGACATATACAGAAAATTGCACCCCAAAACATCAGGATATACATTCTTCTCAAATGCTAATGGATCTTTCTACAGGATAGACCATATCTTTGGTCATAAAGTAGATCTCAATAAATTCAACAAGATCAAAATTATCTACAAACCACATTCTCTGATCATAATGAAATAAAGTTGGAAATCAACAACAGGTGGAAAAAGGTAAATTCACAAATATAGAGAGATTAAACAACACACAAATAATAGTGGGTTAAAGAAGAAATTTTGAGAGAAATCAATAAATATCTTGAGATGAATGAAAAGAAGAATACAAGATATCAGGACATGTGTGATGCAGCAAGGGCATTGCTGAGAGGGAAACTTATAGCCCTCAAAGCTTACATTAAAAAAAGAAGAAAGAGCTAAAATCAATTACCTAAATACACAGCTGGAGGAACTAGAAAAACAAACAAACAAACAAACAAACAAACAAACAAAAAACAGCAAACTAAGCCCAAATCAAGTAGAAGGAATGAAATAACAAAGATCAGAGGAGAAATAAATAAAATTGAGAACAAAAAAATCAAGAGTATTAATAAAACCAAAAGTTGGTTCTTTGAGAAGATCAACAAAATTGACAAACCCTTAGCTAGACTGACAAAATAAATAAATAAATAATGAGAGAAGATGTGAATAAATAAAATAAAAAAAGAAAATGGGGTCATTACTACTGACCCCACAGAAATAAAAGGCTACTATGAACAATTGCATGCCAACTTACTAGACAATGTAGATGAGATAGAAAAATTCCTAGGAACCTATGAACAACCTACACTGACCCTAGAAGAAATAGAAGAACTCAACAAACCAATCACAAGTAAAGATATTGATACAGCCATCAAACAACTCCCCCAAAATAAAAGCCCAGGAAGAGATGGCTTCACAGGTGAGTTCTATCAAGCATTCAAAGAAAATTTAATACCAATCTTCCTCAAACTCTTCCAAAAAAAATTGAACAAGAAAGAATGCTACTGAACTCATTCTTTGAAGCTAACATTACCCTAATACAAAGCCAGATAAAAATATTATGAAAAAAGAAAATTATAAACCCATTTTTCTATTGAATACGGATGCAAAAATCCTCACAAAATACTTGCTAATCAAATCCAACAACATATTAAAAGAATTATTCATCATGATCAAGTGGGTTTTATACCAGGCGTGCAAGTATGGTTCAACACAAGACAATCAATCAGCATAATACACATTAATAAATCAAAGAAGGAAAATCACGTTATCTTTCGATACGTAGAAAAGGCATTTCACAAAATGCAACATCCTTTCTTGATAAAAATACTACAAAAAAGTAGAAATTGAAGGAAATTTTATCAACACGATAAAGGTCATTTATGAAAAACCCACAGCAAACATTGTCTTCAATAGTGGAAGACAGAAAGCTTTCCCATTGAGATCAAGAACAAGACAAGGATGTCCCCTGTCACCACTATCATTCAATATAGTGCTAGAGGTTCTAGCTAGAGAGCAATCAGGCAAGAAAAAGAAATAAAAGGCATCCAAACTGGAAAGGAAGAAGTAAAACTTGTGCCATTTGCAGAAGATATGATCCTGTACCTAGAAAGTCCCCCCCAAAATCTACAACAAACCTGCTAGAGCTAATAAACAATTTCAGTAGAGTGGCAGGATATAAGATTAATATGTAAAAATCATTAGTCTTTCTATACACTAATAATGCACAATCTGAGGTGGAAGTCAGGAAAAAAAATTCCATTTACAATAGCAAATAAAAGAATCAAATATTTAGGAATAAACTTATCCAAGGATCTAAAGCACTTGTATTCAGAAAACTACAATGCACTACTAAAAGAAATCAAAACAGACTTAAATAAATGGAAGACCTTGTGATGCTCATGGACTGGAAGATTAAAGATTGTTAAGATGTCAATTCCATCCAAATTGATATATAGTGTTAATGTAATCCCAATAAAAATGCCACCAGCACTTTTTAAAGAAACAGAAAACACAAATTTATTTGGAAGAGTAAGTGGCCCCAAATAGCCAGAAATGTCTAAAAAGGGAAAGCAAAGTTGGAGGGCTGTCACTTCTGGACTTTAAATCATATATAACTACAGTGGTAAAAACAGCACCGTACTGGCATAAAGATCGATACATAAACCAATGGAACCGAATTGATAGTTCAGAAACAGACCCTTACATCTATGGTCAAGTGACTTTTAGCAAGGTTGTCAAATCCACCCAGCTGGGGTAGAACAGTCTATTTAACAAACGATGCTAGGAGAACTGGATATCCATAGCCAAAGGAAAGAAAGAGGACCCCTAGCTCACACCTTAAACAAAACTTAACTCAACAAATACCTAGCTATAAAATCTATATCAATAAAGCTCCTAGAGGAAAATGTATGGAAACATCTTCAAGTCCTGGTGGTAGGTGGTGGATTCTTAAACCTTAACTGAAAGCACGAGCAACAAAATAAAGCATGGCTAAATGGGACATCCTCAAACTTAAAACACTTTTGTAATTCAAAGGACTTCGCCAAGAAGGTGAAAAGTCCAGCCCACTCAATGGGAGAAAATATTTGGAAACCACATATCTGAAAAGGGCTTGATTTCCATTCTATATAAAAAGATCATACAACTCAACAATCAAAGAGCACACAATCTAATTTTTTAAATGGGCAAAAGACTTAAATAGACATATTTCCGAAGGAGAAATACAAATATCCAAAAAGCATATGAAAAAATGTTCAATATCACTAGCTTTTAGGAAAACGCAAATCAAAACGACGAGATATCATCTCACATCTCATAGAATGTCCATTATTAAAAAAAAAAAAAAAAAGTACTGGAGAGGATGTGGAGAAATAGAAACACTCCTTCACTGTTGATGGGACTGTAAAATGTTGCAGCCTCTGTGGAAGACAGTTTGGCAGTTCCTCAGGAAGTTAAATATAGAACTGCCATATTATCCATCAATTCCTCTACTAGGAATGTATCCAGAAGAACTGAAAACTGTGACACGAACAGACATCTGCACACTGATGATCATGGCAGTGTTAGTCACAATTACCAAAGTATGGAAAACAACTCAAGTGCCCATCAACCAATGAATGGATAAACAAAATGTGGTGTATACATATGATTGAATACTATGTTGCTGTAAGAAGAAATGACATTGGGATACATCTAATAACCTGAATGAACCTTGAAGACATTATGTTAAATGAAATAAACCAGACACAAAAGGACAAATATTACATGGTCTCACTAATATGAACTAAATACAAAGAATAAATGCATGGAGTTAAAACTTAGAGTATAGGTGATGAGGAGATAAGAGGAGAGTCGAGAAGGTGTACTAATGCTTAATGTATGTGGAAGTTTTAATTAACTTGACTGTAAATGCATTTAAATGGATAGAGTTGAGGGTAACACATTATAGTGAGTAGTAGCTGGTTTATTAATGGGAATGTGGCTGAAAAGGGTAGTCTAGGGATGTAAATGTCAATGGAAAGAAAGCTAGAGAATATCTAGAGACTGAGTAACCCAGTAAACCCAGAGGTGGATGAGAATTGTGGTTAACAGTACAAATGCAAGAATGTCCTTCTGTGAACTAGAACGGATGTTCGTCATTACTGCAAGGTGGTAGGAATGTGGAGAAGCATGGGAAAAATACAATTAATGTACCTTTGGACTATAGCTAACAGTAACACTGTAATATTCTTGCATCAATGCCAAAGATGTACTGTGTTAATAATAGGGGGGTATGGAAAAAAATATACCCAATATATGCTATGGACCATATAGTTAGTGGTAATAGTCTGATGATATTATTTCATAATCTGTAACAAATGTTCCACAACAATACAGTGTGTTCGTGGAAGGGGGTTGTATGGGAATTTCACACATGTACATGAGTGTTTTGTGAGTTCACAACTTCTCTAAGAAAAATATATTTTAAAAAATGGGGAAAAAATGTTAAGAGTGGTTATTTAAAGATAGTGGTGATATGAATTATTTTTACATTCATTTTTCCTTCTGCATGTTCTAATTTTTTCTACAATGAGCATGAATTATTTGTAAACAGGAGTAAAATGAATTTTTAAAATATTGTATATCATTTCTTTCCTTCTTTTAGCACTGGCAAGCTATTTTAAGAGGTCTGGATGCTAACTTTTAATTGTAGTTATGTTGAGGAGAAAAAATATTGAAGCACTTTCTGTTCCATCAAAAGAGAGTTTTGACAATTCATGATGAAATAGAATAAATAAGTGAAATTGGAGAGATCTTAGTGAGTAATATAAACATTAAACAAAACATAACCAGTATATTAGGAATAACAAAGGATCCAAAGAAACAAAGCCAGATCTTCAAATTGCCTGTGGATAGTGATTTAACCCAGGCAGTGGTGATTTAATCCTGGCAGTGTATACTAGGCTTTTTAAAAAATTATTAAATAGAAAAGTTTACTTAGGGCAAAATGATTCTATCTTTCAGGTTAGATTTTTTTCTGCACCTGCCACTTGCTTCATTGTTACATGGCCAGTTGAAACCTTCTATCAAGTAACTGAGCACAGAATTGCTCTTGTAGCTAAAAAAGCAGAGAGAGCAAGTTTTAGTTAACCATAGCAACAAGATACAAACCTTTCTTCTTCCAATTTCCATAGATTTAAAATCTGCTGCAGAATTTGCTATGTTGGCATTAGCTGGCCCTTAAATAGTTCTGTGCAGGCTTTAGCTGAAGTCTGTTAGAAATGCTTTCTTCATAGCAGAGCTCTGAAGGGGAGGAAAGTCTTTGATCAATGAGAACCTTGGCAAGTATGGTTTTAAAGGATTCTGAATGTATCAAGAGGTTCAAAGCAAGGTTATTTAGCGTAACCGAAATTCATGGTGCCAAAATTTCAGAGCATGCCTCAGTACAGTACACTGAAGATATGTTTCTCAAGAAAAGTCATCTATTTCTTTCCTTCCTTCCTTCCTCCCTCCCTCCCTCCCTTCCTTGCTTTTTTTTTTTTGGATCTGTTTTCTTTTATTAGACACTGTCTGTGTTCTCAAAGGATTCTTGTCCGTCTAATTGAGAACATAGCAGGACTCCCCAGGATGGGAGTTTAATATTTGCCTATTTATTGTTACTGATATAACACACTATGACAAGATGAACACTTAGATATTCCATAGAAGCCTGCCCCAGGTGAGCCTTGTCCCATATACCCCCCCCCCCCCCCCGCCGCCGACACACACACCGGATACCCTACACCAATAACCCTCCTCTGCCGTATTTGCCAAAAGAACATTCTCAACATTATAGGTTTAATGACAGACCTGTAAATCCCCAGAGTTCACCAGCTCCTTCCCCTGACCCTTCCCCCAGTCCCATAGAAAGTCCAACCCAACCCCCCCACACCTTATTCCTCCTCACAGACCAGCACCAAGGAACCCAATCTTGTCACTTCACCACTGTCATGCCCTTCCACAGCCCAACCACACCCTTCCACCTTATCATAGATTTTTTTCCCGTATAGGCATCAGCTTACCACCTTCTGCTCCTTTTCTGTCTCCTGTAATCCTATCTTCCAGACTCTAGCCCTGTGATTCTGCTCAATTTGTTTAATTCATATCAATGAGGTCATGTAATATTTGTCCTTCAATGCCTGGCTTGCTTCATTCAACATAAGGCCGTCAAGATTCATCCATGTCATCCTGTGTGTTAATTCTGCAATCCTTCTTACAGCTGAGTAATATTCCATTGCATGTATATACCACAGTTTGCCTATCCATTCATCTGTTGATGGACACCTGGGTCACTTCCAACCTCTGCCAATAGTGAATAATGCTGCTATGAACATTGGTGTGCATATATCAGTTTATGTCCCTGCTTCCTATTCTTCTGGGTATATACTCAGCAGTGGGATTGCTGGATCATATGCCAGTTCCATAATTAGCTTCCTGAGGAACCACCAAACTGTCCTCCACAATGGCTGCATCATTCTGTATTCCCACCAGCGGTGGATAAGGGTTCCCATTTCTCCACATTCTCTCCAACACTTGTAGTCTTCTGTTTTTTGTTTTTTTTTAAATAGCCACCAGTCTAATGGGTGTAAGATGGTATCTCATTGTAGTTTTGATTTGCATTTCCCTAGTAGCTAGTGATACTGAACATCTTTTCATGTGCTTTTCAGCCATTTGTATTTCTTTTTTAGTGAAGTATCTATTCAAATCTCTTGTCCATTTTTTAAATGGGTTGCTTATCTCCTTATTTTCAAGATGTAGGATTTCTTTATATATGTTGCATATTAGGCCTCTATTGGATAATTGGTTATCAAATATAGTCTCCCATTGAGTAGGCTGCCTTTTCACTTTCTTGACAAACTCCTTTGAAGCACAAATGTTTTTAATTTTAGGGAGGCCCCATTTATCTATTTTTTCTTTTATTGCTCATGCTTTGCATATAAAGTTTATGAAACCATTTCCTACTACAAGATCTCATAGATGCTTCACTACATTATCTTCTAGGAGCTTTATGGACTTGGCTCTTACATTTAGATCTTTGATCCAACTTGAGTTAATTTTTGTATAGGACATGAGATGGTGGTTCTCTCTTATTCTTTTGGATATGGATATTCAGTTCTCCAAGCACCATTTGTTGAAGAGGCCATTCATTCCCACTAGTGGGTTTGGTGGCCTTGTTGATTATCAGTTGACTGTATATGTGATAATCTATATCAGAACTCTCAAATTGGTTCTGTTGGTCAGTATGTCTATCCTTGTGCCAATACCATGCAGTTTTGACCACTGTAGCTTTGCAGTATGTTTTAAAGTCAGGTAGTGTGATTTCTCCTATTTTGTTTTTCTTTTTCCAAGGAAAAGTCACCTGTTTCTGAGCTACACCTGTCCTGGTTTCTTTACACAAGATTCTATGTGTGGTTTACCAAGGACTCCTAATGTTCTCACACCTTAGTCTTGGGAATAAATGATGGATTAAGCCATTGTGGAAGACGGAAATGAGAAGTATGAATATTGTTTGGTGTCTTGCTCAGCTTTTAATCAGTAAAACTGAAATTTTCCAAAGGACAGATACAATTTTCAACTAGAAATTTCTATGAAACACTTACGTATGTTGAGTTTTTTCCCTATTTACTCCCTGCACCATTAAATATTCAGGAAAAAGTAAGTGGACAAAACCATGATTTTATCCAAATCAATAAATATTTTTAAAAGTTAACCTGAACTATTTTCTGATAACTTTGTTTTAGAAAATAGAATGACAATAAAAACCACCCAAAATCTTCCTGCCTAGAGATAATCACTTTTAATGTTTTTACATATACTAATCTATGTGTATTTATACATATAATAACATTTTGATAAATTAGAATCAAATTTTACATACAGCTTTGTAACCAGTTTTTTTACTTACTGATCAATAAACCCTGAATATTGAAAATGTCTCTTGAAATGTTCTTTGAGAAAAAAAATTAGTTACACAGCAGTCCTTAATGTCGTCAAATACTTGTAATGTATTTTTCAGGTGTGTGTGGTGGTAGTGAGAGGGTGGACCCACGATGCAGGCACTGCGAAGATGCGGTAAGTCAAGCGCAGGCTGTGATCTCAGTAAGCTTCTAGTCTAGCATTGAGAAGGTCAGAGAGGAGGAGCCAGAAATGAAAATGTCTATTATAAGGCGGAGGAAGAAGAGAGACATCTGGGCCACATTCATGGAGTGTCAAGGGACGAGAGAGCACCTCTGATGCTGAGGCTCGGACCAGGGTGTTACCATGGTCAGTGGGTTGACAGATGGTTCTTACCCCACTGGGTTGTGGTCAAGCTCGAATGCCTTAATACCCACCAACCACGTCGAGCAGTGCCTGGCATAGACTAAGAGCTCTTATTGTTCTTATTAATACTGTAATTGATAATAATTTAAGGAAAATGCTGGCTCTAAGTGCCATCTATTAGAACCCTCTTCTCACTTCTACCCAAAAATTCAATGGGCCGTTCATTTTCTGTGGGTAATCGGCATGCCGATTCAGTGTCCACCATAGTGAGGAAGTCCAGCTGCCTGCCATCCATTAGGCCCCAATTAACATTTCCCCTACATTTTTCAGTTGCTTGAAATGATCCAAGGAGTCATAAAGTTGATGAGAGTATTTAATTACTTCAATAAAATAGGCCTGTGATCCTCTCTGCTGGTTTAATAGCTGCATTTCCATGCTTTTGGAATCACTTACAATATGCATTTTAAACCAGTGACTCTTATTTCCTTTCATTATTGTTCCTGCTCTGTTAATAAGTGTTTATCTTATTTCAGTCTCCGTGGCCCTGAAACAACTATTTATTAATCAGAAGTCATTTAAATGCTGATATGTCATGTTCTGCATTAGGGAAACTGAAAGAACCCCAAGCAGCCAAGTACACATAGATTCTTTCCTCTTAATTAAAAGCTGGTTTGTACATATAATTCCTTTCCTGGCATGTTATGTGGAGGTATTAAAATTAGATTCAGCTAGGATAGGGTAATTATAGACGTAACTAAAGCTGCACGAGAACCTTGTTTTAAGGACTTTACTCAGCTGCAGCTGACAAGTAGATATAGTCTGGCTGGTTGTTTTGTAATGGACCTCAGCAAATCCGTAGAACTAAAACTCCGACTAAATATACCATGGTTTCTTCTCCTGAATTGGGGTGCTTAGGAACGCCAAACAATTTATTACCTTGGAAAACATCTCCAGGTCTGTGTCTTGATTGTCTTTTCCTCTAACTGCAGGTCTTGATACACACCTGGGAGATGTACTAATCCATGACCGAGCATAAATTCCTAACTGCAGTAAGTACATAACGAAGTTAGAGGTTAGGTCAAAGGGGCTTGGTGAAGAGGCAGAAAACATCCCTATAAACACAGAAGTATAGGAATCAGTGCTGGAAGGTCTTGTAAATATCTTGGAAATAGGCACAATCTCTAGATGAGACATCCTGGCAACCAAAGGAGAAGGAATCTAGGTGTTCTCTACCATATACAAAACCAAATACTTCCATCCTCTTAGCTATCTTTCATGAAACAACCCAAAAAATGTGTGGAATTTTTGGGGACAAAAATGATGTGTTTAGTGAAGACCTTAGAATTTAGAACCTGTGTAATTCTTACAAGTGGCTTTTAGGGAACACGCATCCCCTCCAGTGCCCCCCAGCCAGACACACACACAGGTTTTGGGGCATCTTGATATGTACTTTGCTTGGCTGAAGCGTATTGAGTGGTTCTGGGCTGCTCAGAGGGAACGTGAGCATGCTAAGGACTCCCACCGCACTGCACATGAATCTTCATATTCTTAAAACACAATACGAAAAGGAAGAACAGACATCTTCTGATCAAGTCTTTTATTTTATGAAAGAGATCCAGAGATGAGAGGTGATCTGCTCCAGGATGCACAACATTAGTGTCTGAACTGAAAAATGACCTAATTTTCCCTCATCTCTGGTCCAGTATTTTTTCCATTACATTAGGATGATTAAAAACCAAAGGAGGTTACTAAATGTAGATGCTCCCCTAAAATGGATTTCTTCTCTCCCGATTCACTCTCTCTGTAATAAACACCCCTCTTTATGAAAAAGGTAGTAGGGAAACTTGAATGAAAAATGAACTAGGTAAATGGAAGTACCATTTCAGGAAAAACAGATGCCATTCCATTGGCAAGGTCTGCAAAATTGATGAGCTTCACCGAATAGAGATGGCATTCAGGTTAGACTTCTTAATGGGGCCAGTGAATAATATCATTATAAAAAATGGTATTGGCTGTCTTAATTTCCTAGGGCAGTTGTAACAAAGTGCCATAAACTGGATGGCTTAAAACAACAGAAATTTCTTGTTTCACAGTGAAGAAGGATAGAAGTCCGAAACCTGCAGGGGAGAATCCTTCCTTGTCTCTTCCTTGCTTCTTGTGGTTTGCTGGCAATCATTGAACTTCAAGATCTGCCTCATTCATCACATGGTATTCTCCCCTGCCTCAGTGTCCAATTCTGCCCTTCTTATATGAACCAGTCATTTTGAACCAGGGCCCACCCTAATCTAGTTTTGCCTCATCTTATTTTGTCTTATCATCTCAAGATAATAACATCTTCAAAGACCTATTTCCAAATAAAGTCACATTCAGAGAACTAGGGGTTAGGGATTGAATTGTCTTTTTTTGGGGGGGCAACACAATTCAACCCATTGTTGAAAGTCTTCATAGAATTTTCCCTCTATCAGTACAGAGTCAATGACTATACTCTCTCCATGGCTTATGTCTATGGCAAATGCCCCAACATTCATATCTTTGACATAGTTTAAAAATCAGTTGTCTTGAAAGATAGTTCAATAAATTCAACAGAATGCAATGACAAGACATTAAATAAGTCAATTCTCAATGAGCCCCCCAAAACAAGAAATAATACAATTTACATAAAAAATTTTAGACTGCTTGCTTCTATGGAGTCTAACTTTTTTGTACAATGTGACTGTTTAAATATCATATTTCTTCCCCAAATTTGGAGAGGTGTAGTATGATGGTCAAACCACTGAGATAGTCTAACTACCTGAAACATTTCATCACCATAGATCTGGGGTCATGAAAATTAAAATTGCAGAAAACAACTTTCTATAAAGTCCAGAATCATAGTAAAAAAATTTCCCCTCATAGCTTATCAAATCCCAGGCACCTGCCCATGGAATTGGCAGTAGAAAGATTTTCTGTGCTGCCAGTTGCAGGTTTCTCGACATTTTGCCAACTTGCTTTGTCTCCACAAGCTGGCAAAATATAGCTATTGGCAAGAAAGTGAATATTTGGAAATGATTACAGTATATAGAGATGTTTGGTTCCATAATGTTCAATTAAGCCATTTAAATACTGTATTAACACTAGAGATAGATTTGCTTTCTACTTTATTATATTGAGTGTGAACCCTCTGGTCACTTGTCCCTCAAAGAAAGAACTAGAATTGGATCCTCAATGAGCAATATCCATAACAAGGATAATTTAGTAAAATATTTATGGCCTCTATCTTTTGTAATGGCCATCACCTTTTCCTTATCTAACCTAGGGCATCCATCTGCCTGCTGGTGTGGGGAGAAGGGGAGCAGAAAGTAGAGATGTGGGGTTATTACAGCAGGAATGCAAAGAGAGAAAGAGTTAAACCTGAGCTTCTGAAACGAAGTTAATATTTATTTGGACTGAAATATGATCCCTTAGGAAGACAATTATTTTCGAAGCTGGATGTTCTTTAGAAAGAGAATTTTCTGAGTTTCTTGAGCATTTTCAGAACCAGATAGTCCAGAAAGTGTCAAGAAGATATCCTGCCTGCCCATGGCAGCTGTGCTATTTGGCTTGTTGCCCAAGGCAAGATGATAATGCATATAAAAGATATGGAAAGCCAAATCCACTTATTCTGGCTCCAAGGAATTGTGGAAAAGTAGAAGGAGGTAAGGAAGTAGGGAGGGAGGCAAGAAATATGAGAAATCTAAAGAGGGATTGGGGTCTTAGATAAGGGGAACCGCAAGGACAGGGGGCATTTTCTAGAATTCACTTTGGGGATTCTAGAAGGTAGTAATCTCACAGGCTTCATCACATCAACCTGGAGGACAGCCGCATCAAGGTAAAATCAGGAGTTCCAAAGGCTCAGACTTCCTTAGCTTGGCTTGCTTTCCCCATGCCAGTGGCCCTCAGGGGTGATAGCCTTAGTGGCGCGTCAACCTCAGCAGCATCTGGGAGCATGTTAACAATGCCTATTATTGGATACCACTCCAAACCCACTGAATCAGAAACTCTGAACATGGGGCCCAGGTTTCTGTTTCAACAAGTTCTGATGCACTCTGAAGTTGAGGACCATGTCTTGTGGCCTGAATTTAAATTCAGAAATTTCCATAGGCACCCAGAGGGAGACCCCAAGCAGTCTGAGCTCAAGTCAAGTTGTTCTATGGGTCTACCAAGGCTGGGGGGCGAATGTGTGGCATTTCAGAGGCATTATGACACCAGTTTGAACAGAGGAGAGGCTGAGACCACCAGAGAAGATCACTAAACCAGACCCAGCCAGGAGAGACCGAATGTCCAATGTTATGTGCAAAATGGCAATAGGGTCCGCATCAAGCAGGCTAGCAGACAAGGCATCTCTCCACAGAGAGATACCTGATGAAACAGAAGCACAAAATCCAGGGACATCTCTAACAAAGAAGTTATACTAGTGACACCTCCCTCATCCCACTCTGCAGATACCCAACTATCATCTTGGAAAAGGCAATGGAAGGGAAAAGGATGAAAGCCCAGCCATTTACATGTATACTTGGAGTCTTTCCAGAAAGACCATTTCAGACCTGAAAGGGGGTTCAGCTTTGAATGACTGAATGTTTATACTGGAAACAAAGTATTAGACTGGAAGAGTCTGGAACATCATTAAGTGGCAGGTCTGAGTTATTCCCATTTCCTCAGGGGAATGGGGCTCATAAAGAAGGTCCCGGCAGTGTGAGGGAATAAACTGTGTCTAATGGTAGGATCAATAAGTTGGTAACTATGCTATATATTTCTGCAACTTTGTAATAAAATGCTTACATTTTTGCTACCCAGAACCCTCTTTGAAAAGCAAAATATTTCAGTAGGAAAATGATAGAATGAAATAATTTTAAAGTGATCTTAAAATTGTGCGAACATTTACTCTTTGCCCTAGGCAAATTCTCCGCCAGCCTCCCTTTCTTAGAGATAAAACATTGGACTGAGGCCTGACTCTGAGCCCTCGGGTGGAGGGATCTGGCAATATTAGAATGGGGCACATTGGGAAGGATCAGAAGTGAAACTCCTATTTGCTGACTCATTTGAGCAGAATGAATCTGAATATAAAATAAAACAGAAGACAAGAAAGTCATGGATTTCTTTGTTACTGAGATTAGTCAATCTGTACTGACTTTTTCCATTACTTCAATGTCAAGAGCATGAACTTGGAAAAATCACACCAATGTACCTCGAAGGGAAGGTATTAAAAGATCTTTAGAAATGTTCTCAGGCAGTCTGTTTAAATATTTATGAACAATTTCTATAATTACTGCTAGCCAGTTGTAATAAGTAAGTGTGTTCATATGATATTATAATCTTCCCATAGCCTGAAAATATGCTGACTATATAACACTCACCCTGACACAGTCTCTGCTCAGTGTGCTGACCTGGTTTTTTCTTCTTCCTGGAAATATTGGCCTTTTGTTTCAGTTAACTTTTTGAAAAATTTAGTTATAACTTTTTTATAAGTAAAATGCACAAATCTAAATGTGTTGCTCAGTAAATTTTTACAGGTGTAGACACCCATGTAACTTTCACCCAGGCCAACATAAGAACATTTCTAGCACCCCAGAAGGTTCCCTTGTACCCCATTAAGGCAATAACACCAACCTTAAACTAACCATTATTCTAAATTCTATTACCATTGATTACTTTTTCCTGCTTTTGAACTCACTGTGAAAGGAATCAAGCAGTAATGCTGTTTTCATGACTGGTTTCTTTCACTCAGATCTGTATATGTGAGATTCATCTATACTGATGCATTTGGCAGCAATTCAATTCCTTTCCATTGCTGTGTAATATTCCATTGCATGGATATATCACATTTCATTTTGATGGACCCTTGGCTTGTTTCCAGTTTGGGGCTTTTATTAATTAAACTGCAGGACTATTCTTTTTTGGTGAACATAAGCATTCGTTTATTTTGGGTATAAACTCAGCAGTAGAATTGCTGGGCCATAGGATATAAATTTATTTAACATTAGTAGGTACTGCTAGAGTTCCAACATGGCTCACCCAAAAGGCTGGCTTTTTAAATGAGGGAATATGCATTGTGTACTTTCAAGACAGCCCTCTCCCCAAACTGGTTACCTAAGGATGGCTGGTTTGTAGTTACTTGGGCAGGGCCTGAACACTCAGGAGAGAGAAGTTTTTCACTTGCCTTATTTATTTTCAGATTCAACTATGTAAATACCCATCAAGGAAAGTTGGTCTGCGCAGGAAGCAATTTTAATTGCTTCAGAATCAGCAAAACTATTTTTAGGCATCAGTGTCCTTGAGTATAAATTTTTCTCGGAAGTCTGCGTTTTCAAAATACATACTGGACCAGGTACCATTAGCCCAACTCTAAGAGTTTCTCTAACCCAAAAGGATTTGACTTCTTTCTAAAACCTTTATATTTTTCATATTGACAAGTACATATGTTTATTGCAGAACATTGAGAAAATACAGAAAAGAGGATAAAGACCCACCTCTGAATATTCTGAGTAAAGGCTTCCAGAACTTATTTGCAGACAAAAGAGCTATAGCTCTTTTCCTTCCAAAGGTTTTGCAACTTGTGTTTTTTGTTTGTTTGTTTGTTTTGTTTTGTTTCACCTAACTCTGTATCATGGACATTTTTTTCCATGTCAATAACTATACGTCTTCATCAGCGTGTTTAATGGTGATAGAAAATTTCATTGTATATACATACTATAATTGATTTAACTATTCTTCTATTCATGGATATTTATATTGATATTTTACTCTTTTTTCCTTAGGATAAATCCTAAAAGTTCAATTTTTAGGTAAAAGGAGATGCATATTTTCAATTTTAATATGTATTAACAAACTGCCTCCCAAAGGCCATAAAGTATTTATTCCCAGCAGCGTATGATAGTGCACAATTGTCAAACTCCTTAGCAGTTAGTGTCAATATATATATTTTTTAATATCAGGCAATTTTAAAAATTTGTCTACAAGAAGAAAATTAGTTGAGTATTAGTATACCTGGTCATTTTTAAATCAACAGCTTAACTTTAACAAAAATTATGAACAGTGAATGATTGATTTATTTTTCTGCAGTATATAACTTTTTAAATTAATTTAATTATATTGTGGTAACATGCACATATATAATAAAACATAAAGTTTGCTATTTTTAAACGTTAAGTGGAAAATTCAGTGGCATCATTTATATCCACAAAGTTGTGCCACCATCAAGCACCAAAATTTTTCATTGCTCAAAAGAGAAACTCTGGACCTATTAAGCAATAACTTTCCATTATCCCTCCCTCCTGGCCCCTAGTAACCTCTAATCTCTATCTGTCTATATGAATTTACTTATTTTGGATATTTCATATAAGTGGAATTGTATAATATTTGTTCTTTCATGTCTGAATTATTTCACTTGGCCTAATGTTTTCAAGATTCATCCATTTTGTAGCACGTTTTGGAATTTCATATCTTTTATATCTTAATAGCATTCCATTGCATGTATATATCACATTCTGTTTATCTGTTCATTGGTTGATGGACACGGGTTGTTTTCACCTTTTGGCTATTGTGAATTATGTTACTATGAACATTTTTGTTTAAGTGTTTGTTTGAATCCCTATTTTCAATTCTTTGGAGTGTAAACCTAGGGGTGGAATTTTGGATCATATGATATGGTGGTTTGAAGTTGTATATACCCAGAAAAACGTGTTTTTAAATCTAATCCATCTCTGTGAATGTAATCCCTTTGTAAGTAGGTATTTTGATGAGGTTACTTCAGTTAAGGTGTTGCCCAGCCCAATCAGGATGGGTCTTAATCAAATTACTTGAGTCCTTTATAAGGGGAATGAAATTCAGACACAGAGAGAAAGCCATGGAAGCAAGAAGCTGAAATTCAATGGAACCCAGAAGAGAACAGAGAGGCCATGTGAGGCCACCATGTGCTTTGCCATGTGACAGAGGAGCCAAGGATCACTGGCAGCCAGTCCCAGAGCACATTTTCTGGTAGAAAACGTCACTGTGATGACACCTTGATTTGGACTTTTTTTTAGCCTCAAAACTGTGACCTGACCCATTTCATGATATTTGCTTGAGCAACCTAGGAAACTAAAACATATGGTAATTGTATATGTACATTCCCATAAGCAGTGCATGAGAGTTCTAATTTCTCTGCATCCTCACCAGCACTTATTTTCCATTTTAAAAATAATAGCCATCCTAATGGGTGTGAAGGTCAATTTTTTAAAATGATCATCATTTTATTGCCCATTTTAATTAATATTTATTTGATTGCAAGGTAAGTTTAACAATCTCTCAGTTTAGTTGAATGTTTGCAGTTATTACTTTGTAATTATTTATCTCATTAGTCATATTTCTTTTCCTATATAAAAAATCATGTGGAAAACATGTTAATATTTTGTCTGCTATATTTGTTTTAAATATTTTCCTATTTTGTTTGATTTTTGGCAAAGTAATATTTCCATTTATTCATGTCTTTATTTATTTTCTTCTATAGAAGTTTGTGATTTTTTTCTCATAGTTACTTTTCACAACTCTTGTTAAATTTATATCCAGGTATTTTGCATAATTGTTGCTTATTTGATAGAAATTATTATATTAACTTTTCATTATATGTAGGTTAATAATTTATTAAAATATTGTTGATTGTTGGTATATGTGTAATCTATTGATATTAATTTGCTTCTGTGGTCAATATTTTGCCTAATGCTTATTATTAGTTTGTAAACATTTTTTAGTTGATTCTCTTGGTTATCACAGCTAGATGATCAGATAACATGCAAATAAATTTCCTCAATAATTTTAATAGTTAAAGTTTTAATTTGTTATCTTGACTGATCACAAGTGGAATGTTTCTAGAATTCCTTCACTAATAATAATAAAAAGGACCTTTTTGTGTTCTTCCTAGTTAAATTTATTTCACTGTTAATGTTAATACTAGCATTAGATTTGAGTTACATTTATTTTCTTAGGGTAGTATCTTATTTTTTCCTATTTTTCTTAAGACTTCACCAGGCATATATAATTTTATCAGAAATATATTAACATGACTTGAGAGGATCATATGAGTATGTAAGTAAATGATATATTGGTTTGTACAGAGCCCCTAATCCTGAAGTACTCGTGGATTCAAAGCATAAACTCTGCTTTGTCATAAAACAGTTTTCTTTTCATATACTGTGGGAATGATGTTTTTAATGCTTTATTGAAAAATTTTAGACTTTCTATTTAAAAGTCAGATTGCAGGTCCATAGTTTTTCTTACTTGGTAATGCTTTTAGGTTTTGCTATCACAGTTATCCTAGCATAGAAGAATAAATATTGTAGCATCCATTAGTTCTGTATACTTTGAGATATTTTCCATAGTAAATGACATTTCTATTTTCTTTCAACAATATCTTTGTTAGACATCATTATATGCCAGGCACCATGCTGGGATTGGGGATATACTCATCTATAGTAAAGACATGGTGACTTTTCTAAAGGAAATTGCAGGGGAGTCTATATCTTGAAAGTTTGAAAGACTTAACCTGGCCCCATTTTGTGGGGTTAAGAAGGAGTACATGTGAATTTTGACAACTTTTCTCATTTCTTCCATTTTAATGCATATATCCCAGTTCTCCACTTCTGTCATTTACATTTTCTCGGAAAACTACTCATCTCCAGGACAGTTTCAATATTATTTCCATTAGTGTTCTGCATTGGTGTACTGACTTCAGATACTCTCTAGAGTTAGGCCAAATCTCACAAGTTAAGGGAACAGTTCTTTGTAAGACTGTCCTCACTGCCTTCATCTGCCAAAACTGTGGGAGTTCCACTAGCCCCTCACATTCAGTAATCTACAGAATAACTCAAAGAACTCAAGAAAGCACTGGACTTACAATTACAGCTTTATTATAGCAGAAGGATAAATATCAGGACTTGCCAAAGTAAGAGACCCAAAGGTGAGGTCTGGGAGCCTCCACCAACATGAAGTTTCCATTGTCTTCTCTCCATGGAGTCAGGACACTTCACCCTCCTGGCACATCTATGTATGACAATGCTCAAAGAGTAGTACCAATCAGGGAAGCTCACCAAATGTCTGAGTTAAGAGTTTTTATTGGGGTTTCATTATGTAGGCATGATTGATTGAATCATCCATGGGACTGAATAGTTGAATTCATCCTCCAAGCTTCTCTGCTCTTCCTGGAGATCATGCTGATACCAATTGGCTCAAAGTCCTAACCATCACAAAGACTCTCCTGTCATTCACAAAACTCCAAGGATTTAAAGGCTATCTCCCAGAAACTGGGGGAAAAGGCCAGCCAAATTCTTTATTACACAGAACATGGTAATATGCTCATTGTTACACAGAACATGGTGTTGTCTTTTAATAGATTAATCTTCTCCATCTGTGATCATATCCCAGTCCCTAATTTGTGTATTTGAGTTTTCTCTTTTTTTCCCCTTTGATATGATTGTTATGGTGTTTTATTTTTAATCCAAAGCAAGAACCTAATTACTTTCTTCTTACCATGTAGTCAATTTTTGTCACATCATTGATAATGTGACAAGATGTGCCAACTTTGAGAGGAATTCATGAATACATTGAGACAAAATGCTTTTTGTTTATTTTTAAGAGGTACTGGGGATTGAATCCGAGACCTCATATATAAGAAGCAGGCACTCAACCATTGAGCTACACCAACTCCCTTTATAAGTTTTTTTTTTTTTTTTTGAAAGATTTTTTTTTTTCCCCCCCCCCCCCCATTGTTTTGCACTCACTGTCTGCTCTCTATGTGTTCTTCTGTGTCTTCTTGTCTTTTCTTTAGGCAACACCAGGAACTGATCTTGGGATCTTCTGGAGTGAGAGAGAGGCGCTCGATCTCTTGCCCCACCTCAGCTCCCTCGTCTGCTGTGTCTCTTATTGTGTCTCCTCTGTGTCTCTTTTTGTTGCATCATCTTGCTGCACCCGCTTTCTGCGCAGGCCATCACTCCTGCACAGGCCAGCACTCCTGAGCAGACCAGCACTCTTTGTGGGCCAGCTCTCTGCTCAGGTTAGTTCACCATGTAGGCCAGCTTGCCTTTCACCAGAAGGCCCTGGGAATGGAACCCTGAACCTCCTATATGGTAGATGGGAGCCCAATTGCTTGTGCCACATCCATTCCCCCTAATATGTTTTTTAGGTAGAGAAAAGATCACTATGCTATGTGACCTTGGGCAAAGAGCTCCATTGTTCTGGAACTCAGTTCCCTAGTCTATTACCTGGGAACTATATGAATTTCTCAAAACCAGAAGCGATGTTCTTTGACTCTGCACTGTGGCCTAGGCCATTGACTCTTATATGGCATACTTTCAATAACAACTTATTGAATTGAATTCTCTGCTGGAGAGCAGAGACCTTGAGTAAATGATTTCTTGAGGTACATTCAAGTTATAAGAGCTATAATATTACTTTAGGAGAACTATTACAAAGATGAAAAGAAAGTATTATCAAAGATTTAAAGATATCACAGAAACATATTGACCAACTAGTTTTCTTCTATATAAACCCTCCAGCAACATCATCACTCACCCTTAGTTTAATCATTTAATAGCCACATTGTTGGAAAATATTGAATTATTTTCTTCTGAACCCAATGAGGCCGATTGTTTTGTAATCCTTTTATAAGGAAAAAATGAATTAGTTTTTAGTTAATGATCACAATTGCGTAACAAGTTATTACACATTCATGCTTAAATCAGTACATTTTCTGTCCTCAGTGTTTTTTGTTTGTTGTTTTTCCCAAATTCCAGCCCACGTTGTATGTTCAAGCAAATAATTCAAATCGTTTTGAAAAAGAGATAAAGGAAAAAAATTTACACTTCAATACATTCACAGTTTCCTATTAAGTATCAGCTTGAAAGTGAACTTGACAAGTTATCAAAGTAAAGCATATTTCTGCATTCTTCTCTTTTCCTAGCACACTGATCCATGGCTATATTTGTTTTTTGTTTATTTGTTTTCCGTCATGGAACATTTTCTTCCACATTGAAGGTCGTATTGACAAGAGCAATGCCTATGGCTTTAATTTAGGGTTTCTATTTATTTTAGCTGTGAGGGGTGTACGCTTCCTCTCACAATCATCCATAGTATATCATCAACCCTAGATTTGGGGCAAGATGCTTTATCAGACTCTCATGTAAGAAATCATTTACTGAAAATGCCACAGAGATACTATGAAACTGTAAAGTGCTAGTATAACCTTGTAAAAGGTATTGGTCACATTAGATAGTCCCTCAAGCTCCTAGATTTGGGGAAATCTTAAAGACTTGTTAGAGAAGCAAGATTAAGAAACAGTATTGTCCCATTTAACTCTCTTTGGATAATAATTTTCAATTTTTGTAAACTATTACTTTGATCAATTTTATTAGTAGATGCTTTCATAGTGAACAGTTACTTATTTTACATTCAAGCTTTGCCATTCAGAGTGACTGGCAAGCAAACTACTTTTGTGTTTAGGTAGCTATCTCCTTTTCCCAAACTAAATCAGCTTTCTCTCTGAAATGAAATAAATGCATTTGATTATCTATGTGTCTCATTTGATTAAACACCCCAAACACATTCTGTAGAACACTACGGTCTAGTCTAGTCCTGAAAACAGAGTTTAAAAAAGGCATATACATTGGTTTAGAGATGTGATAACCAATTTCAGCTCCAGGCATAAGTGACCACCATGTCCTGTTAGGGGGAAGTGACATGGAATAAGGGACTCATCCATGATACTCAGTGTCAACCTTACTTCTAATAGGATAGATTCACAAAATCATTATGGCAAAACCCACTTCAGCTTTCAATGTCTTATTCTATAAAGAAAGGAATAGGATGCGATACCTAAGGTTTCCTCTAGTTCAGATATTCGGTGATCCATGAATTTGTTTTTGTGAGCTCTCATAACTATTCTTACTTGGAGTAATTGTTGAGAACAAGAAAGGTAAACTATGACCTGAGTAACGATGAAATCTGAGCAAAGAATAGCTCTGTATCATCATTCCCTGATATTTTGGGTCCTTAGCTTTTGTTCAAAATTGATGACAAGAAATATTTCTTTATGGCAATGTACTGAAGAGGGATAAATCAGAAGGAGCTGGCAGGTCATGAATTTCCTGATTTTCATTATGCGTAGAAGCATGCGGAGTGCTTTAAAACTGAATTCGACCACTCACCTTCTTTGAATGACAATGTTCTTTAAAAGACTTCAGTGATTTTACTGTATACCAGGGCAAGCAGAAATTTTATGTGGAATATCATCTGCAGGCACCTCCTTCTGAAGCCTTGACATTTCCCTCTTTCCTCTGAGAAATCCACAATGTGATGACACTTCAGCATGAAAGTGAGTTTTCCATTTCATTGCTTACTAAATTGAAGCAGTTTGATAAATGACATACATGCCACACAATGGTGTATACAAATGCTGTGATGCTTGACAGAAAGCAATTTTAAAGCTTTAACTTTTGCCTTTCATATACTTATAGTCAAAGTTATCCTGGGAATTGGCTGGGGCATCATACCATATGCATTCCAATATAAGATTGAATGTACATTTCAGAGAGGAACAAAGTGTAAGTTTGTGCTATAGTTGCAAAAGAAACAATTGTGTATTTGTCCATCACTTGCCATTAAACTTCACTATGTACTTTGGAGATAGAAAAAAATTATCAGAAATTAATCCTACATCCTTTTAAAATAGGATGAATTTGAAGCATAACACAAATATTTTTTATAAAATGATGATGGTGTGTATGATTAGATGGCTTATCATTTAATGTTGATTGTTATATTCTAAAAATGTAATTCTAAGGACCATCAACTAGAAAAAATGATGAAAGGTACCGAGTTACCAACTTCCAATTTTTTCACTTTTTTGGTGTTTCACCTGTCAAATTTAATCTTCCCCAGCAACTTAGTAAGAGAAAAATTCTTAATTACTCTTGAGAAATATAATATTAGGTAAAAAAATTGGTGATGGAAGTCCATAAATGACAGCTAATTATTGGTTGCAAGGCAGTAAATTTATGCTTCTATAATTTACTTGCAAATTTAATGTGACTGTGTCATATCTTATTCTTTGTTATTCTCTTTCCCAATTAAAAAAAAAACAAACAAAAAATAGAAAACTTCTGACAAAGTCAATGGGAAATATATAAACAGATACACGATAATTTATGAATTTGTGGGAATTCTATGTTAAACTGAAAAAAATCTTTCTTCATTGGGTCCCAGAGGCAAAGTAAGGCAATTTTTGCTGTGTAAATTCTTTGAAAACTACTGGATTGGTAGAAAGCAATAAAGCCACTGGCTCTGATGGAGAACATTAAGTAGGTCTTTATACCCCTCACAAATCTCTCTTATCATATAGAAAGGATCTCAGGGTATGAAGTGGCAAAACAAATCTTTGTCCACTCCTAACTCTCCATTTATCAGCTGTATCATCTTGACCAAACTGCTTGGTCTTCCGCGGTGTCAATTTCCTCATGCATAAAATTAGCATGGATATATGTAGTAGGTTGAGTTGTTAAGATTAAAAGAGATTAGATTTATAGGCTGCACCTGATTAAATGATTGCTCAATAAGTATTTTTCCTTTCTCATATTTTCCAATTGCTAATATTAGAAATTTTGCCACCAGAATTTTTACAGCATTTTCAGGTACCTGGAGACTTCCAATAGCAAACGCTCCTGAAAGAATCAAGGATTTAAACATTATCAATTTAGTAAGTTTAGTCTTCCTATATTGCATCATAATAGATGGTAATTTAAATGGATGTTTAAATACAGGGTGAAAAATAGATAGCTCTAGCTGCACATACTTGACAAATTATTGATTCTTTTTCATCATTTAAAAGATGTGCTAATTTCAGGAAAGAATACAAAATATAAATAATAATTTTGTTTTTAAAGTAACTTCAGTTCTATGATCCAAGACCCATTTTGGCACTCTTTCTTTATCAATGTCATTGCACTGATTTCTCTTCATTTACATTTTTCTGAAAATTATTTCTCTTCTTTGAAAGTGAGTGCCAAATCAAAATAAGATTTTCCTCTTGACATACTAGACTTTGGCTAAAATATAAATTTTGTGCTGAATAATAGAGCATTAAGTCACTGTTTCCATACCAGGGATTGTGAGCCATAGAACTACTTTGGTTTATGTATATAATAGATGCAAAACTATGCAAGAGCTAGACATCATCAACTTACATGTTGGTCCTGCCAGCCATTATGTATTATCAATAATCTGAATTCAGTGGTGAAATAAACCAGAGTTGGAAGCACTAAAGGACTTGTGAAGTTTTGCAAAGTGGCCTGACGGTACAATTTTTAAAGAGGTTACAAATTGATTATGGTAGATTCCTTAAATCCCATGCCAAACTTTGAAAGGAAGGGTTGAAGATTTTAATACCAACAAGGACTGAGCAGCTTTGAATTTGAATCATAGGGATTCCCTAGCCAAACTAGCATTTTGAAAGTACAATATTTAAGCATATGAGTTTTTGTGGGGCTTTGGGGAAACATGGATTCAGAATATAAATTATTTCCAGGTTTCTCCCTATGGAACCAAAGTAAAAGAAAGAATACTTATTATATCTTTACTGTTTGTTGATCCCTTTTAATGAATAGTTAATGATGCATCTGGGGTACTTTTAAAAATTGCTTGGTGTCATAAACATTATGCATTTGTACTTATGTCATAGTATTTCTTACTTGTCATAGCATTTCTTACTCGCTTCTTCCCCCTTTTTATTAACAGTGTATAAATTTTACATGAAAATGTGATTTTTATGGCTTGTTTAATCTCTCAGAAAAAACCCAAGACATATGATTGTAGAATATGTAGAAAATACAGAAACTTAGAAAGAGGAAAATAAAAATAATTTCTTCATTGAGATGTAACACTTATAATTATGTTAGTATCCTTCCCTACATTATGTTTTTGATAGTTGGTTTGTTTTTCACATAATTGTGTTCATATTAGATATACAAGTTTGTAACAGGATATTTTCACTGAACTCTTTAACAACTACATTTTCCCCATGTATTGAAAATGCCTTGAAAACATGGTTTTAATTGGTGCACATCATAGAAAACATTTATTTACCTATTCCTTTGTTTTTATTTTTAAAATATTTAGACCATTCATTCTTTACTTCTACTTCCTTAATATTACAACTTTTAGGGCAACAAACATCTATGTTGTGATGGTTAAGTTCATGTGTCAACTTGGCCAGGTTTAAGGGTTCCAATCCTTTGGTCAAGCAAGCACTGACCTGATTTTTACTGTGAGAGTACTTCATGGGTTTAAATCATTAGTCAGTTGATGGCATCTATGGCTGATTACATCTACAATCAACAAAGAAGATTGCCTGCAGCAATGAGAGACTAAGATCCAATCAGCTGAAGGTCTTAAAAGGAGAACTGATGATTCCAACAGTCAGAAAGAAAAATTTCTAACTCTACTTTAGCTAGCCAGCTTCTCCTGGGGAATTCATTTAAACCTTCATTGGAGTTCCCAATTTGTAGCCTGCACTATGGAATTTGGATTTGACAATCCCAACAATTATATGAGCTAGTTCCTATAATCCTTATAATAAATCTCCTAATATTTAAATTTAGATAGATATATAGATAGATATAGATATAGATATAGATCCTCTCAGTTCTTTTTCACTGGAGAACCCTAACTAATACAAATTTTGGTATCAGATTTGTGGTTCTTGAGAAACAGAATCTCACGGATGAGGTTTCTAAATTGGTTCTGGGATTTTTGAATTGTTTCTTTAATCCAGTTAGGTTAAAAGACACTAATGATTCTATTTCCAATGATCAGGATGGTACTGGTAGTCCATGGTGTGACTCGGCAATAGAGACATGGAAAATATCACCACTGGATACAGCTACTCAAACGTATATGAGACACAAGGCTATGGGTGATGGTGTATTTGATGACTTAACAGAACTTTGTGGAGTTAAAAAGTATAATTATGTTGGCTGGTTGTTTCTAAATACATTGGATACAACTGTTAAAGAAAGAGAAACTCAGGGCTTCAAATTCCCAGCTCAAGCAATGTATGAAGAACATGAAACTTTCTAGATATGCCCTAAAACTTGAACATTTCTAATATGCATTATATCTTGTAGCTGCAGAATTGACATTTCTGAAAACCAAACTCATAGTCTCATTGTGTGACTGGCTGAATTCCTATGTAACTTGAATTGCCAACTTTGCTGAATATCTGGTGTTAAAGTGAGGGCATTGATTGGGAAGGATTGGGATCCAGAATGGAATGGGACATATGGGCTGATGATGATGGTGGGGACATTGAAATCCTCGATTGTGCTGAGTCTTCTTTGCCAGATAAACATGTAATGGTCTATACTGAGGAATCAGCCACTTGATCTCCAGCCTATCCTGAGGAATGAGTAAACTGGCTTCCAGTTTTCCCTGAGGAATCAGTCATCCAGCCTTCCCCTGAAGAGATTAAGCCTGCTATACCTGATAAACGTGTAACTGCCTCTCCTGAGGAAACAGCCCTCATATCCCCATCTGAAAAGATTAACCCTGTTTCACTAGATGGAAATCTAATGAAATGCCATGAAGTAGTTGGCTTCCAAGATGCTGCTAATTCTTCTCATGACCCACCCCCACCACCCATCTTTTCTTCCAGACCTATAACTAGACTGAATTCCCAACAGGACCTGAAAGATGAAGTACAAAGTGAGACCACGAGGAGGTGAATTACAGTACAAGAACTGCATGATTTTTCCCATTTACATAGACAGAAATCAGGGGAATACGTGTGGGAATGGATATTAAGGGAGTGGGATAATGGTTGGAATGAACATGAAGTTGGATCAGGCTTAATTTATTGATATAGGCTCACTAAGCACAGACTCTGTATTCAGTGTTCGAGCTTGAGGAGTTAGAAAAAGCTCTAACAGTTTTTTCAGGTGAATGGCTGAAGCATGGACCAAAAGGCGGACGACATTACCTGAAGTAGAAATGTCAGAAGTGCCATGGTGTAATGTAGATGAGGAGAGATTGGACTGTTAGAGGGGAATCATCTGTAAGAACTGCTCACCCATCCCAGGAACGTCCAGAGCACACACCTTTCATCAGGACTCTGAGAAATGAATTTGTGAAACTAATCCAGTATCCCTGAAGAGCTCTGTGGTTGTTCTTCTCTTTAGGTCAGGTATTAGTTTGGGAACTGCTGCCACTGAACTTGGATCCTTAAACACAATGGGGTTGATTGGATCACAGACTGGCCGTAGCCATGTGTCAGCATTTAATCACCAAAGACAAGGTGGTTGTGGCTACCAAAATGGACAGCAGTTAAAGCAGTACTCAAAATAGTCCGACTCACAGACACCTATGGCTTTGGCTATTAGATTATGGGGTACCTAAAAGTGAAATAGATGACTAGTCTACTGAACTCTCTCCTAACTGTATAAGCAGATGAGGTCTAGGTCAAGTACACAAAAGTCTAACTTGAATCACAAAAACAGAAAGTCACAGCCACTCAGTCAATTTCCAGACTTAAGAGAGTTTACAGACCCAAACCGCCCCCCCCTTTTAAGGATTTATTTATTTTATTTATTTACACACACACCCCCGCCGCCCTTGCTGCTTGTGCTCATTGTGTCCATTTGCTGTGCATTTTTCTGTGTCTGCTTGTCTCCCTTTGTTGCGTCATCTTGTTGCACCAGCTCGCTCACTGTGCCATGCGGGCCAGCTTGCCTTCACCAGGAGGCCCCAGGAATTGAACCCGGGGTCTCCCATGTGGTAAATGGGAGCCCAACCAATTGAGCCACAGCTGCTTCCCCCCAAAACTCCTTGAATGAAGGGAGGCTAGGTCCCCTTGGGGCAGGATCTCACTAAACTGCTAAAAATTTAGACTGCCCATCTTCCTCCCAGCCATCCCAAAAGGACCCTACAGCTTTTTATCAGTGTGATGGTACATGGAGTAAATGGAAATGATCAGAAATTTGGGGGATTATTAGACACTGGCTCTGAACTGACATTAATTCCAGGAGACTCAAACATCACTGTAGGCCACCAGTCAGAGTAAGGGCTCATTTGGGGTCACATGGCCAATGGAGTTTTAGCTCAGGTCCATCTCATAGTGGGTCCAGAGTGTCCCTGGACCCATTCTGTGATTATTTCCCCTGTTCTGGAATAGATAATTGGAATAGATATATTCAGCAGCTGGCAGAATCCCCACATTGGTTCCCAGACTTGTGGAGTGAGGCTATTATGATAGGAAAGACCAAATGGAAGACTCTAGAACTTCCTCTACCTAGCAAAATAGTAAATCAAAAGATATGCTACATTTCTGGAGGGTTTTCAGAGATTAGGGCCACCATCAAGGATTTGAAGGATATAGGGATAGCGATTATCACCACATCCCCATTCAGCTCTCATATTTGTCCTGTGCAAAAACAAATGGATCTTGGAAGATGATAGTGGATTATCAAAAATGTAACCAGGTGGTGGCTCAAATTTTCAATTTCAATTCCAGATATGATATTGTTGCTTGAGAAAATCAACATAACCCCCAGTAACTGACATGTGTCTATTTATCTGGCAAATGTTTTTTTCTCAGTACCTGCTAGTATAGTCCACCTGAAACAGTTTGCTTTCCTGGCCAGCAGTTTGATTTCTAGGTATCAAGAGGCGTGGGCATGTCACGATATCCCTTTTAAGCTGTTTCAATTGGCCTCTCTTACAACCAAAAAAAGAGGTACAATGCCTAGTTGGCCTCTTTGTATTTTGTAGGCACCATATTACTCATTTGGATGTGATGCTCCAGACCATTTACTGAGTGGCTCAAAAAGCTGCTAGTTTTGAGTGGGGATTGGAAGAGAGGGTTTTGTAACGTGTCCAGGATGTCATGCAAGCTGCTCTGGCACTTGGGCCATATGATCCAGCAGATCTGATGGTGCTGGAACTTTCAGAGGCAAATAGAGATGCTGTTTGGTGCCTTTGGTAAGTCTCTATAGGGGAATCATAGTGCAGACTTTAGGATTTTGGGACCGAGCCCTGCCATTCCCTGGAGACAACTACTCTCCTTTTGGGAAACAGCTTTTGACCAGCTACTGGGTCTTAGCAGAGATGGAACATTTAACCATGGGCCACTAGAGATTCCCATCATGAACTTGGTATTTTCTGACCCACCAAGCCATAAATTTGGCCATGCAGAATAGCACTCTGGAAGTGGTATATACTAGATCGTTCCTAAGAATAACCTGAAGGCACAAGTAAGTTACAAAAGAAAGTGGCCCAAATGCCCATGGCCCCACTCTGCCACATTACCTTCTATTTCCCAGCTCACATATATGGCCTCTTGAGGAGTTTCCTATAATCAGATCTCTGAGAAAGAAAACTTGGGCTGGTGTGCAGATGATTCTGCATGATATATGGGTATCACCTAAATGTGGACAGCTACTCCACTACTGCCCCTTTCTGGGAAATCTTTGAAGGACAGTGGTGAGCTGAACTCTTCCCAGTAGGCAAAACTTTGAGCATTGCACTTGGTTGTTCATTTTGCTTAAAAGGAGAAATGACTGGAGGTGTGTTTCTATGGACTGTATCCAATTTTTTAGCTGGATGGTCAGGGGCTTGGAAGGAATATGATTGGAAAATTGGGGACAAAGAAGTCTTGAGGAGACATATGTGGATAGACCTTTCTGAGTGGGCAAAATAGATAAAGATATTTGTGTCCATGTGAATGCTCAATGGAGGGTGACTTCAGCAGAGGATAACTTTAATAATCAAGTGGATAGGATGATCCATACTGTAGATAACAGTTGGCTTTTTTCCCAGTCACTCCTGTCATTATCCTACAGACTCATGAAATAGGTGGTCATAGTGGTAAGGACAGAGGTTATGCTTGGGCTCAACAACATGAAGTTCCACTCACCAAGGTGACCTGGCTACAGCCACTGCTGAGAGCCCAATCTGCCAGCAGAAGAGACCAACCCTCCATCCTCAAAATGACACCATTCCCAGAGGTGATCAGCCTGTTCCCTGGTAGCAGATTGATTACTTTGAACCACTCCCATAATGGAAGGGACAGCATTTTGTCTTACTAGAATAGACGCATAGTCAAGATACAGATTTGCCTTTCTTGCATGCAATGCTTCTGCCAAAACTGCCATTCATGGAAGTACAGAATGTCTTATCCACCATTATGTTATTCCACACAGTATTGTGTCTGATCAAGGAACCCACTTACAGCAGATGAAGTGCAGGAAAGGGTACATGTTTATGGAATTCACTGGCCTCACCATGTTCCCCATTTCCTGAAACAGCTAGACTGATGGAATGATGAAATGGCCTTTTGAAGACTCAATTACTGTGCCAACTGGGTGACAGTACCTTGCAGGGCTGGAACATGTTCTCCAGGAGGCCGTATATGCTCTAAATCAGCATCCACTGTATGGTGCTGTTTCTACCATAGCCAGTATTCATGGGTCCAGAAATCAAGGGGTGGAAACAGGAGTGGCACCACTCACTATTATCCCTAGTGATCCACTAGAAAAAATATTTGTTTCCTGTCCCTTCAACCTTAATCTCTGCTGGTCTAGAGATCTTAGTTCCAAAAGGAGGAGAGCTTCTGCCAGGAGACACGATTCCACTGAACTGGAAGTTAAGACTGCCACCTGGCCACTTTGGGCTCCTTATGCCTCTGAATCAACAGGCAAAGAAGGGAATTACTGTACTGGCTGGGATGATGGATCCTGATTATCAAGGGAGAAATAGGACTGCTACTATACAATGGAGGTAAACAAAAGATTCAGGAGGTCCCTTAAGACATCTCAGTACTACAATGGCCTCTGATTAAAGTCAGTGAAAATCTAGAAGAACCCAATCCAGGCAGGACTACTCAGTGGCCCTTCAGGAATGAAGGTTTGGGTCACTCAACCAGGCAAAGAACCAAGACCAGCTGAGGTGTTTACTGAGGATAAAGACCATATGGAATGGGTAGTAGAAGAAGGTAATTATAAATATATCCATGTGATCAGCTCCAGAAATGAGGATTGCAATGGTATTTCTTCTTTGCTTTGTTATGAATATGTTTGTATATATACGTAAAGCAAATATCTTTGTTTTCATCCCTATCTTATCCCCTTATCATATAAATTTTATTAACTTTGTCACAGTATTGAAATTATAAGATATCAAATTTAAGAGTGAATACTATCCAAGGACTTGCATCCTCTCCTCGGGAAAGGGTTATTGCATTTTTCGTTGCACATAAGAAAGCTGAATTATGTGAGGCAAAAGTATGATCGCCATTGTTTTTATTTAGAGATTAAGTATAGTTGAAGTTGATATGCATAGGTGCCATGTTGACAGAGAGGACTCTAATGGTTAAGTTCATATGTCAACTTGACTAGGTTATGGTGTTCAGTTGCTTGGTCAATAAGCACTGGCCTGATTTTTACTGTGAGGTTATTTTGTGGATATAAATCATTGGTCAGTTGATTGCATCTATGGCTGGTTACTTCTACAATCAACTAAGGAGATTGTCTTCAGCCTGAGAGGAGTCTCATCCAATCAACTGAAGGCTCTAAAGGAGAACTGAAGATTTCAACAATCAGAAGGAAGAATTTCTATGTCTTCTTCTGCCAGCCACCTTCTCCTCAGGAATTTATCAAAACTTTCATTGTAGTTCCCAACTTCCCCACGGAATTAAAAATTGCCAATCCCCATGGTCAAATGAGCCAATTCGATGTCATAACATTGACATTTTTATTATTATTTTTTTAACACTGACATTTATATCCTTTCAGTTCTGTTCTTCTGGAGAATCTTGACTAATACATATGTGCATAAACTTTTTTCCTGAATTTTAAAATTTCTTCTTTGTAATCTATTTCTGAAAATTATTAGGCCAATGAGCATAAACATTTTAAGGGAAATATTGAATTCCAAAAGCATTGCACTTATCTATGCTCCTATGAAACACTTTGTAATTGTCTTTGTACCACTGTCTTTGAGATCTGTGGTGTGCATTTCCCCCTTCTTAGTACCCTCAATTAAAATTTCTTGAAATATTTAATGACCTCACTGTCAGTGCTTCTCAGGTTTTCAATAATGGGTTGGTGAAAAACAGAAAGGGAGAAAGACACATTTGGACATCATCCAAGAGGACAGTTAGGAACTGGGTGTTGAAGATAATTTAGGGTAAGGGATCACCCAGATTCAAAATGTATAGTTGCTAGGAAAGTTAAGTATAGGAAAGGGGGCTGATTTACCTAAAGAAGAGAGAGAAAGGTTAAGAACAAAAATATAGAAAAGAAAGTGGTTGAGTTCTCACATGAGTTTGCTTCATTTGGGAACAAAATGGAATTTACTAAATTTCCAAAAGAATTTGGTAGCAGAAAAAAATATCTTTGGCTCAAGGGTCATCTCAGAACTTTCTTTCTTATCCTACCCCAGAGTCTGATGTTTCACCAGCTTTTGAACTCTGCTGCAGAGATAAAGTCCTGTGCCCTGCGTCACCCCTCTCTATATCCCTTCTCGACCCAGGCTCCAGGCTGTACAGTTACCTTTCAAGCTGACGTCGTGATTAGGGCTCAGCCTCTCTGCAGTGGCTTGGCTCAGTTTCCCCATTACTTTCCTTTGTGCCCAGCACCCAAACAAAATACAGAACATTAGCAGCACACTGGAAACCATCTTCTTCTTTATTCCAGTAATTTTCTCCTGCAAAGTTAACTGCTATCCAGAGTTAGAACAGCAGAGAATAATTTTGCCTGTTTTGATACTTTATATGTAACTGAAATCATACAGTATATACTCTTTATATCTGGGTTGCTTTTTTGTTGTTCAACTTATATTTACTTTCATGTTTTTGCTTGTAACAAGAGTTTGTTCATTCTAATTTTTGTATAGTATTCCATTATATTAACAAGCTACAGCTTATTCATTCAGTCTGTTGTTAATGGACTTTGGAGTATTTACACTTTGGGATTATTAGCATTAGTGCTGCCATTGAACATTTTTACATATGTCTTTTGGTGAACATATGTATGTATTTGGGGGGGGTATATCTTAGAAGTGTAATTATTGGATCATAAGGCATGCAGAAGTTTAGCTTTAGTAGATACTGCCAAACACTTGCTAAAGAGCTTGTACCTCCGTACACTCTCACCAACGCTGTATTAAAGTTCCTTTGCTCCACGTGCTCACGAACAACTTGTATTTACCTGTCTTTTTCATTTCAGTCATACCGTTGGTTATGTTATGACATTGTATTGAGGTTTTAATTTGCATTTTCCTATTTATTAATAAAATTGTTTACTTTTATATATATTCATTGTCCGTTTGAAAATCTTTTGTAACACAGCTGTTGAAGCCTTCTGCCCATTTTTATTAGATTTCTGTCTTTCTTATTGGTTTTTAGTAGTGTTATATATAAGTCCTCTTGTAGATATTGGTACTGCAAGATATCTTCTCTCATTCTGTGGTTTTTCTCTTTCACATTCTAAATGGGGTCTTTTGAGGAATAAAACTTCATAATTTTAATATAATCCAATTTATCAATTTTCCATCATAGTTAATACTTTTTGTGTCTTAAGTAATATTTACTTAGGTAATTATGAAATTCTTCTGTATTTACTTCTAAGATTCTTATTATTTTACTTTTTACATTTAGATCTTCAGTACAACTCGATTTTTTTTTCTTTTTTAAGATTTTATTCCCGCCCCACCCCCCCACCCCCCTACCCCCCTTTGTTTGTACTCTCTGTCTACTCTCAGTGTCTGCTCATCTTCTTTTCAGGAGGCACCGGGAACTGAACCCGGGGCCTCCCATGTGGGAGGGAGGAGCCCAATCATTTGAGCCATCTCTGCTTGCTGCTTGTTTTGTCTCTCATTGTGTCATCTCATGTGTCATCTCGTTGTGTCATCTTGTTGTCTCATCTTGCCGTGCCAGCACATTGTATCAGCTTGCTGTCTTGCTCGTCTTCTTTCGGAGGTACCAGGAACCAAACCTGGGACTTCCCATGAGGTAGGTGGGCGCCCAACTATTTGAGCCACATCCTCTTCCCTGGATGTTTTTAATGATGTGAAATAGGGGTCCAAATTCATTTTTCCCTATGATATCAAATTGACCCAAAACCACTTACCTACTGTATTATCACCTTTGTCACTTAGCAACTGGTATAAATAGATATGTGTATATATACATATTATTTAAAAAGCTCCAAAACCATTTGCATTATCATAAAAACAATCAATACAACATTTTTCAGTGAAAAAGATGAAGAGCTTTTTTGTTATTTCAATATATTGTCCGCTGTTGTGATCAATGACTGATTGAACTTTTTAATTTTCCTGTCACTTACTTAGCCAACAATTTTTTTTTTTTTTTACTTCTTAACCAACAAATTTTATCTTCAATAGAATCTCAAGATAAAAGGTCATGCTAGCCATTTTTACCACAAAATTTGATTTGAAAAATCATGTTCATAGACACACTGTCAAGTTTTTTGTGGTACTCAAAAGATTTTATTTTAAATTTTACATTTACTTGATATTTAATATTATCCCTAAATTTTGTATTTTATTTTTCTTCACATTTATGTAATATGAAAAATATAATGCATTTTTCACCAAATCCTATATCAATGTCCTCATTTCTTCAACAGTTTATTAGTGGATATAAGAGAAGTATTATAATTTTTTGCATGTGCAAAATATTAAAACCATAGAGAAACATGATTCTTGTATTTACAAGAAAGGTTTATTCTGCAGTCATCAGGCAGAGTGTTCTGCATGTATCAGTTAGTTTGATTTAGTTGATGATAGTGTTATTCAAGGTTTCTATATCCTTGCTGATTTTCTGTCTAGATGTTCTATCAAGTTAGTTGGGTATTCTCCTATTTATAGCCAAAGTATCTCAAATAATTAGATTTATCTTATAGGGTCATTGTACTAAATGCTCAGTAAGGGTTTACTAAAACAATAATACTTTCATAATTGTTGTTACTATTATAACAATTCTCAGTTACAATTGTCTTAGATTTCTTGCCATTAATTGTTAGCTTTTCTCTTATTTACAGCTGAGAGCCTTCTAAGAGATGTAAACTACAAGTGTGTGGATAATATAAAATTCTATTTACATATGGCCTATTAGGAATAAATAAAAATGAATTGGCTTCTCATACCTTACCCTGAGAGATGATCAATTGCATGTGAGGTAGGAAATATAACAGAGCTCTGATATGCTAGTTTAGGAGCCTGATATTATAGAAATGCCATTGATTGATATTGCAAGGAAGACATTGAGCTGATTTTTTTAAAAAAAACTTGACCATGTGATTTCTACTGATTTTTTTTCAAACAAAAAAAAACTATTTCCCCTTCTCCTGCCTCTATCCCCCACTTCTCTGGCAACCTCTAGTCTGCTTTCTATCTTGGTAAATTTACTATTTTTAATCATCTCTTATCAGTGATATCATATACGTTCTGTCCTTATATGTCTTGCTTATTTCACTGAGCATAGTGTTTTCAAGGATCTTTCATGTTGCATGTCACATAACTTCACTTTTTTTTATGGCCAAATCATATACCATGGTGAATATGACCACATTTTGTCTGTTCATTTGTTGATGCACATTTGGGTTGTTTTCAGCTTCTGGCTATTGTGGATAATCCTGTTATAAACATTGGAGTACAAGTATCTTTTTGTGACTTTGTTTTTATTCCCTTTGGGTATATGCCTCGAAGTGTGAATGCCAGGTCAAATGGTAATCCTATATAACTTTGAGGGACTGCTATATTGCTTTACAGTGGCTGCACCATTATACATTTCCACCAAAAATGCACAGAGTTTCAATTTCTCCACATCTTCTCCAACTCTTAATTTCCATTAACAAAATAATAACCATCCTTGTGGGTGTGGAGTAGTATCTATTGGTTTTAATTTGCATTTCTCTAATGGCTAATGATGTTGAGCATCTTTTCATGTGTTTATTGGCCATTTTTATATCTTCTTTGGAGAATTGTCTATTCAAATCCTTTGTTTTTTATTTCTCTTGTTTGTCTTTTTGTCCTTGAGTTGTAGGAGTTCTTTATATATTCTGAATATTAAAACTTTATCAGTTATGTGATTTCCAAATAATTTCTCCCATTCTCTAGGTTATCTTTTCATTTTCTTGATAATTTCCTTTGATGCACAAAAGTTTGTAATTTTGATGAAATTGAATTTATCTATTTCTTTTGTTGCTTGTGCTTTTGGTGTCATATCTAAGACCCCATTACCAAATCCCACATCATGAAGATTTGCTGCTATGTTATTTTTTAATAGTTTATATTTTTACCTCTTTTTTAGACTTTTGATCTATTCTGAGTTGATTTTTGTATATGGTGCAATGTCGGGGTCTAACTTCATTCTTCTGCATGTAGATATCCAGTTTTTCCAACAACATTTGTTGAAAAAACTATTCTTTACACACTGTATGTCCTGAGCACTCTTATAAAAAAAATCGATTGTAAGTCTATTCCTGGACTTTGAATTCTGTTCTACTGATCCATTTGTCTATCTTTGTGCTAGCAGCATAATATTTTAATTACTACAGCTTTGTAATACAATTTGAAATTGGGAAGTGTGAGTCCTCAACCCCTGGTATTCATTTTCAAGGTTGTTTTGGCCTTTCAGGGCTCTTTGCAGTTCTATAAGAATTTGAAGCTCAATTTTTCATTTCTGCAAAAACAAAAAAAGAAGACTGCTGGAATTTTAATAGGGGTTGCATTGAATTTATACATTGCTTTGCATAATAATGACATATTAAGAATGTTAAATTTGAGTCCATGAATGTGAGATGTCCTGACACTTATTTAGGTCTTCTTTAATTTCTTTCAGCTGTGTTTTGTAGTTTTCAGTATTCGAGTTGAATTTTTGTACATCTACTGATTCTAGAAGGAGATGTCCACTATTCCTAATAACTACCTTTTTCTAACATTGGGAAATTGCTGGGAATGGAGATTGCTTTGAAAATATGCCTAAGTTGACATCTTTACAAAACACCCCTTCCCCATTACTTCTGCAACTCCTTACCACCCACATTTGCCTGGGAAGTTTCACGGTCATGCCATCTTAGCAATTTCTGGGGACTGGAAATGGATTTACTATCCTTCAATGAGCTAAACATTTCCCAAGTGGTCATGATCCTGATGCCAATGTCTTCTATTTCTATTATCCAGACCTTATCTTACAAGGATTTCCTCTGCTCTTGTTTGGTTGAAACAGGCTCTCCACAAACTATAGATCTCTTGTTGCTTTTGATATTTAACAGTGTCCTGATACACATATCAGAATAAGCTTCAGAAGAACTGGGTTCTCATTTTGGCTTTACCCCAAGCAAACTATATAACCATGGTCAAATGATGTCATTTCTTTGTGCCTCAGATTCATTATCTACAAAATATTAGGGTTGGATTGGATGATATGTGAAGTGCCTTCCTTCTCTGTGAACCTGTGCTGCCTTTGTTTCTTCTGTTGCTTCTTTAGGCTCTACAAGTAATGCTTATGGTGACTTACATCAACTTGACCCTCTTTCTTTCCTGGAATTTAATCCCAGAACCTGCCACCACTCATTATCTGTTTTTCAGTTTTCTGGGTCCATTTTGACTACCACCTTCTAAATAATAAGTTGCAATCTCATATGCTTTCAAATGCTAGTAAACAATATAAACCAAGCTAAAGAAATAGGGACCCATGGGATCTGAGGATATATCTCCACTAAAGACAAAGATAAAACAATGTGCATACTAAAGGAAAAAGTCCAAAGGTTACATTCTCTTTGTGAGCATAGGTTTTGCAACTTCTTTAAAAAGTTTAGTCTTTCCCTAGATATCTATCCCTCTTAAACCTGCTCTCCACCCCATCTGCTTTGCCTGTCCCATCTGAGGACCTATGCTATTAGCCCCTCTAGAAGGGACAGCTAGAGACGTTGAGATTGGGAAGCTCATCAGCTTCCCAGAAAAAGTGCCATTATCATCCATCTTCTTTATCATAGCAATACATTTTATTCTCATATAGCAATCCTCTATTTCTTTGTATCAACCATTACGTTACATCCAGTGAGAGAAATGTTACATGCTGATTTTGTTTTGATATCAGCCTCTGTTCTCATATTTACTCAGATCATTGGGTTAAGTCATAACCATCACTGAATTTTCATTACCATCATCAAACTCTTTTATGCTATTTATGTTGTCAGTGTCCATAAATGCTTCTCTAAAAACTGGGATCTGAAGCTAACAGGCAATTCTTCTATCACAAGGAAATAAAAAAATTTCAAGTAATGTGTAATAAATGGCAAGAATGGACACTTCAGAAAATAGGTGAAATCCCCAAACTGAAAAGCCTATATCAGAGGAGCAGACCCAAGGGACTGAAATTCTCATTATGCCACGAACTAGCCCGGTTCCTGATGACACTCCTTAGCCTTTTAGCGTGAACTGCCATACCTGGGTCAGTACATAGGAGCATTTCCAGCCTCAGAGCACCAGTGAATCATTCCACATCGTCAGTCTTTGTAATGATTAAGTGTGAGTGAAGATAATATTTGGCTGTATATTCTAAGGATCTTCTATGAATTGACAAATATTGATTTGTCTTTCCTTCAATCAATCTCAGTAAATGTAATCTGCCTGGATAAAAACAGCCAAGGTTTGACCATTGAACCTATATAACAAGAGAGGTGGGTCAATGTGGGAATAGTGCTATCTTTCTATGCTTGCTTTTGAGTTCACGTGGTCCATAAATGGTCAGTTTTGGTGAGACCCAGAGGTAGGTTGGGAATTCTTGTTTATTTCAACCCTCCACTTTTTTTGTTTGCACTCTTATTATTCCTTTATATTTACTCATCTATGAAATGGAAAAGCTTATTTATTCATTAATTCAATAATTACCAAACAATTGTTCTATGTTATGCCCTTCTAAGGTTTCCCTCTACTCTCTGATCTTAACGATGAATATATCTTTTGATTTCTTTTACTTCCTTCTGGCACTCCAGAATCATGGCTCACCTTCACAGACAGATTTTTCTCACTTCCATTCCCAACCTACAGAAGGGCCATGGAACAAACCCAAATAACAGCTACTTACAATCCCATAACTGAGAAGACTGGGTCTATTGCATAATAATATTATCCAAATGGGCCTGGCCACTTTGCATTCTCCTCTCTCCTTGGCTCCCTCCCATTGAAGCTGACCTGGATTATCCCAATGCCTAAGCCTCTAGATACTCTTTCTCAGTTTCTCAATGACAGATGGATATTTATCATGGAAGACTTTTTTTATCAGAGAAGTTGCAAGTTTACAAAGTAATCATGCATACCATATAGGATTCGCATACATCACCCCACCACCAACACCTTGTGTTGTTGTGGAATATGTGTTATAAATGATGAAAGAACATAATCAGAATTTTACTGCTAATGATAGTCCATATCTTACCTTTGGTGTGCTTTTCTCACAAACCACCCTATTATTAACACCATATATTATTATTAAATATTTGTTATAGTTCATGAGAGAATGTTCTCATATTTGTGCTGTTAACCACAGTCCATCATCCACTACAGGGTTCACTGTGCTATACAGTCCCATGCCTTGTACAGTCCATCTGAAGTGTGCATTCAGTGGCTCTCAGTTTCATCACAGAGTTGTGCCATCATCACCGCAGTCATTTTAGAACATTTCATAATGGAAGACTTTTAATGTCATTTCCGACACTGGGAATCTGAGTTTCTTGGACACTTTGCTAGTAACCCAATTTCACATAGAAGTCATAAACCAGCCAGCGTAAATTATACCTTCATCACCCTACCCAAGATACAATGATCTCTACAGCTCTCCTCTGATCCCACCCAGAGACTTTGAAGAAGAGATTTAGCTTTCCAGGTTTTTCAAATATAGTCCTCATGGTGTTCTCAATTATACCCCACTTTTGCAAGATTATGCTTCTACTCTTAACTTATCTTTCTCCAGTACTTTTCCTATGTGTGGTTCCTTCCCATCTTCCTTCATACATGTACAATTCTCCCACAAATAAGAAATATACAATTTTTTTAACTTGGTCTTCCAGCCCTTGCAATTGTTTCATTTTTTGTAATACAAGCTATTTGAATATATATCTAACCATTTACTTTTTGGCCCCTGCCTTGACCCTGCTTTGGTGCCTGCTTTTATAAAGTTTATTCACAGAGCAGCCAGTGATCCTGTTAGAACGTAAAGTCATGTCACTTATTTGCTAAAAATCACACATTGAGTAAAATCCAAAATTGGAATCATGACCTCCAAGATTCTACACAATCTCATCTGAAAACAAGCTAATGGGCTGTGCGGTTTCTCAATTTAGACAGTGGAAAAGAGGATAGCTGTACCTAGCAATGGCCAGGGGCCTCCCGACAGATATGCAGAAAAGGCAAAGCCCAGAGGAGATTAGGGTATTGGAGGAATGATTAATATAATTGAGCCAAGAATATGAATTTGGAAAAGCTTATCAGATAAGGGACGGGAGTGACATGGGAGTTGCCCAAAGTGATGACATGAGTTGCAGTGAAGCACTACAGCCTTGATTCAGTGGGGAATGGTGGGAAAATGGCAGCTAAGAGGAAAGGCGGACAGGATCGTGGTCGTGGGCATCAGGCTTATAGGAGCTGGGGCTTGTCCACGGCGCAGGATAGTAAGGGTCTGGAATCTGGAAGAATATTCGTGGAACAAGGAGGGGAGTAGTCCTGACCCCAGCATGATTAATACATGGGATTGAAGAGGAGACATGACTTGAGAAGACTGCAGGGGAAAGAGCGTTTTCAAGAATCATCCTGTTTGATCTAATTAAAGAAATGAGTGGGGCTCTTCAGAAAAGGGCTTGAAGACCTGGGGAAGTTATTGTGGAATAAGAATTGTAGAAAATGGAGTAAAAAAAAAAAAAAAAATTGAAGAGATGGAAGAGATATGTTAAAATAGAAAACAAGTTGCAGAAAAGTGTGTATGATACTATATTACCATTTTATTTGAAAAATAAAAACATGTGTGAATATATATTTATATAAATATATGTGTGACTGAATATATATATAGAGAGAGATGTGTGTGTTGTATATTGATAGATGCTAAAGCATTAAAAATAGATTTCAGAAAGCTTTCATTCTCAAAAAATATACATTCTTGTACTGGTTTGATTTTTATCAGCTATCATGTGTTATGTTTGTGATCAATGCAAAAAAAAAATAGAATTTTTAAAATATGCCTGATGTAAATCAGATTAAATATAATTACATTTCTAGCAAGGGTGGAGAGTGTCATGGAGTTGTCACAGAATTTTCAAGAGCAGGTGTTAAGAGAATTATACTTCTAGGGCAGGCGTTCTTAACCTTTTTTGTTCCACGGACCCCTTTGCCAGTCAAGTGAAGACCACGGACCCCTTCCTAAGTCCACACTATCTTGTGTATATTTAATAAATCTATCACACCTGCACCAACATGTCCCCACAAGAATAATGTTTTTTTTTGAATTTCAATTCAAGCTCACGGGCCCCTTGCTAAGAACCCCTGCTTTAGGGACATGTTCATCTTTCAGACTCACAGGTGAGGGATTTTGGAGGGAACTTCATTTTCTGGGAGGCAATAGAATTTAGTGCAAAGATCCTTTTAAATAAATTTTATTTTCCTGTTAGAAAGGATCAGGACACCAATCAACTTTCACAAACATGGAGTTATGGATTCAAACCTTGGCTCCACCCCTTATTAGCTTTGTGACTCTGGGTAAATCACTTAACTTTTCTAAACCGAAGTCTCCACATCTATAAGATGGGGATAATAATGCCCAGCTCATATGTTCATTGCAGGAGTTAAATGAAGAAAGGATTATAAATTTCCCAGTAATTGCTTTGCACAGAGTAGGCCTTCAATAAATGGAGACTGTTATTAGCTATTCCCACATGAGTTATATCTGAAAATATCTTCACTGCCATCAATTTTTCATACAATTGTATTACATTTGCAAAAATTTGACAAAAAAAATAAGCAGAATAAATCCGTGACATGCAGAACACTTTACAGTTTGTAAGAAAATCATTGCCTTACCTCATTGTGCATTATTTGTTGTGACTAAAGAGATCTTGAGCTTTACCAAAGCACTGTAAGTTTTGGTAAATGTTTTCTCAGATATCCATACTGGTATCTTCCAAAATAAAATTTATCCTTGGTATAATCTTCCTTTAGCACATACTAGGTGCTACAGGATTTCTTTCTAAAGAATTTCAAAGTGAAACTAGAGACATTTTCAGATATCTCATTTCTGCTCAGAAGGGACTTTCTTCAAAACTGGAAGCTATAATTTATTGTTTTTCATCTCAGAGAAATTGTGAATATTTAAAAACTTCCTAGGATCTAGTAGATAAAATATGCCCTCAAATCTCCAAATACATCAGACAAAAATCTGCTCTTCAGAGAACAAAAATTCTGAAGAAAATATATTCTGGCAATATAGACAGTTCATATATTCTACTTCATACTAAGAATAGCATAAAATTATTTATTACTAATCATTGGATACTATATCACAAATTTTAAATTTATGCTTCTAGGGAGTTTTCATAGCAAAGTTAAATAAACTTGGAAATGACTGCTGCAATGGAAGAAGCTATTACTTGAAGGAAATATTTTACAGGCAATAAAAATAAGAATGTTTATTGCAGAACTTCAATTTTACATGAAGGACACAAAAAAATTTTTTTGTGTCATCATATCTAGTACTTATGGATCATATCCAATATAATGTGGCTTTAGAAAAAAATTTTATATCTGTCTCCTGGTGATTATGATTACTTTGATTCGGCCAATCTCTACAGCAAGTACAAAATTCTAATTCCTTAATATACTGCTTAAATATTTCTTAGGTAATATTGTTGGGGAAGGCAGACATAGATTTGATGGTCTTATCTATTGAACAGAAATTGGTAAAAAATTAAATAAAAAACTATAGAAATGGAACATTTTGTCATATCAATTAAGAGAAAGAAAGGAGGATATGAATATGAGACAAGAACAAGGCCAAAATTAATAGTTTTTTACAGACTGTACCTGGATTCTAGAGATAACTTACATAGCAAATAGGTTCCCTCTCAATTGTCAGCTAAGATCTGTTGAAATTGTCTTCCAAGGTTCATCAAAAAAAGCTCAATGATTGATTAGTAATGTCTGTCCTGGGTGCAGATGACAAAGTGGTACATGTGCCTAGAAAAGTTAGTGCCATGATTCTCAAAGTGTGGGCTGATGTCAATGTCACCTGGGAACTTGTCAGAAATGCACATTTTCAGGTTTGACCCTAAACCTACTGAACCAGACTATGGGCATGGGGTGCAGCAATCTTATTTTAAAAGCCTTCCAAGTGGTTCTGATGGTTGCAAAGGTTGAGATGCATTGGGTTAGAGTAATACTAATCATCAAACTACTCAAATTTATATAATCCAGAAAAGCACTTTCTTATGTTTCTTAACAGAAATTTATCATGTTTGCCATTTTAAGAAGCTCTTTTCAGTTTTCCCATGTCCTATTTTGCTGTTCCCTGTATTCAAATTTGATGCAATTTTAGGATGGGGTATATCATGTTAAAATTTGATAGTGGAGCATTTGAGCAAAATATATTTTAGACTGACAGACACTTAATACATTTTGAAAAAGGACATTGTTGCAAAACAATTTTACCTGAAACTATAGTAAAATTTGATCCCCCAAACCAATGAAGTTCCTGAGATTAGAAATAGTAAATCAGTAAGAAAGAGGTCCAAAGTGTAGCCAGAAAGTAGTTCTGGCTTCCATTAAATACACTTGGCTATCTATCCTTGCATAATAAACTACCTCACATCTAATGCAGGTTGTTAATGATGGGGTGGGGAGGGGGTCGGGACTGTATTTTCTGCATGATTTTTCTGTAAACCTACAATTTCTCTAAAAACAAGCAACTTAGCACTTTAAGCAATAACAGTTTTACGTATTCATGGTTCTGTGGGACAGAAATGGAAAGAGTACAGCAGGGATGGCTTATCCCTGCTCCGTGGATTTCTTCTATCTAAGGTGGTTTTTTGACTAGACCCTCAGCCAAGACAGCTTCAAGAGTTGGAGGCTGGTTAAGCATCGGTCTTTCCAACAACAAGGAAAAATCTTCTAAGAGGGAGGAGGCAAAGCTACCAGTCCTATTAAATGCTACGTCCCAAATTGGCACAGCAGTTTGTGACACTCATATTCCCCCACATTCCACTCCAATTTAAAGGGTTAGAGAAATAAGCTCCATCTTTTGATGAGGGGAATGTAAAAGAATTTATTGCTATCTTTAACCCAATACATGAAACATTGAATTCTGTCTGTTGGAAGATTTTACTAAGTAGTTAGAAAAGAGAAAGCAGAATTTAGTTTTCAAATATTGCTTTACCGCATGTGAACACATCACGGGCAAGAATTGAATCTTTCTCGTTTTTGAATTTCCATTCCTTAGCACCGTGTCTAACACGCAGCATGCATTTGATAAATGCATGTTGAGTGGCTTAATACATTTTATAAATAAGAGTGTATCAGTGTAGGCTAGATTATGCCGTTGTAACAAGTAGCCCCAAACCTTTCCATCATGACCGTCTTGGGCGGGCTGAAGCTCGGTTCTCAGTTGTGATCCTTTGGGGCTCGGTTTGAAGGAGCACACACTCTTTGGGACATTGCTGGCTTTGTGGAAGAGGGAAAAGAGAATATGGCAGAAACCCAAATGGGGTCCCAAAGCTTCAACTGGAAAAGCCATGCAACACTTCTGCTCACATTTCACTGGCCATCACAGGTCAGTGACAAAAGCTGCTATCAATAAAGCAAAAAATGAATAATCCTTCCCACAATGCAGAGTAATAATATAATCCACCGTGTAAAGGATGTCCATGGTGATAGCAATTCATTATTACTGTTTTGTTTTGTTTTTCTGAACAATCACAAGGTTGTGGAAACATCATGTTTTATAGGGATGATTGACATATGATTTTCATATGATATTGTATCAGATGCTCTTTAAAAAGAATTACCAAGATGTAATTCCTTCCTTGAAAGGATGCTGACACACAGCATAATCACAGCAGAACAAGTCTATTAAACTACGACACTGGTAGGTAGTAACAAAGTACTAAATTGCTCCTAAAGGTAATCTTTTTGTAGAATTTAATAGAAAGCATTAAGTTGACGTCAAATAACGGGGTCTGCCTTGACAGCTGCAGTCTGAAACTGAATTGGCTTGAAGGAAACGGTTGGCAACCAGGGTGGGACAATTAGTTTCAATAAGTTAGTTTGATTTTTAAGTTGCCTTTGTGCAATTCTGCTTTCTATGAATTCCAGCTTAGTTGTGAATGAAGCACGCACAAACATTCCACATGCTGATCAGTAGCTTCAGGAGGGACTGGGAACTTCTGAAGTATGTCACATGCAATCGATCCAAGCTTTGCTGAAGCATGCTGTGCTCTGTTTTTATATATTTGTAGTAGGCCACTGTTTGGGGATTTATCTACATATGCTAATTCTCTCCCACATGTTTGAAAAATGATCTGACTGGCTTCAGAAAATATTTTCACAAGATTAGATGGAAAAGCTGCATGTAACCTGGAAACACAGTAGTTCAGTAAATTTCATTCCTTGCAAGAGCAATTTATATCCTTTTCACTTTCTTCCTTTGGTCCAAAAGTCCAAAGTACCTGGAAAGGAAACAGTTGCACTTATTGCAGATGCCAGTTACTGCCCCATCAGCACACTGCCTGTGTTGCTTTCAAAAGGGAAATGCCATTCTCCCCGCCAGAGAACTGACGGCTGCTCTGAATTTGGTTGGCAGGTTAGTTTACAGATTAACATTTTGTGGATGCATATTTATGGCCTAGAATCCCAAGAACGTACTTTATACTAGAATGTATGAGAGAGATGATAAAATGGCACAATGTGATGTTCCATCCCCATGGCAACTGTATCCCAATAAAAAGTTACTGCTGGTGTAAAGGCAAGATGCTTTTCTCCATGATACAAAATATTGACTTTGAGATCAGCAAACCCGGAAGGGGCTTGGAAGACCTATTTCTTTCTCCAGGTTTCTCTCTTGGCAGCTTTCTTTTCTCTTTTGTCCTCTTACTTTTTCACCAATCTCTCTCCTGTTTTTATGTGGTCATAAATAGCCAAGACAAATGGCCATCTTTTTCCTAAACTTTGTCATCATCCCTGGCAATGAACCCAGTTTAAGTGACACAATTTTCAGAGAACAAGGAAGACACCTCAAACTATGCTGACATTCTAGATGTTTTGGGTTTTATTTCCTCCAGAGTGCACTGCTCCTCCAAATGTGTTCTGATTAAACACACAGAAGTGTTTGCCTAACAATTCCTCTGCACCTACAACATTTGTCCAGGGAATTATTCTGAGCCCTACAAGGAGGAGAGCTCCCATTCATAATGATGAACAAATATGGTTGTAGTCAGTTACATCTATCCAGTATGTAAAGAAACCAGAAACTATGAATCAAGTTATGTCCACCTCCATCAAACAAAGGACAAATTTCTTGTCCTCTGGACAACTTTACAAACTATTTGTATGTGGAGAGATTGCTAGTTTCTCTAAAACAAAATCTAGAAATCTCCCCTAAACTTGACCTAACTTTTTATATGCTGATATACTGGCTCCCAGGTATTGAAATAAATATTGTGTGGTTATATCTTTTCTGTGTGCTTGGTCATTTCTCCCCTTTCAATCTGTTGGGTACTCAAAATGCCCCTCTAATTTCAGATGATGTTTTAAATCAGTTATCTCTTTTTATATCAGGGGAGGGGGAAGGAAAACGTTTCTTTCACTGTTGGCTGGATGACTCTTTAAGTAGGCCTTTGGGTCAATATTTATTGATAATGACCACCGAAGACCTACATTTTTTCTCTTTGCTAAATGCATACAGATAATCAAAATAACAAATCAGTTAATGACATTGTAAAACTTAAATATTAGATCAGAAATGACAAACTAGTGGTGTGTTGGTTTCTATGCTTCCAATTTCATCCTGGATATTGATAAATAGAATATAGCTCTTTTCCACTGAACTCAGACACAGCTTCAGAATCCTTCTTAACTTAGTTCTTTGAGCAGCCACTACTAATTGATTTGAACTGGCCTGCAACATATAACCTATTTACTATTCCTAAATAAGGGGATGCATTAATTTTAAAAAGCTATACAGCACCAGAAAAACACTCCCTGTCAAAACTGGAACTCAGTTAACACAAGTCCAGCTAGATACACAAATTCAGGGCAGTTTGGAATGCGGTAATGAATGGAGATGGCTCCCACAGTTCATTGTAAGCTCTTCAAGGGCAGGGAAAATGAATTATTTATCTTCACATTTCCTGGATCTCACTCCAATATTGGCATAGTTGGCTTGAATAAATGGTTGTCCGATTTAATTGGAAGTTCAGAAAGGTAGACAAAGAGAACATGTTGTATGGAGCATGTAGTTGTTTAGAAGGTGAACACTAAGAAAGATAAAAATCAAGCGACTACTCTGCTTAAAGCCATTTCCCCAGTAGGAACATTTATGCTATCCCTGCTTTTTCTTCTAACAATTCCCATTCCTTCTTGGTCATAAGGGCAACTCAATCCATTTAACCTAATCTTAGAATCTTAGGCCATAGAAGAAATGCCTAAGGGAAAGGCATGTAATCTAAGCAAGACCAATTAGAACACTTCACTTGGATTTTTCAAATTGGCGTAAGAGTAGCCTTCTCTCTCCTCTGGCCATGGAGGCATAAGGATAGTAAGTCTGGACTTCCCAGTGGATGCATCCTCTGCTAAGGAGAGAAAGCTGGCATGAGATAGTCGTGCTGATAGTTATAAAGAGTTGAGAGGCAAGGAGAGTCAAGAGGGCATTTTAAATTCTGGCTCATATCTTCCCTGAACCCAGATACACCTTACCATCCATGTGGTTTGATTCTTTTGTCCTTAACCTAGTCTGACTTGGGTTGCTATAACTTGCATTCAGAAGAGTCCTAACGAATACAGTCAATAGGATGAGAGTTAATCAAGGGTAGATTCCCCACAAGTGTAAAGCGCTTGAGCAAGGAAATCCAGTCATTGGCAGTATCTTGAGAGCTCTTCAGCAGGCTTGTGGGTAGACCAGAAGGTGAGAAAGGAGAAAACAGGACCCAAGCTGTGGGAATGAGAGAGAACACCGGTGTTTGAAAGGACTAAGGCAAGCAAAGCAGGGACTTAATAGGAATGGTCTGTATCAGGCAGATTATTAAAAGAGGCATTTGGGTGCCAGAAAGCTTAGTTAAAGACTGAGGCATATCTCAGAACAAAGAGAATCTGGTCCTAAGGACTGGACAATTATATCAGAGCAGGGTTACGAGCAGGGTTGTTTGATGTTTTGCTGTTCACCTATTGACCTCATTGTTTTATTCACTCTAGGGTCCAAGAACAGGACTGTTCAAGAGCCTGGGAAGGAGCCAAGTTTGGCTGGTGGCCAGATGTTTTTGTTGTTTTTTCCCCAGAAATCTCAGCCCTGCAGCTACAGGGTCACTTCTGTTAAAGTGAGGATATTGATTGGGAATGGAAGGGGATCCTGGATATTGGAATGGGAGCATGTGGGGAGATTCTGCTGAAGCTGGGACCTTGAACTCCTAAATTTTGCCGAGTTGTCTTTGGTAGCAGAAGCAGCCCCTTCATTCCTGCCTGAGGAAGTTAGTCCTTCTTTGACAGAAGAACCTATGTTGGCAACCACTGGAGTCACTGCCTTGGTAGGCGCTACCGATCATCCTCAGGACTTACCTCCATTACCTTCTTCATTTTTAGACTTACAACTAGATTTTAGTCCCAGCAGGACCCAAAGGGTGAGGTACAAACAATGACTTGTGAAGAGGTGAAATACATCACACCTGGGAATGACATGATTTGTCTAATTTATACAGACAGAAATATGGGGAATATTTGTAGGAATGGATATTAAGGGTGTAGGATGAAGTTGAAAGAAATATAAAGTAGGACTAGAAACTTACTGATATGGGCTTACTAAGCAGAGATTCTGGATTTAGTAGTTTAGCTCAAGGGGCTAGGAATAGCTCTAAAAATTAATTTTTTTGGTTAGCAGATTAAAATATGGACCCAATGTGGCCTGCACTAAATGAAGTTGAAATTCCAGAACTGATTTGGTGTACTAGTTTGCTCAGCTGCCAAAAGCCATAAATCAGAAATGGGTTGGCTTTTACAACAGAGATTTACTAGCTTACAAGCTTAAAGTTCTGAGGCTGTGATTATGTCTAAATCAAGGCATCATCAAGATGATACCTTCTTTCTGAAGACTGGCTGCCAGTGACCCTGGGCTCCTCTGTCACATTGCAAGACACATGGTGGCATCTGCGGGTCTCTCCCTTCTCTTCCAGGTTTCATTGCTTTCAGCTTCTTGCTTTCTCTCTTTATTTGAAGGTTATTCTCTTATAAAGGGCTCTAGTAAGGGGATTAAGACCCACCCTGAATGAGGCAGGTCACATCTTAACTCAAGTTAATATCCTACTCACCAAAAGACCCTACTTATAATAGGTCCACACCCATATTCAGAAATGGATTAACTTTAAGAGCATACTTTTCTAGATTACATGCAGCTTCAAACCATCACACTTGGTTTACTGTAAAGAAAAGTTTCTAAAGGCTTAGAGTGATTGGAATGTTAGTGTGGATATATCATATAAGACCTGCTCATTCATCTTAAGAGGGTTTAAAGGACACACTTTTGCTGTGACTGTGAGAAACAAAATTTAAGGGAAGCTCCACCATTCTGTGGTGGCTCTTCTCTGTAGGTCAGAAATTACAATGAGAACTGCTGCCATTTAACTAGGATCCTTAAATGCAATGGGGATAATGGGATTTTAAGGTGGCAGGGGCCAAGCAGAGGCACTTAATCAAGGTGGGTGTGGTTACCTATAAAGGACAGTGGAGTGAAAGTAGTAATCAGAATAATCTGACTCAGAGCCCTATGACATTAGCTTATCATAATGTCTTAGAAAAGAAATAGATGGGACAGCCCTGAAACATAGTAATGAAAGGAAATTCTCCTAGTGTGCAGAAATTCAAGCAGTGGACCTGGTTGCTAATTTTGATTACAAGGAGAAATGGCCAGAGGTATGTGTCTATATCAGTTCACAGACTGGACCAATGATTTGGCTGGATAATTAGGGATCTGGAAGAAATACAATTGAAACATTGGTGGCAAGGATGTCCGGGAAAGAGGGATGTGGATAGGCCTCTCTGAATAGGCACAGAATATGACGAGAATTGTGTTCCATACAAATGCTCACCAAAAGGTAACCTCAGCAGAGGAGGATTTTAATAATCAAGTAGGAAAGATGACTCATTTTGTGGCTACCAATCAGCCTCTTTCCACAGTCATTGCTGTTATTGCCTAATGGTCTCATGAACAAAGTGGCCATGGTGGCAAAAATGGAGGTTCTATATGGACTTTCACTCACCAAGGTTAATTTGGCTGTGACCACTTCTGGATGCTCAATATGCCAACAGCAAAGACCAACATTGAACAACTGATATGACATCATTTTGGGGGATGATCAGCCAGCTGCCTTGTGGCAATTTGATTACAATGGACCACTTCCACCATGAAAGGGGCACAACTTTGTTCTCACTGAAATAGAAATTCTAGATTTCTGTTTGCTTTCTCTTCTCACAACAGTTCTGCCAAAATTATTGTCAAAGGACTTACAAAGTAGTTTTCCACCATTACGGTCTTCCACACAGCATTCTTCTCAACAAGGAACTCAACTTGCAGCAAATTAAATGCAGGAATGGGCTTATGCTCATGGAACTCACTGGTCTTACCATGTTCCCCAGCATCCTGAAGCAGCTGGACTGACATAATGATGGAATAGCCTTTTGAAGACTCAATTATGGTGTTGACTAGGTGACAACACCTTGCAGGGCTGGAGCAATGTTCTCCAGGAGGCTGCATGTGCTCTAAATCATTGTCCAACATTTGGTGCTGTTTTACTCATAGCTAAGATGTGTAAGTCCAGAAATCAAGGGGTGGAAATTGGAGTAGATAGATGTATTATTACCCACTAGCAAAATTTGCTTTCCATTCCTGCTACTTTAGGCTCTGATGGTCTAGAGATCTTATTAAAAGGAACAAAATATTTCCACCTGAGGTGGAACATCAACGATTACATTGAACTGGAAGTTGAGGCTGCCACCCAGGTAATTTGGGCTCCTCATGCCTCTAAATTAACAGGCAAAGGGAGATTTGCTGGAGTGAATGATGCTGACTACCAAGGCAAAATCAGGTTGCTACCACATAATGGGGTAAGGAGGTGCATGTTTGGACTTCAGGAGATTCCCCTAGGGCATCTCTTAATACTCAGATGAACCATGAGTAAAGTTGATGGGAAATCACAATGACCCAATTCATGCAGAACTACTAATGGTTCAATGAATGTTTGGGTCATTCCGTCAGGCAAAAAACCCTGGCCAGCTGACATGCTTGCTGAGGGCAAAGGGAGTATGGAGTGGGTAGTGAAAGAAGATAGTTATAAATAGCAGCTATAACCACATGACCAGCTACAGAAATAAGGGCTATGACTATTTCTTCCTTATTTTAATATGAATATCTTTGTGTGTGTGTGTGTGTATATATATATATATATATATATATATATATATGAAATGTATGTATAAGTATATTCATATTGTATGTGTGTATGTGTATGTATAAATGAAATATTTTTGTTTTCCTTTCTTATTGCTTTATCATCCAAAACAAGATGTACTAATAGTCAGCTTTATATCTCAATATTTAAGTTACAGAATATCAAAGGAGAAAGAACACTGAACTCACCCAAGGACTTTGTATCCTCTTCTGTGGAAAGGGTCAGTGCATTTTTGGTTGTACACAAGATAGCTGTTATCATGTCAGGCAGAAGTTTGACTTCGTTATTGTCTTGATTTGAAGATTAAGTTGGTTTAAGAGAGATATATGGGTGTCAAGTTAACAAGGGGTAGACTGCGATGGCTTCTTTGAAATGTGAACTTTGCTAGACAACAATGTCCTGTTATTCAATCAAACACTGATTTAATTATCTCTATGAAGAGATTTTGCAGATGTAATTCAAGTCCCTAATCAGTTGATTTTAAGTAAAGGAGATGATACTAGATAATCTGGATGAATATGATTCAATAAATAGAAAGGCCTTAAAAGTTGGGCTAAGGCCTCAACCAAGAGAAAGAGAGATGAAATTCCACCTGTGGACAATAGCTTTGGTTGTGCCTGTGAGTTCCCCAGACTGCCCATGATCTTCCTTTCCTGAATGTCTGCCCTACAGATTTTGGACTTGCATAGCCAGCCTATTCTTTGTCTGGCATAGTACAAGCCAATCTCTCTCTCTCTCTCTCTCTCTCTCTCTCTCTCTCTCTCTCTCTCTCTCTCTCTCTCTCTCCCCCTCCCTCTCTCTCTCCCTGTATGCATGTGTATGCATGTATGTACATACATATCTGTAGTATCTATGTGCATATGTATATCTATATGTGTATGTATAAGCATGTATGCATTTATATGCATCCTACTGGTTCTGCTTCTCTGGTTAAATCCTGGCTGACCCGTGTGGTTCTTAGAGTACCAGCCCCAGCATCACGGAGTAGAGTAGAGCAGAGTGGGTTTGAAGCTGAAGGACAGTAAGCTAATAACCAGCACATGGGGCTTTTCCCATGAAGGGTAGATTAGTCACTGCATGACTGGCTATGGGAGCAAAGCTGAGATGAACAGGGTGATATGGAAGTGCGGGGAGCTTCTTCTCTTTAAGGATCTGGGAGAGAACGGCTCATCTAGGTGGCTGCCTGAACCAACACTCAGGTGCTTCGGAAGTGACTCCGGGAGGGAAATTGGGGGGGTTGTGTGGTCTGGGTTAGAGAGTTCAGTGGACACTGGTCGTGGCATTTTAGGCTGGATTAATGGTACCCCAGCACTCCTAGGGCAGAAACCAGCACAGCACAGGGGAAAAGGAAACTTCTTGCTCCATCTGTGCTCAAAGAAAGCCAGGAGCAGGCAGCCCCGTGGTAGAGGGGACTGGCACCCCGGGCTTCCAGAGTTCTCCAGGGCAAGCAGTACTCCAGAGTCTCACACTTCTTTCTACCACCTGCCTTGGTATTACAATGGTAGTGGTAGCGGGATCAGCAGCTACTGCAGGAACGACGGCAAAACTCTCTGTTGAAGTACCTGCTCTGAGCCCCAGCCTCATCACTGCAGTAAGGAGCCAGAGTGAGTGTAATCAACACTGCTCAGAGATTGGATCTATGTTACCTGAACAAAAATTAAAAACAAAGAAATGCGTGGAACGGAACAACAAAAAGAGTGAAACCTAACGTAAACTATGGACTATAGTATAATTGCATAATCTTGTTTCATCAAATGTAATAAAAGTACCACACTAATGCAAAATATTAATAATAGGAAAATCTGTATGTGTGAAGGGGGGTTTGCAGGAACTCTGTACTTTCTGCATGGTTTTATGTAACCCTACTATTTTCTGCAAACTTGCTCTAATTAAAAAAAAAAAAAAAAAACACTCGAAAACTCAACACTGCAATAAGGACTACCCTGCTGTATCATGGGAAACAAGAAAGAAAGAATTGGGGGAATATTCTGGGAACAATGTATCTGCAGTGCAGTCCAGGACTATCAGAATTATCATAATCCTACCCTTAGTATTCCAAGGAAAACAAGCCACGGGTCTCAACTCATGCAGGACCAGACAGGTAACATAAATGCATGAAGCAGACCTGGGGTGGACAGTGACGAACAAGAGAATACAAGCTCCAACTGAAAAGGCAAACTTCACACAGCTCCTGTCTACTAATACCAAAAGGGAGAGGCCCACTGTTGCCAGACCTGATTTTGTATTTTTAAGAGGAGCTGGAAACATCCAGATTTTGAGAATACATCTTCCAATTTTTAAATGCACATCAATTTTTTTTTCAAGCACTATGTGGTTCAAGCAAAATACATCTGTGGGCACCCGTAGGCAATATCAGCTGTAATCAGTGGTGAAATTGGAGATAAAGTAGAATTAGCTTAATCTCATTCTCATTCCTTTCCTTTTTTATTTATCCCGTACCATGTGCCCTCCAAGGCTGTCTGCTATATGGTCCTTCGGTACTTTGGTTTCCCCATTAAAAAGCATTGATTTGGGGGACGGATGTGGCTCAAATAGTTGGGCGTCTGTCTCTCACACAGAGGGACCTGGGTTCGATCCCCGGGACCTCCCGGTAAAAAAAAAAAAAAAAAAAAAAAGCATTGACTAGGCATCTCAAACTTTACAAAAAGCAACTGAAAGGCGAAAATATTCCTTCTCATTTAAATAGTTATAAAAGCTCCGAAAAGGAACCACATAAGACAAACATTGATACTTGACCAATACATTCAGTTTTAAACTGAATCTAGGATCTAGGGCAGGGGTTCTTAACCAGGGGTCCATGGACACGACACCTTCAGGGGGTCCGTGAGCTTGAACTGAAAATTCAAAAAAATAAATTATTCTTGTTAAATAATACACAGTGTAGTCTGGACTTAGTAAAGGGTCTGGTTTTCACCTGATTGCCAAATGGGTCTGTGGAACAAAAATGGTTAAGAACCCCTGATCTAGTGAGTGGGGGAGACGGATGTAACTTAAGAGGTTGAGAGCCTGTTTCCCAATCACAAGGTCCAATCCTTGGTTAAAAAAAAAAAAAAAAAGGATCTAAATGGAGCTTGCAGTTTTACAGGTGTGGTTTTTTTTTTCGGTTCTTTTTTTGTTTTTTTTTTCCGGTCTGCCTCCCAGCAGCACCCAGCATCAAGTAGATTTAAATCAGCTTTTAAAGGAAGGACTAAGAATACTCCTGGAAGCAATTATCTGAAAGTGTTTATTTTGATGCGGCTTCGTTGAACACTAATTAGCAGCTGGATTACGGAAGGCAGCTGTCAGTTCTCTCTTTTATCTAAGAAATGTACTTCTTAGCCTCAGGTATAAAAACCAGATCCTGATCTGCAGCTAGCACCTTCACAGATTTCTTCTGAAACACCACTTCAAAACTGGATCCTGAATCTACCTCTGGATTGCATTCCAAAGAGAAGATTAAAAGAATTTTAAGTAAGGCGCTCACAGAGAAGATGAATATCAGTTAAGTTACCTGCTCTTCAAACACTCTCTCCCAACATGAATCTGAATATTGGGAGATGTTTGAAGAGGATGAGCTATCTCTGACCCAAGAGCACAGATGAATTTACCTCAGGAAAGGCTGGTAATAGAGAATAGGAGTTCGAAATGGATTTTCTAAACTGCACGATGAATGAAAATGTCTTGTTTTTGTTTTGTGTCAGAATGTTTTCCACATAATTAAAATCGAACACAGAGGAGTTTAAAAAGAAATCAGAACATGTCCCTGTGGGAGAATTTTTTAAACGGATCACTGGTTTTTACTAAGGAAGAAGGAAAAAAATAATAATAAAGTGCAAGGCTAAAAGTGCAAATTTTACAACGTAATGAAATTGAAATCCAAGCAGACTAAATCATGAAAATCATATCCTTTTGCACATTTAGTAATGTATGGATACATTTATTATAAATACTGATGAAATTTTTTCCTAAATTACCTTTAGATTATGTTTCTAAAGATAGGTATGTTAATAATATTTATTAAATATAACAAACATGAGGTTTGTCACAAAAGCAAAATAAATCAGAAAAAGGAGATAAATACTCAGCAAATTCAGACAAAGACTCTTCTCTTTAGAGAAAGAAAGATTGGGAATCCCCAAAAGAGCTCTCAAGTTCTCACTGATGATATGCACCAGGTAATAGCTAATTTATTCACTTTAATCTGCCTTTCTGTTTCACGTCTTGTTCAGAGGGCATCAAAACAGACTGCGTTTTCGCCAACGCAGTCTCCAGTTCTTCTACTGATTCGTGTGCACAGCAGAACTGAGCTTGCTGCATCTGCTTGCGAAGGTCACTGTCCAGACATGGACACGGACAATGGCTGATTCCTTGTTCAGTTTTCAATATTCAGGGCAGTTCCTGGCTGGTCCTCGATTAATCTCAGGACACTTAAGACACAGGTAAACAAAGGGCAGTGGGAAGCTGCGTAGTCCGGATGGGAAGGTCGGAAAACTTGAGGCTTTTCTCCTCCTGTCCTCTGACTGTGCCACTTTTTAACTATCTGTTTCCCTCCCAGTGAAAGATCTACAGTGAAACAGCTTTAGCTGGGAAAGTGGACAATCCCACTCCTCCATTTATTGGGTGCCTGAAGCTGGGGGTTACATGCGACCACTGCAGCGTCAATTCTCTCATTTGTAGGATGGTGCCACTGTCTCATACCTCCCTGGGGCACTGTGAATTAGCCAGCTCAGTGCCTGGCACTTAGCAGAGAGTCAAAAATTAGTAACTGTTACCACGATTATTAAAACAGTCCCCTCATCTCCTTGCTTCCGCTCTCCTTCTCTGGTCCCAATACTGTAGAGGCTGCAGGTATTTTATAGATGTTCTAGATATCTTAAAAGAGTAAAATCTTAGTTATAGTACTGCTAATTCTCTGTTTTAAACTACTTTCCAGTTTAGCAATTCTATTGACTATTTCATTTGATTTTCACAAGTAACTAAGATTTGGGAAAATAGCATTATCTTTATGTATCAGCCTGACTTTGTTATATAACATTGCTCCAAAATTTCGTGACCTTGTAAAAAGCACCCAACTGTAGCTCAACTGGTGAATAGATAAACAAATTGTGGTATATACACACAATGGTATTTTATTCAGCTGTACAAATGAACGAAGTTCTGATACATGCGAAAACAGACAAACCATAAAATCATTATGTTGAGTGCAAAAAGCCAGACACAATAGGAAATATATGCTTCCACTTTTATGAAATATCTAGAATAAGAAAATTCATAGAAACAGAAAATATAATAGGAGTTGCCAGTGGCCTGGGAAATAGGAGAATGGGGAGTTTTGCTCAATAACTTCAGAGTTTCTGTTTGGGGTCATGAAAGATTTGTGACAACTGATGACAGTAACAATAGCACAACACTGTGAATGTAATTATTACCACTGAAATGTACACTTCAAACGGAAATGTGAAATTTTGTGTTATATATATATGTATATCACAATTTCAATAATTACTATTGATATTTTTCTCTTAAAAAACAAAACTCACTAGGTGTTTTTTTTTTCCCAGCCACTAAAACAAATGCCTTACAATGAGTTGGCTTAAACAACAGGAATTTATTGGCTCATGGTTTTAAGGCTAGGGGAAGTCAAAAATTGAGGCATCAGCAAGGTAGTGCTTTCTCCCCCAAAACTGGGGCCTTCTGTGACTGGCTTGCCAACCATACTTGGCAACGCACATGGCAGAGTCTTCTCCTTTCTCTTCTGGGTCCTGTTGACTTCCAGTTTCTGGCTACTCCTGTGGCTTCTCTCTCCATCTGACTTCCACTCTGCTTATAAATGACTCGAGTCATCTGGATTAAACCCAACCTGATTCAGTTGGGGCCACACCTTACCTGCAGTAACCTTTTGAAGAGATCTTATTTACAATGGGTCCACACCCACCAGAATGCAGACCAAGACCAAGAACATGGCCAAACTGGGGTACACAATTCAATCCAGCACAATAGCCTAAGACAACAACCATTTTATCGCTTAGGTTTGTGTGGGTTAGGAATTTGCGTAGAGCTCAAAGGGGAAGGTTCATCTCAGTTAAGCCCAGGATGATTAAGACATGGGGAAAGGGTGTTGGTTGAGATGACCAGCCGGTGGATCCAAGATGGCCCCACTCATATGCTTAGGGCTTTAGTCTTAGCCGACACTGAGTGCCCTGGTTGTCCCTCACGCGGTCGCTCTCTCCACATGGCCGTGGTCTCCAGCAGGAAGCCTGAGTTCCAAAAGAACAATGCAGAAGCTTCCAGGCCTCTTAGGGCCTGGACTGGATCTGACACAACATCACTTTTGCTGAATAATCTTGGAAAAGGCAAGTCACAAAGCCAAACTCAAGGGGAAGGGAAATCGACCCACCTCTCAACAGGTAACGGCATGTGTGTGTATGTGCGTGTGTAAAGGGATGGAAGGAATTATTGAAGCCCATCTTTGCAAACAATCTACCCTAACTCATTTTACAAAGGAGAAACCTGAGGCTAAAAGAGGTTTTAGGCCATTTGTTTAATGTGAGTGAGTATACGACAGAAATAGAATGAAAACTCAGCTTGGCAAGCCCAAGTTCAGTGGTGATAAAGAGATGATGATGAGTTTTTTGTGGATTTTTTTTTTTTGAAGAAGAAATAATCAAAGGGAAGGGACAGTCAACCCTTAATAGCCCAACTGGGGATGGGCTTATATGCTCAGAAAAGTGAGGCCACTGTAGCCACCTGCCATATTTCACTGACTGATAGTGTTGGAATAGGAAGTGATAATGCTGTGCAATAAGTGGTGGTACTGTGTTCAACCTGTAGGATTTGAAACAGTGGGTGATGACCCCTAACTCCTGTATTCCTAATCGGCGCAACAGTGTGGGCAGACCCCGTTACTGCCTATGTCATTCTAGGTAAGGATTCCATTGAACTGATAGATATTTTGACTCCAGATATGGACAGTGGTGATTTACTCATCTATATTCATATCACCAAGTGTTTCCTGAGATTCTGCATTGCATTATAACTACTCTATATACTCAGGGTATAAAAGCCAAAAAAGGTGCTGATAGCTAACCTGTTCATGGAAAATTAGTGTGGTCACCAAGAAGCCATTACTCTATTTCTTCCTACCACCAATTATTACCAGTAGAAAAAGCAAATGATTAGAAGAATACCAAAGAGATCCTTCCATGACTTAGCAAATCAGGGGTTAGATGATATAAGCTACCTCCCAAGAGATTTTGGCATAGTGTCCCAAGATAGTTGAGAAATCATCCTGAGTGATGGCTTTACCTGGCAATCAGTCACATGCATTGGCCAAATGGAGCATCTAAGGGTGTCACTGTGGTCACTTCCTTCTGCATCAGGACACCATGGCCTTGGCTTCCTCAGGGTGACAATCAAGGCCCAAACTAGAGTGAAGGTAACAGACAGGGTCAGCTCTTTCAACTTTAGAGAATTACTTTTTTCTCTTCACAAATCACTCCAGACTAAGTATTCCTGGCAAACAGGCCTGATTAATTTGGATATGCATGGACAAGGAAAGAGGTGGCATCCCTTCCTTTGGCTCCCAGTCCCTTGACCTGAAGCTAAGACACTCAGGCATGTCCCCTCTGGATGGATATGACTCTGGATGTGTGGAATGGTCAGGGGTCCACTCAGACCAAATCCAGGATGCTGCTGTGCCCCTTCCAAACTGGCTTGTGTAAGGGAAGATGAAGAGGCAGGATTGGATCTCAGGACAGCATCCAAGCAAGAAAGCCCAGCAGACCCCTACTGCCTGGCATGTGACAGGGGCCAATCTTATTATGTTTTCCCCATCTCCTCTCACCAAAAGTAGGAGCTAAGCTCTCAATGGTCCATCCACTCCAAGGCTGCAGCATCAAAAGTGGAGTTAACTTATCTTTGGGTTGATGACTCCTCAGCTTCATTAAATAAAGGGTGTGCTTGCTGGCTCAACTATTTTGCCTTTCTCTTTGAAATACACTTTAATTTCATTTCATTATTTTTTTAAATTTAATTGAAGTGATAACTAAAACTTTTCTTTAAACATTTGTCTAAAAATATAAACAGTACCTTTTATTTTAGTGCTTAAAGTTATATTTTTATCTCAAACATTTTCAACTATTCATAGTTTTCACTTCTCATTTTTGTCCCCAATGTCAATAATGTTAAATATTCTTTAAGAAGCCCACCCCCCCATGCACTCTCCAAGTCAACTATTCCCAAGTAAGAGGGGCTCAGAGGCCCAGAGGCCCAGAGAACAGGCCAGATTCTATGTCCCAGGAGCCAGACTCAGGCTAGAGGACAGGGCATCAATGGCTAAGGGTTTTCAGGCACTGGGCTCAAAGGGAGACCCAGGAGACAGTGCATCTGGTGGGAAGCAAATCCATCATGACATTGCTCCCTTTATTCAGCATTTTCTACTTGCCAGGTACTCTGCCATGTACTTTACCTGTGTAACCTTAGTTCATCCTTACAACAATCTGTGAGGGTAATGCCACACCCATTTAACAGATGAGAAAACTGAGGCTTAATGGGACTGAGTAACTTGTCCTTCCCAAAAGAGCTAGCAAGTAGAGGAACTAGGTTTTAGATCTAATACTGTCTGACTCTACTACATTAAAGGTTTCCTAAAAGGTAAACGAAAAAACAGAAAACTGGTGGATCAGTAGACCCTCGAACTAGTATTAAAAGGGCTGAGCATAAAGGGGAATTTAGTTACCAATTAGAGTGAAGGTTGAAGGGGAGGATGGAAAGGGGAACCTGGAATAATCCCCCAGCACAGTTCTTATGTGTTCTGCAGATGGGAGGATTTAACAGAGCCATCAGTGGAACCCACTGAAACTACTAGCACAAATGCAGCACACCCTGGCAAAACAAGCCAGGAGCGGTCAGGAGAGACGTGCAGAAGTCTTCCCCTGTCCGAATGAGTTCTGAGCATTCTACATCTTCTTTTGGGCTTTGCCACAATTAATCTTTGCTTTAAAACTCCTAGTCTTTGTAGACCACGAGAGTAATTGCAATATATTCTCAAATCCCAAATAACAACCACAAGGTAAAAACAAGGGTGGGGGGAGTTCTTACACCATAATCCATTTTTAGATAAATAAAATTTCATTTAAAAGATCAAAGACATCATGAAACTAGGAGTAGTTGGTTTATTCTTGGAGAAGGGCTATCTCAGCACTTAGGTGGCAGACACTGTGCTAATTGCTTTACATCATGTCATTTTTTCCTTTGCACAACCAATGAAGCAGCTACTAGCCCTGGTTTACAAGAAAAGAAACTAAAATTTAGTGGTGGGGTCAAAACTTCTGATTCCAATAGTCAAGCTCTTAACCATTAAATTACACTCCCTTTAGCAATACATGCATCCTCTTGAACTTGGAAATGGTTCTCCATAAGTCTTTCTGTATGTCTATGTCTCTCAACAGATATAGGGCTCTGTTTCAGTTCCTGTACTGCTCAAAGCAAATACCATGAAAAGGTTTGGCTTAAACAATGGGAATTTATTCAATCACAGTTAGAGTTCAGGAAAATGTCCAAATCAAGTCATCATCAAGGTGATGATTTCTTCCTGAAGAATCCAGCGATCCTAGGTTCCTCTCCACATGGCAAGGCACGTGACGGCATCTTCTGGTCTCTCCCTTTTCTTCTGGGTTTCATTAATTTTAGCTTCTTGCTTTTGTGGCTGTCTGTCTCTCTCTCTCTCTGTCTCTGTCTCTCTTCCTTACATTTATAAAGGACTCCAGTAATAGGATTAAGACCCCTCCTGATTGAGCTGGGTCACACCTTAACTAAAATCGCCTCATCAAAAGGTCCTGCTTACAATGGGTTCACACCCATAGGAATGGATTTAAGAAAATGTTTTTCTGGGGTACACACAGCTTCAAACCACCACAGGGTCACAGGGTAGAAATACAAGTTAACTAGCACTAAGAGAGCCTGGATACTTGCCCCCTTATTACCTTTCCTTCCAAAGCAGTGCTATGCAAACTTTCCATGTGTACAGATCACCTGAGTATTTTGTTAAAATGCAGACTTTGATTCAGTAGATCTGGGGTGGAGCTGGAGAAGCTGCTTCCCTAACAAGTCCCCAGGTGGCTGTGATGCTGGATTGTGGGTCGCACTTAGAGTCCTTGCTTCCAAGATTCAAACTTGTGGTGTTGAATGAATTCTGGGTATTGCTGTAGACATTCCCATTGTAGGATGTGGGGTGGATTTCTGGGTGTTGCACCACCAACTTCATCAAAACATGGGAGTTGGGACCAAAGGACAGAAATCTCTGAGAGTATCTCTTCACAGCTGGGGAAGGGAGAGATTTTACTCTCCACACTCTCCAATGGAAGCCACAGGTCTGAGCTAATGTGCGTTAGAATAATGTGCATTAGCTAATGTAAACATTAGAATGTTTACATCGATACCTGGCCTGGGGTTGTTTATGTCATATTGGACTGGTGATTAAGTGCTCTTGTAAGATTAAGAGTTCACAACTGCATGGCTGGTATTGGCAAATAAAAGATCCATGATTGTTATTTTTAGCTTCTCCTGGGTGCCAAATAGAGACCAGGTGCTTTACATTGATATTAGTGGCAGCATAATTCTCTCGGTGAACACCCAGTTGAGGAGCAGCTATAGGCTTGCCTCACTTTTCATGACTGATGGGCTTTGTAAGTTATTTTTAAATTGAATTTGTTTAATATAAGTATGATTTTCCCAATGATTTAAACCATTGTTTCAGATTGATCTTATATTATTTTACATTAGTGGTATAAAGTGAATCTTAGCTTATTTTTCTCTTTTTGTGTAATTAATTATATGATCTTGGGCAAAGAGTCACCTTCCCTGAGAAAGAATGTACCCAAGAGGATTCACACGACAATATTGTAGACACACAGCCAAACAAAGCACACAAATCTTGACCAAATTTCCTTGCCTAACAAATGGCTGGGTCTGTGCCATCTCTATGAAGCTGCAATATTATAATTTGATAGCAATTTCTTCTTACACTTTAACATGAATAATTCACTTGGGAATCTTGTTAGAATGGAGGTTCTGCTTCAGTAGATCTGAGTTAGGGCCCAAGAGTCTGCATTTCTCACAAGCTCCCAAGTGATGCCAATGCTATTAGAACATGTACCAAAGCTCAAGTCAACAATTTTGTTGCTCCTTTCTCCATCAAGAAATTAATGATTTCTTTATAAACACAGGGAAATATACACTTTGGAGATTTCTTATTTAAAGAAACTCAGATGAATCTTCTCGCATCAAAAATAATTTCTTTCTAATGGGTCTATGGGTATATATGTTATACATGTATACTGGAATTGACCAATTAAATAAATTAATGGCAGATGGTGGGAGCCAGGTTTCTCACTTGGAATGGGAGGTTACAAAGAAGCAAGGGAGGAAGGCTAGAATGATCCATATGGTAATGGATTTGAGTTGGAGACATCAGTATGAACTCATCTTTAGATTAATATAAAGATGGTTAAAAACAGAAATATTTATAGATAACTTTATGTACAGAGGGTAGCATACATGCATATATTTCCTTGTTCTTTCAGCTGAAAGGGCCTAGAAGCAACAACTTCCCAATAGCAACAAGCACACCTAACCCCCAGATCTTCATTTCTAATGCTGTTCTCCAATAAAAGGAACCAAGGTTCCTTATAGAAATAGCTGATTCTAGCTGAGGCAGGAAATATAAAAGATTGCCTGGAGCATCTTGTAATGCCAATGAGTAAGGGAATGCTAAAACAACAACAACACAATACAATATTGAGGTTATGTCAAAAGGACACAGGAACCCACTGAAAAGTTCCCAGTTGCCAAAGCTAGGACAATTTGAGAGAAAAAAAGAATTTTTTTATTATTATTATAAAGATTATAATCCAGAGTATGAAATAAATATCCATGAGTTCATACTGATTTAAATAAATGATTGAATAAATAAGTAAATGGGAGAGAATAGGCAAATCTCCTATGCAGAAGAATTCCAAATAATTTGTGTAGATACTCTGGTCTCATGGAGGTGGGATGTAACTGCGTACTCCTTCCACATAGGCTGCACATAGTGAGTTCTTTCCAAAGAGTACAGCATGGAAAGGGGGAATGCAGTGGAGAAACCTGACAAGCCGTACCTCAGTCTGGTGATCAAGATTGATCTCTACAGTGATGAGTGCTGTTGGTAGCAGGTTGATGTGATGCGATGAGAATGGCATTTTATCTCTGTGGTCTTCCTTCCCAAAACCCATAACCCATTCTAATGATGAGAATAACATCAGGCAAATCCCAATTGAGGGGTATTCTACAAAATATCTGAGTAGTACTCCTCAAGAGAGTAAAGATAATCAAAAACAAGGAACGCCTGTAAAGAAGTCACAGTCAAGAGGAGGGTAAGGAGACATGACAACTAAATGTAATGTGGGACCTGGAACAGAAAAAGAGCAGTAGGTAAAAACTAAGGAAATCTGAGTAAAGTGTAGATTTAGGTTAATGATAATGCATCAATATTGGCCCATTGACTGTTGCAAATGTACCATATTAATATGGGATGTTAATAATAGGGAGTCTGGGGGGAGCAGATGTGGCTCAAGCGATTGGGCTCCCGTCTACCATATGGAGGGTCCCAGGTTCAGTTCCCGGGGCTTCCTGGTGAAAGTGAACTGGCCCATGTGGTGAGCTGGCACAAAAAAAAAAAAAGACATAGAGAAGAGACAGTGAGAGACACAACAAACCAGGGAGATGACGTGGCTCAAGTGATTGAGTGCCTCTTTCCCACGTCGGAAGGTCCCAGGATCGGTTCCCAGTGCCTCCTAAAGAGAAGACAAGAAGAGAAGACAAGCAGACACAGAAGAAGGCACAACAAACGGACACAGAGAGCAGACGGGGTGTACAAGCGGTGGCGGGAAGGGGAGAGAATGAAGAAATAAAATAAACCTTTTTTAAAAAAAATAATAGAGAGTCTGGGTATGGCATATTTGGGAACTCTCTGTGCTATCCTCTCAGTTTTTCTGTAGCTCCAAACTGTTAAAAATTATTAATAGCTTATTTTAAACAATGTATAGTGTAAAGTGTAAAATAAATCCATTTTATCTGTTTGCAGTTTTTACATTTTATTTTCTACTAAAGAGGAACAATTACTGTCACTACATGTGACTTCTTTTCATAGCTATGGTAGATTGTATTCTGCTCATGGAATGATATGGTTCATTCCCAGTGGTGCTCTTGTCTGGGAAAGGATTATACTTTGTTGCTCTATTGATGACAGGCTTAGTCATTGTCACCTGCTCTGGCCAATATTGTGTGGTCTCATCTGGGAAGAAGCTTTAAGAGCTAGCGCACAGCTTGGCCTCTTTATTTTTCCTCTGCCATTATCATGGGAAGTGTTCCAGCAAGAAAACAAAGTGGAGCGGAGCAAATCAATAAGCGTGTTGAATTTCTTGATAAACATGTAGTGTGAATCCCCAATAAAACTTGGTTGTTGCAAGCACCTGAGGGCTCAGGGTTGCTTGTTATTTCAGCATAACCCAGCCTAGCTCGGCCAGCACTGCTGCCGTTTAATTAGCCCTAGGTTCCTCTCTTAATTAGACAGAGAAAAACATCAATAGTGATTATAACCTCATAGTTTTCCACTGACTGTATTCCTTTGTTTCAAATGGAACATTCTGCTTACCCATGGTGAGTTTTTAAAAGTGGTCTAACCTGCAGGAAGGGGGTATAATAATTATTAGAAACTATCCAATGATGACTCAGATATCCTATCTTGCACCAGCTTAGTTCTGCATTCTCTTGTATCCATACAACCACCCCTGATTCCCCATAAATTTTTCTGAATACTCTTTCAAGTTTTGCATAAGGAAATATAATTCTGTCATAGACTTAGCTTCCCAGTTCAGGTCTGTACTGCTTTGAAAACAGCCCCTTCTAAGGGAAATTCTTCTTTCAGCCTCCACAGCATGAGTAGCTAAGGTTTGGTTTATTTGTTTGCTCGCTTAATCATAATTCCCACTATCAATAGTAGTCAGTATCTCACATTATATTTTATTCCATTTTATTCCTTCTACTCACTTCCATTACTCATCCCCTTCCCTGGCTACCCATTTTAATGTGTTTGTTGTATATCCTTTTTAGTTGCATGTGTCTTGCAAAATACATTGTTGTTTTAGTGCAAATATTTTTAATTTACCTAAATTATTTTGTGCTATAGAACTGATTCTGTTTCTCACTTTTTTCTTGTTGTTGCTTCTTATATTTTTAACTCAACACCTTGCTTTTAGTGATCTATCCATTTTGCGTTGGTTTTGAATGCTGCATACTATTTTTAGTGTGCATCAGCCATATTTGACTTATACATTCCCTCAATGATGGAAACTTTCATTGCCGTCGCCTCCCCACTACCACAAATTGTCTGATTTACAAGTCTCTGTATGCACCTACGTGAAGATTTTTCAGAAATATATAACCAGGACCAGATTTCTTGGTCATAGTACAAAACCCATAATGTACAGATTAATAATGTATACCCTGTAGATTAGATTAAGAAACTGATCATGACAAACATACCATATTAATGTGGGATGTTAATAGGGAGGCTGGATGTGATATAAACAGGAACTCTCTGTACTGTCTTCACATTTTCATATATATATAAAATATATATATATACATATATATAATTTTAATATACTTTACCTGACCAAGTACTGTTAAATTTTCCTCCAAAATGGCAGCTGTGGTTGTACCATGTGATCCCTTTCTTGACTTCCTGGTTATAGCTAAACATATGCTGACCTATGCACATTGGCATGAAAGCATGTGTTAAACAGACTAGATACTCTCAGTAATTTCAGTGCAAAAATATCAAATTCATTTGGCAGTGAACAGCAAAGCATTTGGCAGTGAACAAAGTAAAGGTGAAAAGATGTGTAACCAAAGCAATGGAAAGTAGAAGTTAGTAGGGAGTTGAGACTATAGGCAAGAGCAAATGAGAAAATAACAGGAATGGAAAGAACCAAGGGTACAAATAAAAGAAGCAAATGTGCTATGGAAATAGATCATGTGGCCCATGAAAGAAGGAAAAGGGATGCCATCGATCCTTGGATCTCTCTCACTTCACAACAGTTTTCTTGTACAAACTCTACTTGTATATTTACTACAAAACCCTCTTTGTATTGATATCTGGGGTCTAATGTTACATCAAACTCACCAAAATGAAATAAGGTCCTTGTGGGGCTGACTTTGATACTCAGTTTGTCTCCATATTGAACTCTTATCTATAATCCCTCTATTGAGTACATATTCATCACCCATAGACTGATGCCCTTGGAACATAAGTAGACTGTGTTAATCTATCATATAACTCTAGAAGATGGCTAAGCCAATGGTATTAACTCTTTACAATCCCCTGGGATAGAATTGCTTGGGCATGGAGGAAGCTAGTAAAATATATGGGTGTGGGGGATAATTATGTGACAGTATCCACTTGCAATGGAGTCTTGCTGGTAAGTGTTAAATCATCCTTCTTCATCAGGTGTTCTCACAGAGGCACAGCCTTACACTATATTCTGGCTTATCCTTTGCAAGAAAGGGTAAATGATTATGTAAAACTGATATGCATGATTGTCCCCAGCTCCCTGCTTCTGCGTGGAAATGCTAATGCATACATGAGAAATTTCAACCGAACAAATGAAACTCTTTGAGGGAACCATCCTTATTCTTTATTGTGACATGCTGAGCTCTCCTTTATAGAATAGCTCAAGGAAGCAGAAGTTGCAAATAAGATACTTTTACTGCCCCTGTGTCATTCCTTTTTTTATTCCCCATGAATCTGAAACCAATTTACAGGCTTTGATTGGTCCCAACCTTAAAGGAAGCTCAGGTAGATCAGGTGAACAGTCTCACTGGTCCAATTTCCTTCCACTGCACGCAGATAACATCCTTCCTATTTGGAGAATGTGTTGATAATGTTTTGTCGCTAATGACTGGCCTACTGGGAGCCTCTGAGAACAACAATGGTTCTTAAAGGGGCTGTAATTGCCAGACTGCACTAATGCTCTTTGAGTTCCTTGTTGTGCACAGCAGTTACCCCAACACCCTTAAAGAATTAAATCAAAGCCTTCCTGTGTAACTGGTGTATAATATTTTTAAGAGGGAAGAACACAACCTCTAGTTTGAAATCACAATGATAGTTTAACTTAAGAAACGAAGGAATGATGATTTAATCAAAACAACCCTATAATAACTATCTTTACATCCAAAACTCTAGCAGACACAAAGCTCAGCAGCTCTAGAAAAATATAGTCGCTGACCTCACTGAGCTCACAATCTAGGAAGAAAACTAAAGACAAAGCTGTAACTTAGTGAGAAAAGGTGCTCAAATATGTTTAAGCATAAGGGACTAGGAATAAAGCAAATGAGGAAGGACTGATTCTTGAGGGGTAGAGGATGTGGCAAGAAAAGCATTACAGAGTCAATAACACTATATTTGGGGCCAAACTGTGAGTAGAAGTTTCCCAAAAGAAAAGGCCAAGAAAGGATATTCTAGGCAGAAATAACAGAAAAATTGAAGATGTGGCAGTGTGAAAATGCATATATGTTGGGAGGAAATTGGATCATTTCCATAGGGCTGGAAAAGTGCTCCTCAAAGTGTGGTCCATGGACCAGAAGCATCACCTTCATCACCTGAGAGCTTATTAGAAATGCTAACTATCAAGCCCCAATCCAGATTGTCTAAGTGAGAATTTCTTGACATGAGGCCTAGGAGTCTGGGTTTTATCTAGCTCTCTCCAGTGATTCTGTTATATTTTTGAGAAGCACTGGACCAGAACACTGAGGATCATGGAGACTGGCTACAGAGAAGGGAAGCAGGGTGGCTTGTAGGTGAGACCAGATCTTAATGAGTTGTGTCCTTAATTAAGCATGATTACACCAACTGAAAAATACCATGAATGTAATAAGTGATCAGTTTTGAAAGAATAATAGCATGTCATCCTGAAAGAAACAGAATCTTAGTTTATGAATGTCACAATGATGATCCAAGAACCATGAATTCACTAGATGTGCCCAAATTACAAAGACCATAAGAGAAGCCAGCCCAGATTATATGTCAGGAGAGAGAAGAATAAAGAAGGCTGGGATTCCCACCATGAAAAAGAACATGAAAGAGAAGTGAATTGAAATAAAATTAATGTTCCCCTTTCCTTGACCAAGTTCTTTCTTATACCCCTTTCATTAAACACTCATTGAAAACCTACTAGGTGCTGGGCACTTTGTCACACACTGGACATAGCTAAATGAGACTCAGTCCCTGACCTCAAGCAGATTAGAGTTTATTACATAATGACCATTGACATTTATCGAGTGCCTACAGGTTCCAAACACTGTAACATTGGAAATGATCTTATTCTCTGACCAATACTAAGTTAAGTTGGCCAAAGCTGTCTGCTTCTAATGCTCATACTCTTTTGCTAATATCATTTTGTCTCTTTGCAGAAGGTCAGAGGAACTTCTCCTAAATCACTCTCCAGACTGAGTGGACCAATATTATTTTGCTACTAATAGGCCAAGACCACAGATGATGCACCTACCATGTATTCCTTCAATACTTTGGAACTTATCTTGGCCTCTAAGGCATTTGATAATCTTGTCTCTCTATTTGGGTATTTTGGTGTACTTTCTGTACCAGTTTTGGGTTTCCGGACTACTGAGTTTCTCCCATAGTCATGAATACCGTGCTTTTCTCCTCTCCCAACCCTATTTTGGCCCCTCAGACACCCCCATTCACCTGTCCCAGGAGCAATATGATTTTTAGATAATAGGTGGACAAGCTTTAAAAAATCAGACTAAGGCCCATGGGAAATCATAGAGATTCAAAGTGTTCAGGTGGCAATGTTGCAAACATACTGGAGAGTATATTGTATCCCGCTTTAAGTCAGGATTTGACCTAGGTTTACTGGATCATGATGGGATACATCAGGAGGAGGCTTTGGCCTCGATTCATCCAATGCCATCCAGCAGATACTAGAAAGAAGAAGCCTCAGAATACAGGGACAGAATGGATTGCCAGAGGAAATAGCCGCAGACAAGTAGTGGTATAAGCAGCTAGTTGGTATTACAGAGGCCATAGTGAATGCCCCCAAAGCAAAATCAGAATTTCATAAATCCAGTCAGTATTGGTGCCTGTGGAGTTGACTGAAACTAAAGGATGAATATGATTTTCAGAAGTACATAGTAGTAATGATGGCAGTGCCCAGTACTGAGTACTGAAATTCTAAGAGGGATGTAAAAGAGTGTAGCAGAATAACACATGCAAGTGTTAGACATCACAAGGTGAACATGGGACTCCGATTTCCAGGTAGAAGGGCCTGGAGCTAATGTACAGAGATACTCAAAAGTAAACACTCAGTGGGAATATTTAGCAGAGGAAGTCGGAGATGTCCCAGCTGACAAATCCTCAAAGGTACTTGCATCTCTACCCTGTGTAATCTTTTCCAAACAACTCTGTTTCTAGGAGAAAGCCAGAGTTGTCACAGAGACAGAGCAGGTAGGACTGGCTAATAGTGGAGATATTTGCCTATCTCTAGAGTTGACACAGATTTATTTAGAAACAGATATTATTTTGATCCACTTAAATGGACCCATTTTTTTGACCACTTATCTGGGTTAGGTGCTAATCATGTGTTTATGGTGACATCCCTGGCCTCAAACTTGTTTGCGAGCATGTGCCCAGCCCCAGATCCTGCTTCAGGAATGGCACATAGACTGACATGCAAGTGACACCATCTTGGATCGTGTCAACCCAGCTAGTGACTCCAGTCAATGCCACAAGGAACAGAAGAACTGCCAGCTCAGCCCTGCCGGAATTCCTGAATTGAGATAAATGATAAATATTTTTTAAGCTACTAAGCTTTGGGTTGGTTTGTTAGGCAAGTTTTTTTTTTTTCCCCCTTTCCTGTTACTCTCTACCAGAATGCAGTACTGATTGGGAACCGAAGAATGAGAAAGACACAACCAGGAGTCGTGCTGGGGACCGCATTTTAGGAGGAACAAGTGCAAATATCTAGAGGTGGGAAAAGGTTGGAACCATTCACAGAACTGAAAGCAAGTCGATGATAGTGGAGGCAATGAGTGAGAAGGTTGAGATGAGGTGGGGGAAGGAGGCAGGGGCTGGATTCCTGTTTTGGATGTTATGTGGAAGTCCTAGATGATGAGACACAAGGAGAGCCAGCCAGCCAAGAATGCCTGAAAAGCAAGTTTATTACAGCAAAGTGCCTGGGGGTGGACAGAGGAGAATGAGAATGTTAGAGGGACCTGGGGCCTACCTAACCTAGGCTCCTCTGAGGGTCAGTGGAGAAGGGGGAAAGAGCACAGGTGAGTCCTGGGGTCTCGCCTTTACTGTATCTTAGAGGGGAGGGGGAGGGCTTTCCCATGGATGTTGGGGATTGTCAGTTTTAAACTATTCAGTGCAAAAAGCAGAAGCATCAAGGGCTGTTTGGAGAAATTGAGGGCAGCTCTTATCATCCAAGCCATATGGAGATACAGGCCTTGCTAGTTGCAGTTAATTTCAGGGCTAACTGGGGTGGTCACTCAAAAGGGGAACTTATGACTAACCCAAGTGAGATGACGAGGCCCCAAAGGTCATTTGTTTTACGCCATTACAATTCCATAGGGATCTATAGACTATTATAAGGCATTTGGAGTTGGAATAAACTAGTCCAGTAGGAGGCCTATTGGCATATGTTAAATATCATCTGATTTTAAACACCTGTCACCTACTGTGCAGGGAAGGGTTAGCGGTGGGAGAGGAGTGGAGCTGTGACGGCCAGGTCATTAACATGTGGGTGTCTTCAGTTGAACTAAGAAGCCAGCCACAGACTTGGAGAGAAGGGAGCAAATCAGAGCTGTATTTTGAAGATAAAATGAATAGAATTTAGTGATTGATTAGATGAAGGCAGTGAAGGAAAGGAGGAATCAGGAATAACGCCTGCATATGTGAGATACCAGGTAGTGCAATCTAATGAAATGAAGCAGACTAGAGGAGAAGTAAGCATGAGGTGGAGGATATGGGAAGTTATCAAGAGCTCCATTTTGATTAATATTAAATTTAAAAGATTTATTACAAAACCTAGTGGAGTGTCAAGTAAATGGTGAAAGGAAAGATTTGTCTGGATTCATGGGACTGGATAAAGAAAAGAGAAGAGCACTGGGTCACATCCTGAGATATGTTGTTCCAAAAAGATTGGGTTGACAAAGAAAAGCCTGCCTAGGACAGAGGGAAAGAACAGCTTGGGTGGGGGGAGGAAAACTAGGACCCTAAAAGAGAAGTGTTTCAAGAAGGAAATAGGACTAAGCTGTGTTGGGTACTGCTGGAAACCAGATAAGACGAGGAGAGAGAAGACATCCATTTGATCTGGCAACATGGAGGATGTGGTGCTTTGACATGAACAAGGTCCTTAGTTTGATAGGGCAGAAACCTGATTTCACTTGGATAACTCCTTCAACAGGTTTTGTTATAAAAGAAGTGAAGTGGGTTGATGGCTGCAGAGAAAGGCAGCATTATTTTTCTTATTTTATATATTTATGTTTTATCAAAGTGATAAATATTCACATTTTAAAAATTAAATAGGATTCATAAACTATTTTAAAGCAGTTCCCTGACCCATTCTCACCCTATCCAAATAGCAATCATTTTCAGCTCTCTTAGCTATTTCTTCTTGCCAATTACATTATATTTTTAAACAATATATTTATACTGCTATTTCCTAATTTATTGAGACATTATCCATTGACCTACTGCTATAGGAGATTAAAAGGATGTTTTCTGCCTTCCTTGTATCAGGATATATGAAAGCAGGGATTGGCAAACATTTTCTGTAAAGGACCAGATATTTCAGGGTTTTCAGGCCATTTGGTCTAAGTTACATCTTTTCAACTCTGTGTTGTAGCATGAAAGCAGTCATAGGCAATACATAAACAAATGAGCATGGCTGAGTTTCAAATAAAACTTTATTTACCAAAACAAAAGGAAACAAAAAAACTGATGGTAGGTCAGGCTCAGCTCCTGGTCCCTTTGCTGACTACAATTCATAGCAAGGATTCTTAACCAGGGGTCCATACCCCCCCAAGAGTTCTGTGGAAAGATTCCAGGGAGTCCATGAGCTTGAATTGAAAAAAAAAAATTAACTTATTATCTTTATTTCTTCTGACCTTGAACTGAAATCTAGCATTTCCTTCACTTATGAATGTATGCAATAAATAAATTACAGCAGTATTCATTTCCCCTGACTGGCAAAGGGGTCCGTGGAACAAAATACATTAAGAACCCCTGGTTTATAGCATGATTTTGCACTTACGGGGCGGTTTCAGGAGGGAAGGGTGACAGACGACACTGCTCTCCTAACTGCTGGTTTTGAAATGGTGCTGTGCAATGCAGCACATCACGGGGTGTCCCAGCTCTTTTCAATCTCCCCACAGCCTCAGCACCATGGTAGACAAGCAGGAACCTTCTGCTTTCCTCAAACAGAGTGAGTGCAATGTCACTGTCCATGTTCCTGTCCCACTGGGCATGGCTCTGCTTCACATACCATATTTAGAAAGAGCAAATTTCTCCACTCGGGAGTGCGACAAGTGAGCTTGGCTATCCATAGACCCTGTTCCCCGCCCCACCCTCCCATGTCCCCCCGCACACAAAGTTCAGGAATCGGAAGCAATCGACATTATCTATTAAGATCCATGAAATTAATCGCGTGTCAAAGAAAGCACATGAAGGGTCTGAGTGCCCTCAGGAAACCCTGATTAAACAGATCACACACCAGTTTCCCCATGCCATCTTCTATATGCTCTGATTCTTTCCCAGCGATGGCTCTGGTTCTGCCATGTCTTTAATATACAGCGGTTTCAGGGCAGGGTATTGTCCTTGAAAGAATGAATAAGCTTTTTAAGCAGCCTTAGAAATAGACACTCTTAAATTCTCCATGCTGGCTTTGACTGTGGGGCTCCTGGTACTTTCGTGTTCCTTTTGCTATAACATGGCAAAGGCTGAACAGGGAGCCCCGTGGTATATGAAGCAGTGGCATTTGTGGCTCAAGACAAACTAACTGGCACCTCCCAGATGTCTATGTTAGTTCTAAGTGCTGGGAGGCATCTGGCTTGCTGGTCAGTATATTTTATGGTTTCATTGCATAATTTACAATTATGACTACTTAATTTAAATGACCCAGGGTCAGCCAAAAGAGAACAATTTTTTTTCCTACTAAAATATACTTTTCTGGTTACTCTGAAAATCAAGTAATGGTTTATTTAAATAACAGAGACCTGCCATTTACCTGGGATACTGCACTGTCAAGTTTAGACATAGACCTTCATGCTGATTTATTGATGATATTTTGCATCTGAAATGGTGGAGTGTGTGTGTAATCCAACCAGCAAAATTTAAGAAGTCTTTCCTAGATGCTAATTCTTAGAGAAATGCCTGTCTTTAAAGTGAATTCATCGTCCAGGGACTGGGAGAGTAGCTGGATTCAGGATTTTCGTATGAGCCAGCACCTAGTTTGGGGAGTCCTGACATGTGACAACTGCTTTGTTTGTCCTTATTCTAAATATCAGTGGTAAGAACGACTGAAGTTACAAATTTAGCCTGCAATGGCATTTAACCTGTGTCCAAGGAAATTTTCTTGGAGAGTGAGATTGGTTTGAATCTCCCACAGATCTGTGCAGGTCCCGGGCATGAGGCTGTTTATAGCAAAATGAATTTTTTTTTTTTTTTTTTTTTTTTTTTTTTTGCAGCCAGATGTACACACTGTTCCAGGTGCTCAGGAGTTCGGACTTGTGAGGTTCTGGCTATGGGGGGAGTTGGGTCACTGCTCTCCTCGCAACAGCAAGCTCACTTTCTACTCTGGACCAAGTAAACTGGCCCTTCCGGAAGAACATCGGGTACCTACAATTCAGTGCTCTCAGCAAAATCATGTTTTATAGTTAGAGTCGGGGAATGAATTTGCCCTGAAGCATCAATTGCTTCCCATTAGACTGAAAGAAGAAACTCTTCGCAGTGGCATTTCTTACAATGTCCCAGATAATAACCACTGGCTCCCCACTGTTGGTTCCTCAATTCCCCCTCACGATGGCTGTCACCAGCCATTGTCCATTCCACCTCTCTTGGATCTGCTTTTTCCTGCTACCTCACTGCTAGGACTAGAGAGTTATATCAGGCTCCTAGCAGCAGTCCTTGGGATGAGTTTTCATGTACAAGTAGTTTATTAAGAAAGGGCTCCCAGGGGAGACTAAAAAGGAAAACAGGGCAGGGAAGGGAGGAAGCCAAGCAGAGGTGTGATGGCACCAAAAGGGCTGCAGAGGGGAGCTGCAGCCTGATCCCACAGGGGAGCCCTAGAGTTGTAAGTTGTCCCAGTGGACAGCATTGCCCCATGCTGAAGCCAAGGAGCTGGGCTCTCATACTTTTGCACGAGGCCAGTCAATCATTGATTAGTAGCTGCCTTTGGGAGGCACTTCCTGCTCTCTGCACCAGCCCGTCACGTGATTCCAGCAGCCTAAAATGAGTTCCATAAGGACTAGCCATAAGTTCTGCCCATAGAAAGTACATGGAAGCCAAGGAGGACGCACAGCAATGGTCAAAGGATCTGAGAAGACAAGGGCAGAGTGCCAACACAGTCTTTCTCAGGGCATTTTGCAAGAGGTAAGGAAGCAACCACCAAAAAAAAAAAAAAAGAAAAGAAAGAGGAAAAAATCAACACTTCAATTTTAGGCTCTCTGCTCTATGTTGGCTACTATTCTAAACACTGATAAACATTATCTCATTGACTTCTTTCCTAAGGCTGAGTAGTAGTATTCTCCCCATGTGATAGATAAGGAACGTCAGGCTCAAGGAAATTAAATAACTTCCCCAGTGTCTGATAGCTCCTAAGTTGCAAAGCTGGGATTTCAGTCCAGGTTTTGTCCAACCTACTTTGTGCTCTTAAGCACAAAATGTATGTCTTCTCAAAACATCTCAAATTCCTCAGCATTTTCTGAGCATCATATGAGTTTTGATATACCTATGCCTTTGCTTCGTGGACTTGTCTCGAATACCCTTCCTCATACACCTATGCACTACTATTCTTCTTCTATATTACAGCCCAGCTCCCTCAACCACCAATCGATGCCTAACTGTATTTCTGACAGTCTCTCCTGGTTTTGTACTTCTGTAGCTCTCTGTCATCCCAATGAGCACCACTCTTCACACTGCATTAAAATTACAGAGGCCTGTGCTTTCTCTTACAAGTTCCTTTTGCATCTTTGTACCCCTGGCAAGTAACCAGCATCTGGCACATAGTAGGTTGTCAGTAGGTGCTAAGTTAAATGATTCTATATTTAGAAGGAAAATCAGTGCCTTCAACAATTACTGTGCAATCAGATGGCCAAACAGCTAGCATTGAATTTATAGAGGAGACAGAATTGATTTCCATTTGGGGTTATTAAGAAATGCTCCATAGAGATTTGACTTTTGATGATGATTTTGATGGTGAGAGGTGGTAGAAAAGACTTCTCGGTGGACTTGGCAGAGTGATCAAATACAAAGGCGAGAAGATGCAGATGGTGTTTGGGAAACAGAGAACTTTTACGTGTCTGTAGGTAGGAGCAGGTTAGGTAAGCCACAGGGAACTTCAAACACTCTGCTTGGTGGGATCCTTTCAATCTTGTAGGCAATGAAGAAACCAGGAAGGATTGTATTTTTTAAATGAGTGAATGCGTGTAAAGTAGTTAGAATGGTGTCTGATACACAGACATTCACAGTAAAGATTAACTAACATTATTGTTACAGTTTTGAACAGAGAAGTGCAAGTAAGGTGACTACACGAGGGTGGATGCACAGGATTGAGTTGGGGGATCAGCTAGATGCTGATATTAATAGCTAAAGGTTTTCTACTGACTGCTAAGCCTAAATCATGTCATCTGGACCGTGATAACAGGCTGCAAAGAGGAAAAACACACCACAAACCAAGGATTGCAAAAATGAGCCAGGGAAACTGAAGACCAAGCCAGAGAGCATGGTTCAGGCAGGACATCCACGGACTGGCTTCCCCCATGCCGCACCCAGGGCTGCCTGCAAGGTGTACTGGGGCCTTTTAAGATGTAAATGAACAGTGATTATAGCAATAACAACTCCTCACCCCACCCCCAACTTCTATCCCTGACCCTCAAGCCTACGCCCTATTCTTTCATGCCAAATTCAACCTCTACCCCTTGTCCCCCAATCCAGTCAACCAGAAACACAAAGTAGACCCAGCCAAAAATGAAAAAAAAAACCATGAGGACCTTGACTTGTCCTTTCCCTGAGAATCCCTCTCACTTGCATAAGGAACACTTCTCGGAGACTTCCCCACAGCTCTTTCTTCCCTTTCCTACAGGCCTTGAGTTTTCCAAGCCCTGTGGTTTGGGAGAATTGCTTTATTCCTCTTCCATGTGTGGAGCCTACATGCCTTGAGATAATCCTCCTCTTCTAGTGCCTATTCCAGAGCTGGTGGCTATATGGAAAAACTCTTTCTCTTTCCTGCAGCATCAAGTCAAAGGAGCCTGTAGTTCTCTGAATGCCCACAGAACTGCATGACCACAAAGGGAAAGCTCACTGATGAAGAGCCCTGTAACAAAAGGAGAGGACCTGAGGCCTTGCGACATTGCCTAAGTGATGGATGTCACACTTTTAAGACCAGGTCTACCAATGGCTTTCCAGATACGTGAGATGAAATTAGAGCAAAGCAAACAAAACCATCTTATACCAGTTTGGATACCATTTGCTATTACTTGCAACCAAAAGTGTCCCAACTAGTATATCCTGAGATCTTCCTTTGCCTCAGTTGCTTGCTTGAATAAACTGGAGTATACTCTCTCCCTGGCCCTCCTTCCCTTCCAACACGAACACAGACAGTAGTGATGGAGAACATATGTGCACAGGCATCTTGTAAATATAAAGTTACGAGTAGTTTACAAATAGCCTAACAACAACATTATCCTATGTAGTCAGCGATGACAGCAACCCAGAGTCATGGTCGGCTTAACTCTGGGGTTAAGAACTGACAATATTCTCTTCATATTTCATAAAATCAAAATGTTTTCTTAACTATAATTAAGATATACTTGTAACTTTTAGTTTAAAGTTCTTCCCCTAGAATAATACAGTTTGAGTATTTCTTCTGCTTCACTTCAAACAATATGCAGCTGATGAACAATTAGTTTATCCACAAAAACTTGCTGATCTCTGCATAATAGCTTAACAAGGTCAAATGCAGAATACATCAGCTGGACAAGGGCTGTAAAACTGTGTATTCCTCTCAAATTCAATTTTGATGTGTGGTTATTACTAAATATTGCTCTTCCCACCCCCTCCTCTAAAAGCATATGAATGGATAAAGAAACCAATTTTGAAACTATTTTAGGAAGATGAGTCACAAAAAGGCATAAAAACCCTTGTAATGGGAGGATTCATTCTCCACTACAATACTGATGACAGACTAATTGGCCAACATTTCTCATCATTTAATTAGATTCTAAATGTATGCAGTGATCTATCTGAACAATGCTTTTTCTGGACCAACTCAGAAATTTATAGAATATCAGTTTAAGCCCTACTCTCATGCAGGAATATGAAACTTCCACACTGAGAAAGACTTACCAGGATTGAACCTGAACAAATAGATTACATATCAGGGGAATCCATTTCTGATTTGGGAGCTGAGAGCTTACTAGATGAATAATTATTGAGCATTTCCTAAGTAGTGTCTCTTGGGAAGTAAGACTACATCTCTATGTCTACCTTCAAAATTTTGCTTCAGGAATCCTACTAGAGGCAGTATAGTCTGGTGACCAAGATATGTTTTTTACTTTTTATTTTGAAATAATTTCAAATTTACAGGAAAGTTGCAAAAAATAATACAAAATCAGTAGAGAACTCCAGTATACTCTCTACCCAGAACTTTTAACGTCTTGCCACATTTGTTATATAGTTCCATATCTATCTATCTATCATCTATCTATCTATCTATCTATCTATCTATCTATCTATCTATCCATCCATCCATCTAATCTATCTATCTATACCCACCTACCATCTATCAGGTACCTATTTTCTAAAGATTTGAGAGTAGTTTGCATATATCATGCTCCTTTACCACTTAATACTTCCATGTATATTTCCTAAGAACAAAGATATTTTCTATGTAACCACATTAAGGACAGTTATAAAGTTCAAGGATCTTAACGTTGATATAAAGCATACAATCTATGTCCCAGTTTTTTCAATGGTCCCCATTAATGTCCTTTGGGGCATTTTCTCCTCCATTATTAGATTCTGTTCAGGATCATATATTGCATTCATTGTCATTTTCACTTTAGGTTTCTTTAAACAAACAAACAAACAAACAAACAAATATTGTGCTAATACATATACAACATAAAATTTTCCATCTCAACCACTCTAAGCAGACCATTCAATGGGATTAATCACATTCACAGTATTTTGCTACCATCACCACTGCCCATCACTAACATTTTTTCATCCCCTAAAGCAGAAGCCTTGTATCCCATTCTTCCTTCCCACAACCCCTGGTAACCTGTACTCTGTTATTTGTCTGTATGAATTTGCATACTCTAGTTATTTCATAAAAGTGGAGTCGTACAATATCTGTCCTTTTGTGTCTGGCTTATTTCACTCAACATGATGTCTTCAAGGGTTCATTCATACTGTAGCATGGATCAAAACTTCATTCCTTTTCATGGCTAAATAATATGCCATTATTTATATATACCACATTTTGTTCATTTCTTCATCTTGGATAAATAATGAGCAGTTGGGTTGCTTCCAGCTTTCGGCTATTATGACTAATGCTGCTATGAGTTTAGGTGTTCCAGTTCCTCATCTCAATTCTTTTTTTGAGCCATGGACCCCTTTGGGTGTCTGCTGAAGTTAATGGACCCCTTCTTGGGACAATGTTTTAGATGTATAAAATAAAACAAATAAGATTATAAAGGCAACTGATTATATGAAGATACAGTCATCAAAATATTTATATTGTAGTTTAGTAATGTTTGTGATTCTTTACTAATGAATTAAATAACAAGATCTAGCAGCAAGTCTGATAATTACCATAATTCAAAGTGGTGATGAGCATAAACAATATCTCATGATGTTTGTAAAACCTCTAGTGTGATATGAAAATTTGTGTTTTCTATTACAACAGTCACAGGTATTGCTAATATATCTGTGGGTTGTTATCTATATTCATAATGAAAGGAAAGGCTAATTTCAGTTAGAAGTTATGAAAATAAAGCTGTAATAATTGTTTCCCATCCAAGTTCATAGGCTCCCTGAATTTCAGGTGAAGAACCCTTGGTTTAGGGGTTCTTTGTTTTTTATTTATTTTTTTGTTATTAGAGAAGTTGTACAGATTTACAGAATGACCATGCATAAAATACAGGATTCCCATACACTACCCCATCACTAGCACCTTGCACTGGTGTGGAACATTTGTTACAATTGATGATAGCACATTTTTATAATTGTACTGTTAACTAAAGTCCATGGTTTAACTTAGGATTCACTTTGGTTTGGGTAGTGTAGTTCCATGGATTTTTTTTTTTTTTCTGTTACCATATATACAATCCAACATTTCTCCTTTTAATATATTCAAACATGTATTTCAGTGCTCTTGATTGTGCTCACCATATTCTGCTACTGTTACCACCACCCATTACCAAAACACTTCCATCATTCCAGATAAGGTACCCTGTACATTTTAAGCCTTAACTTCCCATCCTCTATGCCTACCCCATCCCCTGGTAACCTATATTCTAGATTCTGACTGTATTGTTTTGCTTATTCTAATTGTTTCAAATGAGTGAGATCATACAATAGTTGTCCTTTTGTGCCTGGCTTACTTCACTCAACATGATGTCTTCAAAGTTCATGCCTGTTGTTACATGTATCAAAACTTCATTCCTTTTTATAGTTGAATACTATTCTATTGTATGCATATATCACATTTTATTTATCCATTCATCAGTTGATGGACACTTGGGTTACTTCCATCTTTTGGCAATTGTGAATAAGGCTGCTATGAACATCAGTGTGCAAACATCTGCTTGAGCCCCTACTTTCAGTTCTTTTGGGTATTTACCTGGTAGTGGGATTGCCGGGTCATATGGTAGTTCTATACTTAGCTTTCTGAGGAACCACCAAACTGTCTTCCACAGCAGCTGGACTATTTTACCTTGCCACTAGCAATGAATGCGTGTATCTGCATCCTCTCCAACACTTGTTAATTTCCATTTTGTTTGTTTGTTTGTTTGTTTGCAGCAGCCAGTCTAATGGGAGTGAAATGGTATCTCATCGTGGTATTGATTTGCATTCCCTGATGGCTAATGATATTAAGCATCTTTTCATGTGCTTTCTGGCCATTTGTATATCTTCTTTGGAGAGATATCTGTTCAGTTATTTTTGGGCTCAGGATTAAATTCACAGTTTTTCTAGCTTTGTGAACTTTAATCTCTAAAGGGATCATAGATCCTTCTAATAATTGAATTCAAACTATGGATACTCAACACATTAAAATCCACATGCTCACAAACAGAGATGTTTTGTGTATAATTGGTTGAGGCAGTCATGGAATCCAGGTTGAATTCCCATGCTACGGAGTAGGTATCATGCCTGCTAGCTTGTTTACTCAACTGCCTAATCATAGGGAAAAAATTGTTTTCAGATGAAAATGACAGTGATGAGGATGAGGATGAAGAAGATAAAGGTGGTGTTTGGCAAACAATAGAAATGTAGAGCAACAGGGAAGAATGAGGTAGGATATTCTGGGGATGTCCATTTCCCCTTTGTCTGATAATCACCTCTAAAGCTTCCCTTGGAGAACCAGCTCCATCTCTCCTCCATTCTTTTTTTTTTTTTTTTTTTTTTTTACCAGGAGGTCCCAGGGATCGAACCCAGGTCCCTCCATATGGGAGACAAACGCCCAACCATTTGAGCCACATCCGCCCCGTCTCCTCCATTCTTAATCCATGTAATTCAAATGGAGTTATCCCTATACTCAGCCCCAAAGTTCGGATCAGGTCTGACCAGTCAGAGAATTCCCACTCCTTGGCCATAATGATTGATTCAGACATTGGCTTATGACCTAAATCCAACAAAGGATACTCAATTCCAAAAATTCTGGTGAAACTTCTGGGACAGAGAAATCCTCTCTCCACTGGGATGAATGGGAGAAATAACTACTGGCTGCCTTTTTTGCCATCATGAATGAACAAGCTGCCTTAGAAGGGACATTAGATTAGAAATAAGTAAATCAAGAATGAGTCCGGATGAAATCATTTTAGTCCATGGCTCCAACTATGCCTGAAGCCAGGTACATCCCTGGACCTGTATTATACAACCAGTGCATTCCTTCTTTCTCCTCTGAGGCATTTCAGTTTGATTTCTGTCCTTCAGCAGTTGTCCTGACTAGCACATGACCCACGGACCCTCCAACGAAACCAGCATACAAAGATTGAGTGGAGATATCTTTTCTTAATAGACAATTCTTAGCAACCTAACATTTTCAGATTACCTCTGCTGGTCTGAGGATTTCTCTTCATCCTTATTTCCCACCCTCCTACCTCCCCCCACCCACCCACCCCCATCTCCAAAGCAGAGCCTTCGATAAGAACTCAGCTGCAGACATTTTAAGTGGAAGATAATCCCAGGAAGCTGGAGGGAGAGACTGGAGAGAAGAAAACAAGGAAGAAGAAAAAGGCAGTATGAGTGGTGGGTGTGTAATTAAGATTGTGCTGTGGGCTACAGGAGCTCTATTCTTCCATGACCGCCTGAGAAGAGTATAGAATGCCTCTTAGAACTGCTCACATAGAAGAGAGGAGAATGGAGCTTTATCCACTGGCTCCTTTCCCCCTTTGGCAGAGAATCACCTGCATTCCAGGTTGCACTTGCAGTACTGGACAAGAGCCAGCTCTGTGACCTCAGAGAAGACTCTGAGGCGGAATGCAATGTGTGCTGAGATGGGAGGTGGCCAAGGAGGGGAATCTGCGCTGCCCAGGGCGGCCATCGCAGAACAACTGAAATGAGAGGTTGGCCAAGGGGATGTTCTGTAGGGCACCAAACACATCTGCTGTGACTATCTTGCCAGATTGGGCTAAGATTAGAGATGATACATCCAAAATACATAGCAGAAAGCCTGAAATGCTGGGTGAAGAAATGCCACAGCCTCCCATCCTTGCAGTGGTCAATGTTAATTGGCCTACAACTGCAATTACCTTTTCTTCAGCTACTACTGCTCCCTTGTGCTTGAATAACTGGAAATCAAAATGCAGAAGATGTTAACTTTGATCCGTAACTCACATCACATAAAAAATTAACTCAAAATGTATCATAGAAGTAAAGATAAAACTATAAAATTCTAGCAGAGAATCTGTGACTTGGGTTAGGCAAAGCACAATCCACAAAAGAAAAGAAGAATAAATTGGACTTCGTCAAATCTAAGAACCTCTGCATTTCAAAAATCACTGTTAGGGGAATGAAAAGATACACAACAGCCTGTGAGAATATATTTGCAAAGCACATACCTATAAAAGACTTGTATCCAGAGGGTAGTTTTAAAAAAAAGAACCTCAAAACTCAATAAGAATCACAGTAAGTCTATAGTAGAATACCAGTAAGTCTACTTATATCTTGCCATAATCTACAAAATTGTGCTGGAACGAGTGTAAACTACAATGTAAATTATAGTCCATGCTTAGTGGCAATGCTCTAAAATGTTTTCATCAATTGTGACAAATGTCCTACGCTAATGAAGGATGTTAATGTGGGAAAATGTGGGAGGTGTAGGAAGTGGGGCATATGGGAATCCCCTATATTTCTATGTGACATTTATGTAATCCAAATACTTTTAAATATATATATATATAATAAATAAATAATTTTTAAAAACCTCAATAAGAAAACCAACACAATAAAATGACAGGTAAAATGTTTTAACAGATACTTCACCAAAGATGTACAGATGGCAAAAAAGGACATGAAAATATGCCCAACATCATTAGTTCCTAGAAAAATGCAAATTAAAACCACAATGAGATCCCACTACACACGCACTAGAATGGCTAAGTGTAAAACATTGACCATACCATGTGTTGGCAATTGTGTGCGGCACACACAGCTGGTGTGAGTGTGAAATGCTACAACCATTTGGGGAAGCAGTTTGGCAGTGGCTTAAGTTAAACGTCTGCCTGCAGTCTGATTCAGCCATTCCTCTCTAACCCAAGATGTGTTCATTATCCTGATTGTGGTGTTGGCTTTTCAGGATACATATTTACGCCAAAATTTGTCAAATTGCACAATTTAAATATGTGCGGTTTATTGCATGTCAAAATCTTGTCATGATGAGGTTTACCTGCTGTGAGGGTGGGGAGATTGCTGGCACAGTCTCTCTTTGCCTCCCTCTCTCAAAATACAGGTGGCAATGGCCACCTATTCAATCTGCTATCGAGGCCATACTTGATATATTCCCTCTAGGCTTCTGATAAAAGGAATGCCATTAAGGATGCTTGAATCCTGAATTTGTGCCCATGTTTATTCTTTTTTTTTTTTTTACCAGGAGGTCCCGGGGATCAAACCCAGGTCCCTCCATATGGGAGACGGACGCCCAACCGTTTGAGCCACATCCGTCCCCCCCCCCCATGTTTATTCTTGTGCATTTGCTATTGAACTGGGATTAATGCTTTAAAGTCTCATCTTTATGGTTATTAATCCTGGCTCAAGAGGGCACTGTGTCTAGAGAGATTCAATTTCCTTCTCATCTGTCTCTAGCAGACTGGACAAATGCCTCTACCCAGAGGAGCTCTGTGCCACACCAGAAAGAAACATGCTCATCAGGAAGAAGTTCACCCTAAAAGGGAATCCTACATATTTAAAAGTAAGAAAAGAAAGCACCCAATTTGTGGCAGATGTTTTTGGTGGCCCTTGGCCCGTCCCATCACTGTCTCCAGAGTAGCTGGAGTGGACAGTGCTGAGTGCTGGCCGCTGCTGTCATCCTATCTCCAGCTCGCCTGTTTTCCTGCCTCAGGGATCTCTCTTGAAGCTCAGCAGCCCCCTCGGTGAGCGGCCAGACACGGGCTGGGATGGGGAGGGAGTTGACACTTCTGGGGGCAATCCTCAACGAATGGGGAATGAGAGTTGATAGGAAATGCCACCTCCACTCATCCTTTCCAAACACATCTCTTCCCAAGGCTTCAAATGATTCTGCAGGCTAAGAAAAGAATGCCTTTCACTGACAAAGCAAACAAGTAAGGTATTCTTAGAAAGATGCTGGTATACTTCTTTAATCAAGTGAACAGACAAAATAATTGGTGCTGTTAAGAAGAAAAATTAGACTCTAGGGATTGTGCTATAACTTAAGAACTGTGAACAGAAGTTTTTTTTTAAAGTCACAATGCCTTGGCATGATGCCTTGGCAGTTCCAGGGGTTAATAACAGGTGCTCTGTTGGATTCTTGTCAAATAACATAACTTTCAGCAGCTCTATTTTTGGTGAAAATCTATTTTTCCTATTGTATATTTTACTGAGTTCTGAGACTCTCATTTATTTTAACTTTCTATTTTAAAATAGTTTCAAAATTACAGAATAGTAAAAAGAATATACAGCTACAAAAATTGTACATATAAAATATGTATGTATATATGACAAATATATGTATTTGGCTTAATTTGTGATACATTTGATTGGGTTTTTTTTTTTTTTTCCTAAACCACTTGAGAGTAACTTGTAGACATTATGTCCAATTACCCCTTAATACTTTAGAGTATATTTTTAAAAAAGACATTCTCCTACACAACCACAGTACAATGATTAAAATCAAGAAATTATGACTAATCTAATACTCCCTTCAAAGCTCCCCAATTGTCCCAGGGATGTCCTTCATAAGACTAGGATCCAATCCAGTATCAAATACTGCAATAGTTGTCAAGTCTCATTAGTGTCTTTCAATCTGGAATAGTTCCTCAGCCTTTTCTTATCTTTTGTTCCCTTGATATTTTGAAGATTACAGGCCAGTTAATTTGTAAAATGTCATTAATTTGCATTTGTATGATCTTTTCTCATGATTAGATTCAGGTTATCTGTATTGACAGGAATATCACATAAGTAATGCTGCATTCTCAATGCATCGTATCACAGAAGATATGTCAATTTGTTTCCTTATTCGTGTCGTTAATTTTTAAATCACTCAGTAAGATAATTGTCACTTGGCTAGTCAGTCAATTTATTAATAATTAGTTAGTAAGCATTTTGTGGCGACATACTTTGAGACAATGGAAATACCCTGCTCCTCATCAAACTTTATCCCATTGGTTTTAGCATTTAATATTTCTTGCATGAATAAAATTTTACAATAATGCTTACCAAATGGTGATTTTCTAATTCTATGACTTCTTCTACATATATTAGTTGGTATTCTACTGAGAAGGAAAGCTTTACTTTTTCCTTCATTAAATTTATTCATTTACTCATTTATGTACTTATATGGCCATGAACTCATGGGTTCCTGTGTTACTCAATGAGTTATAAAATGTTACTGCCATCATTTATTTTGAAGCACAATTTATCCAAGATTGGGCTAGGGGAAGATCCTTCAAGCTGGCTCCTGTGTTCTTTTAATTGGATCTTTTTTTTTTTTTTTTACCGGGAGGTCCCAAGGATCAAACCCAGGTCCCTCCATATGGGAGACAGATGCCCAACCATTTGAGCCACATCTGCCCCTCCTGTGTCCTTTTGATGTGGCTCCATATCACTTGCTTTTGACTCCTTGCATACTTTCTGGCACAATAAGATGTCCCAGGCTCATCTTGCATTTTCCCAGCCACCAGCCATGTCTACAAAGTGCTGACTCCTTTTGGTGGATGATGGTATTTGCAAGCCAAGATAGGGTGCAAGACGTGTTCATTGTTACTAACATGTAAATACTTTGAGGCCCTCTCAGATGAGAGAGGATCAAATCCATCTACACTCATTTCTGTGTGTGTGAGCGTGTGTGTGTATACATAAAACCATGAGTGTAAGTATATAATAATGTCTCCAATTCTACTCACACCAAGTGTATGAGTTTATTTTAGCTTTCCGTCACTGTTATTCCATTATTCCAAGACAAAAGCTGGCTCCCATTATACTCAATCTATTTAGCTATTTGCTAACTCCTTCTGAATGTAACCTATCTCCTAATAATATGGGCTATCTCCGTTGCCCAGCCCCATTGAACTAGCAGTGCTGGTGTAATCCTCAGCCCCCGACCTCAATAAATATGATGGCTGTGCTATTTGAACCTTTGATCTCAGCCAAGGAGGAGAGGAAAGGATATGGCTCCTACCTTTAAGGTAATGTGCCGTATGAGGTGCCCTTGCTCCACCAGGCATCAGAGGGCCAACTCTCTCAGCATGCCAATCTACAGTGTCCTGTTTTCATCATTACCACACTAGAGTCTTGACTTTCAAACCGTGAACAACTTGAACATTTAAACTATGGGCTATTCTATAAAATGTGTTGAGCAAAGAACTCCAGTAGTATAGTGGAGTGCTCTTTCAGTACCCTGATACCTGATAAAAACTTCAATTTTTTTTCTTTCACTTTTAATCTTCCTTCATGAATAAAATTTAGACATTCCAGTGATGAGTTAAAAAAAAAAAAAAAAAAAGGCAACACAAAAAACTTGAGCATGGAAAATGAAGAAAAATATTTGTACTTAAAACCAGGACCAGTTTTACAAGATAAACCCCATCCAAATAGGGCCCTTTAGACTCATTGTCAATTGACAACCAATGGCATAGATGGACACATTTTCTGCATAGATATCACAGCACTGTGCCCTAAACTGAAATATTAGCACTAGAATACTCACTACATATAACTATGTCTGTTTCTGCTTCATATATTTACTGTTTATTTTGCCCAGAAGACTCCTGCTGGCATCATATACAACTTAAAAACTAAAATACATATGCCACGTGTTAATCTATTATTCACGAGAGAAAATATTGCTGTCATAATACATTTTATGATGATCGTTGATTATCTGTGACAGAAATGGGTCCACGGAAGAACATTAAACAATCTATATCTACTTCTCTTGATGCCTAAAAGAAACATTTTATTTGACTGATGACCAAATTGTTACATCCTCCAAATGATGAGAATTAACTTTGTCTAGCTATCCATAAGTAACTGATAATTGAAACATAATGCAAACTTTACTTAAGGTATGCTGGATCATCATGCTATTTGACATTTCATTTATACAAAATTTCCAAGTGTTGCTTATTTTAGAAAGGATCATATGATTTCTATAAACACAAATGAAGCAAGATGTTGGGTGAGAGAGAGGAACACAATGAAAGATGTTTAAGTCATAAGGCTGATAAAAAGAACTCTAGTATTTCTCTTTTTTCTGAGTGGGAAAATCATGAGTTGCTGACAGGAAGTAAAACTTTGTAACAAGTCAAGCTTCTATCCTAGTTTTTTCAGAACTATCTGTCCACAGTCTGAATAGTCTAACCTTGAAACATTAGTCCTGCCTTTCATGGGAGTCCTAAAAGCAAGCAAAGTGTAGTGCTTAAGAGCTAAGGCTTTCAAGTGATACTTGGATTCAAATGCAGATTACTTGGATTCAAATCCAGGCTCTTCTACTTATTAGTTATAGAATCTTGGATAAATTACTTAACTCTATGAGATTCTTTGTGTCTCTAAAATAGCTTGGTTCTCAAGTAAGGTTTTAAAAGAGGTTATAATAGCCATCTGAGAGGGATATTGGGAGAATTAAAGTCTGCAACACATGGATAAATTGACTGGAAAGGAGGAACTATTCACAAATTATTTTTCTGGATTTTTGCTGCTGGTATAACAAAGTAGCCATTACCAGACTGTCCAACAGCTGAAAGCAAGTAGAAACTGGACAAATAAATGAAATCACTGTGTTCAGACACTGGACAATAGGAAGCAAAAGAAACTGATCCTTGAGAGAATACAAAGAAATGAGGTGAGCCTGTTTACCACCCTAGCTTTCTGGCTAGTGCCTCTTTTGAAACCTTATTGCAGGAAGGGGAAACACAAGGAGAGCATGGTAGTCCTTCTGAGTTGAGGAGGCAGATATCAGATTTCAGGGAATTTTAAGTGGATAGAATTTGCCCAAACAGAGTGCCAGAGAAGGGAGCTATACAAAGACAAATCTACAGAAATTTTCACTGGAGTCTTTTCACATCTTTGGGTGAATACTAAGCTGTGAACCAGTAGGGTAACATTTGATAAAGCCAGGCAGAGAAAATTTATTGGGAAAAGAACAGTTTTCATGCAAAGAACACTCTCCAGGCACCTGTAAGCTGAATAATTCCCAGAGCCTGTACTAGCCAGAGGGTAGATATCTCACTGAATCTCAGGACATTTAGTAGATATCAGATAGAATCATAGCTCAGTAATAGGGATAACTTAACTCTAGAGAAGAGGTTTCCCCAATAAAGCTCAAAAACAAGCATCAGTGAATCAAACTGCTCTGCAAGTAACTTAACTTCCTGAAAAACAAAACAACAACAACAACAAAAAAAAAAAAACAATAAAAACAACACTCTCTGAAGGAACACAACAAAATCAAGATCTACCGCAATCTAACTAGCTTAACGTTCACAATATCTTGCATCAAATAAAAAAGTACCAGACATGCAGAGAAAGCAGGAAAATGTGACCCATAATGAAGAGAAAAATAAGGCAGTAGAAGTGATTCAAACTGAAGTTCAGAGAGAAAATAACACTTGGAACATGAACAAAGACACAGTAACCTTTTTTGTAATATCCAGTGGTCTAAAATACAAGTAACTGAAAGCCCAGAAGGAGAGGAGAGAAAGAGATGGGCAGCAAAAATATTTGAAGAAATATTTACCAAATTTTTTTCCAAATTTGCTTAAAAAGTAAGCCACAGATCCATGACCCTAATAAATCCCACGCAGAATAAACACAACATAAATACCAAGGCACGTCAAAACCGAAATGATTAAAAATAGGTGATAAGGAGAAAAATATTAAAAGTAGCCAGACGAGAGAAAAAAACTCTCTACATACTTAGCATAAAAATGAGTGCTGACTGCTCATCAGAATAAATGAAGAAATAAATAAAGAAGACAATGAAGCAACTTTTTAAATCTGTTTAAAGCAAGAAAAAGACCTGTCAACTTAGAATTCCAAGAAAAGTACTCTTCAAAATAAAGCTATTTTCAGACAAACAAAACTGAGATAATTCATCACCAGTAGATGATCACTAAAAGAAATATTAAAGAAGTCTTTAGGCTGAAGGTGGAATGATATTAGATGGGAACTCATATGCATACAAAGGAATGACAAGTACCAGAAATGGTAAATATGCGGTTAAATGCCAAGATGACTATCTAGTTGTTAGTTTCTTTAAAGTTATTTGACTGTTTAAAACAAAATTAATAGCAATATGTTGTGGGGTTTATAATATACCTAAATGAAAATATATGAAAACAACAGCACAAAGTACTGGAGAGGTGGAATGAATGAATATTGTTATAGGGGTAATACCTTATGTGACAGTTTAAAACTGGGCAGACCCCAGAAAATCCTGTTCTTAAAGCTAATCCATCCCTGAGCTTGTAAACCTATTGTAGATGGGACCTTTTGATTAGATTCAGTTAAGGGACTTTCCTTTAGCTTAAATCATATGAGTAAGCCATGACCCAGGGTGGGTCTTAACCCTCTTACCACAGAGCAAGGAGCTTAAAGCAACACAGCCCAGGAAAGAAGTCAGGGACCAGCAGAGCCACCATTGTGCGCTGCCATGTTTCAGGAGTTCAGGATCACCAGTAGCCAACATTTGGGGAGTGAGCTTCACCTGATGCCTTGATTTGGACATTTTTCTCAGCCTTGGAAGTATAGGCTTTTAACCTAATAAAATTCCCATTGGAAATGCCAACCCATTTCTGATATATTGCTCCTAGCAACTTTTAGCAAACAAAAACACCTTGTAAGTGAAATGGCACAGTGCTACTTGAAATTAGTCTACAAATTTAAACTACATTGTGCATTATTAACCTTAAAGCAATAACTAAGTCATTTTGAGAAATGATACATAGCTAATAAGCCAATAGAGAGAAAAAAATGTATTGCTAAAAATAATCATCAATTGAAAAGAATACAGAAAAAGACTGGAAAAAATAGAAAAAAAAATAAGATGGTAGGCTTAAACCCAACTTATATATTTATCTATATATTTAAATAGAGATCTATGTAAATGATCTAAATACCCCAAACAAAAGCAGAGATTACAAGAGTGGGTTAAAAAGCAAGACTCAACCACATGCTTTCAATATAACATGCATTTTAAATATATTCACACAGGTAAAAATTAAGACACAAATTTTAAGAAACCTGGAATGCCTATATTAATATCAAACAAAATAGAATACTAAAAAAGGAATATTAGAAGAAAAAGGTTACATTTTATAATAATAATATACAATCATTAAGAAGTCATAATAATTGTGTATGCCCCTAAAACTGAACCTCAAAATGTGTGAAGCAAAACTGGACAGATGTGGAAAGAGAAGTAGACAAACAATATATTTGCAGATTTCAACACTCCTCTCTCACTAATTGATAGAAAAAAGTAGATAGAAAATCAGTAAAGATACAGTAGATTTAAATGACCCTATACAACCAAATGTACATGATTGATATTTTAAAAACACTATTCCCCCAAATGACAGATCACACATTTTTTTCAAACACATATGAAACATTCACCAAGGTATACCATAAACTAGACTCTGAAACAAGTCTCAATTAATTTAAAATTTTTGAAATCACACAATATATGTGCTTTGACCACAATGTAATTAAATTAGAAATTTAACTACAAAAGAATATTTGGAAAATTCCCAAATATTTGTAATTAAACCACACTGTGAAATTAGAATATTTTGAAATGAACTATAATTTGTGGAATGCAGGCAAATTAGTGCACAGCAGCACTGTACAGGTTTAAATTCTTATATTAGGAGAGCATAAAGGTCTCATATTAATCAAATAGGCTTCCATTATAAGAAGCTAGAAATAAAAGGAGAGAAAATTAAATCCAAAGAAAGTAGAGCAAAGGAATTAATAAAAATAAGAGTGGAAAGCAATGAAATAGAAAAAAAAAAAAAAAAGAACCAGCAACAATGAACATCAATAAAACCACAGCTGGTTCTTTGACACTATCAATAAAATTTATAAACCTTTAGACACATTGATCAAGGGAAAAAAAAAAAGGGATTCACACATTACCAGAATCAGGAATGAGAGGGACATCACTACAGCTCCTATATGCATTTAAAGTATATCGAGAGAATATTATAAAGAACTTTATGCCAGTAAATCTGACTGACAACTTAGATGAATTGGACAAATTCCTTAAAATACAAAAATTATCAAAAATAACATAGGAAAAACAGAAAGTCTGAGTAATTCTGTATCTATTATAGGAATTGATCTAATTAAAATCTTTCCCACAAAGAAAACTCCAGACCCAGAAGGTCTGACTGGTAAATTTAAGGAAGAAATATTAAAAACCTAACACAAATTATTTCAGAAAAATAGAGGAGGCAGAAAAACTTCCCAAGTCATTTTATGAGTCCAGCAACACCCTCATAGCAAAACTGGACAAATACATAATAAGAATAAAATTTCAGATTAATATCCCTCAAGAACATAGGCACAAAAATCCTAAAAAAAAAAAAAAAAAAAAAAAAATTTCCCATTAATAACCCTCAAAAAAAAAGGCAAAAAAAAAAAAAAAAAAAAAAAAAGTTAGCAAATAGACTCCAGAATGAATTTAAAAGATAACACACCATGAGCAAGTGGGTTTTATCCCAGGAATGCAAGATTTGTTTATATTTAAAAACCAAAGACTATAATTTATTATACTAACAGGATACAAATAAAACTATATTATCAAACAACAGATAAAGATAAATCATTTCATGAAATTTAACTGTCATTAATGATAAGATGTAAATAACTCTCAAAAACCTTGGTATCAAAGTAATAATCTGCCCCCAAATTCATAATCTTAGTTTATTAATGAGAAAACATCAGACAAACCCAAATTGAGGGACATCTACAAAATACCTCACTACTACTCTCCAAAAGTGTCAAGGTCATAAAAGACAAGAAAGAATAAGAAACATGGATCAGAGGGGACTAAGGAGGCATGACGACTATATACAATGAGGCATTTTGGATTCAATGGTGGAAGAAAAAGGGAACATCAGTGGAAAAACTAAGTAAACTAGAATAAAGTCCCTACTTTAGTTAATAGAATTTTGCCAAGATTAATTTCCTAGTTTTAATAAATGTACCATGGTTATGTAAGATATTAACAGTAGAGGAAGATGGATGGAGGATATACAGGGATACTTTTATACTATCTTTGCAACTCTTCCGTAAATCTAAATAACTTCAAAATAAAAAGTCTTTTGAAAGGCAACCAGATTGGAAAGGAAGATGAACAGCTACCTTTATCTGCAGATGACAGATTTGATTCTGAAGAATATGTTGAAGAATCTACATCAAAGTTACTAGAACCAATTTGTGAGTTCAGCAAGTTTGCAGGATAAGCCCTATATACCAAAAATATTCATATACACCAGCAACGACCAAGCTGAAGTTGAAATTTTAAAATAACATTTGCAATGGCATCAAACTATAAGATACTCTGGGATAAATTTGATAAAATATATGCAAGACTTGTACACTGAACATTATAAAATACTACTGAAAGAAAGTAAAGACCTAAAATGGGGGAATATACCTTATCCATGTGTTGTGGGAATAATTACTCTGTTAAAAAGTCAGTTCTCCTCAAATTTATTTATAGATTCAGTGCAATTCCACACAAAATCCCAGTTGACTTTTCTTCAGTAGGTATTAACAAACTGATTCTAATATTCATATAAAAATGCAAGGAACCTAGATTAACCAAAACAACTTTGAAAAAGAAGAGCAAAGTTAGAGAGCTTCCACTACATGGTTTCAATATTGCTACAGCAGGCAAGGCAGTCTGGTACTAGCATAAATTTAGAAGAATAGATCAATAGAACAGAATATAGAGTCCAAAAATAGGCTCTCATGACATATATGATCAATTAATTGTTGACAAAGGTGGAGAAAGGGTAGGTTTTTCAACAAAAGGTGCTTGAACAATTTACTATCAACATGCAAAAAATAAACCTTGATTCATATCCTGGATTATACAACAAATTATTCAACTGGATCATAGAATAAATGTAAAATTTAAAACTATAAAACTTCTAGAGTGGGTGGATGGGGCTCAAGCAGTTGAGTGCCTGCTTCCCATATGGGTCGTCCCAGGTTTGGTTCCCAGTGCCTCCTAAGAAAAAAAAAACAAAAACAAACACCAAGCAAAACAAATGAAAAAAACCAACTCAGGGGAACCGATGTGGCTCAGTGGTTGAATATTGGTTTCCCACATACGAGGGTCCTAGGTTTACTCCCTGGCCTCTAGTACCTCAAAACAAAAACAAAAACTTGTGGAAAGAAACACTGGAAGAGATCTCTGTGGTTTTAGATTAAGCAAAGATTTCTTATATACTATGCCAAAGTCACAATCCATAAAGGAAATAATAATTTATAAACAGGACTTTAGCTCTCTGAAAGAGACTAAAAGAATGAAAAGATATGAAATGATATGGATTTCCAAATCACCTATTAATGGACTTTTAAGCAGACTATACAAAGAAGTCTCAAAAGTAAATAATAAGAAAATGTAATGCCTAATGAAGAAAGGATCAAAAGATTTGAAGTTATACAGATGGCAAATAAGCACACTTAGTAATTAAGAAATTTCAAATTAAAACATAAGATATTACTACATGCCTATTAATGCCTAAAATTAAAGACTTGACCTTACAAAGTGTAGGTGAAACTGTGGAGCAACTGGAACTCTCACATGCTCCTGATGGGAATGTAAAATAGTGCAACCACGTTGGAAAACAGTTTGGCAGTTTCTTGAATTGTTGATCATATACCCACCATATGACCCAGACATTCCTCCCCTAGGATTTCACCCCAGAGAAATGATAGCATATGCTCATGTAGAGATTTGTAAACAAATGTTCACAGTAGCCTTATTTGTAATTGTAAAACCTAGAAACAATCCAAATGCCCATCAACAGATGAAAGGACAAACACATTGTGCTATATCCATATAAAGGAACACTACTCAGCAAGATAAAGGAAACAAACTATTGTCTACACACAACTAAACAGACACACCTCCAAAAAAATTATGCTGAGTCAAAGAAGCCAAATAAAGAAAGAGTACGTAGTGTATGATTCTCATTTGTGTAAAATTCTAGAAAATGAAAACTACAGTGACAGGATGTAAATCAGTGGTCACCTGTGGGTGGCGGGCAGGTTGGTGGAAGAAGCATGAGGGAAGAATTGCAAAAGAAATTTTTGGTGTGATGGATATGTTCAATGTATAGACTGAGGTGATGATTTCCAAGGCATATACATATGTCAAAACTTACCAAACTGTATGCTTTAAATGTTTGCAAAGAGTATATATCAAGGATACCTTTAAGAAGCTGTAAAAAATGACATGTAAAATATTAGTATAATGATATAGAAAATGATTAAAATGTCTGATTAAGTTGTACGTATTGACCTTTATATACATACTCCCTAAAACTTTGCACCTTACATAACTGGGTATCTAGCAATTTTATCCTTCAAAACAAATAAATATTTGGGCATAAAATTATAGGCTCTTTGAACTCAGTTCTAGCATTACATTATTGAAGTAGGAAATGAAAGAAGTATATAAATTGCAAAAAAAGAGGTCAGACGAGGATTAGTTTTCTTTATGGTTTCATCATTAATTCAGAGAGCAAAAACTGGTTCCAGCAGAGCCCCCAGACTCTCAGATCTGACTGCGCTCTTGACTTTTCAGAATATTGCACTTGAGTCTGATGACTATTATCATCACCTTCATCCAAATAAAAGGCAGAATAGCTGCTGTACAGAGAGTATCTTAGAGCACACAATTACCCCATCCCTTAGGAATTTACTGTCTCTGTGAACACATACAAACTCAAAATCGAGTAGTCATGCGGCAGTGACTAGTCTTTCCTCAGGTGCCTTTAGGTCAATGTGGGATTTCAGTTTTAAAATAGACCTACTGGCTTTTGACAAAATGATACATTTAGGTGCATTTGTTTGGAGAACCTACCTTCTTTTTAACATTTTTCTTTTTGTTCAAGTTTTTACTAGATGTGCAAATAGCTTTTCCAATCAGCTTTGTGTTTTCTGTAAATACTGGTAGTGTCTGTTGGAGCAGTGGTAAATAAACCTGAGGGAAACCCAAAGATTTTTAGAAAATCTGTAGTCTATGGATAGAAAACCTAGAGGACTGGGACAATGTCTGACTCTCAGTACCTCACATATTGCCTGCCACACTGTGAGCACTCCAAGAATGAATGAGTGAGTGAATACAGGAAGGATAGAAGGAAGGAAGGAAGGGAGGGAGGGAGGGAGGGAGGGAGGGAGGAAGGAAGGAAGGAAGGAAGGAAGGAAGGAAGGAAGGAAGGAAGG